>CM053785.1:946231314-946908814 GCA_028749045.1 Cupressus sempervirens
ATCCTAACAAGTGGTATCAGAGTGAGGTTATTTTTTAGTTATCCTTTGTAGGAAAGTCTCACAATTGAGTGGGAGCAATGATAGACAAGGGTAAGTTGAAGGTTGATAAGTTTAATGGGAGAACTTTCTGTTATGGAAGATGCAAATAGAAGACTATCTTTATCAGAAGGATTTATCGAAGCTGTTGGAAGGAAAAACCAAGAATTAGGGATCTATGACAAATAAAAATTGGGATCTTTTAGATAGAAAGGAAATTGGAAGCATTTGATTATTCATGGCACCATTAGTGGTATTGAATATTACAAAAGTGAAGACAATGGAAGATTTGATGGAAACCCTAAAGAAATTGTATGAAAAGCCCTTCGCTTCAAATGAGGTATTTCTCATGAAACATTTATTTAATATGAAAATGATAGAAGGTGGTTCTATTGCAGATCATTTAAATGAGTTTAATACTATTACTAGTTAGTTATCTTCTATTGGTATCAATTTTGATGAAGAAATTAGCACTCTCTTGATTTTGTGTTCTTTGCCCATAAGCTTGAATGGCTTGGCAATGGCTGTGAGTAATTCTATTTCTAGATCTAGTACCCTAAATATGATGATGTGGTTGGTGTTATTTTGCATGAGGAAAATTGTAAGAAAACTTAGGTGGATCTACATCAAGAAGTCTTTTAAACACACAAAGTTGAAATAGAATGTCTAAGAGAGGAAGTAATTCTAAAAATCATGGGAAATCAAGGGAAAGTCAAAAGGGAAGAGGTCTCAATTAAGAGAACCAAATCCCTACTAGTTCTGTGGGAAACTAGGGAATAAAAAGAAAGATTGCTAGACTCAAAAGAAAAATGAAGGGAAAAGCAAGATGGAGACAAGGAGGCAAATATGGCAAGTAACAAATCCGAAGAGGATGCTTTGCTTCTATCTTTAGAATGTGATTCATTTCATGCTACACCTAATAGAGGTTATTTCATTAATTATGTCCAAGGAGATTTTGGACTTGTTTATTTGGGGGATAATGAACCATATTAGAATGTTGGAAAGGGAAAAGTTAAGATTAAGTTACAGAATGAGAATTATTGGCTACTACATGAGGTAATACATATTCCAAGGTTGAGTAAGAATTTAATTTTAGTAGGGCAACTCGATGATGAGGGTTGTGTAGTTACTTTTAATGATAAAAATTGGAAGGTTTCAAAAGGTTTCCTTGTAGTAGAAAAAGGTGTGAAAGTAGGCATCTTATCTCTTTGTACAAGTTATATTGTTCCTTCTACTTTAATTGTTTCAAAGAAAAAATAATGTTTAGGAATAGTTGTTGTAGTTGAGCAGGGAGAACAAATAGCTATTGTAGATTCTAATACAATACTGTGACACAATAGACTTTGGTACATGAGTGAGAAAGGTATGAAAGTGCTTCATTCAATGAAAGTTTTATTAGGTCTGAAATGTGTTAATATGGATTTCTATGAAAGTTGTGTGTATGGAAGACAAAAGAGAGTGTTTTGTGAAGACTAGGAAGGAAAATAAAAGGGAGAAATTAGAGCTTGTGCATACAGATGTATGGAGTTCGGCTGAGGCATCTTCCCTCAATGAATCTCATTATGATTTACATTTATTGATGATGCAACTAGAAAAAGTATGGGTTTATTTCCTTAGACATAAATTTGATGTACTTCAAACTTTTAAGAAATGGAAATGCTTGGTTGAAAATGAGACTGGTAAGAAATTAAAATGTCTCAAATCTAATAATGATGGTGAGTATTGCAATAATTAATTTGAAGATTATTTCTCCACTAATGGTATTCGTAGACTAAAAACTGTTCCAAAGACTCCATAGGAAAATGGAGTGTCTAAACATATGAACAGGACTATAATGGACTGTGCAAGGAGCATGAGTTTGCATGTTGGGTTGCCCTTACACATGTGGGTAGAGGCTATCAATGCTACTACATATTTTATTAATAGAGGTCCCTCAACTCCTTTGGGTTATGGTATTCTAGAGGAAGGATGGACTAGTAAGAAGGCGAGTTATTCTTTTCTCAAAACCTTTAGTTGTGAAGTATTTTCTCATATAGATTATGAAAATAGAACCAAATTAGAAGCTAATTCAAAGAAATGTGTATTTTTTGGATATGGCATTGATGAATTTGGTTATAGGCTTTGGGATTTTGAAAATTGTAAAATTGTAAGAAGCAAGGATGTCATATTTAATGAGAAAGTGTTGTACAAATATCTATTGCAACAACATGAGAAGAAATAAGATGATTATGTAGTGCTAGATGATACTCCAAAAGATGATGTTCTAACCATTCCTCATGATGTGCAACAATTGCAACAAAAAATACCACACACCTGAGTGAATGTTAGATGGTCAACAAGGATGAGTAGACCTCTAGAAATATTTTCTCCTTCCTTGTATTCTATTTTACTTACCAATACTAGTGAACTTGAATGCTATGATGAAGATGTGTAGGTGGATACAAAGATTCAATGGGAGTCTACAATGAAAGATGAAATGGATTCCTTGCTAAAAAACACAACTTGGGATTTATGAAAGTTGTCTACAGGTAAAAGGGCTTTATAGAATAAGTGGGTTTTAATGGAGGTAAGAAAAGATTTAAAGCCAGGTTAGTTGTAAAAGGATTTGCATAGAAAAAGGGCATTGATTTTGATGAGATATTTTCTCCTTTTGTTAAAATGACTTCTATCCATACTATTTTAAGTATTGTGGCTAGTAAAGATTTGTATTTGGAGTAGCTTGATGTTAAAACAACTCTCCTTCATGGTGATTTGGATAAAGAGATATATATGGTACAACCATAGGGATTTGAGGTCAAAGGTAAGAAGAACTTAGTGTACAGATTGAAAAAAATTTCATATGGCTTGAAGCAAGCACCTTGGCAATGGTATCTAAAATTTGATAGTTTTATGCATGAGCATGGATATAGTAGGTGTCATTAAGATCATTGTGTTTATTTTAAGAGGTTGAATGATGACAATTATATTATTTTATGTTTATATGTTGATGATATGCTTGTAGCTAGGTCGAACATGGATCACATTGAGGGGCTGAAATGCCAAATAGCACATGCATTTTCTATGAAGGATTTGGACATAGAAAAACAAATCCTTGGTATGAAGATTTGTAGAGATAAGAAGAACAAGAAATTGATGCTATCTCAGGTTGATTATGTTGAGAGAAGGTGTTGCAAAATTTCTCTATGGAGATTTCTAAAGCTGTTTGTACACCTTTACTTGGTCATTTGAAGTTGACTAAGGAGATGTGTCCCAAGAAATAAGAAGAGGAGGATAAAATGTCCAAGGTACCCTATGCTTTAGCTATATAAAGCTTGATGTATGCTATGGTATGCACAAGGCTAGATATTGCACATGAAGTGGTAGTCGTTAGCAGGTATATGAGTCATCTAGGAATAAAGCATTGGAATTAAATTAAATGGATTCTCAGATATTTGAGAGGAAGATCCAATAAGTGTTTACATTTTGGGGGATCTACTACTGATTTACAGAGATATGTTGACTCAAATTTTGCAAGGGATATTGATACTAGTAAGAGTATGATAGGTTATGTATTTACTATTGGTGGGGTAGTAGTGAGCTAGGTTTCTAGGTTATAGAAGGTTAATGCTTTATCCACTAGAGAGGTAGAGTATGTTGGTGCTTCAAAGGTAGCCAAGGAGATGATATGGCTCTAGTTCTTCTTGGAAGAATTGGGACACCCTTAGAGGGATAATTATTTGTTTATAGATAGTTAGAGTGTCATTCATCTTGCATAGAATTCAGCTCTACTTTCAAAGAAAAAACACATTTAGTTGTGGTACCATTTTATTTGATTAGTTTTGGATGATGGATAGTTAAATCTAGACAAGATACATATAAATGACAATCCAACAGATATGTTTACAAAGGTAGTGACAAGGGAGAAGCTAAATTCCTCTTTAGCTTTGGTTAGTCTTCTAAACTGAACATGAATAAAAGCACAACAAAGTCTAGGGTGGTTTGATGTAGTGAGAGCCCCATGTGGTAGTAGCCTTGCTACAAGACCAGTCTCCAAGTGGGAGATTGTTGTGTACTGTGGAATCTAATCAGTCCCCTAGTGGAAGATTGTTAGTTTTTGGTGACTGATTAGAAAAGTACTATACATACTTCATAAATTCTTTGGGGTTTAGGGCATCGGCCTAAAATTTTTTTGGGCTACTATTCACCAATAGTCAGATACTATTTGCCAATGACTAATATTTTCCAATTGGCTATTGTTTATATTCACCAATTTATGGTTGACATGTTGTAACTAATTTTAACCCTAAAGTGGCAAAAATACTTGTATAAAAGGGCTTAGGGTTAGGGATTGTTTCATAAGTTGTGATACAAAAATTACTTCTTGCAGTGGTATTGAGTTGTAAGGGATTACAAGTTGTAATCATGTTGTAACCACTAGATCATAATAATATTGGGCTTGCTATTTTGTCGACATAGCCTAGGGACTAGGTGAACCATGCTAAATCTTGGTGTCTTGTGTTCTTTTCTATGTGATCTATTATTTTTTGATATTGTTTATATTTGCTCGTATTTTTTATTTCTATCTGTGGTTAAATCCTAACAAGTGGTATCAAAGTGATGTTGTTTTTTAGTTATCCTTAGTAAGAAAGTCTCATGGTTGAGTGGGAGTCTCATGGTTGAGTCGGAGTGATGGGAGACAATGGTAAGTTGAGGGTTGATAAGTTTAATGGGTAGAACTTTCAGTTATGAAAGATGCAAATGGATGACTATCTTTATCAAAAGGATTTATGGATGCTGTTGGAAGGAGAAACCAATAATCAGGGATCTATGACAAATGATGACTAGGATATTTTAGATAGAAAGGAACTTGGAGGCATTTGATTATGCCTAGCACCATTAGTGACATTTAATATTACAAAAATGAAGACAACGAAAGAGTTGATGGAAACCCTAAAGAAATTGTATGAAAAGCCCCCTGCTTCAAACAAGGTATTTCTCAACAAGTGTTTATTGAATAGTAAAATAACAGAAGGTGGATCTATTGTAGACCATTTAAATGATTTTAATACTATTACTAGTTAGTTATCTTCTATGGGTATCAATTTTGATGAAGAAATTAGGGCTCTCTTGATTTTGTGTTCTTTGCCTGAAAGTTGGAATGGCTTGGTAATGGATGTGAGTAAGTCTATTTCTAGATCTAGTACCCTAAAATATGATGATGTGATCGTGTCATTTTGAGTGAGGAAATTTGTAGGAAAACCTCAGGTGGATCTACATCAGGAAGTGCTTTGAATGCACAAAGTTTAGGCAGAACAACTAAGAGAGGAAGTAATTCTAGAAATCATGGGAAATCAAGGGGAAATTCAAAAGGGAAGAGGTCTCAATCAAGAGGACCAGATGATTGCTAGTACTATGGGAAACTAGGGCATAAAAAGAAATATTGTTAGACTCAAAAGAAAAATGAAGGGGAAAAGCAAGATGGAGACAAGGAGGCAAATGTGGTAAGTAACAAATTTGAAGAGGATACTTTTCTTTTGTCTTTAGAAAGTTTGGATGATTCATGGGTTTTAGATTTTGGTACTTCATTTCATGCTACACCTCATAGAAGTTATTTCATTGATTATGTCCAAGGGTATTTTAAGCTTGTTTATTTGGCCAATAGGGAGATTTTAGGAGAGGTGGTTGTGGAATGACTAGTGGGGCTTAGAGTCTTGTTCCATATTCATAGGGACTAGTTTCCATTAGATGAACATTTGGATTAGGTGGCAATAGATAAGATCATATACTTTTATGTGTATGGGCTAGTCTTAGGGTACATTGTCAAAGATATTAGTAGTATAGGAGTGACATTGGCATTGACACATATGATCATTCAAATCATGGATGATGGAGTCCCTACTACATGGGGGTCACTGATGTTAGTTGAGCTATACCACAATTCATATTAGATTTTATACAAGGGTGTAGGGCACTAGGGGAGGAGTGTTGATTTCTCTACATTACTATAGGTGTGGGCCTAGGAGCACATTATTGTGTTTAGGTCACTTTGTTAGAGAGACATGCAGGTAGAGGAGTTGAATATATACAATTGGGGTGATCCTCTCACCTATCACCACAAAGAGGAGGTTGGTTATTGGTGAGTCTAGTTAGATGAGATTCAGTCTATCATATGGAGGCCATATATGGGTCTTGGGCCATGGGTAGAGGAGAGGTAATATATCCCTTATACTATTTTTCCATGTTTCATTTTTGGCTGTTGGGAGTATATTGTAGAGAATTATCAACTAGATAGGGCCCTATGATAGTTTGGACAACCATAGGTTTCCCTAGGGGAGCCAAACTAGTCTTAGTGCATGATGTGGGAGCCATTGACCATTTTTGGGTTGACATTATAGAGGGATGGGTTGCTACAGGCATAGTGAGACTTAAAACCATAGGACTAAGATTGGTTTGGTGGGGTGACCAATGCAGGCTTGACATAGGAGTATAAGGATTGGTGTGAGCACCTTAGGCCAGTAAGCTAGGCCCAGGTGACCAGAGCAATAGTATTTGTAGGAGGGAGCACCTGAGTGGTGAGGCATGGGAGATATGTGGCTAGGTGCCTAAGGTAGTGAGTGGAGATGATGGTAAAGGAGGAGGTTCCACTAAGGTGAAGGTAGAGGGTTGTGGTAGAGGATAGGTAGGAGGACATGAGGCCACAACTAGATAGGGGATAGGGCACATAGGAGAAGGAGAGGAGACCATAGAAGGAGGGTGAACAGGGACCATAGGGGCTAGTGGGTGAAGGAGGAGATGGAGGAGGATCATCTTCACAGGGTGGGGATGATGGATTGGCAGGAAGGTATGTGTTCCTACAATAGGCACATGAGGATACTATCCAACTACTATGAGACATGCAATAGGAGAGAGATTAGCTCATGGTAGAGCGGGACCAGTTCTAGCATGAGTGCAATGTGGCATAGGGATAGGAAGATAGATTGAAGGTAGAGTTGGGGACATTATAGATGGAGTTTGGGTGGTTAGAGGGGAGGTTGGAAGTGATGGAGGGAGAGGCTATAGGATAGACTAGACATGGTCTAGAAGGAGAGATATTGATTAGCGGTGGAGGTGGCGACCGTTTAGGTGTAGACAGTGGTGGGGGGAGGGGTGGAGGAGTTAGGATGACTAAGGGTGGAGGTGGCAACCTTGAGATTAAAACTGGAGGTGGAGGGTGGTTTGGAGGAGCTGAGATGATTGAGGGGGGATGTAGAGAATCTTCAAGAGAGAGTAGGATTTTACCACAAGAGATATCATGCAGTTGTACCAATGGATCAGATAGAGCATTATAGATGACTAACATGGTCAAGTATAATTGGCACACATACATGCATATCTCAACAGAAAGGGAAGAGTCATAAGATAGGGCAGAGCCAAAGGCAAGATAGGGGAATAGGTGGAAGGAGGGATGAGGTGGAGAGATTAGGTACTAGAGGAGGATAGATGAGACTACCACCACCACCACTAGTAGTAGTACCTTGGGTGCAGAGAGGGAGCCTTATGAGTCTCCTGGTGAGGAGGTGATGAATGAGGACAAGGAGGAGCAATGATATGCTGCATTTTGTACAGTATTTTGGATGCATTTTTGTAGGCACAAACTTGATGTATTTGTATGGATATTTGTATTATATGGACATTGGATTTTGGACTATGATGGACTTTGGTATTTTTTTAGGGATGAGTGTTGTATTCTTTATTTTTTTAAGGGTGTGATATATAGATATGAACATTCTTTGGGGTGGGATATGGATGTACTGAGTACTATTCCATGGGGTGTTTTGATGTGGATGTTTTATGAGATTCACATGGATAGATGTAGGAGATAGACTAACATGTTTTATGTAGGATGTGATGTTTCAACATTTATGAAATGCTTGATGTTACTAACACTTTGTGATGTAGGATGTGATGTGTTTATGATGAGAGGTATGGCATGCATGATGTTATTGACATGTTGTGATGCATGATGTTATGTGTTTATGATGAGAGGTATGACATGCATGATGTTACTAATGCATTGTGATGTAGGATGTGATGTGTTTATGGACTATGATAGTGACACTGTATGATGTAAAAATGAGAACTAATTTTATTTAGGATGATGTAAATGGACAACTAAAAAATGATCCTAACAAATTAGGGTGATAAAAAATGGATAACTAAAAGGTTATGATATGAAAATGAATGTTAAAACTATGATGATGGAAATAAACCTAATATTATGATAATGGAAATGAATGCTTAAAACTATGATGACAGAAAGGAACCTAATATTGTGATAATTAAAATGAATATTTAAGACTATGATTATGGAAATGAACCTAATATTTTGATAATGAAAAATGAACATTTAAAACTATGATGATGGAGAATTGCCAACTGATAGTGTGATGATAATGTAAGTAGATTTTTAACTATGATAATAAAAGTGGATCTAGAATTTTATGATAATGTAAATGGATATTTAACTATGATAATGAAAAATGGACAACTAAAAGTGTTATGATAATATAAATGGATTTTTAACTATGATAATGAAAGTGAATCTAAAAGTTTATGATAATGTAAATGGATATTTAATTATGATAATGAGAGTGGATCTAAAATTTTATGATAACAAATGAATCGTTACAAACTATGATGATGGACAACTAAAAGTATGATATTGAAATGAGACTTTTAAAACTATGATGATGAAAAATAGACAACTACAAGTTTATGATAGTGAAAAGATGAATCTTAAAACTTATGATGATGAAAAATTGACAACTAAAAGTGTATGATAATGAGAATATGAATCTTAAAACTGATGATAATGAAAAATGGACAACTAAAAGTGTATGATAATGAAAAGATGAGTCTTAAAACTGATGATGATAGAAAATGGACAACTCAAAGTGTATGATAATGAAAGAGAGTAGTTTAAATGGAACCATAAAAATATGATGAAAATGAGAAGTACTGTAAAAATTTATGAGGATGCAAATGATGGAAAAAAAAAAATCATGGTAATGTGGTGAGAGATGAGTGTGCATGATATCTAAGGTGTGTAGAATGGTAGGAAAATATATGTGTGGATAGGATTTGTAACATATCACTAATTGACCATAGCCTTTGGTTGGGGGTGGGGAGAACAATGTGTACAACTTTGGTCATACGAGTTGTGAGATAGGGGTTTAGGGAGAGGTGATGGTTGTTAGGGAGTCACTGAGGTAATGGGATGAAATGTGGATGAGATGGTAGGAGATGAAGGGATTCTTCATAGGGATAGAAATGGTCGAGATAGGTAGCATAGATATTTATGGTAAGAACATGTAGGATGCAATAATAAAGATGAAATAAAAGGAAGATGAATGAGATTTTTCATTTCTTCTTTTATGGAACAAGGTGATGGGATGATGGAATTATGCTTGAAGCTTGAAGGTGGGGTACTTCATAAAGAAGTACCACCATGTAGTTTGAGCACTTAATTTGATATAGGAATATTAGGTATATGACATGATTACCAATAAAATCAATGCCTTTAACCCAATATTACATAGGACTAACTCAAATTAGCACACAAGGATTGCCCCAACATCACACATGAGTCCCAGGGGAATCAAAGTGGAAATGATATTGGGTGATCCACAAGAAAATGACATTTCCCAATTCCATCATGTGATCATTGATGAACACATGTTTGAAACATGCAAGGGTCACATCCAACTAACTCACAAGGAAAAATAGACTTGATCAAAACCATGCTCTCCAATTGCCCCATTCACAATGCACCATGATATAAAAGATCATGGTGACCTTGAGGAGGGAAAAAAAAACTTGCTTGGAAAAGATACATTTTAAGAACTAAAAAGTGAAATCCAATAAGAATAAATCCATGAAAAAGTAACCTTCTACCAAAGAGATCGGTAGGACTGGATACTGATAGACCAAAGAGGAGATATGAAGACATATGCATCTTGTAAGAACCTATCGGTAGTATTCTATGACTATGAAAAAGTTGGCAACTATAACTTTCTTAAGATAACTCTTTGATGATATGGGATAAACCCATGCTTTCCAATTGCCCCATTCATAGTGTACCATGATATCAAAGAATGTGGTGATCTTGAGGAGGGAACAACAAAATTGCTTGGAAAAGATACATGTTAAGAACTAAAAAGTGAAATCCAATAAAAATAAATTCATGAAAAAGTAACCTTTTTCCAAAGTTATGGGTAGGAATTGATATTGATAGATCAAGAAGGAGATATAAATATATATGCATCTTTAAGAACCTATCGGTAGTATTTTGTGACTATGACAAAGTTGGCAACTATAACTTTCTTAAGAGAACTCTTTGATGATATGGAATTTCTCTATAGGGTTCAAAAAAGTGATGTGTTTTGAGGAGAAACATGACTAATGACCTAAAAAAAGGAACATTGAGAATGCACAAGTGTTACTATATAAACATTATAAAATTTTGGATATTGTGGTGTGATATGCAAGTGGGTTTGTATATGATGGGAAAAGCTCAAGATGAGGAGGTAACATGATGCATAAAGTAAATTATTTTTACAAGGGTATGATACATGTATATGGCCTAGAAGAAGAAATATAAGTGATATGATACATGCGGTAAGGTATAGGGGTATGATAGATGTGTGAACCATGGTAGAATATACTATTCTAATAGGTTTTCCAAGCTAAGGGATAAGGATAATATGTAATGAGTTATGATAGTGTGGTGATGGAATCTATGGAACACCATTGGAAAATGGGAAGATGGGTGCTACGATGTGGAGGATGGTGTAAGAGGTGTAGATTGTTGATAGATAATGAATAGCCCAAGTACACATGGCACCTATTTGCTAGGTTTTCACCAAAGTACCTGCCCAAGGCACTTGAATTTTCAAGTTTTCACCGTTGGATGATTACTTTCCTTTATTACGTGCTCTTGTTTTTTATTTTTCCTTTTGGGAGCTTTTTTTATTTTTTTGGTTTTTTCCACAGGATTAGTAGGATACACTAAGGAGCTCTTTAGGCATAGAATTTCTTGAGGTGAATGATGTTGGTGGGATCATTTAGTATTTCTCCCTCAAGTATTAATAGTTAATACATCGCTAAGCCAAAGATGTTGTGACAACATATAGACCAAGCCACATGGGCTTGAACTTTCCCTTCTTTTCTTAGTTTGCTTGGACCTTCATGTGTTCCTTGAGGATCATGTCACCTTCTTGAAATTGGCATGGATGGACCTTTTTTTTGAAGTTGCGCTTTAGGAGGATTTGATAGACCATGAGATGGTCATAGGTCTGCTACCATTTTTTATCAAATAGATCAAGTTGGGTGAGTCTGGCGACTCTATAATCCTCATCTGATATCTCCCCTTGCAAATAAATATGCAAGGATGGGAGTTAAACCTCAATAGGTAGTACTAATTTGGCACCATAGACCAAGGAGTATGGATTTGTTACTAATGATGTATTAAATGAAGTGTGATAAGCCCATAGGGTAGGGTTGATTTGAAAATACCAATTGTAGCTAGAATCACTAACAAATTTCTTTAGGATTTTGAGTAAGGTTTTGTTAGTTTCCTCAGCCTAACTATTACCTTGTGGGAAGTAGGGGCTATAACAATGGTGATGGATTTGGAGGGAGGTGCACAACTCTTCCATATTGAGGTTTTCAAAGTTACCTCCATGATTAGTGAAAATAGTAGTTGGGATGTCAAAGTGAAATATGATATGATAGAGGATAAATTTGGAAACTTGAACTCTCATGGAAGTGATAAGTGGGACTACTTCCACCCAGTTAGTGAAATAATCAATTGTGATGATTATCCACTTGTATCCTTTTGAAGAGAGGGGTGCTATAACACCAAAAAGGCTGAACCCCCAACATGCAAATGGCCATGGTAGTGCAATACGTTAAATATTTTGAGCTGGGCCCCATATTAGATTTGCATATTGCTGACATGGTAGACATCTTTTGATGAAGTTGAAAGCATCATGCTCTAGAGTAGACCAACAATATCTAGCCCTAAGTATTTTCTTTGCTAGGACTATATCGCTTGTGTGAGCACCACAAAGTCTAATATATCCCTCTTTGAGAGCCATTGTAGCCTCATTTTGGTCTAAACACCGAGAGAGGGTTTCATGATAACCACAATGATATAGTTGTTAGCTATGATAGTGTAGTGGGATGCTCTATGAATAAGGTTCTAGTATTGGGTTCTTGTGAGATTGGGAGATATGATACCATTTAGTAGGTAGATGTGAATTTTGTGGTACCATGGGGATAAAGGACCAACCAAGATGCATACTTGTATTGATTCATCATTTTTGTATGTAGGCTCCTGTAGCTACTCAACTAAGAATTCATATTGTGTAGCTTCCGGAGGGATCTTCATATGTAGGCTCGTGTAGCTACTCGACTAAGAATTCATATTGTGTAGCTTCCCGAGGGATCTCCAAAAGTGAACCAATAATAGCCAATGTATTTGTAACCCTGTTTTGCAATCTAGGTACATGTGTGAATTGGATCTAAGTAAAGTGTTGCTTTAACTAGTCTACCAATTCTTTGTAAGGCTGAAGCTTATCATCCTTGGTTTGATAACCATCTAGGACTTGCTTAAGCACAAGTTGTGAATCTTTGAAGACTTGTAGCTCTGTGATGTTCCACTCAACTACTATTTTGAGCCTTGCAATAAGAGCTTTATACTGTGGGATGTTGTTGGTGTAGTGGAATTGGAGTTTGAAAGATTTAAGAATGTAGTCACCTTGAGGGGTGATCAATAGTGTGCCAGCTCTAGAAACATGGGATGTATAAGATCCATCAAAGTATAATTTCCAAGATGGTGGTTCTTCTATTAGGTAGAGATGTTAATCTAGAAACTCCATAATGAGAGGGTGATCAACAACTAAGGGTGCATCGGCCAAGTGATCTACTTTAGCTTGACCTTTGATAGCTTTTTTGTTGACATATTGGATATCAAATTCACTAAGAAGCATGAACCATTTGGAAAGGTGCCCTATGAGCACTATGTGTGACAACATATGTATATATATATTAATGGATTAATCTTGGTGATTAGTTGCACAGTGTGACTCACCATGTAATGACAGAGTTTTTGAGTGGAGAAAACTACAACTAAGCAAGCCTTTTCCATGGGTGTGTAACTAAGCTCATACCTGACCAATGTGTGACTAATGTAGTAAATAGTCGTCTCCTTTCCTTCATCGTCAAGTTGTGCTAGAAGAGCACCTAGTGCTATTGGAGTAGCTGTGATGTATAAAATGAGTGGTCTTCCTACAATTGATGAAACCAAGATAGGTAGATTAGACAAGTATTGCTTGATCAGTTCAAAGTTACATTAGAAAATAGGATCCCACTTAAAATTTTGATCCTTTGAGCAAGTGTGTAAATGGCTGACACTTATCAACTAGTTGGGAGATGAATCTTCTAACTGATTGTAGTTTCCTTGGAGAGAGCAATGTTGTTTGAGTTTTTAGGAGGAGCCATGTCCATGATAGCTTTGACCTTTTTAGGGTCAATCTCAATACCATGCCATGATACGATGAATCCTAGGAGTTTTCTAGATGTGACACCAAAGATACATTTCTTGGGGTTGAGCATGAGACTATACTTAGCCAACTAGTTAAACACTTCCTCAAGATGAGACAAATGATCAAGGGCATTAAGAGACTTGACTAGAATATCATCCACATAATCTTCAAAAGTTTTGTGGATAAGATCATGGAAGATGATCTTCATTGCCCATAGATAGGTTACCCTAATATTTTTCAAACCAAATGGCATCATGTTATAACAGAAGGTCCCCCAAGGGGTGGTAAATGTTGTTTTATGCTAATTTGCTTCTATTATTGAATTTGATTATACCTAGAGAAACCATCCATGAGTGATAAGAGCTCATAGCCTGCAGTGAGATCAATAGTCATGTCTATTTTTGGTAATAGGAAATCATTCTTTGGACAAGCCTTGTTAAGATCCCTAAAATCTATGCAAATCCTTATATCACCAGAAGGTTTTGTAACAAGTACCATGTTGGATATCCAATATAAGTAGTCAAGTGAATAAATGACCTTTTCATCTAACAAATTTTCTAACTCCACTTTAACCAATAAATCAACTTTGAGATGCATCTTACAAAGTTTTTGCTTGATTGGTTTAGCCTTTTGATCTAAATCCAAGTGGTGTACCACTAACTTGGGGTCCAACCCCGACATATCCTGATAGGACCATGAAAAGAGACCAATGCTTTCTCAAAGGAGCTTGATGAGAAGTTTTGATTGTTCAGGTGTAGAGATGCAACAATGTATGTGATCTTTGGTATCTCTATTAAACTGATATTGAATGGTCTAGTTTCCTTTGTCAAGACTGATGATATTATAGGCTTGTGATCTTGTAGGGGAAGGATAAAATCTCCATCCTTAGGTGCCTTAGAAAGGTTTTTATTTTTGGATGTGCCCTTTATTTTCTTTTCATTTTTTCAGTGATTTGATGGTACTCTATAAGAGTTTTCACTAGGTAATACTTTTGCTTTTCTTTTTTACTTTTTGTTTTCTTTTCTTTGTTAATTTTTGTGATTGGATATTCCTCTTAAGTAACCTTTTGGATCCAACTTGTAGACATAAGATGACCATGGGGGTTATTTCTTGTGTGGTTCTTTAACTCCCATAAATTTGAGGAACACACTCCATGGAGAATTCATTGACACAAATAACACTTGGTTGGTCCCAATCAATGAGTTTGGGATGAGTGAGTGGTAAGTCTATGAGGTTAATGGAAAGTTCATAGAGTACAAAGGCTCCCAAGATAAGTTTTTGAAGGAAAATATCATTGTAGGCTTTCTTTTTGACTTCCTTAGGAATGTCCTCAACCTAAACGAGATTGTTTTGGATGTTTATAAAGGAACAACCATATTTTGTAGTGTCCCCAGTTGTGGGGAGTCCATAACTTAGGCCTTTCTTTTTCTCTTCTTTTTAGGCTTCTACAAACTATCTAATACCTGACTCTTCATAAGATAGAAAACCTCCTTGATAATTCCAATGCTTGGTAGAAAGGTAATGTGATTGTGGATATTTATTTTTGAAATAGAAGAGATCTTCACTTTTGAGAGGTGGATCATTGTATAGCCATGTGCTAATATTGGAAGTCAGTTCCTCTCCATCAAGAATCTCGTTAGCAAAAAATGTGGCTTTTCCAAGTTTTGTGAACTAAGGGGTTGTGTCTAGCTTTGGCCCTTATAGATCAAGTGCCCTCTAGTATGTGGATCAAGCAGTAAAGCCCCGACAACAAAAGTATCTAAAAGACTGTATTCTCCACAACCTTGGTAGTTGATATTAACCATTGAAAGAGTGAAGGATAAAATGGTGTCTGGATCATGGAAAATGCTAGAGGAGCTAGCCATGGTATTTTTGATATCAATTCTAGGATGATAGTTGGTGTATGAAGTTTCTACTATTGTTGGTGTAAATTAGTACTTCACTATTTACACTTACTTAAGTTTACTTAGGTTAATGCATTAGTTAATTACTTTGAATTACTTTTATTATTTTTATTATGAAACACTTAGGATTTTGTGCCACCTTGTGATTTGTCATGTTGACAACACAGGAGTCTGCACCTTTATTTGAGCACATGGTGTCTACAACACTGTTTTGCGTGTTCCACCCTTCTAGGATTATCCTCTCATCACTGCACTTACTTTCGTGCTTAATGGAGGATAATCCATATCTGGTGGACATGTGATTGGTTGTTTGACACTTCATGGTGCTAACTTCTATGCATTCTAGAAGCTCTCCTGTAGCCTTTATAATCAGGCACTCCTAGTGTACTCTGCATTATGCATAGCATATCACATTCTAAACAGAGCAATGTATTCGGACATACTCTGATTAATTGATCATATCCTTCTTTGGTCTACTGTGTGCTTGTGTTTGAGTTCTTGGTTCTCGGGTGAATTTTGCCCTTAAGCAAATTCTTACATGGTATCAGAGCTTGGAGACTTTCTCATCACATAGCCATTCGAGACCTCTTGCTTCATCACCTCATCCTGAATCCGGAGTGCTGCAGAAATTGGGAGCATCCAGCATTAGATCTGACCTCTCCATTGCGTCTGGAACGCTGAACTGGTGAAAATCGACTATAAGCACGCCTACCTTGGCCCATAGTCGACCGTGAGGCAAATTTTTTTTTGCAAATCAAAACTTTGCAAATTTCTGCGGGTAAAGCACTGACCTACCCTTTCACAAGCCGGCGCATTTCGTCCCCAGTAGCCACAGACCACCAACCGATAGCTCAAATCTGTCCACTCTGGCATTGTTGCAATCCGGCAGAGCCCCCTCACCGGCGGCCGATCTTTGTTATACGGTTTGCGGGGGTTTCCTTTTATTAAGCGCCTACGACACATATCCCACCATTGTGGGATATTACCGACGGGAAACGGCAATAGTAAACTGCAGATCTGGCAGCGCTTCAAAATTTTAGGCATCATTTTCAGATCCGGCACCCGCTCTCCAGTGAAGCTATCCCGGCAACGTTGGAAGAAACCTGTGTCATATTTTGCGCTTGCTCTGTTGACTGCAATTTTTTGGTCCCTGGTCTCCGTTCCGAGTGAGAAGGTTTCCTTCTCCTGCGTGCATTTCTCGATAGTTTGGTGTGATTCCCGCCACATGCAGAGTTTTTTTTGAATCCGGCACCCGTAGACTCTAAAACATCTGACATTGACAGTGGTTTTTTGGCACAAGATTTCCAGTGAGGGTTTCCTCAATTCGGCCCTGCCTGCAGATTTTCTTTTTCCAATGTCGTGGGCGAGCTTTCCAACCTGGGCATCGCTTTGCGGCAGGCGACGATCTGCATTTTTCAGGCAGTCTATTTTAAACCCTCAAGCATCAGCAACGACAATTGGAGTTTTCCACTGCTACGTTTTGGCCAAAGTTTTTGACAGTGGTTTTCAATAACCACGCAGAAAACAAAATTTTCTCGCCCACACGCGGACCAGTACTTGTCTGCCACGTGTCACACTTGACACGTCAACTACCAACTCAAACCTGGTACTGCCACAATTTCCATGTGGAAACTAGTTCCCCGCATTGCCATGTGGACAGTATGAAATTTGACACGTGTGAGTACGGACATAACAGTCAGCCAGACACGTCACCCAGGGCGCATTTTTTTTGCTGATGTCACCATTTGCCTGTGTTAAATTTGACGCTGTCTGAACGTCATCCCAAGGCATTTTTGAACTATGTTGATGGCTGTTTGACCGTCAAATTTAACTTCACAATTTCTCCTCCAGAACCCTCTCCATATTGCTTTTCAATTTGGCAGCCTGTCTTTACGAGGTCATAACTCGGGCATTCGACCTCTGATTTAGGTGCAATTTTTTTTGAAATCAGGTAGAATTTCCTGAATTTTCCATTGGTGTTGTTGTTTTCTGATTTTGGTGCACAAATTTTGCAGAATTTGCATTTTTTGGTGACTGTACCTGCATAATCCTGCCTTTTGCAACTTCAGAAGCTCCGTACGGGCACCTCAGGTCACTTTTTCAGGTTCTATTTTTTTTGAAAGTGCATTTTTTTTCATCTACTTTCTAGATCTGAAGTCAAATTCTAGGGTTGTTTGGACAAATTTCTCACTTTCAGAATTAGGCCTTCTTTGGCATTGTAAGCTTTCCTTCTTTTTCAGAATTCTTGTAACAGTAAGCTACAGTGCTTAAGTGACAGATTTCAGCCTCATAAGGTAGTTGTAAAAGCCAAATCAGACAGTCCACTTTGTTCATTTTTGACAAGTGGCTCATTGTAAACGCACTACTTATAAAGTGCCAACAACATCTCTTTTGGGGGGGTCTTTTGATTGAGTGAACATGGGGTGTGTACAGTGTTATTGTGTCTCTATTTTGTGCTCTTCATTTTTGCATCATGGTTTTTAAATGTCCTCCTCTAACTTCACGCAACTATTCTACTTGGAAAGATATTGCATGGAGTAGATTAATGGAAAAAGGATATAGTTTATATGTTGATGGTACAATCACTAAACCTACTGATGCTAAAGAACTCATTACTTGGAAACTTCAAGACCGAAAAGCTTTAGGTGTTATCAGGAATTGTGTCCATAGCGATCTTCTCTTCCACATTAAAAATTGTTCAGAATCTAAGGAAGCTTGGGATAAACTTGAACAGTTGTATGGTAAAGTGGATGAAGAAACGAGATTTCAGATTGAGGATGATCTACTTCTCTTAGATCCTAAGAATTATGACACAATTCAGGATTATATCATCAAAGTTAATGAGTATAGGGCACTTCTAAAAGATTGTGGAAATCCCATGAAGGATGAAAGGTTGATACATCACATCTTGAAAAAGCTACCTCAAGAGTATGCCAACTTTGTTTCGAGTTTTAATACTCACAAGTTAACCATGGGATCTGCTTACCAGAAACCTTCCTTTGATGGATTTGCGGACATGTTGATTTTTGAACAATCTCACTTGGTGGATTTTGGTCTTCTCAAGTCATCCAAGACCAAAGCCTTGGTGGCTAATGATGCTCAGAAATCTAGTCAAGGGGGAAAAAGCAACAACAAAAAGAAGCAGTGGAAGCAAAAAACACAATCTGAGACACAACATGATTCCTCTCAACAAGGCTGTTCTTCTTCCAACAAGAAAGGAAGTAATGACAAGAAGGACAAACTCTTTTGTGCATACTGTAAAAAGCCAAATCATGATGAGCATCATTGCAAAACAAAAAGAATCGACGACTTAGAAAATCTACTCAAGAAGAACAGAATTCAAGTGCTAGGTACTTCCAAGGATTCTACTCCTAACTCTTCAAAGGGTAAAGGTCAAGCACTTATGGAAAACACAAATTCTTCTTCGGAATGAATACTTGACTCAGGTGCCTCTTACCACATGAGTTCTTCAAAGCAAGATTTTTCTTCATTGAAGCAGTCACAGGTACCACACATCTTCGTGGGAGATGATGCAAAAATGGAAGTTGAAGGGAAAGGACATGTTGAAATGGAAGATGGGGAGTTCAAAGATGTTCTCTATGTTCCAAATCTAAGTTCCAATCTACTATCAGTTTACCAAATCACTCACCTTGGAGATGGTCATAAGGTTGAGTTCCTTCCCGATTCAGTGATGGTGCAAAGTCTAAAAGATGATTAATTGGTAGCAGTTGGGAAAGTCAATGATGACAGTAGACTCTATTCCTTCTCCCATTTTGTGCCTAATAGTTCTTCTCAAGCCTTGTTAAGTCACTCACATTCACACATCAACTTATGGCATGAGCGGTTTGGTCACCTTGACTTTCGATCTCTTCAGAAACTTTGCTCAAAACACATGGTTAAAGGTCTACCCAACATCAACTTTTCTAAGGGGGAGTGTTCATCTTGTTCAGTGGATATGCATCTCAAGGAGAAGTATGATAAAGGGAAGTCTTCTTGAGCTCTAGTTGTTCTTCAGCTAGTTCACATGGTATTAGCAGGACCATTTGCAGTGACTTCGGTCAGCCAAGGCCGCTACATACTCGCATTTGTTGATGACTTTTCAAGATTCACTTGGGTCTTCTTCCTTCATCATAAAAATGAAGTAGTTCATAAGCTTCAAGAATTCAAGGCTCATGCTGAACACAAGTCAAGGAAAGCCATCAAGGTATTAAGGGTGGACAATGAGAACAGTTATGTTGATAGGAGACTTAAGAACTTTTGTAAAATTGAGGGGATTGATCTTCAGAACTCACCAGCATTCAGTCCGCACAAGACAGATGTTGCAGCTATGAGGATTAAGACTCTCAAGACCATGGCAAGTTGCATGATAAAGGCCAAGTCTCTTGATCCTACACTTGAAGTTGAAGCCATTAGTAGTGCTACTCACATACTTAACAGATCTCCTCATCTAGCCTTAGATGGTAAAACTCCTTTTGAGATTTGGTGCCGCAGAAAACCAGTTGTGAGTCACCTTAGAGTCTTCAGTTGTCCAGCATGGGAAAACCTTTCTTCCAGGAGCTGCAAGGCACAGACACCTAGGCCTTGTACCTTTATTGGTTATGAAGACAATGTAAAGGCTTACAGACTTCTTGATCCAAAGACACATGAGATTTTTGTGGAGAAGGATGTTCACTTTGAGGAAAGTTCTTCGAGCTTGTCCTCCACTCCTCTCTGCACTTCATACATAGTGGAAACTGATCGTGACACAAGCGATAGTGCTTCAATAGGTTCTGATATGTGGGGTTCTATCGACAGTTGCAGTGAGAGGTCACATCAGTCCAGCCCACGTGCTTATAATGCCATAGTGAAAGGTCCATCTCAACATGGTAAATCTAGTCTTCCAGCTCCAGCTTCATTTGACTTGGGAGACAGACTTGAGGATAGACATCTTCTTATTGATGATGATTATTCTACAGTTGTTGCAAGGGCTCACTCTGACCCTCATGTCCATTCTCTACATGATCAATCTACATAGGTTTTCATGATTGTGGATCCTTATGAACAACAATTAGTGGAGGAATCTTTGTCAGTTGAGGAGACAGATGGTTTCATGGAACAGGTTCAACAGACATCCTTGACAGATCTGCCTTCATTCTTTTCAGCACAATTGGATGGGGTGAACTTCAGCATCAGTACAGGGATACTTGAGCAGGTTTTCGGGCCACCACACATCTTCAGGATAGTACCTTGGGCATTGTTTCTTCCTAAGGGGAGGAACACCATTTTGCATTCTTGGACCTGCTTCTTCATCGGAGGAGCCTTCACCTGTTGGCATTCTTCTTTTGGGGGGGGAGCCTCTTTTGTCTCTCTTCCTTCTTTCATTCTCTCTTGTATATATTGGATGTATGTCATAATGGGGGGGTCTTGATTACTCCATCCATCGATGCATCCATCTTTATCTCTCTTTTGGGGGAGGGTTTTTCCCATGAGGTTTTCCCTCTTTCCCTGCTTTATGGGAGATTTGCATTGCATTTCATTATGTACATGGGTACCTAACATGGCCTAGTAGCCGGGACCCATTCTGCATCTTCATCCTAGCTCGTAAGCTTAAGCGCATTCCCCTAACTTGCACTTAAGGGGGGGTGTTGGTGTAAATTAGTACTTCACTATTTACACTTACTTAATTTTACTTAGGTTAATGCATTAGTTAATTACTTTGAATTATTTTTATTATTTTTATTATGAAACACTTAGGATTTTGTGCCACCTTGTGATTTGTCATGTTGACAACACAGGAGTCTGCACCTTTATTTGAGCACATGGTGTCTACAACATTGTTTTTGCATGTTCCACCCTTCTAGGCTTATCCTCTCATCACCGCACTTACTTTCGTGCTTAATGGAGGATAATCCATATCTGGTGGACATGTGCTTGGTTGTTTGACACTTCATGGTGCTAACTTCTAGGCATTCTAGAAGTTCTCATGTAGCCTTTATAATCAGGCACTCCTAGTGTACCCTGCATTATGCATAGCATATCACATTCTAAACAGAGCAATGTATTCAGACATACTCTGATTAATTGATCATATCCTTCTTTGGTCTACTGTGTGCTTGTGTTTGAGTTCTTGGTTCTCGGGTGAATTTTGCCCTTAAGAAAATTCTTACAACTATATTGCAATAGGTAAAGAGTTCAAGATTAGTGTGGATGGTTATCTTAGTGTCATTATGTGGAAATTTGATGCACTGAGCATATGATAAAGGGTTCAAGATTAGCATGGATGGTTATCTCAGTGCCATTATGAAAAAATTTGATGCACTGAGCATATATGGATTGGATGACCTTCATGGCATGAATCCATGGTCAACTGAGGAGAATGTTGTATAGAAGGTTAAGATCAACTACATGATAGATTGTTTCTTGAGTGGTGAGGCCAACTCTGATAGGTAGTAGGATAGTCCCTTTAGTGGTCTATTCTAGATTGTCATATGCTTTGATAGTGCTGACCTTATTTAAGATATTTATCTTAATGTATCATGCTTGTTTGATGAATTTTAAAATACATATATTTAAGGGTGATCCATTATCTATGATGACCCATTTGATAGCAAAATAAAAAACCATAATAGCTATGCGAAGTGGAAGTATATGATTGGGCTCAACAACTAGGATGTCTAAAGTTTTGAAAGATAATGCACAAGAAGTGGATAGATGGCCTACTAGGTTACAAAATTTGGTGGCATTGATGTCAGTAGGGACACATGACTCATGAAGAGAATTGTTGAGGATCTCTTGATAAAGTGGGCATGTGCATAAGAGATCTAAAATGGAGATTTGAGCTAACATATTTCCAAGGAATTCCAAGATGTTATACTACGATCCTAATGGGGGTGGTTCTGATGGAGGGGGTCTTGATGGGGTAGATATAGATGGTTCACCTATGTTGACTTGAGCCCTTCTAGTGGTGATTATGCATTGGGCATCTTGGCCTTTGATATTCATAACATTTATAGAAGGTTTGACCTAAGATGTACATCCGATCAAGTTTCCATAGTCCAAGTAAGGTGATGTACAGTTATGAGACTTGTCTCGATTATCACCTTGTTGGTTTTGAAAATTTCTTGGTTTGTTGGCGACATGAGTGTTTGGATGAGATTTACTTATGTTTTTATTGTTTGGAGGAAAAATATTTTGATATATCAATAATCTTGCATTTTATGAGGCTTGTGCCCCCAATGTGATTTCCTTTTGATAAATAAGATCTTGGACATAGTCCTTGAGCTACATGCATTTGAGGGTGGTATGCCCCTTAATGCAATGGAATTTGTAGAGCTCATTTTCTTTAGACTAGGATGCCCTAGACTGATTGTGTTCTAATGGTTGTGTTTGTGGGTGTTGAATAAGGTTATCCATGGTCAACTTCTCAAAAATAACATCAAGGGGTTCACCCAATGGGGTGTATACTTGAGGTTTCCTTTGAACACATGGATTTGGTCTAGCTGAGAATGTGATAGAGTTGGTATGAATTTGAGGATGTTGATTGTTTTGTATAGGTGGTTGTTGATAAATTGGTTTCTATTGTTGATAGTATTATTGTTGATAAATGGTGTTGGGTGTGTTAGATTTTGACCCAACTGAATGAAATTGTCGAGTGTCTATGGCTCCATCAGTAGCTTTGTTCTTATTTTACTTCTAGTATCATGTTTTGTCATTGTATTGACCTCAATCATGGGTCTTTTCCTTATAGATCTTAATGAAACCATATTTAATAAGTCCTTGTTCTAGGACCATTCCCTTTTCCTTGATGTCTTTATATGTTTGGAGACAATTCATGACCATGTGATGTACAAGATAGGATGGGCATTGTTGATGAACATTTTAACGAGGTGACACTATGGGATGGTGCAAGAAATATGTGTTGTGAAAGTTTGTGATCTTTACAAGTAGTCTGCAAGGCTTTCTCCTCCCTTTTATTTGGTGCAATCTAAGTCAACTATGGATAATTTAGTTTCAACTAGGTGAGCATACTGGACTACAAAGACCTCTGATAGTTCAACAAAAGTTTTGATGGTACCTTGAGGGATTCGACAAAACCACTTAAGAGAAAGTCCTCCTAAGCTTTTAGGAAATAAATGCATGAGAAACATGTCATTGTAAGATACTTCTTGGAAATGCATATAAAATTCCTTGACATATGTAACTAGATCTCCTTTCCCCCTAAATTTATCATAGGAACCTCAAAATGTTTGCAAAACGATGTTGTTTTGATTTCTTTGTCAAATAGATATGGGTAGACTATTTCAAATTTGAAAGTTTTGGAATCTATCCCATCTTTCAATTCCTTAAAATAATTTTTCATCTCTTCCCATTCAAAGTTGATTGGTGTTGATATTGGTGCCCCCAACTCTGGTGCCCCAGTACAGGGTATGTCTCAGAATGTGCAGGTGAATATGGATGGTTTTGTCGGATGTATTGTAGTGGGTTAAGTGTGGATTGAATGGTGTTTTGAGCAATATTTATGGTCTACTAGGGTAGTGGTTGGATGTATTGCTACATCTATTGAGAGGACTATTGTTGAGGTGGGTAGATATAGGATTGCTACCCAGATAGATAATTCTATGTTGGTGCTTGGACATACAACTGTTGGGGTGATTTTTGCTGGAGAGGGTGGTGGTGGAAATAGTGAGGATATATTATGAGATGGTAAATTTTACCTAACATATGATGGTTGTGCTATGACATGAGAAGGCAACTGAGTGGTGATGGGTGTCAAATAGTTGGTGAAGGGAATCATCCCTATTGCTAGTGGTTGTTGTTGTGGGATTATTTGGCTACTTCCTAAGGGTGGAATATCAAAATAATTAGTGATAGAGGGTAATGGATTGATTGGTGGTGGCATGGGTTGATGTGTTTAGAAAGTTGGCATGGAAGGAGTACTAAATAGAAAGCTTGTGGTAACCCCTTGTGTTTGTCCAAAACCCCAATGACCAAGTGGAATTTGGTATAGATGCAAATAGATTTGAATAAGTGAAAGGTGGATTGGTATTCCCAGCCGATGGCATTCCAAAAATAGATTGTGATGTGGGTTAGATGTTTGATTGAGATGTGCTAGATGCACTTCTAGTGGGTATGTTGGAAGTGGAAGCAACACTTTAGGAAGTGAAAGATCCTGCAATATTAAACAAAATGGATGGAAATGGTGAATTATTGGTAGTGGTAGTACTAGAGATTTTAGCTTATTGAGGTCTTGTATGGACTAATGATTGAGTGATGGTGGGTTTATATTTTGGTGGGATAGGAACACCGAGTTGGGTTGATGAGATATTAGGGTCCATAGGTTTTGGTTGGGTTGTTTGATATCCCCCTTATAGGATGAAAAAAGGATCATTTAGATCAAACGGACCAATGGGTGGTGGAAATCTACCAAATAAGGGGTGAGTAGGATCAAATATATCTAGAAGTGGTGGTCTCCCAAAACTAAAAACACCAACATTGTCCCTTAGTAAATTTGGCATAATTGTTTCTCTATTTCACTCTATGATGGCATTAACGATAGTTGCATGCCCTAGTTGGTTCATAAATGCATCTATATCCAATGAAGGGATTGATTCTTCCAGATTTTGTGGTGGTGGATCATGTATGACTAAAGAAACTAGAGGGTTAGGTTGTGTACTACCTAAATTGTAGCTAAGATTAGGATCCATATCTTTCTTCTTCCTTTGGTTCTTAGCGAGACACATGGTAGGTGGCATGGAAGAATTATGTCCCTAAGGATGAAATGCAGGATGCTTGGAATAATGAGTGCAAGTATATTTTTATGGATGGTGTTGCTAAAATTCTCTTTAAGGACACTGACTATGATGGAAGGGTGTTCTAAGATGGAAAAAGATGTATGACAAGAGAGTGGAAGTGATTGAGTGATATGAACCCTAGGAAGCCTAAAGCTTAGTGATGTGGTATCAAAGTAAAAGAGAGGATGTTTTCTCTATATGTAAGCCTAAGATATGGTGGTGATATCAACCCTAAGGTAAACTTTTGACCTTTTTGAAGACAAGGATGATCCAGTGTGGAGCCCAACCTTTTGCTCAAGGTGATAAGGGACACAAATGACAAAGACTAATTACCCTAAAAAATGCTTAGTTTGAGGGATAAATGAGATAGTGTGATGGATGTAGGATGTAGGGTAGACAATTCTCAAAAAAGTGACACCAAATGCTTAAGTAGAATGGGGGTGATGGAGAATGTTTTGATTGATATTTGGTTTGAGTGAATTCGGGTACCTAAAGTATATGACCTAAAATATGATGGATCTACAAAATACTTAAGGTAGGATGATAATATATATGAAGACCTAACTCTATGAGATGGTAAGTGCAAAGTGTGTGTGGAAGAAGAAGAACTTAATCAAAGTGGGTATAGCTAGTGTACTCAATAAGGCTTGTTTTAACTCGATGTCCTAGGTTAAGTTTTGAATTTTCTAATCCCACTTAGTTTGTAGAGAAACTTCAACACCTTCATTCTCAATTTGATCTAGTTTGGAAAGTCTTGGATTAGGTGTATACTTTTCGTGTTCTTTTTCTATCTCTTTGTAAACTTTTTTTGTGGAAGTTTAACCTTTTTTAACATACACTTTGGTGGATCTGACATGAGATATCTCTACTAGGTTTATCATAACTGTGGGTTAAGATAGTGACTGTGTTAATTATACATTTCACTCAAGGTTGGACAATATAGATTTTTTTGGATAAAAAAAGGTCTAAGAAAGTGCATTTTATCAAAAGGACAAAGTGGCTTGAGTTTAACTAGAAGGAGCAAAGTGGGATAAAACTAGGCCTAAGATTGTTGTGAATGGACTTGTTAACAATACTTTTGAGATAGTAAGGGTAAATTTGGTCTGAAGATGGATGTTTTTGAATATGTTTGTTTTGAAATGGTTTATGTAAAAATTGACTAGCCTAAATTTGTTGCAAATAGAATTGCTAACAACTATTTTGAAACAACATGGATAAGACTCTTTTGGATACATCATATTGTGAGCAAATAGTGTCTCAAAAAACAAATCAACTTTGAGAGAGAGAAAAAAAAATGTCTTTAGCAAAAGGATTTGTTAGTAACCATAAGAATGTGTATGTTCAAAAAATGTTTTTCACAAGTCTTTTGCACAAATAAGACAATTAAAACACACTTTTTATCCCTAAGATCACTTTGGTTTCAATGTATTACTCATTAGGCCTACCAGGAGGAGCCCATTTTGATGTTTTCTGGATCTAGTATGATATTTCACTCTAATTAAAGAGGTGATTCGATACAAGAGTCGATCAAAAAAATTACACATCAAAGATCCTTCGAGGTATGACAAATAGAAGCCCTCCCTTCTATGGGGATAATGCCTCTTGGAGATGAAACCCAAGTAGCCTTATGTCTCTACCATGGAAAACACATATGTCAAGTAACTTTAGAGAAGCCTTATTTATCTTGCACCATGAGTAATACACCAAGGATAAAAGGGTAGCAACTAAATTGGCTCATACTTAGGTCAATAGAGTCAGAGAATTAGTTGTTATGTATGTGATCCACTTAAGGATCTATTCGAGACATACTAAAATTGTGGAAAATTTTTCCCACCTCAGGATGCCCCTAGAAACACATTGCCCAAACTTGCCTGGTGCAATGAGAAAGTTCACCCTTCCCCTCATTTATATATTAGCCAGATTATTTATCAACTTGAGCTTCTCACCAAAGGGGACATGCTTCCTAGAGTTGGGTGAACTCATTAGAAGCACTCATAGGTTGTTGCAAATGATCTTGCTAACAACTTCAGTACATGTGTCATGTATTTAATGGTCCTAATTTTACAAAAAGTAGAGAAGATGGAGATGCCCTAAAAGGCACAATCTTAAGACACAAAAGGCACTTGGTTTATTCTGATTTGGAAGCTTAAAGTTTCCTAATAACTACTTTGAAAACACACATGATTAGCATACATTGTTCATTTCCAACTTACAACAATGATCAACATAAGAAATTATGTCAACAAAAGGAAATTGAGCAAGTGAAAGTGTTACAAAAGATGGGAATAAGAACATATTAGCTTTAGTGCACTCAAGATTATTTTTTACTCATTTTAAGCCCAAAGTTGAAGTGTTTACTCATAATGTTCATTTGCAATAGAAACTAAATATTTATCACATTGGTTCATTTTTAGTATTTAGCATTCAAGATTTCATTTTCTAATTATTTAAGCAATCATCCCAATGAAAAATGTATTTTAAAGATGCAAACATTCATTTCACTAAAATATTGAAAGTTTTACCTTTAATCATTCGAGATTGAGTTTAACAATTATATTAATAAACCCTAAAAAAAATGAACTATTAGGATTCTAGTAAGGTCCTTGCAAGCTACTCCTATAAAATAAAGTTAGAAATAGAGCTAGTTAGTTAAACTAGCAAACTTGTGGGTGTCAACTTATGATCCTGCAATGTGGGAAGTAGTCAAAAAATGTGGGATTGTGGTGCACCAACTGGTGAAAAGGAAGGAAAAGTGAGTTGAGGGAAAAATAATTACAGAGAAATCTTGTGATAGCATGATCCCACAATTTTTAGGAAAGCGTTCTCACTGACAAGGGTATTCGCAGGTTTTGAGGAAGAAAGATAAAACTAGATTTCAGGGCTTGACTATTTTGGTCAAGCATTCTTGTAGGTTTTTATAGCAATCCCGCTAGTAAAAAAATGTGTTCTCATGGGAGGATTGGTCTACCAAAATGTTGGGGAGGGTTTTGATGCCACATGGTGAACACATTCCTGCATGAGTAGATTCACAATTCTATTGGTTTGTCCTTGTGAATTCGCAATCACAGGTTCACAAATATTCTATTTTTTGAAGGTTTTTTACTAGAAAAGTGATTAGGTGGTTAGGAGCACGCTTCGTAGTTTGAGATTTTGGCACCTGCAAAAGATGTTAGAAAACCTAACACAATACAAAACAAGCAGAATATGTTAGTTTCAGTTAGTTGATAATGTAAGTGTCAAATTGATTAAAATGACTTGAATGTGGTGTCCCTCTAGGTGTACCAAAATGTATCACCTATTTTAGTAATTGAAAATGGAATACTAAGATTTACACAAGCATTCACAATACAAAATTAACTATCACTTACAATAAGATGAAGACAAACATCATGGAGGAAAGCAGACCAAGAATGGTAAGTTCCTTGAATGTGTAGCCTATGATGATGTCAATGTATCCTAATACAGATGGATGTGTGCTTCAATAGGTTCAAGCTTCAAGAGGTAAGTGGTTATGCATGGGGATGGGTAAAATATTCAACAATGGAGGTGAATATGGATTTTAACATGGTAAGGGTATGGAATGGCTATGTTGTAGTGGTCAATATGACATTATAAGTTTGCATTTGGAGATAATATGAATTTTGAGGGGAGAGGATTTTATTTATAGGCTAAGAGGTAGTGAGATGGAGGGTTACGATATAAGGATGGAAGAATGGTGAGGGAGGGCTAGGATGGTCTGAAAGGGAAGCACATGGATTGTGCTTGTTTGGAGCCAATAAGGAAGTGACACTTGTTACAAGGAGGATGAGTGTGAGGGGATGACAAAAATGATGGTAAAAAGGAGTTATGAGGGAGGAGGAGTGTGTAAGAGGGATGTAAGAGGCATTTAAGTGCATTTATGGCATGTATGAGCCATTAATGCTCTTGGACAGGAATGGAAGAGGATTGGGGAGATTGTTGACTTTGGCTTGGTTTAATAAGTCTTAACCCTTTCTTAAAGTTGTGCACATGTTTAGGATGGGGATTAAGCTTAATTTAATAGGGGATTAGGAGGCAAGTGGGTTAGCTTTGATGGGATGTGTTAGTTAGTGGGCTAAGTATTATTAGTATGAGTGAATGGGTTGCATTAGGGTAATGATAGGGTATAGGGATGGTTAAGGATTTGGGATGAATTATTAAATGATATATTTAATAAAGGGAGGATGTGATGTTAAATTAAATAGATTTATTTATTTAATAGAGAAATGAGGATTTAATTGATAAATTGATTTTGGGTTATAATTTGATTTTATCAATTAGACTATAGTTAATTAAATAAATTAATCCACTAGGGGATAAAAATTAATTAATTAAATATAAAATATTTAATCAACAATATCCTAGGAGATGGCTAAATAAGATTACCTAATGGTGTAATCATATTTAAGCGTCTACAAGTACTGTATGTTACTCCACTTGGTACATTATTCTCCCTACTAGAGTAATAGATTATCTATGCTATCAACATTGAAACAAATCTCATTTATGGGTTTGGGTTAGGAATGTCATCAATGGAACATGCTTGTTCGTCCTTCCTTGGTCCTGTTAGTTTCACTAAATTATTTATAGCAATCTTTCCTATTGTCATATTTGTTCCTATAACACTAAGCCTATTTACCCTCCATATAACCTCTTTGGTGATTGTGTATGTCTTTCCCAACCACATAGACTATTTGTGTACCCTACTCAGTTCAAACCTTCCTAATCATATTGAAAGAATTCAAGGATATCAACAACATGGTGCAAGGTGGTTTCTTCTAGATATCTTAGTTCAGGTATGAAACCGTCATTCACATAGAATGTTTCAAATAAACTACATATTCTATCATCTTAGAGTTCCAATATTCTTACCTTAAGATATATGCCCACATCATTTGTAAGTAGTATTCCTATAGGTCATAATGAAAATGCTCTAGTCATGTTCTTCACATCTTCCTTAATTGGAATAATCTCATAATTAGGGTGATCAAACTCCTTGGTTCTAACCAATTCAACATTGTTAATTCCTTGTGCCATGGTGCCTTTTGACTAGTGAGTCATAACTTATACTATATTAATACTTGTTCCTTACCTTCTTTATTTTTTGCTTTCACACCTATAGGTTAAAACTCTCTTCACAAGAAAATAGCATGCAAATATGATAAGCTAGGTTTTTCACAAATGCACAAGTCAAGATTTTGCATTTACAAAGTGGTAAATGGATCTTTGATAACCTATTCATAGCTTTCAATAAATATTGTTAGGTTAATTAATATGTAATGGTGAAAAAAACACTTACCTACTACTCAATTCATAATTAATGCCAAAGACCCATGCTACAATGGTCATAATTTCTTCATACATATGTCTTGTCATAGGTACTCTATGCTCCATGATGCAGGAGCATCCAATGGTGTAAGGGCAATCCTGTATCACCCAAAAATATGCTTAGTGTTATTTTTTTTTTAATGTTTTTGTAACCTTGATACCCATTTGGGCCAAATAGAGATTCTAACTCTCATAGTTCCACTATTAGTTTTCTGGGTTAGTGTTTTGAGCACCTCGAGATATGTGCTAGTGTAGAAAATAGGTTTTTTTGTAATTGAGCCATAATTATGATGAGTTAGAGGGTGTAAGTAGGAAGGATGATTATAATTATAATTTAAAGCATTCTAGAAAAATAATTGAGTCAAAAGGCTTTATGGTTTGAAAGTTGTTGTAGTTTTAAGTTGTTTGGAGACCCCCTTAGAATTCTTCAAAGCTAGATTTGAATCACTAAATGGCCTCGTATAGGCCCAAAAAATGGGGAACAAGAAAATATGATCTTTCATGCTATAGAGTGCTTGAAGATATTTCCAAAAATGTAAACAGTTCATTAATCAAAGTCCCATATCAAAAGTTATGCCTCCTGGAAGTTGGACTACAATTTCTAGATTCTTCTAATTTTGTATCAAGTTCTAATGTGTTTTCTATAACCTTCTTCTTTGGTGGATGATGCCAAATGGAATATTCCAAAATGCATTCCTAACCCTAAACCTAATTTGGGTTACTTAAGGTTATTTCTTGCATTGTATTTTTTTGTGGAGTTTGGGAGAAGGCACAGTGAGAAGGGTTTTTTTCTAGAATCTGATAACAATGTAAGCCCATAGGGCATGTAGTTGAGTTTATTTTCACTATACTAAATGTAATAGCATATCATTTTTGATAATAAAATTATTCCTATTGTATTCATTTTGTCTTGGGTTGTGCTCTTGTCACTCCACTAGTATGTTTTGTGGCTTTGTTGGTGCATGTCTCACAACTTTAGGAGGCTTGGCCTCTGCTCCTTTGTTAGTATTCTTTGTCCAAATTTTGTAGAAGTCCTTTATAGCTTCCTCTTTGTCCACTATTTTATTCTTTCTCTTGTTGTCTAGGTTTTTCATTTTGGATCTTCTATTTTCTCTTCATTCTCTAGAAAGGTGACCTATTTTCCTGCACTATTAATAGGTCATGCCAATTCCCATCCAAGGTCCTAAATGATTCATCTGAAAAGTCTTTAGTTTGTAGTATTCTAAAATATGTTCATCATTTCTATAGGTTGAAAATACCAATGTAGTGAACTTATTCTTCCAACTAGGAGTTGATATTCTTTGAAATGACTATTCTAATTTTTTCTTGTATCTATAGACCTCAACCTTGTATTCATATTTGTTACACAAGTAAAAATAACCATCAAATCTTCTCTTGTTTGGATGAGATCTACACTCATGAGAAGAGTGACTATATAGGTGGCATGTGTTACAATACCCTTATAAATATTCAGAGTCATAGATGCAACCTTTCTATGCTAGCATACATTATATGTGTGACCTATTTTACCAAATAATGATAGGTTAGTTTCTTAGGCTCCAAATCTTTAGATGACATTTTTCCTTGTCTTTGTTGGTTCTAGTCCTTGCTTCAAGAAGATTCACCTTCTTCATTCTTGTTGTCACCTTTGTACCCAAGACTGATTGTGCTTTTGGTATTTCTCCAAGCTTTGAGTTGCTCATCTATATTCTCAAAGCTATCATTGAAATTTTTTAGCTTCTCATTTTTTTAGTGCTCTTTAGTTCCTTGACTAGTTTGTGGATTTGTTCATCATTTTATCTTGCATCCTTCTTAGCCATTTTCTTTTCTTCTATTGCTTCTCTTAGTGAATCATCAACTTTCTCTACTACTTAAGTAATATTACCTTTCTTCATTTATGTTTGGCATATCTTTTTTGTTGCATCTTCTAGCTCTTTCTTCAATCGTAAGAGATATTTTCTTAGCTTATCATTGTTAGTCATGATATCTATGATAGTTTCTTCAAATCCATTTGTTCTACTATGTTATTCCATTTTCTTAGTAATTTCATGACTCTCACCAAGTTTCTTTATTTTTGACAATGATTCTCTTTCTAAATCCTCAATAGTATCAAGAATTTCATCAAGTTACATTTTGTATTTGATGATAGTCATCTAATCTTCCCTCAAGTTGTTAGGCTTGTCACGTCTAGGGTCTAAGATTTGATATGAATTATTGGTCCCAACTAATATTGAGAGGGGGTAGAGGCTAGGGTTGAATTAGTATGAACACTCCAACCAGTCTGATGGGTTATTGCTCTTACAAAATTGAACAATAACCACTTGATTGATATAATAATGATAATTATAATAAGATAAAAGCATATATATTATATACACAATCATACATCAAGTGAAATGCAAATTTATATGTGGAAAAAAATGATGAGATGATGAAAAACATGATGGGGAAATTATACCCACTAGCCTTTTATTACAAGTAAAAGGTTGCCTAGGTAAGAGCTACAACATGTTCCTTCTGAGAGCACATCCAATTATGAATATTTACAACTTATTAGGATTACATAAGCTTGTCAAATCTACCATATTAGAGGATTCTATCACTCCTTCTAGAAGGTACCTTAGAGGATTTGCAATATTCTTTCTACTCAAGTATGCCTAGTTAAGAGCTTACAAGATGATTACAATGATTAGAGAGAAATCAAATGTTGATCTAAACTATATGGAACACATTTTCTTGTAGATCTAATGTGTATATCGAGAAGATATCTTTCTCTTCTCTTGTCATGTTGGTATTCACTATGATATATGCTCTATCACAAAATTCCTTCTACTCTTTGGGTGTTGAAAACCTAAAATCATCCCACCCAAATACAATACATTTAGATTTTGAATTGCATATCTTAGTTGTTCATGAAGAACCCATGATATCTACATCATAGGGTCTAGATTAGTAGCTCTAATAGTCTATGTTTAGGCTAGGTATAACCTATCCATTGATGGGGACACAACCCAAGCACATAATGGACACAACAGGAAAGGGGAAATTTTATTAACTATAAAAATATGCTAGTACACTTAGTGCAAAGAAACAGACTCCAAAACATGCCCTATGGGCTTACAATAGCATAAATCTGGAGATAAATTCTTCTCCCAGTACCTTCTCTCAAACTCCACTCTGAACTGCCTTTTACAATGCCAGAAATGTTCTTAAATAGACCTCGAAGGGTTAAGGATTATGAATACATTATAGAAAGTGCTAGTTGGCATCCACAAACCAAATAGAAGGCTCCAGAAGTCGCATTAGAAGTTGGCACAAAATTAGAAGAATCCAAAAACGGTAATTGAACTTTCGGAAGGCATAACTTTTGAACCATAGCTCCGATTGACGAATCATTTACATTTTCAAAAAGCTCTCGAAGCGCTCTATACCCCTATAGACCACATCACTCATCCCCCATTTTTTGGCCCTGTTTGAGGTCATTTAATGACCCTAACCTAACTTTGAAGCATTCTTAGGAGGTCTCCAAAAATTGCAAAATTGCGACAACTTTCAAACCGTGGGGCCTTTTGACCTGATTCTTTTTTTGGAATGCTCTAAATTACAATTACATTCATTCGACCAATTTACACCTTCTAATTCACCAAAATGATGGCTCAATTAGATACTCTTATTTTTTGATATTTACACGTATCCCAAGGTGCTCAAATACTCTATCCTAGAACACTGATAGTGGAACTGTGAGAGTTGGAACCTTTATTTGACCCAAATGGGTATCTAGAAATGAAAACACATGAAACAGAAACTAAGTTTAAGTTTTTTTTTTTTTGGGTGACACAGGATTGCCCTTATACCTCTGGATGCTCCTACATCATCCATCATTCCTTCTTTCCATAATTTTATTAGAGCTTCAATCATGCCATAGTACATACCATATCTTCTCTGTCATGTCACAACAATGGTGATGTTATAGTTATTAAAATAATTGTAGTGAGGGGGGTGGTGGTGGTTGAATCTATTATCCTTAGGTCCAAATGTACCAATTCAAATTTTGATAACTTCAAACAACTTAATCAAAGTCTTAAATCCACTTGGTTAATATAAAAACTCATAAATAATTCAACTTATTCATATCAACACTTATCTCTATATTTTAGTGTTAGTCAAATTGCAGAAAACTATTATAATGATCTAGAATAACTGAGAGGGGGAGGGGGGGAGTGAATGAGTTATCCTCTAGTCCAAATTTACAAATTTAACTTTTAATTACTTCAAATAGATTAATCAATCACAAATACCCACTTGGTCTCTAAAGCATAAATTCAACAATTTAATATTTCATGTAATATCTTAACTCTCTATCTCTATATGTGTTGTCTTCCAGTAAATAAACTAATGTAAAATATAAAATGAAAATAATAACATCCACACATGAAAATAAAAATTTGACTCTGCGATTTAATGTGAATGTAATGCCCCACCTGAAGATCCTTGGAATAAGGATAAATATAAGGCAAGATATTTTTTTTAAAAACAAATATGGATGCACATGACATACCAAATACAAGGATAACAAAGATCGCAACAAAAGACTAACCAAACATCCCTACACCAACAAATCTCCAAATGCCACTACTAACCAAAATGGTTGACTACTAAAGATGCACAATTGAATTCAAATAAAAACATTTTGAATTCAAATTGAAATTCCAAAGGAATGAAGAGAACCTAAGAGGGTAGCCAAAAAACTTCCCAAAAAGTTTGCATCAAACTGGAAAGTGCCTGCTGTCCACCTAGATATGTTTTTGCAAAACTTAAGCAATACTTTAAATCTTCCCTGTGTGATACTTTCCAGTATCATATGACCTTTCTCAAGAAGGGGGGTGACACTTTCAAGGTTTGGGTGACACTTCTCTAAAGGGTGTGTGATACTTTACAAGTATTGTATGACACTTCTTAAAGGGGGTGCAATACTTTCCAGTATCGCACAATATTCTTCCTAAGAGGTGCAATACTTTCTATTATCACATGACATAACTCATTTGGGCATGTGACGCTTTATAGTATCACCCCATGCTAACACATGGTCACCTAGGAAATGCATAAAATGTTCTAAGGAAAAACTAAAGAGGCAAAAAGTGTTTAGAACCTCCACACTGGGAAGTACTGTATCTACAATTTGAAGTGTAAACACTCGAACACCATACTAAAAGGCATAAATTGCATATAACCATCTAACCAAGTAGTGAAGGGAAAGTATAGAAGGAGACATTGTAGTGTACTAAAACAACATCATAATAAAATAAAACAACATCACAATGAATATAACAACAAAACTAAGTATGTGGTTTCCCCTAACCGTAATAGTGTCATAAGACCATTGTGGGTCCTAGCCATCCCCTGTGCATAACATCCCAAACTACTAACCAAATTGTTAGTGATATGAGGACATCACTACTAAAATATGCTACAACATAAGAATAAGGACGTCTAACATGCTAGAAGTAAAGCATAATAAAATCCTACAAAATAGATAACATCATTTATCATATGTTGATCATCATACTAAGGGAATGCATCAATAAATAACATCATCTAAACATGATATACAACCATTCCAATGAAAACATAAATTATAAGAAAGAATACTCTAGAACTCAAAGTACCAAGTGAAAAAATCTAGCAATGGTGGCATTAGGGTAAGAGCCTATCTCTGTACACTGGTCCCTAGTAGTGGTGAAGGTAGCTACACCTCCCAAACATGTGGAACCTGCAGGCCCACTCCCACCATACTGATGGAGATAATGATCCAGCCACAAGCACACATAAAACACAATGTCCATGGCTAACACTCACGCCATGTAGTATGATGACTAAACTAAGAACATAGACACTGCATAAACTATAGGTCTTGATCAAACACTTAATGGGCTACTAAGTAGGGGCTAACATCATGAAGAGTCACTCGACATTGACAAGCCCAAGCTAGTATTGGTAGCTTAGACTTCCCAATAGAAGGAGCACATCCTAAACCTTTTTATTATCTTAAGTTTCATTAGCACCCAATGTTTTATTTAGTTATCACCTAAATTAAAGCTCCCTCTACCAACCTATGGTTCTATGATCACTAGGCTATGAGATAGAAGCCCCCTCCATATGCTACCCTACCCTACCCATGCTCATCCAATGGTGAGTGCCTGTAGGCATGCAAATTCCCAACCCAACCCCAATGATCATAACTTTTGGAAGTACCACAAAAGATTGAGACTTGCAAGTCACCTGATAGATGTATACACATGTACTCATGTGTGGCACACCACGATTATGAAGATCATAACACAAGGACTGGATGAGAACATAATGTAGGAAATCACTCAACCAAAAATAGACTCACGAGGATGGATGCAACACACATCTCAATGCAACATAAAAGTACAACAATGGTTTGACTGACATCCAATGGATGATCTAGGTCCATGACCAAATTCATGCCAAGAAGACCTGAGAAAATAGGGCAACACACAAAATGAGGCAAAACCCCCAAAATTGGAAAAATTCAAAATTAAAACCCATTTGGTCTTTGGGTACAAAACCTTCAAAAATCCAAAAAAAATTGGGTTCAAACACTGTATGCAAAGATGACTAGCATAGTGGTGCAAAACCCCAAACCCCCATCTCATAAATAGGGAAAATGTTCATACTTGACCAACTAGGTAGAACCAACAAATAGAAATGGAGGAGAACACTAGTTCTTAGCCTCCTAACAAACTACTACCAGAAATAGAAGTTGAAACAAAGTAGAAATAAGAAAATGGGAAAGCCCTACCTGACAACAAAAGGGGCAAAAATTGAAAACAACATAATAAAATAAATTGCCGACTAAAACTACTAGAAATCACAACAAAGCAAGATCTACCCAAGCTAGATCCAATGAGACTAACCTCATGAAAATCCCACACTTACAGCTCCCACACAAAACATAAGACCAATCCTTTAGAAAAGGATTTCAAAAAAACTCTCCAATTTCTAAATTGCAAAGTTGAAAAGTGAGGAATTAAATTCCTCTTTCCATACTTATTCATTTTTGAGTGAATAATCAATTAGGGAAAATAGCTAGTTATACTAGCTAGAATCTGAATCAACCCAAATGAAAATAGGTTATCCCTCATAATAGGAATTCACCTAAGGAAAAGCTACTAGAAATTAAATTCAATAAAATTTAATGCCCTTAAACCCAAAATCATAGAAATTACCTTAACAAATTTTGCAACAATGCGAACCTCTAAATGCACAGACATGATCACTGGTCTAATCACATAATGCAAATGAGTCTATATTTAACAAATCATCAAAAGGTTTAATTAAAATATATTTAAAAGATATGTTGACCATACAAGGATGACATGGGTAAAATGAATAGCTTAATCACAAACTCCATGTGCCATTGTCAAGGATATAATTCCTACACACTAAAACACACAATCAAGTGCAATTGCATATAATATCATAGCCAAAGCAATACTGCATTAAATGCCTAATTAATTTGTTTACATCACGCATGTTTGTATATAGCATACTGAAGCAAGAATGAATTAAATCACCATAGCATAAAATCCATCACATAACATAATTAGAAAATATGTGCAAATACCATATAATCAGATATCATCATAGACCTACTCTCATCTCAAAATGGCATCAACATGCAAATATGATAAATTGAGAAACATAGCAGTATAGCATCTATGATACTAAATCAAAGTATAACATCCAACCCTTAGGTCATCTCAAGGTACAAATAATAAGAGTATCAAGTATCTCTCAAATCAAAATAGACAAGGTACAAATTACAAACATTAGAGGCACTATAGTGGATACCTAATTTGGAAAAAAAACACCAAGTAACATGCTACCAATTTTTCACTTTTCTAAAGTGAGATTAGTTAAGAGCCAACCCTATTAAAGGTTATACAACACACTATTAAATGTGACCTTGTTAAATGATTTAATCACCCCATTAGGAGTGGCCTATTAGAGGGCTTTAGAACATTCCATTAGAATGCCACCTTGATTAACAAATTTAAAAAATGACTATTAGGTCAACCTTGATTAAAGGATTTTGGATTGATATAATGGTTAGACTATAACAATAGTTTTGATCTATAAAGTACAACTTACTTTGAAAATTCAAATCTTCATTCACTCATTTTCTAGTTCATTGAGTTACCTTCATTGACATCTCTATCACTGGTCTTCTTGGCATCTTCTCAAGTAATCACACTTCACAAACTCTTCACAGCTTCTCCTTAAGATTTACAATCAACCACTAACCAACCTTAAAATTCATTCCTTATGCCTCCTCAAATAGATAATTTTGATATTTTTTTGACTTAAACATCACCGTTGATATTAGGGTTAGGTTAGATTCATCAAATTCTTCCATCCTTTTATTCTCCTTCTTCTTTTAGAAACTTCTGATTAAATCCTTGCCTTTGATCACATAAAAAAATATCCTCATGCATCAAATATGCCCACTCATCAATCCTTATCTTTCACATGCTTTGACTGATTCAAAATTCCAACTGTGTTGGCCTCAAAATCAAATCTTTCTCAAACTGTAACTTTTTCTATCACTCAAAAATCATTGTATTCTTCAACTCAGTCATTAATGTACTACTATATTTCCTCACTCAATATCAACATGCTTTCTTGGCCATTACTACACTTGGTTACAACTAGACTTCTTTATACATTTCCTTGGCAATAACTAACACTCAACTTTAACTATTTCACTGAGCTTCTATTAAGTTCCTTAATCTTCTGCTTTAGCTGCTTCATTTACTATGCAACACTAATACTTAGTCAAGCTTATCATTTTGACTTTTTTGAACTCTTAGCTTCATCTAGTTATCTTCTATACTTCATGTTGATTTAACAATACATAATCTTGTCAAGGACTAACTTATCAAGTGCCCATTGTATTTCTATGATACTTAACACATCTCAGCTCAACCATTCACTAGGTCATCACATGGTCTTTTCTTTTCAAATCCTCTTCATCAATCAAATGATATGGAACTCTAAAATATTAGTAAATATCTCTCTAGTAGGTTTGATACTTTGTCTTACCAATAGGTTTGAAATTAATGCCAACATAACAATTGCTCCAATTATGGTTTTCAATAATCTCCCTCTTTGTCATTGATGGAAACACTAGTCAAAATTAACTAGTTACCATGCAATTCAAAACTTAAATAATGTATTATCTTCTTCCTCTATTTTTGTCTTCTCTCTTTCTTAGTTTCATTTTGATTCTCATTCAATCAAGCTCAGGATGCTTGCTCTATTAATTCAATCTATCCTCTTCTCTGTAGGAACACATGTCTTCCTCTTGAAAACAAGCATTCTCTATTGCATAACTTCTCCCTCTTACTCATACATTCTCATATCTTATCAATATTGTATGGTAACTCACTTGTACACTTCTCCCTCTTTATTTGAGAACTTGTATGGTAACTTAATCATGATAATCTCTCCCTCTTTGACAATAATTCCAAAGACATAGCATACAACATCATTGTTATGTCACTACTCTAACTAATACAATAGTATCATCTCAACATTAACTCCTTCTAGATTCTTCTACTCATGTGTTAGTTCCCTACTTCTCTTTTTTTACACTTTAGGTAGATCTTAAATTGTGACCTCCTGCATCAATCTATAAAATATTTTGCTAATAACATGTTGCAAGATAGTTGGAAGCATGAATTATGATGATAGTCCTATGGGGGAGTATTGTAGATATGTTACATTCATGATAGAGTTTATCATTAATGTCAACATAGCAATTTTTTGTGGTATCTGACAGAAGAACAACGAAAAGATAAAGTTGGTGCAAATGGCTAGTTTAGTATTCTAACTATTTGAGGCTACAAGAGATAATTTTCAGTATCTAGTATATGCAGTTAATGTCAAAAGATGAAATGATAATTCTGGAAGAAGTTATGTAAGTTTTGGTGATGTCTATTCTGAGATAGAGTTTACAGAGGCATGTTCTAGTAAACTTGTTATATCTCTTAGTAGAATTGTTATTCTAAGAACCAAGGTTGAGGATGTGTTGAAGACATGTTGGTGATGATGTGGCTAAGATTGCTCATCATAATATTGCATGTATAGAAAGTTATTCAAGTTGCAAGGTGGAAGATTAATGTTATCGCTAAGTGTAACATGTTCTTGATATGGTCCTATAATGATTAATTGAGAAGGTCTAACAACCAACTCAGAGAATTTTTTATGGACTCAGTATGAAGGAAGGACATTTTCCTTTATCAAGAATAACATGGAATATGTGTGGATGATATTTGTAAGAAATAGAGAGAGCAGAATGCAAAGTTGAGTAGAGTAGATTGGAAGTAAAGGAAGCTTCATTGCTGAGGTTTTGCTAAGTGATCCAAGGTTTGATATTTGGATCTGAGGTTCATGACCTAGTCTACAAGGTTTGACAATTATTGGTTTGGTTGATAGAACAAAGGAAAGAAGAATATAACAATACATTGCATGTTTGACTAGTGAGCTCTTCTTGTAGTTGAAATTGCATGTTTGGGCAGTGGGCTCTTCTTGCATACATTGTACTACAACTCCCAACAGGGTTGGAATCTCCTAATAGGGATTCAATGTACTAAATTTTGTAATAGACTCCTAATAGGGTTCATCCTCTAACAAGGAATATTTATATTAGTACATCATCTTGTGGGCATCATTCCCACCAGGGTTTTTGCTATGATCAAGGGTTTCCCTAGTCAACATGTCTGGTATAATTGTCTATGTGCATCTTATTATGGTTGAATGGTTAAGTTTATTTAAAGAAGATAAATTTTTTAATTGTCAAATAACTGATTCACCCCCCCTCCCCCCCTCTTAGTTATCTTGGTGGACTACTATTTCTAATGATTGGTATCAGAGCATTAGGTCCTTGAAGATAAAGTTTAACAACTTTGGGAGATACATGGTGAGCATGTTCAGAAAAGATAGTCTAAAGTTTGATGGAACAAATTATGATAGCTAGAAAGAAAAGATGAAGACACACCTATTGTGTATGGGTCTAGGATATTGGATCTTTGACAAAATTGATAAATACAATCATTATTGAAAAGGATTTGGAAAATTATAATGATGATGAAAGAGATATTTTTATGTGTGAAATGAGAGCTAGGGAAGCATTATTGACTACACTTCCTAAAATTGAATACAATAAGGTAAAATCACTTGCTACTTCATATTTGATTTGGAAAGCTTTGGAAATTTGTTTTGAAAGTGATGGACATTATAAGAAGTTGAGGTTACAAAATTGGATTTGTGCATTTCAAGATGCTAAAATGATAAAAGATGAATCTATAAGAACATATGTAGGTAGAATATAAGAAATTACTATAGGTATTAGATCTCAAAGAGGAACCAAAGAAGAGGACTAGGTTATATGGAAGATATTAAAGACTTTAACACCACCATTTAAGTAAGCAATTCAAATGATACAGTTGTTGATATCTTGTACCAAAGATTTAACAAAGGAAATATTTCTTGGAAGACTTGAAGCAGTTGAGAATGAACTTAGACAGTCTAAAGAATTGACTCAAATAGAGACAACTTTTAGTGCCTTGAATATTCAACCTAGTTTATCAAGGAGCACAAGTGCTAGAGGAGATTTTGCTACCAATAGCAGATCTGAGGAAGATAAAAAGATTGCATAAGGAGTAGCCCTTCTAGTAAGAAGAGAAAGAGATGGTAAGAAAATCTTTAAATGTTGGACTTATAATGAATATGGTCATTATGCATCTTATTGGCTCCTAATTTAACATATTTTAAAATAACCAAGAAACTAGACCAATACATATAAGCCTAGAAAATTCCTATGATGGATGCACCTAACTACTAATCTTGGGCCAACTATAAGACTATTTAGCTCTCCTTCTTCTTCTTCAAGCTTTGCAAGACCTAGGTGGGTGGACCTTAGATTCTTTATATGGTACCAATATAAAGGCATATAACTGAATGTAGATAACAGATAAAAACCCTAAATCTTCTATGTTTATGCAAGCATTCATGGTCATGAAATAGCTAATAACATAGCACATGAACTTGATAAACCAAGTTAGGGAAACTCTTTCAATTCTTTAAACATAAAGGGAAAAGATATTCAGTTAATGATTGAATCATTAGCATAACCTAAGTGTGCAACAACAAAAACATGTAACCTTTAAGTTGTGCAATCCCTTATCCATTGGGTATCAACTAAATCTTAACATACACGTGGACACTTGAAGTATACAAATATATCCACACATCTAATCTATCTATCTAGCTTGCAAATAGACATCAATCTTCATAAAACTCTCATACTTATTGTAAAATCCTCCTGGTGAAACCTGCAACCTTGTCAAGGTAAATAAGCATTTACTTGGCTTTCATTCCAACAACAAACTTATCTAGACATACAATCTTAAGGGATTACAATTGAGTTTAAGATGTCAACTCTTAAACACAAAACATTGCAGATGTTAGGGGAAGGAGATGAGAATTAGAATGAAACTAAGAAAATGAAGCTCTTGAAGCTCTTGTATTAATCTCATTGAAACCAATACATCATCTATATGTCACAACTTAGAAAATAACACCAAGGAATGACTGTGTAGTATAGAATGCTCCAAAAGAAATACATTGTTGTTGTTCATAATAGAGGAATACTAAGAAGAAATGGTATCACAACTCTAGAACTGGAGCCAACCTTGTGGTCTCACTAGTCATAAAAATTGGAACTTGTCTGGTCTCACAATAGTGAGAAAATCTCAAAATTGGAACCTCCCTAAAGAGTAGAGAAGAAAGACATATGGAAGAGAAGATATTTCAAGATTTGGAATTTAAAATTGACATGTGTCCCATTGAAAATTTCTTCATTCTGATGTCACTGAAATTTATTTTCATTCATCTGTTTGCCATTAAAACCATAAATGATTTAACAAAATATTTGATATATTCCTAAAAAAAAATAGCAAAATATCTTGTGAAATAAATATTAGATACACATCATAAATTGTGTCAGAGCTTCAAATCTGATCTTGGCTTGTCATTTTTACTTTGTCGTGAAATTCAATTATACTATTGGAAAAAACATGATTACTTCCAACTACCTCTAAAACAATCAAATCATCCCTCATAACTATAAATGAAATGAAATATGATAAAAATATAATAAAAATTTGATATTATCCCATTCCGAAAACATCAAATTAGCATTTGCATTGAGGAGCCCCTGGAATCACAAATCCTCATGTAGTTGCATCTGGTGAACACCTGTATAAAAAATGATTGCACAAATGGATATTTCATTTCTTCTTGATTCCAACTATATATTATAGTGTTCATTTTGGTTAAAAATCATGTCTCTAAGGTCCATTTGAAATTTTAGGCCTTGGGCCATGAACAAAGTATTAACAAATGAAAAAATTAAAATCTTACATAGTATAAACTATATAAAACATTAAATTTATTCAAATCTCTCAACTTTGAAATTCATGTGCATTGAATACTTTTGATATCTTAATTGTTTACTCATTTTCCATTCTCTTATCTCTCTAATCCATTGGTGCCAAGTGTCATATTCTCATTAGTCAACTTCTTGAGTGGGCCCCACATTATCTTATGCAACATTTGAATCTCATAGCATTGGGAGTTAAATATTTTCAACCTACGATCATACAAAAGATCTTTTTTCATAATATCTTAAGTGAACTTTTGAAAGTCTCCGACCACACGATGGTGTAGGACCTTACCTTGACCTTTTTCATCTTGCAATCATACGATTTGGTCGTAGTAGCATTCATCTTGAAGCTGAGCCTCTCAATCTCACAACATCGGCATAACATCAAAGCTCCTTAAACTTTTCTTTATGATCCTATGATAAGATCATAAGATCACACCTCCTCAAGCCCTTGCTTGTGATCTCATGCTAGGCCTCTACAAAATTTCTATGTGGCACTCCATTTTGGTGTGTTTGAATAGTCAAAATTATGCTCCATATTCACCAGGCTAGTCACAGGTGGGGCCCTCCACATGGTCATTATGGCTAGCTCAAAAGAGCTCATATCTTTTAGACACATAGCTTATTGAGTACCTATGGTTTTAAACATTTAAAAACTTTAACTTTGGATGAATGTGGGATAAAATTGGCAGAACAATCATGTCATTGCCACAACAATTACTTCTCCAATGTGGGTGATCTTTGGTTTGTGTGGACTGTGGAATCATTGTGAAGCTCCTTGTCACTTGGCATGAAAAGCCATCATTTCATGTCACAACTTTCTCCAAACCATGAATGCCTTGGAACTCCATACCTTGATGCTGAATGCAACTCCATCTACCTTGTGTGTGGGTGAGATACTTCAAATAAGGGAGCCCATTTTCCATCATGACCTTCCAAAAATCTATCATAAACCTTCCCTATAATGAACATTTTCTGTAGATGTTGTCCTCTTCTACTCCATGTCATTCTATGGTTCTCAATACACTTGCTCCTAGCCATGGGATGCCATCTCTGGTCCTCATGTGACTTGCAACTCTAATGGTGTCATTTCCTTGTGTGGAGATCCTTGCAACCTCTTCTACATGTGGAAACTCCTCCATACCATGAATCCCTTACTAGTTGCCTTGTTATGTTTTCAAGCTGCCTCTAGTATTGTGACCTAGTAATGCCTTGCAACATGTCTTCAACATGGATAGAGCCCTTTTTTTGTAGATCTCCTCTTCACTTTTCTTGGGATGCTCTACCTTCTTTCTATGGAGGCCACTCTATTTTTTATATTCATGTGAATGATTTGTCCTTCAATGTGTTGAGCTCCTCTATCATGGGCATGCTCTTCTCTCCTGAAGAACTGACCAGAGTGTAGAAATTGTTGCCTTAGGCATTTATATATCTTCGTAGAATGACCTTCTTATTGTATTAGCACATTTAGAAAAGGTTTATTCTGATAACTTGGGTATTTAAAAATAGAGACAATGGCCATATTTAACCTCTGCATGGTTCAAAATGTTAAAAATATATAATGCGCTACTATTTGATAAGTTCTTAAAACTTTCTAGCTTTAGTAACCTTCTACAAAATTACATCAACAAACATTGATTTAACATTAGCTTGGTTGGGGTAATCATGTTTGTACATTCATTTAGCATATCCCACTTGATCACAAAATCAAATGTGAATATCATGGAATTATAATGATCAAAATCATTATAACTTCACTCTTAAAAGTAATGCCTAGTCAATCTGCTAAAATTGGTCGGGCCCCAAAGTGGGTCTGGCTAGAAAAAATTTAAAACTAAAACACCTAACTTGTTAGTCTGATCCAATGAACACCTGGCACTAGTTGAAAACAAAAATGACCACTGAATAAATATTTAAAACTCATTTTACCACTTTATGCAAACTGTGATTTGCTAATAGTAAGACATGTAGGCCAGTCTTAAAAATTGACATAAACACCTGATTGAACCTTGGGATCTCACATACTGGTTCTTTCTTTAGCATGCTTGCACCTTGCTAGATCTTGTCAAATGACTACAAATCAATCAAAAGATACCGATGTTCAAATTTGCCTAGTCAAAACTGCCTATAGATAAACTTGTTAGAAAACCATAAAATGCATTTGGTTTTAGCTTCACAAATTGAGAAAATGGATGCTGAAAGGCTTGAAAACTGGGGAGTTATTTCATTGCCATGAGATAAATATAATTCTATGATTTTGGCTTATGATGAATAAAAGGGTGAGTTTGGCAAGCATGCGAAGTGGGCTACTCAAATTTGTAGGACTGAAAACATCAATAAAAAAGTATTTTTTGCAAATGGAACAAGCCTGGAAAAGTGTGTAGATGGATTCATCAAGTTTTACAAATTGGAATAATTTAAGTATTTTAGAGTAGAATACAATGGTATAAACCATTTGATTTCATCTATTATGGATTTAGAGTTATGACATCAAAAATTGGGGTATTGACCATTCTACATTTTATGACACTGGTAAAAGTTATAAATTGCATTCAGAATCGCATTTGAAAATTGAACAAATGGATTTGTCATAAGCTCAAATCTGGAGTGTAGTAAGTATGTGACCTCTAGAATACAATGAAAAAGTAATTTTTTTAGTAGGGTGAACTGGGTCAAATTTATAATCAGTCAAATAGGGCCTCCTAGATTTCTAAGAAATATGCATCAGCATGATAGAGATAAGTAACCAACTTTGAGGGATTCAAAACCTAGTCAAAACATATCAAAATAACTCAAAAATTGAAATATAGTTTCAATAATATGCATAATAAACAATCTCAAAGTGGTGAGTCATGAAATATTTCTGGGTATAAGATATTCAAATGAAAACTAGGCCTCTTATCACTGTTTGACACTTGGGCAAAAATGCAAGAATGAACATTGTTCAAAATGGAACTTCACAGAATGATTCAGAATGTTAGTTTATCATTATAGGACACATAGATATTTTGAATGGAAGGTATTAGAAACATAAAAAACCTTTATACCTTAAAACAACATCAAGGTACACAAGCAAGAAAATGCATTATAGGGCTCAAAGTGACTCAAAATTTGGAAAGGTACTCAAAATGGGAATGCAATTTTGAGTTCCATCAATGGCTCTATCTAGGTATGCATGCCCCTTTCGAGCATGGAAATGATTGAGATCTTTGAAGGAGGAAAACCACTTCATCAAAAACTTTCTTCGAACAACTTATCGAAAATAGTAAAGCCTATTTTAACTATACAAGATGGTGGCCCTGGGCCACCCAAGCTTGTCGAAACTTCTTTCCTATGTCAAAAAAATGATTCTCCTTTACATCTCTCTAAGGTAAGCTATAAATATCATCTTCATCAATTTCACCATATGTATTAGATCTTCTCATTAGTGGATTAGGTGAAACAAAACCATTTTCATAGTTCATATAAAAACTTGAATCAGTTTCTTCTTCTTCCTCACTATGAAAATGTATATCAGCATACTCTTGAATATAAAAATCAAATTGAGAACCGTCATGAATATATGGTGAATACGTGCTATCAAGAGGAAACACAAAGTATTCATATTCTACTTTATTTACTAATTTGCATATGTCAAGAAAATACAACTCACCTTGTGTATCCGGGTGTGAAGAGTACATAAAATCTGATCCTTGCCTACTTGCAGTCATATTACTCATCAAATCAGATTTACCACTTGCTAAAAACTCTTCACACTAAAACAACTTGTCAGTTACCAAGTCTAAACAACTATTTTGAAAATGTTGATCCAAAAGATGTTGATTATAGTCATTATTCTTATCTAACCAACTGTTAGAGTAAACCTTAAAATCATCAAACTGATCATTACATGATTTGTCAGTATAAAAAGAAAACTTAGAATCAAAAATATTATTTTCACTATTTTCCTCTTCATCTCCTAATAGATCAAACTTATTGTAGTGCAATCACCAACATGAGAAAGAACTGAGATAGTAGCAAACTTCCCTTCAATGACATCCCTTACATCTAACAAGTCATCATGTGCACATACATCTCAGGTACTATCATATATACCTCCAAAGTTTGATAAAGATAATTCATATTTTGTATTTTTTTCCACATCAAACATTGGGGAAGTGATTTGACTAAACAAAGAAACATTATGAGGGAAAAAATGAACATCCTTAGAAGTACTTACAAATTTCTCAAAATCATGAGCCAACAAATCTGAAATCTCATCAAGGCTCAAGAAGACCTCTTCATAAATCTTCTCCTAGCTATGATTACTATCTGGATGATATGAAGAACTTATAAAAACAACATTAATACAACAACCTAAAAAATCAAAGTCATCTTTACACTTATTTTTATCATAGAAATCATTACCTCTACTACTATTACAAAATTCCTCAAACTCATATTCACTGTCACAAGACTCATTTTCAATTTCATGTCCATCTTCTTTATGTTGGTTGCAATCCTTTGATTCATTAAAAGTTGAATCCATCTCTTCACATTTGGAAGATAGATTATCATTGTTTACAGATTCATTATATTCATCATTAACTTGACTTTCAACACATGTATTATCATCATTAGGAGACATAATATGAACTCTATTGATATCACTTTTCATCTTCTTAATGAAAGAACTTGCAAAAAATCTTGTAACCTTATAGGTGTTGGCCAATTAACTGAATCAAGCACTATAATATCTAGGAAAACACTAGGTAGGGAAAGTTCCTCCAGTCTAGAATGCAATGGCATCATACTAATTACTAATTTAAACTTTATATAAACTTGTTCAACATTTAGACCCTAAATACTTCCCATTTCCCCTTTGACTATATTGACAATAATATTGTGGATTCACTTATTAAACATAACAATAATACTAACCACAGTTTCCAAACTATTAGAAATTGGTAGACTAATTATTTTAGACCTAATGTCTGAATCCATCTTAAACTAAAAATTTCACCTCTTTCTCTAGTGCTGAAATTTGCTAAATAGAGGTACTAATTTTTTAACATTCAATTTTAATGAAAAGTAAAATACCTTTAGTGTTGATGCAAAAAAATTTCTTTACTGATTCTGGCACAAGTACAAATTAATACTCTTTCACACACTAATCAAAACCTTGTAGAGTTTCCACCTCATTTAAGAGGACAAATAAATCATAATTGTGATTCACTTTGAAAATTCAAATTTCTTATAACAACAAAAGAAACAACACTGAATCTTAATCAAGAAACAATTCTTTTCCAAGAAACTATCAAGAGCTTTAGATCTATCCATACAACTGAAAGTCCTTCAACTTTTTAACATAAAATCAACTAGGATACACTGGTATAGAGACAAAATCACCACTCAAAAACATGAGAATACAAACCAAGATTTGTCACATGACAATATCTGAAGCAGACTTTTAATGGCAGGAGAAATACAAATCATCAAACCACTCTTATAGATTTACAATCTTGAAAAATAGAGAACAAAACACACTTGTTCATTCTTGACTCTAAACACTACAACACTTTGAAAAAATTTCTCAACTGAATTGATTGATGATGAAATCACTAGTGACAATACAATCTTCATTCAACCTTCAAAGCTACTACCATCTTGGATAAAACATTACTGGGAGACATGAAACTTTAGCATGACCTTGCTATTGATAATAAGCTTTGCACATGCCTTTCTCATAATTGTATTGAATCACCTTTCTGATTCAATACTCCCCAACAGAGTCACCATTTTGTTGGCTCTTGATTTAATAGATTTAAAAATAACTAAGAAACTAGACCAATACATCTAAGGCTATAAAATTTCTATGATGGATGCACTTAACTGCTAATCTTGGGCCAACAATAAGGCTATTTAACTCTCCTTCTTCTTCTTTTTCAGGCTCTGCAAGACCTAGGTAAGTGGACCTTAGATTCTTTATATGGTACTAGTGTAAAGACATATAATTGAATCTAGATAATAGATAAAAACCCTGAATCTTCTATGTTTATGCAAGCATTCATTGTCATGAAATAGATAATAATAGGCACATGAACCTAATAAACCAAGTGAGGGAAACTCTTTCAATTCTTTAAACATAAAGGGAAAAGATATTTGATTAATGATTGAATCATTGGCATAAGCCAGGTATGCAACAAAAAAAATGTAACCTTTAAGCTAAGCAATCCTTTATCCATTAAGTATTAACTAAATGTTAACATACAAATGGACACCCAAAGTATACTAATATATCAAAACATCTGGTCTATCTATCTGGCTTTCAAATAGACATCAATCTTCATAAAACTCTCATACTTATTGTAAAATCCTCCTGGTGAAACCTACAATCCTGTCAAGGTAAATAAGCATTTACTTGGCTCTTCATTCTAACAACAAACTTATCTAGACATACAATCTTAAGGGATTACAATTAAGTTTAAGCTCTCAGTTCTTAAACACAAAACATTGTAGACGTCAGGGGAAGGAGATGAGAATTAGAATGAAACTAAGAAAATGAAGCTCTTGTATTAATCTCATTAAGACCAATACATCATCTGTATGTCACAACTTAGAAAATAACACCAAGAAATGAATATGTAGTATAGAATGCTTCAAAAGAAATCCACTATTGTTGTTCATAATAGAGGAATACTGAGAAGAAATGGTATCACAACTCTAGAACTAAAGCCAATCTTGTGGTCTCACTAGTCATAAAAATTGGAACCTATCTTGTCTCATAATAGTGAGAAAATCTCAAAATTGGAAACTCTCTAAAGAGTAGAGAAGAAATATATATAAAAGAGAAGATATTTCAAGATCTGGAATATGTATTTGACACATGTACCACTTAAAATGTCTTCCTTCTTATGTTGTTGAAACTAATTTTCCTTCATCTACCTACCATTAAAACCATTAATGATGTAACAAAATATCAGATATATTCCTCAAAATAATCAGCAAAATATCCTGTGAAGAAAATATTAGATACACACCATAAACTATGTTGGAGCTTCAGATTTGATCTTGGCTTGTCACTTCTGCTTTTGCCATTAAATTCAACTGTACTATTGGAAAAAACTTGATTACTTCCAACTGCCTCTAAAATAATCAAATCATCCCTCATAACTATCAATGAAATCAAATCTGATGAAAATATATCAAAATTTGATGTTATCCCATTTTGGAAACATCAAATTAGCATTTCCACTAAGAAGTCCTTGGAATCACAAATCCTCCTATAGCTACACCTGGTGAATACTTGTATAGAAACTGATTGCAGAAATGGATAGTTCATATCTTCCCAATTCCAATGGTATATTATAGTGTGCATTTTGGTTAAAAATCATGTCTCTGAGGTGCATTTGTTTCAGGCTCCAAGCCATGAACAAAGTATGAAAAAGTGAAAAATTAAAAATTTTACATAGTATAAACTATATAAAACATTAAATTTATTCAAATCTCTCAACTTTGAAATTCATGTGCATTGAATACTTCTGGTATCTTAATTGTTTACTCATTTTCCATTCCCTTATCTCTCCAATCCACTGGTGCCAAGTGTTATATTTCCATTGGTTGACTTCTTGAGTGGGCCCCACATTATCTTAAGCAACATTTAAATCTTGTAGCATCAAGATTTCAATATTTTGAACCTATGATCATGCAAAAACTCTATTTTTCATAATATCTTAAGTGAACTTTTGAAAGTCTCCAACTACAGAACAACGTAGGACCTTATCTTGACCTTTTTCATCTTGCAACCATATGACTTGGTCGTAGAAACATTTATCTTGAAGCTAAGCATCCTAATCTTATGGCCTCAACATAACATCGAATCTCCTAAAACTTTGCATTATGATCCTATGATAAGACAGTAAGATCACACCTCCTCAAGCCCTTGCTTTTAATATCACATTGGACCTCTATGAAACTGCCACATGGCACTCCATTTTGGCACATTTGAACAATCAAAATTATGCTCCATATTTACCAGGCTAGCCATAAGCAGGGTCCTCCACATGGTCATTATGGTTGGCTCAAAAGAGCTCATGTCTTTTAGACACATAGCTCATTGAGTACTTGTGGTTTTAAACATTAAAAAAATTTAACATCAGATGAATGTGGGATAAAAGTGGTAGAACAATCATGCCGCTCCCACAATATTTTCTTCTCCAATGTGGGCACTCTCTATTTTGCATGGACTATGGAAGTATTGTGAAGCTCCTCCTCACTTGGCATGGAAAGCTGTCATTTCATGTTTCAACTTCCTCCAAACTATGAATGCCTTGGAACTTCACACCTTGATGCTAAATTCAACTCCATTTGGCTTGTGCATGGGGTGAGAGACTTCAAACAAGGGAACCCATTTACCATCTTGGCCTTCCAAAAATTTGTCATAAACCTTCCTTGTAGTGAAAATTTTCTATAGCTATAGTTCTCTTCTACTCCATGTCCTCCCCTACTGCTCAATGCACTTGCTCCTAGCCATGGGATGCCATCTTTGGTCCTCACATGATCTACAATTCTAATGGCATTTTTTCCTTGTGTGGGGGTCTCTACAGCCTCTTCTACATGTGGAAACTCCTCCATGCCATGAATCCCTTGCCTGTTGCCTTGTTCTATTCGCAAGACACCTCTAGTATTGTGGCCTAGTAATGCCTTGCAACATGTCTTCAAAATGAATGGAGCCCTTTTTCTACAAGTCTCCTCTTCACTTTCCTTGGGATCCTCTATCTTCTTCCTGTGGAGGTTGCACTATATTTTATATTCATATAAATGATCTATCCTTCAATGTGTGTGGAGCTCCTTTGTCGTGGACATGCTCCTCTCCTGAAGAACTAACCAAAGTGTAGAAACCACTACCTTAAGCATTTATATATCTTCATAGAATGACCTTCTTATTGTATTAGCACATTTAGAAAAGGTTTATTCTCACTTGGATATTTAAAAATAGAGATGATGGCCACATTTAACTTCCACATGGTTCAAAATGCTAAAAACATATAACATGCTACTATCTGATAAGTTCTTAAAAATTTCTAGCTTCAGAGACTTTCTACAAAATTACATCAACATACATTGATTTAACATTAACTTGGTTGGGGTAACCATGTTTGTATGTCCATTTAGCATATCCCACTTGATCACAAAATCAAATGTGTATATCATGTAATTATAATGATCAAAATCATTATAACATCAATCTTAAAAGTAATGTCTTTTCAATCCACTAAAACTGGTCGGGCCCCAAAGTAGGTCCAGCTAAAAAAAAAATTCAAACTAAAATGCATGACCTGTTAGACTGATCTAGTGAACACCCGGCACTAGTTGAAAATAAACTCAACCACTGAATAAAACTTTAAAACTCATTTTGCCACTTTATGCAAACTGTGATTTGCTGACAGTAAGGCTTTTAGGAAGGCCTTAAAAACTGACATAGACACTTAATTGAACCCTGGGATTTGACATACTAGTTATTTGTTCAATATCCTTGCACCTTACTAAATCTCACTGCATGACGACCAATCAATCAAAAGATATTGATGTTCAAAGTTGCCTAGTCAAAACTGACTATAGATAAACTTGTCAGAAAACCATAAATGCATTTGGTTTTACCTTCACAAACTGGGAAAATGGATGCTTAAAGGATTGAAAACTAGGGAAATAGTTCATTTCCATGAAAGGAATATAATTCTATGATTTGGGCTAATGATGAATAACAAGATGATTTTGAGAAGCATGCAAAGTGGGTTACTCAAATTTGCAGGACTAGAAACATCAGTAAAAAGGTATTTTTTGCAAATGGAACAGGCCTAGAAAAGTGTGTAGATGGATTCTTCAAGTTTTAGAAACTATCACAGTTGAAGTATTTTCAGAGTAGAATGTAGTGGTCCAAACCATTTGATTTCTTCTATTATAGATTTAGAGTTATGACATCATGGATAGGGGTATCAACCATTCTACATTTTCTTGCACCAGTAAAAGTTATAAATTGTATTGGAAATCACATTTGAAAATTGATCAAACCAATTCATCATAAGCTCAAATCTAGAGCGTAGCAAGTATGCAACCTCTAGAATGCAATGCAAAATGAATTTTCTCAGTGAATTTTCTAGATCAAAGTTATAATTAGTCAAACAGGGCCTCCCAGATTTCTAAGAAAGATCAGTAGGGTTAACTAGATCAAAGTTATAATTAGTCAAATAGGGCCTCCCAGATTTCTAAGAAATATGCATCAGCATGATAGAGGTAAGTAACCAAATTTGAGGGATTCAAAACCTAGTCAAAACATATCAAAATGACTCAAAAATTGAAACATAGGTTCATTAATATGCATACTAAACAATCCCAAAGTAGCTAGTCATGAAAAATTACTAGGTATAAGATATTTGAATGTAAATTGGGCATTCAGGAACAAGATGAATAAATAAAGAGAAGTTGTAAGAAATAAAGTAAGATTGGTATGTAAAGGTTACTCACAGCAAGAAGGAATAGACTATGATGAAACTTATGCTCTAGTCACTAGAATAGAAGTAGTAAGATTATTCTTATTTTATGCAACACAAAATAAATTCAAAGTATATCAAATGGATGTCAAGTCAACATTTCTAAATGAACTTGAGGAATTCAACATTGAGTAGCCTGAAGGTTATCCTTTGACAAATGACAAGGACATAGTATGCAGATTGAAGAAAGCATTGTATGACTTGAAGCAAGCACCTAGAACCTAGTATGCAAGGATGGACAAATTTTTGACAAAGCTTGGATATAGAAAAGGTATAGTAGACAATAATCTATATTGGAAAGAAATTGATGATGGTTTGATGATTTTGGTAATATCTATTGATGATATCATATTTGGAGGAAATGATGAAGAAAGTAAGAAGTTTGTAGAAGAAATGAAGAAAGAATTTGAAATGAGTATAATAGGAGAGATGAAATCTTTTCTAGGATTACATATTATATAGAACAAACAAGGAATCTTTATTTCTTAGACTAAGTAATTGAAGGATTTATTGAAAATGTTGGGTTTGGAAACATGCAAACCCGTTGGAACACCTATGGCAACTAGACAGAAGTTATGTACAAAAGATGAGACATCTACTTTTGAGCAAAAGAAGTATATATCTATGACTGGAGGATTGTAATATCTAACTCACACAAGGTCAAATATAGGAAGTGTAGTTGAAATTGTTGCAAGAGTTCAAGCTAATTCTAGAGAAGCACATTATGCAACAGTTAAAAGGATATTTAGATATCTAAAAGGAACATTAGAGTTTGGATTGTGTTATGATAGATCTAATGATTTCACTCTAAGTGCTTATACTGATGTTGATTGGGTAGGCAGTATTGATAAAAAAAAGAACACCAGTGGTGGAGACTTCTTTATTGGAGGAAAATTGGTTTCTTGGCTAAGCAAGAAGCAAGATTGTACATCACAAAGTACAATGGAAGAAGAATATGTTGCAGTAGTAGATAATTGCAATCAAGTTGTTTGGATGAAGCAGATGCTGAAGGATATAATGATAGAAATTAGTGAACCTATTATCATACATTTTTATAACATGAGCATGGAAAATATGTCTAAGAATATAGTATTGCATTTGAAGACTAAGCACATTTTAATTAAGTATCACATGTTGAGAGAGAAAGTTACAGAAAAGGAAATTAGATTAGAGTATGTGAATATGAAAGAGCAGATTGTAGATATATTCACTAAGCCTCTTTCCAAAGAGACTTTTGAGTATTTTCTAGGTATGTTATGTGTTATACCCCTTCCTACATTAGAGTAGAAGATACAAGAGTGCATTAGTCCAGTGTAACAGAGTACCATTGTTGTCTGGACTGAATGTAGATGCTTTCTGTATGGGGGAGTATCTATGATGGGCAGAGCCATCTAGGACTCTTACTAGATGTTGTTTTTCAATAGTGTCTTTGGAAACTTAAGCTAGTAAGAATTAGTTGTTGCAGAGTTTGATGTACTAAAGTTGGTTGCTAAGACCTTTGACATTGATGTAAATTGGGGAGATGTTTGGCATGAAAGACAACATGGAAAAATATCATGTATGACATGACAGTTGGAGAAGTTTGACATGAGCATAGTAAGTTGAAAAGAAGCACAACATGGAATGATAGTTTGATGAGAAGCATATTGAGGTATATCAATGGGGAAGAATGATTTATGAAGATGATTTGAAAAATAAGATGAACAATCTTTTTGTTTATATTCTTGGAACTAGATGTTTTTCATCTATGTTAGCATCAATGCCAAAGGGAGAGATTGTTGCAAGATAGTTGGAAGCATGAATGCTAATGATATTCCTAATGGGGAGTATTGTAGATATGTTACTATGAAGATATGTTACATTCATGATTGAGTTTTTCATTGATGTCAACATAGTAGTTTTCTATGGTATCTGATAGAAGAACAATAGAGAGATCATATTGGTATGAATGACTACTTGAGTATCCTAACTATCTGAGGATATGGGAGATACTTCTAAGAATCTAGTATATGTAGTTAACATCAAAAGATGAAATGATAAGTTTTGAAGAAGTTATGTAAATTTTGGTGATGTTTGTTCTAAGATAGAGTTTATAGAGGCATGTTCTGGTAAACTTGTTATATCTCTTAGCAAAATTGTTATTCTAAGAAATGAGGTTGAGGATGTGTAGAAGACATGTTGGTGATGAAATGGATAAGTTTTCTCATCATGATATTGTGTGTATGAAAAGTTATTCAATTTTAAGGTGGAAGATTAATGTTATGGTTAAGTGTAACATGTTCTTGATGTGGTCCTATAATGATTAATTGAGAAGGTCTAACTGCTAACTTAGGGAATTTTTTTTGGACTTAGTATAAAGTAAGGACATTTTATTTTATCAAGAATAGCATGGAGTATGTTTGGATGTTATTTGTAAGTAGTAGATAGCAGAATGTGAAGTTGAGAAAAGTAGAGCAGAAATGAAGGAAAGTTCATTGCCTAAGTTTTGCTAAGTGATCCAAGGTTTGATATTTGGATCCAAGATTTGTGACCTAGTCTACAAGGTTTGACAATGATTGGTTTATTTGATAGAATAAAGGAAATAAGAATCATAATAATACATTACATGTTTGAGTAGTGAGCTCTTCATGTAGTTGAAATTACATGTTTGGGCAGTGGGCTCTTCTTGGATACATTGTATTACAACTCCTAATAGGATTGGCATAACTCTTAGTAGGGTTGGAATCTCCTAATAGGGATTTAAAGTCTCCTAACATGGACTCTACATACTAAATGTTGTAATAGACTCCTCCTCTAACAAAGAATATTTATATTAGTACATCATCTTGTGGGCATCATTCCAGCTGGGGTATTCCCTTTAATCAAGGGTTTCCCTAGTCAACACATTTGGTGTTATTGTCTGTGTGTATCTTATTATGGTTGTTGTTTACTTTGGTTGAATGGTTAAGTTTGTTAAAAAAGATAATTTTTTTAATTGTTGGATAACTAATTCACCCCTCCCCACTCTCAATTATCTTGGTGGACTATTATTTCTAACATAAAAATTGATGCAATGTAACATTTGTGCTAAGTTTTCTATAGGTAGGGGGTGCCCCCCTAACTTTTCTTTTAGATACTCAAAAGAATCCTTAGGTAGTGCCTTAGTGAATATTTCATCTAACTACACCTTTGTATTCAAATATTCCATTATCACTTCTTTTTCTTATATCATCTCTCTCAAGTAATGATACTTGATTTCAATATGCTTGGTCTTTGCATGCATCATAGGGTTCTTTGATATATTTATTGCACTTTTGTTATCACAATAAATCACAATAGGTTTAGTGATCTCTTCCTTCATGTCTTTCAATAATTACTTGATCCATACAATGTTTGAATAGTTCACTGCTGTAACAACATATTCAACTTCTATTGTAGATTGTGAAATATAGTTATTCTTACTTGTCTATGAAATCAATCTTCTACCTAATAAGAAAGATCCTCCACTTGTGCTCTTTCTATCATCAATATTTCCTATCCAATTAGCATCTGTGTATACTTTTAGTTCAAATTTGTCACTTCTCTTGTACCATAGGCCATGGTCCTCTAATCCTTTTAGGAATCTTAGTATCCTCTTTACTGCCATCATATGATTTTCTTTGGGATTAGCTAAGAATATAGCAAAAATTCTAACAACTAATGCAATGTCAGGTCTACAATGCACAATATATTGTAGTTTCCCAATCATTGACTTGTACAATGTTTGATTCACCTCAGCAAAATTATCATTCTTTGAGAAATTGTGTTTAGTCACCATTGGTGTTCTAGTGGTCTTGAGCCTTCCATACCAAAGGTCTTAAAAATTTATTTGATATAATTTGATTGAGTGATGAAAATACTTGTATTCATCTAATAAACTTGTAAACCAACAAAGAACAAAATCTCTCCAAACATTGACATTTCAAACTCCTTTTTTATTTGATCAACAAATTACTTGCTCAATGAATCTTTTCCTCCAAATATGTTGTCATGAACAACAATTCCAACTAGTGATATCTTATTTTCAACTTCACTTTTTAGATACAAATTGATATTGTCATTATTTCTTGCAAGACTAATTTTCACCAAATAATTGTATAACCTTTCATACCATGCTCTAGGGGCTTGCTTTAAACCATATAAAGCTTTTTGTAACTTGCATACTATATTCCTTTTGTTTGGATCAACAACTCCTTCAAGTTGTTCAATGTAGATTTCTTCGTCCAAAATTCCATTAAAAAATGCAGATTTTATATCCATTTGATACACTTTGAATCCTTTGTAAGTGGCATATGCAAGAAAAATCCTTGCTTCTTCCAACCTTGCAAGTGGGGCAAAATTTTCATTACAGTCAACCCTTTCCTCTTGTGTATATCCCTTACAAACCAATCTCGATTTATTCCTTGTGACTTCACCTTTCTCATTCAACTTGTTTTAGAACACCCACTTAATTCCAATCACATTTTTGTCTTTTGTTCTGGGTACCAATGTCCATATTTTTTTGTTCTCAACTTGTTCAATTTCTTCATTGATTTCTTTGATACAATCTTCATTCTCTACATCATCTTTGACATATTTAGGTTCAAATTCACAGAGTAAGCATGTGTCATTCTTTAATATTCTTTTTGTCATAAGTCTTGAATCTTTATCTTCAATTTTTTATCTAGTGCATGATGTCTTCTCACATAATTTCTCCAAGACTAGTTCAGATCTTGGTTCCTCTTTCTTTTGTTCTCTAGATTCTACATGCTCAACATATTCTATTATCTCTAGCTAAAACTTAGCTTCCTATGTCTATTGGTTGACAATTTGATGTAGGGAGGGATGAAGAACTAGGGCCAAAGGCACACCCAACTATCCAAACCACCACAAAAGAGTTAACACATTGAAAACACAACAAAGAACATAAGCCAAAGGAGGGAGAAGAGAAAACACTTTTATTAATTCATCAAATAATCAGTATACATCCCCAATTGTAAGGCCTTTTGGGTTATGGCTAGATACAAAATACATTCAAATCCATGATCCAACTTCAAATTCAGATTGCTAGACACATATTCTTCCAACTTTTGCCTTTCCCCTCCCTAAAACTTAATCCTAGACCTCCTTAAATAATTGTGTAGCCACATGTCAACCTATCATAGAATTTAACCTTACATTAAATGAATGCACAACCACAAGTCATCTCACATCAAATATTAACTACCAATATTGAAATTAAATATGAGCAAGTTTGGCCCAAAATAGAACTAGACATAGATAACTAAGCAAATGATGGCTCCACAAAATATTGGCACTCAACATCCAAATAAACTTGACAACCATACAAACTCAACAACCATAGATCACTCAAAAACTACACAAGCTCAGAAACCAAAGAATGACCTATCAACCAAAGATCACTCAACAACCATATGAACTTGGAAACCAAAAATCACTTGGAAACCATACGAACTTAGCAACAAAAGAATGACTTAGCAACCAAAGATCACTCAAAAAAAAGTATGAGGTTAGCATCTACTAAATGTTTGGCACTCACTGAGAACTCAATAATGCAAGACATTGCAACTCGACCAAAGCTAGGAAAACTAAAAGCATGCAGGATAGTAGTGCCTCCCAGGATGCTCCTACATCAAACAACTAGGGTAGAAGGAAATGATTCTCTCAAATCATGCAAGTGTCACAACCTGAGCTAAATCCAACTCAGATTGAGAAATCCATGTACCATCTTCACTTGGTCTATTTTCCATTCACTAAATAATCATAGTAGTCCTTTCCTCTCATTCTCTTACTAATTCTCTATTCCAATATGTATGTAATTTCTTCAATCTTCTTCATAGAATAATCTTTTGATACAAAAACTTCATCATCTGACTCATGATACTTATATAAATCAACAATATTGAATATAGAAGATATATCCATGTCATCAGGTAACTCCACTTCATATGCATTACCACTGCCAAACTTCTTCAAAATCTTACATGGTCCAAGCTTCATTATCTTTAATTTACTGTATGTTTCAATAGGAAATATTCCTTTTTTCAAATGAACCATCACCTCATCACCAACTTCAAAGTCATAATGTCTTCTATGTTGGGAATAATCAAGACTAGCTAGGTTATTGAGAGGGGAGGGGTGAATTAGTAACCTCAAAACTTTTAACAAATTCAACACTTAACAACATAATCCATTCACCATTAATTGATCTAATCTACTACATGCATGAGGAATTGAAAGATAAGCATTCATGGCACATGAACACAATATTTGGTGACCCAAAAACCTTTCAAATAGAAAGTAAAACTGGGGTGGGGATCATACCCAAAAAACTTCAATACTATAGTATAAAGTTAGCTTGTTAAATCTTAGAATGATCACTTCTGATGATCTACCCTGTTAAGAGCAATTAGGACTGCTAGGTCCACGTTGTTAGAGGTTTTACAAATATACAATGAAGTATACACTCTATTAAGAGATTTAATGAAAAGACTATTAAGTCTACCCTGTTAAAGGATTTGAATATGATTCACCTTTTAGGATGAAACAGTAGATCTAACTTACAACTTAATTGTTGATTAGATACTTGAATTGTTGATCATCTCTTGTGTTAGATTTGACTTGACTGCTCCTTATTGACCTTGCTGAATACTTTGATCTATTGTTGATTCACATTCGCATTCACTCTTCTCACAATATTACTTCTTCATGATACAATAAATTACATATATAACATCCCAATTCTCATATTTACAAGGTAAGATAAAACACAAGTTAACACAAATATTATTGAGTCAGCCCAAATGTAGAAACTTAGGTTCTGAAAGTTGATTTAGTGACCTTCTGATACTCAACCTCCATTGCATTACTCGACATCATCAAGAATTTGGTAGAAGTAGAGGCTTGGTCCATACTAATCACTCAATGTAGCTTTTGAACTCGATGAACATTGGAGACTCGGTAGATATAGTTTCACTCGATAGAAATTGAATACTATGTTTACCTTGCTTGCACTTGATAAACACTACTCATCCCATCACTCGGTAGACACTAGCTTCACATCATAGAAACTGATTACTTGGTAGACACTATGAAGCTTGGTAACAACTGGACAGCTCGATGATAACTATTGGACTTCACACTGCTTGTTTTCACTCAGTAACCTCTAGAATGCTCGGTGAGAACTACTAAACTATTGAACTCACTTGGCAACCACTGAATCCTCAGTAAACATTGTGGACTAAATGATGAACTTGGTAACCATACAAAATTATGAATAAGTGTTGTCACTAATGATAAAAATAACTTAATGTCAACAATCTCCCCCTTTGGCATTAGTGACAAAAACACTTATTAGCCAAAACTTATGTACATTGACATACTGATTTTTAATTTTTCAAAATTTGTCTTTGTAATACATTTGCACATATCTCCCCCATTCAATGTACATAACATAACATAATATCATACAAATATCTCTTCTTCTTTACAAGTCTCTCCCTTTTTATTTGGTACTGTACATATGTTTCTCCACAAATATCTCTTTCTCCCCCTTTTTGACAATAATGCCAAACAACTATGCACAACATAATTTATATAGAGACACTAAAATGTAAGAGAAAATAAAAGTGTACCTTGAGAATAAGATTTAATTTCTTATCCTAGTTCTCTTGTAAATTTTTTTAGGTTTGAAGTGCCACTTGAACTTCTATTGAGAGATCAATCATATGATCTACAATTGAAAAATTGTTATCATGGATCAATGTTTTTGAATAGACAATGTGCTTCTGCATTGAGTCCATGATTGGAAGCATCATGTTTTGAATGTCTATAAGTGTAGATCTAATCCTTGCTTCCTCTCTCAATAATTCATCCTGCATATCAGATAAGAACCTGACCCTTATGTGATGTGCTGAGCTTGAGCTAGGGTCAAGCTGCAACTTTTGAGCACTAGCCTTCAGATCCATATCTATCTTATTCAATTTTTCCTTGATTTCCTTTGTATACTCGGTAACATCACATAGCTTGGAAAAAAGAGATGTTAAATTTGTAAAATAATTTTCAAGATTAGCCAAAATTGAGGAAAGCTCTACCTGATGAATAGCAATTTGCTCAAGCACCTTATTGTCAAACTTTTTCTCTACCTTTTCTATCAACTTTTCTTGACCAGTAGAGTCCTCATTGAATTTATTTATTGCCTCTTGCAACTGTAACAAAATATGTTGAGATGAATCAACATCCAAACATATGGCTTGTGTTAAGATATTCTTTGCACTTTCTATAATTCTGTATTCTCTATCCCTTTCTTCTCTTAACTGCTTCTGTCTAGCCTTTTGTTCTAGAAGTTGGCTGACCAATCTCATTTGTTCCATAGTAGCATTATCCAAATTCAACTTAGGAATATCAATTTCCTTGTCTAAGTCTATATCTTCATCAATTTATTTTCCAGTAATTAGAAGTTTAAGTGGTTTCCTTGGTTCTACTTCTAACATTACTTCTTTGGACTTTAAAATAGAAACAATGGTAGAAACAATAGGGCTTGCAGTGAAAACTTGTATGAGGCCTACTGAAGGAATACTGACTGGAGTGCTATGAGAATCCAAAATTGATCTGCTAGCCAAAATTGAAGTAATTATAGGAGTACATACAATAGGAGCACTAATAGAAGTATTTACAAATCAAGTACTTATAGGAGCATACAAAATTGAAGTAGACAAAATTGTAGAACTAGATGTTGTACATACTTTGATGTCCCTAGCTCGGGAGCTAAAGAAGAGGAGGGCTATAGCTTGGTGGATGAAGTGGTAGAAACTTCCATTAGAGATACCTAGAGCTGAGAGGGAGTAAATAGTGATTGAGCAGATGATGTATTTGTTGAGGTTCCAATCACACTTGTTGAAGTTGTCTCCATGCCATATGATGTAGTAATTTTTTGAGGAGAGTGAGGAAGGGAGGCTATAACTTGTGTAGCTATCCTTACTAGATCATTCTCTTCTTCTTCTCCTTCCTGATCTTCCTCATCAACTTCTTCCTCTTTCTCTTCTTCACCATCCTTTAATGTGTAATAATCCTTAGCATCAATAGTGATATAAGGTGTATTATCTTATTCATTATCACTATCATCATCATCATTTATTTCCACTGGATCCTCACTAGGTTTGTGCAAATGATAAATGTTTTTCCACATAGATGTAGCATCCTTGACTACATGCTCAATATCTTTCACCAAAATTAAACAAGTATGAAATCTCATCATCATCTTTTCTTCAATTTTCTTCATTGCTTCCTTAACCTCAACATTAGTAAGATTTGGTAGCAACTGTCTCAAAGTTTTCTCAAATATGTCCTTGGTTGTCTACATAGTTTATTCCCATCTAACCTTGACCTTGTCTAACAAAATTGTAGGGATTTGTGAAGCAAACTAATTTGGAGAGAATTTCCATCTTCCTAACTTGTCCATGATCAGGTCTTTAACCTCTTTCTATTCTTCTAGAGTCTTGGTTTCATATTTGAGTGCTTTAAAGTTATTGATTCCAGCACCTACTATTAATTGGTTGAGTCTTTCCTAAAAAGTAGTAGGAGGCTTATTAAACACAACTTCACTATCTCCTTTCTTCTTGGATCTTCTTGTAAACATAGCTATTGAGGCCTTAGGTGGCTTGGTGATAATCACCTTGCCCTTCTTTTTCACATGCTCTTCCTCCTTTTTTGATTCCTATTCTTCATCATCATCTTCTTTTCCCTTAGTAAGCATAAGAAGAGCATATGTTGTTTTCAACTTTTCTATCTTCCTCTTACCTTTGCTTACAACCTGTGGAAGCTTAATTTCTAGCTCTATTCTAGCCTTTGGTTCCTCATAAGTTCCAATGATGGGTAACTTTGGATCTATAGGTTTGTTTACTAGGGCTTCAATTATCTCTTTTATTTCATCAATATTAACCTCATAGGGAAGAGGTTCTACCCATACAAGTATAGGCCTAACTGCTTAAATGTATACTCTATCACAGTCAACCATGAAACAAACATCATCCTTGTAGTCTTCAACTAGTTTTGGTGGAATTCAAAACTTGTTATTCATCTTTTCCTTGAAAAAATCAAAATAGTTGTCCATTATACTATCAAACTTCTCACCCATTTCCACAATGAACTCATTAATTTGGTACATAACTGGAGTGTCCTTTCTCCATACTACTGATCCTTTGGAAGGGAAAAAATTTTGAACATAAAAGAACAAACAAGTTAACAAAGAGCCAAATTTACAGGGATTATTCTTTGATGTCCTAATACTTTCCATGTTCTTATTTAACTATTTCAATATTAATTTTGCCAAATCAAATTCCAAATTCTTCTTAACTACCTTGTAAGCAAGGTCCACAGTCTCACACAACACACTATTTAGTTGACTGGAGCTGTATATCTTATGTGTAATAATATGAATACCAAACCTAAGTTCCACATCAGATACATTGCTGATTTTTAATCCTTTTCCATCCCACTCAGTTAGGGTTTTCTTCTGTAACTCATTCCAACCTAGAGTTTTGGCAACTTTAGCCTTATTGAGCATAGGGAGACTCATGATTCTATGAATCATCTTCTTTGTTATCAAGACAGGTTGCTCTAACCACAACTAACCATTATGCACATGACTCAAAATATAGCTAATCCATTTGATTTGGAAGTTTCATGGCAGATGCAGAATGTGGGTCAAGCCTTTCTCCTCTAAATGTTTATGCTCAACTTTTAGGGTTCCATCCACACATAGTTCTCCTAGGGCACTATCCATTTCTAGGGTTCTAATTTCTTGTATAGCACATTTGAAATGAGTAAGAATATCATTTATAGGAAGTACCTTTGATGGAAGTTGTGACTGAGCTCCATTAGGGTTGAGTGATTCTGCAATTGTTGGTACTAGTTTGAAATTTGGAGCCTTCCATTCAATGCCTCACACTAAAATCTCTAAACTTTTCTTTGCCTTGTTGATGCTACTAGTGAATGCCATGATTGCTCGATAGAAGAAGAAAAACTTCTTCAAAAATTTTGCTGCAAATTCTACTCTAGATATGCTAAATTCATGATGAAAATGAAGTCAAAATTCTACCTTTTTGATGAAATTTTTTCATTAATGCTCAATATGATGGGAGCCATAATGACATAGTGCTTGACATTCTATCATCCACTATCTATCTCGATAACTTAGCAGAAACTTGTAACTCAACAACCAAACAAAACTTTGTTGATCCCAACCTTGCTCAGTATGATCTAGCCTTGCTCGGTATAAATTGATGCTAAAATTTTGTGATCCCTCTATATTTGAAATACTAATTTGGATTTTTTGCTTCCTTCCATTCATTGGAACTACTTAAGATATAACCCTGACAATGTAATTCTAGTTCTTCCTTAAGAACTTAATTGGAAATGGTGGAATCACCCACTTCTTGAGTGACATGACCATCATTTGAACTGGCTTGGTCGGTAGATTTGGGAATCCACTGCTATCTGATCTGCTTCCTAATGTTATTAGCTTTATCTTTCTTTTCATCTTCAACTCTAATTATAGTCATGCAATTCTTAGCTATATGACCAAGTTCAGTGCATGTGTAACATCTTATTGTAGTATCCTTTCTTCTCAAGTGATGCCTTGCACAACTTATGCCAATGTGTCCATATTCTCCATAGTAATGACATCTAGACCAAGTATTGTAGTCCCAGCCAAATATTTCCTTTACAAATTGTTTAGCTGGATTGAATGGTTTAGATCTACATTCAGATGCCTTGTGAACTTGTTCTTGCATTTGTGACATTTTCCTTCAAACTTTGGTTTCTCCTTGCATTCATTTGCTTTATGACCATGATGACTACAATTATAGAATTTTCCATTGAATTTTTCCTTTCCATTACTCCAACATCTATTTGATGTATGCCATATCTTACCATAGTGATTACAAGTAGGTCTTTGATTTCTTTGAGCACCTTGTTTGGAGGATTCACCTTCTTCTTTGTATCCAAGTCCTACTTTGCCCTTTTGTCTATAAAGATTCTGCTCACTTTGCTGATTTAATTGATCCATGTCTATTTGATATTTCATTATTCTTTTATTGAGTTTCTTTTCAAAATAAAGATCAAGTTCCAATCTTTCATTGATTTGTCTTTCAGTGCTTACATCATTTCTTAACCTTTCATTTTCAGATCTCAGATTCATGATTTCCTCATTTGCATTGGAGAGTTGATTGATAAGACTTTCTTGCTGAAGGGATTGATTTTGAGTTTCATTGTTTCTTGTCTCCAAATCTTCATTTGCCTTATTCCTCTATTCCAAAATTTGACACAATCTTATTGACTAAATTTCCTATTCTCTTTTCAATTTTCTTACCTCTTCTTGTAGGGAACCATTTTTTTTCTAGGAGTTCTTTGATTGCATCATTTGCTTCATTTTAACTGCTTGAAGGGAACAAATCTTCAATTTTTTCTTCAACATATTGGTGGTCATTCATCTATTTTTCAAGTTCCTTCCTTCTTTTTAGGGATTGGAAAAGATGTTCTTTTGCCTCCTTGAGTTTTTCTATGGCCATCTCTAAATCTAGCTTCTCATTATCAATAGCTTTGTCAAGTCTAAATATCTCCATTGTCCTTGATCTTTGCTCAAGCTATCAAACTTTATCCTGAGAACCACAAAGGTCTGATACCAATTGTTGGAAATAGTCAAGACTAGCTAGGTTACTAAGAGGGGAGGGGTGAATTAGTAACCTCAATTTTTTTAACAAATTCAACACTTACAACATAATCCATTCACCATTAATTGATCGAATCTACTACATTCATGAGAAACTGAAAGATAAACATTCATGACACATGAACATAATATTTGGTGACCCAGAAACCTTCCAAATAGAAAGTAAAATTGGGGTGGGGATGATATCCACAAAAATTCAATAATACAGTATAAAGTTAGCCTGTTAAAGCTTACAATGATCACTTCTAATGATTTTCCCTGTTAAGAGCAATTAGGACTGCTAGGTCCACCTTGTTAGAAGTTTTACAAACATACAATGAAGTATGCACTCTATTAAGAGATTCAATGAAAAGACTATTAAGTCTACCCTATTAAAGGATTTGAATCTGATTCACCTATTAGGGTGAAATAGTAGATCTGACTTACAATTGAATTGTTGATCACCTCTTGTGATAGATTTGACTTGACTACTCCTTATTAACCTTGCTGAATACTTTACTCTACTACTAATTCACATTTGCATTCACTCTTGTCACAACATTACTTCTTCATGATACAATAAATTACATATATACCATCCCATTTCTCATATTTACAAGGCTGGCTAAAACACAAGTTAACACAAATATTATTGAGTTAGCCCAAATGTAAAAACTCAGGTTTTGAAAGCTGACTTGGTGACCTTTTAATACTTGGCATCCACTGCATTACTTGACATCTTCATGCATTTGGTAGAAGTAGAGGCTTGGTCCATACTAATCACTCAATGTAGCTTTTGAACTTGGTGAACATTGGAGACTCGGTAGATATAGTGTCACTCAATAGAAACTGAATATGATGTTTATCTTGATTGCACTCAGTAAACATTGCTCATCCCATCACTTAGTAGATAGTGGCTTCACATCATAGAAACTAATGACTTGGTAGACACTGTGAAGCTTGGTAACAACTGGACTGCTTGGTGATAACTATTGGACTTCACACTACTTGTTTTCACTTAGTAACTGCTAGAATGCTTGGTGTGAACTTGTGAATTGCCGAACTCACTTGGTAACCACTGAATTCTTGGTAAACACTGTAGATTGAATGATGAACTCATTAACCATATAGAATTGTGAATAAGTGTTGTCACTAATGACAAACATAACTTAATGCCAACATTCTAGACTTATCAACATTCTCCTTATACTTTTGATTACTTTTTTCCCTCCTCAACTTCACTTTCTTATGCAAAGATTCCACAAAATCACAAATTCTTCCCCTACAACACTTCTATTTCCTTCACTAGCAATATCTCTCAAATTTGATATACCTCTAGGCTACATTCTAGTAGCAATCTCAAAAGGTGTTTCCCCTGTACTCCTATTCACATAATTATTATATGAAAACTCATCTTGTGCCAATACTACCTCCCAATTACTTGGCTTATCTCCCACTAAACATCTCAGCATATTACCCAAGCTTCTATTCACAACCTCTATCTATCCATTTGTCTATGGATGGAATTTAGAACTAAACTTCAACTCAATACCCATCTTCTTCCACAAAGTCTTCCAAAAATAACCAACAAACTTACTATCTCTTTCATAAATAATACTTCTTGGTAATTCATGTAATCTCTCAATCTCTTTAAAGAAAAGTTCAGCAACATGCTTAGTATCTGATGTCTTCTTACATGGTATAAAATGAACCATCTTAGAAAATCCATCCACCACAACAAATATAGAATCATACCCCTTCACTATCTTAGGCAATCCAAAAAAAAAATCCATACTAATGCCAAATTTGTATAACTTCCACTATCAATGATCAGTTTGTAACATTTTCCAGCCATCTTACATCTTGTCTTGAAAATTCTTCTCCTTAAAATAGGTTCCTCATCACTTCCCTTATTACATATGGTTCTTCACACCATCAAATTTTCTCTAGCCTCAGGTCCACTTGATGAACCCTCATCATCTCCTTGAATCACAACATTTCTATTACCTTGCCCACTTTTAGAGGATCTATATTCAAAGGATCTATCATCTTCTTTACCGCATTTGAAAAAATTACAATAAAAACCACCTCTAGAATAAGAATTACCTCTTCATTGGTAAGAATTAATATCTCCTCAGTAAGAATTACCACCTTTCCATTCGATCTTGCCTGCTTCCCTAAAATCTACCACCTTTACCTCTTTGTCTTTATTCATGCTTCTTTGTCAAGATCTCCTCAGCTTCAAGGCATATTAGTATGCTTCTTCCACACTTTTCAACTTCAAAAAACTTATTTCATCTTGAATTCTATATCTCAATTCATTTATGTACCTTGGAATTTTCTCAACATCATCATCCACATGTCTAGATCTGATGTCCAACTTGTAGAATTCCTTAGTATACTCTTTCTCATTCATGTCTCTTTGCCTTAGATTTTGCATCTTTCTCAATAAGATAACTTGGTAATCAACAAAAAAAAAAAAATTCTTCACTTCGTTTACCATCTTTGGCCAAGTCTTGATCTTTTCCTCTCCTCTCCTTTGTTTATTAGTTTGTAAATGCTTCCACCATAGTGAGGCATGACCCTTTAACCTTGTAACAAAAATTTTCACCATCCTATTATTAGGAGTTTTTTCATACTCAAAGAACTTCTCCATATCAGAGATCCAATCTAACACATAATTGGTATCCAATTTTCAATCATAAGGAACAACTACTACAATAGACTTTAATCTAGCTGCAATTTGTCTCAATATATCCAATATTGCGTTTTTAACATTTCCTCTACCTTGAACCATCTTTACAAATCAAGTTCCTACAAGATCATAACCCTTTGCAAATTATAGGTCAAATCTTTAAATCTACAACCCTCCAACCTAATTCAATTAGGGTTCTTCACAATCCAATCACCACAAGGATTAACCTTAAGCTTTGATACCAACTAACAAAGGGAGGGATGAAGAACTAGGGTCAAAGGCACACCCAACTATCCAAACCACCATGCAAGAGTTAACATAGTAGAAACACAACACAAAGAACATCAACCAAAGGAGGGAGAAGAGAAAACAATTTTATTGATTCATCAATTAATCAACATACATGCCCAGCTGTAAGGCCTTTTGTATTATGGCTAGATATAAAATACATTCAAATCCACGATCCTACTTCAAATTTGGATTTCTAGACACATATGCTTCCAACTTTTCCTTTTCCACTCCCTAAAACTCAATCCTAGACCTCCTTAAATACTTGTGTGGCCACAAGTCACCCTATCACAAAATCAAATTTTACATTAAATGCATGCATAGCCACAAGTCAACTCACATCAAATGTTAACTAATGTCAAAATTAAATATGAGCAAGGTTGGCCCAAACTAGAACCAGACATAGATAACTCAACAAGTGAAGGCTCCAAAAAATACTGGCACTTGACATCCAAAAAAACTCTACAACCATACAAATCAAAAATTAGAGATCACTCGACAACCACACAAACTCAATAACCAAAGAACAAATTGGCAACCAAAGAATGACTAGACAATCAAAGATCACTTGACAACCATATGAACTTGCCAACCAAAGAATGACTTGGCAACCAAAGATCACTCAACAACAACTATGAACTCAACATCCACTAAATGTTCAGCACCCATTGAGAACTTAGCAATGGAAGACATTGCAACTTGATAGAAGCTAAGAAAACTAAAAACATGTAGGATAAAAGTGTCACCTAGGATGCTCCTACATCACAATTTTATCCTATGAGTCATCTCTTATACCTTGATGCTTGATAGACTGTTGATGCTCAATAAAGCTCATCTATAGAACCTCAACAATGCTTAGCCATTGATTCTTAACTACTACCTTTTATGGTTTAGGTAAGGTGTTAGGTTCACCTTCAAAGATATAGACAAATTTTCTATAATCTTTAGTTTCTTTCTTGCATTCTTCTTTATTTTTCTCTATAAATTTATCAACTTGAACATTTGCACTTACTACAATTTTGTTGTTAAAATTCAAGCACTTATAAGATTTTCTCTTAGCGGAATAACCTAGAAATATGCCTTCATCACTTTTTAAATCAAGTCTACCTTTTCTTACATCTTTTAATATATAACATTTTCTTCCAAAGACTTTAAAATAATTTATAGTTGGTGCATAGCCATACCAGTGTTCAAAAGGTGTTTTGTTTGTTCCTTTCTTCACTTGAACTCAGTTAAGAGTATAAACTATAGTGCTAATGGACTCTCTCTAGTACTTCTATGAAATATCCTTATCCATCATTAGTGTTCTTACTTAATCCACAATTGATATATTCCTTCTTTCTATATTACCATTATGTGGTGGTGTCCTTGGTGTACACATTCACGTCTTGATTCCTTTGTCATTGAAAAATATGTTGAACTCATTTGAAATGAATTAACCACCTCTGTCTAATTTCAAACATTTTAGACTCTCACCTATTTCTTTCTCAAATCTATCAAGATACCACTTAAAATTTTGAAATGCATCAGAATTTTCCTTAAAAAACATCATAGTCATCATTATAGAAAAGTTATCAACGAATAGAATAAAGTATCTATCACCATAATAGTTGTACATTCCAACAAGACCACATAAGTTAGTATGAACATACTCCAAAATATCATCAGAAGAATAGATGGCTCTTGAAACTTGACTTTGTCATTTTACCCATTTGAAATTGTCTGCACATAACTTTTTCAGGTTTCCTTAGTATTGATAACCCTCCAACTCTTTTCATTTTACTAATGTTTACCAAGTTATCAAAGTTCACATGACACAGCCTCTTATGCCATAACCAAACATCTTCACATTGTGAAAATGGAAAAGTATCTTTAGATAGGTCTAGATAGGACAAGTAACCTCTTGTTTTCTCTCCACTTCTAAGTAGTTCATCAATAGCATCATAGATCCTTGCTTTCTTATTCTGGAAATCAACTCTATAACCTGAACTTATTAATTGTGCTATACTCAACAAGGTATATTTCAAACCATCAACCCAATATGCATTGTCACACTTGATATTTTCATTCAATTTAATTAATCATTTACCTTTCACATAACATGGTACTTAAAACTGCTTCCATTATAATGTTTTATCTTATCAAAATTACATGTATCACTAGTCATGTGATATGAGCAATGACAATCAATTATCCATATATCATTCTTACTCACATGTGAGATCAATGCAATTTTCTCATCTTCATCAAAATAATCTTTCATTGCAACATAAATAACTTCTTCATCATGATCATCAAAATTACTCTTAGAACCATCATCTTCAACAATATAGAAAGATTTATTACCTTTGTCTTTGTAGCCTCTTTTGTATCTATTTCTTCTATCATCTCTTCTTCCTTTGTACTTTAAATATTTCATTTCCTCTTTGTCATCTCTGTCAAGACATGTAGTTGCAATATGACCAACTTTGTTACATGTAAAATAGATAATTGGAAGTTTACCTTTGTATTTTCCTTTTTCTCTAGGATGTCTTCTCGTCCACTATGCTTCAAGTTCATCAAGGTCATTATTAGATCCACTATCACTTGCTACAGAATTTCTTTTCTTCCCTTTCTTAGATCCATCAAGGGTGAATCATCCTTTAAATGAAGATTCAATACTAGTAAGGGAGTATTTATCAAAATTTGATAATTCAAATGCAGGAAGTCAACCAATTAGATTATCCAAGGTTAGATCATGACCAGGTGTACATCTCAATTCTTGAATAGAAGATACTCTGATTGCATATATAAGAAGTAAAGTCCTCAATACCTTAATTATCATAGTTTCATTAGTTATATGTCCTTCATCTCCTTTGATAGCATTCACCACTTCTTTGATTCAACTACAATACTATGCAATATTCTCACTTTGCATTTTCATGTCACCAAACTTTCCTCTCAATATTTTTTCCTTGGATTTTAATACATTCTTGTCTCCACCACAATTTTTTTTCCAACTTTTCCCATATTTTCTTAGAAGTAGTGCATTCCTTCACATCATCAAATTTTGCATAATTGAGGGTTGTTGAAAGTTCAATCATAATTTGGTTGTGCTCCTACTTCTCTTTCATTTGTTCAATTGTCACATGTCTAGGAACTTCAATGTATTCATTGTCCAAATAGTAAGATGTGGAATCCCCAATTCTAGATAAGTGTAGTCTCATCAACCTTTTCCATGCTAGGAAGTTCTCCTTGTTTAGCTTAGGTATCTCTCTCTTGTACAATTTGATCTTTGGCTTAAGTCCCTTCAAACTTTCCTGAAAAAAACCAAAGCTCTATACCAATTGTTATATTGATTTAGAATAAATGAGAGGGGGGTGCAGGGGGTGAATCAATTATCCTTAGGTCTACATGTATCAACTCAACTTTTAATCATTTCAAATAGATTAATCAATCACAAATACCCATTCAGTCTATATAGAAAAACTTCAACAATTAAAACATTTATGCAATATCTTAACTCTCTATCGTATATGTGTCATCTTTTAGTAAATAAACTACTATAAAATATAGCATGCAAACAATAACACCCACACATGAAAATAACACTTTGACACCATGATTTAACATGGAAACCCAATTTGGGAAAAACCACCAAGTAACATGCTACTAATTTTTCACTCTCCTGAAGTGAGCTCAGTTAAGAGACAACTTTGTTAAAGGTTATACAACACACTATTAAATGTGACCTTGTTAAATGATTATATTACCCTATTAGGAGTGGCCTTATTAGAGGATTTTACAATATTCCATTAGAATTCCACCTTGAGTAAAGGATTTACAAAATGTGTTAGGTCAACCTTGATTAAAGGATTTTGGACTGATATAATGGTTAGAAGAAAATAATAGGTTTGATTTGTAAAGTACAAATCACTTTGAAAATTCAAATCTCCATTCGCTTATTTTCTAGTTCATTGACTAAACTTCATTGGCATCTCCTTCACCAATTTTCTTGGCATCTCCTCAAGCAATCACACTTCACAAACTCTTCACACTTCACCTATGTTTTTCTCCTCTTCACAACTTATCCTTAAGATCTCAAATCAACCATAAACCAACCTTAAAATTCATTCCTTATGACTCCTTAAATAGGTAATTTCAATCTTTTTCCACTTAAACATCATCATTGATCTTAGAGTTAGGTCAAATTCATCAAATCCTTACATCCTTTTGTTATCATTCTTCTAGAAACTTTTGATGAAATCCTTGCCTTTGATTACATTAAAAAATCTCCTTATGCATTAAATATGCCAACTCATCAATCTTTATCTTCCATGCACTTTGACTAATTAAAAAATCCAACTATGTCAACCTCAAAATAAAATCTTTCTCAAACTATAATTAATTCTTCATCTCATTCGTCACTGTACAAATCAACAATCACTATACTATCTCACTTGGCATCAACATGTTTGATCGACCATTACTACACTTGGTCATGACTATAGTTCTTCATGCATTTTCTTGACAATGAATAACACTCAGTTTGAACTATTTCACTTGGCTTCTACTAAGCTCCTTAATCTTTTGCTTCAACTCTTCATTGACTATGAAAATTTGATAATCGGTCAAGCTTATCCTTTTGACTTTTTTAAAAAACTCTTAGCTTCATCCAATTTTCATTTATACTTCATGTATTGATTAAACAAAACATTATCTTGTCAAGGACTAACTTATCAAGTTCCCATTTTATTTCCATGGTACTTAACACATCTCAACTCAACCTTTCACTAGGTCATCACATGATCTCTTCTTTTCAAATCCTCTTCATCAATCAAATGATATGACACTCTACACTATTAGTAAATGTCTCTCTAGTAGTTTTGATACTCTATCTTACCAATAGGTTTGACATAAATAACACCATAATAATTTCTCCAATTGTAGTTTCCAACGAAAGCATAAAACAACAAACAACATGAAACATGAAAATAACATTCACACAAGTATGACACGAAGATTTAACATGGAAACCCAATTTGGGAAAAACAACTAAGTAATGTGCTACCACTTTTTCACTCTTATGAATTTAGCTAGATTAAGAACCAACCCTATTAAAGGTTACAAAACACACTATTAGTTATGACCCTGTTAAAGGATTTAATCACCCTACTAGGAGTGGCCTTGTTAGAGGTCTTAAAAAAATATCCTATCAAAATGTCACCTTGATTAAAGGATTTCCAACATGATTGTTAGGTCAACCTTGGTCAAAGGATTTTACAACCACAATGGTTAGAAAGTAACAGCTAGGTTGATTTGATAAATTACAACTCACTTTGCATGTTAAGATCTCTATTCAGCTCATTCCTAGTTCAATGACTAGTGTTCATCACATTCTCCATCTATGATATTCTTGTCAAACCCTCAAGCAATCTCACTTTCACCAACTTCTTACTTTTTCTTTGTAACTCTTGTCCTTCACAAATTTTCTAGCCAACAATAATAGTAAAACAACTCATATGCCTCCTTAAATAGATAGGTTTAATCTTCTTTTCTTAAACATAACTATATATCTTAGGGTTTCATCAAATTCATTTAATCTTTTCATTATTTGTCTTTATTCTTCTTTTCTTGAAACTTCTGGAAAATGATCATTGAAACATTACCTTAGATCTATTAACAAACTTAATTCATGCATTAAATATGCCAACTCATAAATCCTCATCTTTAATACATTTTTACTGTTCCATAAATTCAACCATGTCCACCTGAAATCTCAATTCTTTCTCAAAATTGTTAAAGTTATGACATTGGTTCATCACTATGTTCTTTAGCTTGATCATCACTATTTTGGAGGATATTTTTACTAAAATTTGAAGTATCTCCAAAACTCCATTAATCAGTACCATGTTGAAGTCCTCAAAATTCTGAATCCAACACAACTTGAATGAACAAAAATGGAGTCTATATGCTCAAGTTATGGCCAGTCAAAGATCGGTCAAAGGCCATCTGAAAGGAAAAATTTGGAACTCTTCAAAATTGGTCAAAGTCAACATCAAATTGAAGGTCTCGTCAAGAGCTTTTTGATAACATTTATTTTGTCAAAATTGGAGCTTAACACAAAAGTTATTCTCAGTCAAAGTTGGTTGACCATTAGGAGTCCACGTGGTAGTGGAAGCAAAAAAAATTATTTGTGAAAAAATGTAGGAGAATTTATTTATGGAAAAGCCGCCACATTTATAAAATAATTCTTGTTAGCTATTTTTTTGTTAACCCCAACATAGTAAATGCCAAAAAATAAAATGGAAAAAGGGGTTATTACGAAGGTGAAATGGTTATAAGGCCTATTTACATATTTTTTTGTTTTAGCCTATTTTAGGCCATTTTTATGTAAAAAAGAGGGGTTAGGGGCCTTTCCAAAGAATTCATTTGATGGAGATATAGAAAAATTATTGTGATTATTCAATCTTTGAGAGGAATCAAAAGGACAACTTATTGCTGAGGAGGAGAGAGAAAATTTAAGAGGACATATTTTTTAGTCTTGTACATTAGAGCAGTGTTATGTTGATGTACTTGAAGGGGTTGATTTGTAACACATTGTAATAGATTTTTGGAGTTAATCAGATCGGTCCAACAGTTGGAGCAGTACCCGGAGACATAGTCCTGATAGGATGAACTTTGAGATCACATTGTGTTGTGCCTCTTCTCTCATTTCTCTTTATGTTAGTTGAGTGATGTGTTGTTCTTTTCAGCATTTTCAATTACATTAATTTTCTTCAATAAAATCATTAAAATAGCTTTACGTAATTGGTTAGAATTCCTTTGTATCAGTCCTAGATTCTTCTTCTTTGTAAATTCAATGATTTTAAATACATAGCCATGTATTTACTACTTGGATTGAGAAAGTATATCTGATTGTTGGGATTAAGTCATAAAACTTATAGATCCTAAATCAAGTCAATCACTAGGTAGCTTGGTCACTACTGATCTATCTCACTTGGCTTTTATTGGCTTTCTTGACCATCTCTATTCTTAGTCACTACTTTAGTTTTCCTTCATCTTTCTTGGTCATTACTATTACTTGGCTAATGCTTAAGTTCCTTAATCTTCTACTTAGTAAATTTTAACTTCTTCATTGACCTAGTAAGTTACAAATCAATTTATAGGATGACACTATTCACCATGTTACTCCATCAAACTAGTATTTTACTTAACTTCTTCTTTTGTATCAACCATCTCTTCTATACTTTAACTCATCTTACTTTACTTAATACTATGATCAAACAACATATTATATTGTTAAATAGTAACTGATCAAGTGCCCTTTGTAGTTCCATCACACTTACTCATCTTTACACAACCATTTTACTAGTGCATCTTGTTATCTATCTCTTTTCAAATCCTCTTCATTAATGAAATAATATGACACCCTACACTATTATAAAATTTCTTACCAGTAAGGTTTGACATCAATGACAACATAACAATTGTTCCAATTGTAGTTCCAACAATCTCCCTCTTTAGTATTGATGACAATACCTTTAGTTTCCATGTAATGGAAAAATAATTCACTATCAACTCCCTTTGAGTTTTATACCAAATCTTCTTAATATTCTTAATTTCATTCTGATTTTCATCCATGTAGTTTCATTCTAATTCTCATCGATTCTTATCCATATAAATATCTGATATGCTCCCTCTATTATTAGGATTAAACCTTAGATAGAAATAACAATTACATGCAAATATAACTAATATCAAAAAATAATAAATCACACAGAAAAGGACACAAGGCACCAAGATTTAATGTGGTTCACCCAATCCTTGGTCTACATCTACCAAATAGCAAGTACAATATTATTATGATCCAATGATTACAACCTGAATACAATCTGTAATCCCTTACAGCTCAATATCACTGCAAGAACCAATTTTCACATCACCCACAATGAAAAATCCCTAACCCTAAGCCCTTATTATACAAGTATTTTTACTTCTTTAGGGAGTATGTATCGTACTTTCTTGATCAGTCACCACAATCTAACAATCTCCCACTTAGGGATTGATTAGGCTCCACACTAAACAACAATCTCCCACTTGGAGACTGATCCTGTATCAATTTTTCTACTCCATGAGGCTCCCACTGGATCAAACTACCCTAGACTCTATTTTTCTTTTATTCATGTTTAGTCTAGAAGACCAACCAAAGTTGAAAAGGAGTTCAACTTCTCCCTTGTTACTACATTTGTAGACATATCTATGGGATTGTTATCTATATGTATCTTGTCTAGCTTTAACTATCCATCGTCCAAAATTGACCGAATGAAATGGTACCACAACTAAATGTGTTTTGTCTTTGAATGTAGAGCTAAATTCTTTGCAAGATTAATGGCACTTTGACTATCTATAAACAAATAAATATTCTTGAGGGTGTCCTAGTTCTTCCAAGAAGAATTGAAGCCATATCATCTCCTTGGCTACCTCTATAGCAGAAACATACTCTACTTCTATACTAGATAGATCATTAACCTTCTATAACCTAAAAACCCAGCTCATGATTGCCCCACCAACAGTAAATACATAACCTGTAGTACTCCGCTTGGTATCAATATCCCCTACCAAATCTAAGTCAAGATATCCTTAAAAATTAGTGGTAGAGCCTCCAAAGAGTAAACACTTACTAGATGTACCTCTCGGATATCTAGGAATCCATTTGACTGCATTCCAATGTTCAATTCCTGGATGACTCATATATCGACTAAAGATTCCCACTGCATGTGCAATATTTGGCCTTGTACATACCATATCATACATCAAGCTTCCTATTACTAAAGCATACGGTACCTTGGACATCTTATCCTCCTCTTCTTGTATCTTGGGACACATCTCCTTAGTCAACTTCAAATGACCAGTTAAAGGTGTGTTGAAAGCTTTACCATTCTCCACAAAGAAATGTTGCATCACCTTCTTAACATAATTAGCTTGAAATATTATCAATTTTTTGTTCTTCCTATCACTACAAATCTTCATACTAATGATTTTTTTTTCTGCCCCCAAATCCTTCATAGAATATGCATGTGCTAACTAGCATTTCAGCCCCTTAATGTTATCCATGTTAGACCCAACTACAAGCATATCATCAACATATAAACATAAAATAATGTAGTTTTCATCATCCAACCTCTTAAAGTAAACATAATGATCTAAATGACACCTATTGTATCCATGCTCATGCATACACTTGTCAAATTTTAGATACCATTGCCGAGGTGCTTGCTTCAAGCCATATAAACTTTTCTTCAATCTACACACTAAGTTCTCCTTACCTTTGACCTCAAATCCTTATGACTGAGCCATATATATCTCTTCATCCAAATCATCATGAAGGAAGGTTGTTTTAACATCAAGCTACTCCAAATGCTAATCTCCAGCAACCACAATACTTAAAACAGTACAGATAGAAGTCATTTTAACAATAGGAGAGAATATCTATGCAAATCCTTTTACAACTAACTTGGCTTTAAATCTTTTCATACCTCCATCCTCTTCTTTCAACCTATAAACCCACTTATTCTGTAAAGCCCTTTTACCTATAGGCAACTTGCATAAATCTCATGTCTTATTTTCAGCAAACAGTCCATTTCATCTTTCATGGTAGACTTCCATTGAATCTTAGTATCCACCTGCATAGTTTCATCATAACATTTAGGTTCATCAACATCAATAAGTAAAATAGAATACAAGGAAGGAGAAAATCTTTTTGGAGGTCTAATTAGCCTTGTTGACTATCTAACATTCATAGGGTTGAGTGGTATTTGTTGTTGTGGTTGTTGTACATCATGAGGAATTACTAGAACATTATTTGTTAGATTATCATCTAGCACTACATAATCATCCTCTTTCTTCTCACATTGCTACAACTGATCTTTGTACAATACTTTCTTATTGAATATGACATCCTTGCTTCTTATAATTTTATGATTTTCAAGACCCCAAAGCCTATAACCAAATTCATTAATGCCATATCAAAAAAATACACATTTCTTTGACTTAGCTTCCAACTTGGTTCTATTTTTAGAATCTATATGAGAAAATGCTCCACAACCAAAATTTCTGAGAAAAGAACAACTCACCATTACCAAGCCATTCCAGCTCTCAAGCAAAGAAAACAAAATCAAGAGAGCCCTAATTTCTTCATCAAAATTAATACCCACATAAGATAACTAACTAGTAATCATATTAACTCATTTAAATGATCTTCAATAGATCCACCTTTAGTCATTTTCATATTAAATAAATGCTTCATGAGAAATACCTTGTTTGAAGCAGAGGGCTTTTCATACAATTTCCTTAGGGTTTCCATCAACTCTTTTGTCGTCTTCACTTTTGTAATATTAAATTCCATTGATGGTGCTAGGCATAATTGAATTCTTTCAAGTTCCTTTCTGTCTAAAAGATCCCAGTTGTCATTTGACATAGATCCCTGATTCTTAGTTTTTCCTTCCAATGACTTCCATAAATCCTTTTGATAAAGATTGTCTTCCATTTTCATCTTCCATAACTAAAAGTTCTAACCATTAAACTTGTCAACCCTTAGCTGACCCTTGTCTGCCATCACTCCCACTCAACCATGAGACTCCCACTCAACTGTGAGACTTTCTTGCAAAGGATAACTGAAAAAATAACCTCGCTCTTATACAACTTGTTAAGATTAAACCTCAGACATAAATAATAATTAAATACAAATATAACCAATATCATAAAATAATAGATCACACAGAAAAGAACACAAGACACCAAGATTTAACATGGTTCACCTAATCCCTAGGCTACGCCCACCAAACAACAAGTCTAATATTATTACAATTCAGTGATTACAACTTGATTACAATTTGTAACCCTTTATAGCTCAATACTGTTGTAAGAACCAATTTTTGCATCACCCACTATGAAACAATCTCTAATCCTAAGCCCTTATTATACAACTATTTTTATTGCTTTAGGGTTATAATTAATAATTATGTGTTGGCCCAAAATCTTGATAAAATAGTACCCAAATTTTTTTTTCTCAAGGGCTCCACCTCTGAACCCTTGAATAGCTAGGGCCTAACGACCCTGGTTGTATTAGGGGCTGCCACCCCAAAACCCCTGCTTAAGGTTTGACCTAACCCCAAACCCTACTAAGGAATTATGGAGTATGTATAGTACTTCCATGATTAGTCACCACAATCTAACATCTATGTTACCAATTGTATTAGCTCCCTCTTTGTCATATCTCTCATATATTAGATGGTGACTTGACACAGTTAAATCCTCTCCCTCTTTGGAAATAATGCCAAAGACATCATGTACACATCTCCTTCTTTATCTTTTGTACTTGATTGCATTATCATGTGCCTTCTTGCAACTTTATCAACCTATGCTTCTATCCTACTTTTCGCATCTTTAGGTGACTCCTAAAATGTGACCTCCTACATCAATCTTATTTATGTGGGAAATGTGGACCTCTATATTCACACAAACTTCAACACGATCATTATCTAAGGGATCATCTTGGAATGAACATGGGATTTTTCATATGATATGTCAAATAGTTTGATCTACTGCCTCCTAACTAGAGTGACTATGCTATTGCTCTCAACCTAAGAAGCTAGCAACCAAACATCTAGAATGAAGGATTTATAGCTAAGCTAGATGATATATAGTATTAAGCTAAGAAAATGAAAGAAAAATTAATCTAGATGAGTACATATTTAAGCTAGAATGAGATTGCAATGCAAAGAAATCAAAAGCTATGAAAATGAGAGATATCAATACTTAATCCAGCTAAGTTTGATACTATCAATTTGCAAATTTTTTAATGAGGGATGGAAGGCTTCTTAAATAGAATCTCATAACTTGATCAGTGGTTGAGATCAAATTGAATGAACGACTGAGATTTGGAGAAGATCTAGTTAGAATGGAAAGTTTCCTTATGAAAAGGGAGTTAATTGATTTGCTTTTGAGTGAAATAAGGAGTTAACTAATTTAATTCTTTTTCTAATTTTAGTCTACTCATATTTTCCATTTCTAAACTAAAGAAAAGATATTGGAGAAGATACTTGATTTAAGGAAATTAAATATGACCTCATAATTGAGTATTCTAAATTGTATAATTAAATTCAACAATTAAAATGAGAATATTTAATTAAATCAAATATATTTAATTCCTCATGTATATTAGCTAAAAGGGGTGAATTAAATTAAATTAAAGTACTAGGACTTATAATTAAATTAATTTAATTAAAAGGTTAATTTAGCCAGTTCAATGGATATTTAATAATTAATTAAAGTAAGTGATTAATACAGATTAATGATTTTTGCATTTGACACTTATGTCGAGTAGAGATTATCAAAATCAAAATTGCCTAGTAAAATAGGACTTAGAATTGATTAATAGACCAGAATTGGTTTAGCATGGTAATGTGCCAATTTTGGGATATTACATTTTCCCCTCTTTGAATAAATGTGTGAGCAACACTTTTGATTGAAAGAAATCAAAAGTATGAAGCATAGATCAAGAAATAAGATTGGCTCCAAAATTGATGATGTAGAGACCAATTGATAAGCTTTTTAAGGTTATCTTCAAAATGAAGTTTAACCTTAGGGAATCTAGATAGAACACCTAGATACCAAAACTAATTATTTTTAAAAGTTATCTCTAGAATGAATCTTAACTTTAGGAAATCCAGATAGAACACCTAGTACTAAAATTGATAAGCTTTTTAAAGTTATCTCTAAAATGAAGCTTAACCTTAGGGAATCCAGATAGAACACCTAGATACCAAAATTGATAAGATTTTTAAAGTTATCTCCAAAATGAATCTTAACCTTAGGGAATGCAAATAGAACACCTAGATACCGAAATTGATAAGCTTTTAAAAGTTATCTCCATAATAAAGCTCAACTTTAGGGAATCCAAATAGAACACCTAGATACTAGAATTGATAAGCTTTTTAAAGTTATCTCTAGAGTGAAGCTTAACTTTAGGGAATCTAGACAGAACACCTAGGTACTAGAATTGATAGAACAAGGATTGTCAAATTTCACAAAATTGTTCCCTTAACAAGACTCAATTCTTAAGAGTTAGGGTTAGACTATCCTGATACCTTTTCAATAGAAGATGACAAGATTAATCATGATTCATAGAATTATTCCTAAAATGAGGCTTAATCCTTAGGAATTAAGGTTAGACTATCCTGCTACCTTACCATTAAATAGTGATTGAAAGCAATAGTTTAGAATTATCTCTAGAATGAAGCTTAATTCTCAACAAGAATTAAGATTATTTCCAGAATAGAGATTAATTCTAAGCAAGAGTTAGAATTATCTCCAGAAAAAAGCTTAATTATCTAGAGTCCAAATAGAACACTTGAATACTAGTCCATAAAAGATAACAAGATCCAATCATGAGTTGTAGAATCATATCCAAAATGAGGCTTGATCCTCAAGAGTCAAGGTTAGACAATCCTGATACTTGTCCATCAAGCTATCTTATGGGCTATTATAAATGTGATCAGCTAATCAAAAGATGAGATAGATGAAATAGATGCTAGATAGAAGGAACAAAGATGCACCTAGTGATGAGATGCCCTTATCGATCAGGACATAGTGTTTGAGTTGAAGCCAATTTTGAAAGATTCAATGATGTAATATCCTACTCCCTTGGGAGAAAAATCAAAAGATGACACACTAGAATAGTGGTTTCGAGTAGTATACTAAAAGATACTAAAGAAATATGAGGTTGAAAAGAACATAGAAGAGATCAGAAGGAGTTGAAAAAAATTTGGAATCAATTAGGAGTGATTTTGAGGTCCAAAAGACCAAGTTTGACCAAAATTGACTAGGGTTGAATTTTCCCTAAGATTTTGAAAAATTTGAAGAAAATGTGTTTTGAAAAGATTCCAATATTCACAATGTATCATAAAATTGGACTACAGAAGCATTCAATCGCATTAGTTCCAAAATTTTAAAATGTGATTTTGAGTTGTTTAAGTGTGTCAAATTTCAAATTGGATCCCGAAAATGGGTTCAAGTAGCCAAATTAGCTAGGGGGTAATTTATTAATCACTTGTGTAGTTAAGATGAAATGTGATACATTGAAGAAACCAAAAACCTCTCATGCCAACAGATGCAAGTAAAGTAGTAATCGAAATGTGCTCTTATGCAAGCAGAATATGCAATGCAACCCTAGGCCTAGTTCCCAAAATCATAGAATTATCATCACCAAGTGTTTAGAAAAAATTCACAAATGTCATACAATTCACACTAACATTACAATCATGAAAATATGAATATGACACATATTCTAGTTTTGTCAAGATTAAATGTAAGCATTAAGGTACAAGAAGCTAGAATGACTAGAACATTTTTCCCTTTTAATGTAGCAAGTTAACATAAGCATTAGAGCATAAATAATAGGATGACCAAAATGTTTCTTGCATGAAAACACACTAGACACATGAGAGATCCTTCTTAAGTATTAAGTAAAGATTCAGTCCATAATAACCCTTACATTCATAACCTGAGATAGAAGTGTGTTGAGTATACTCCCACAGAGCCATATGTTCACTTAGTAGGATGAGTATCAATATTTACTGTAGCATAGAGAATTCACTCAAACAAGTAAGGAAAATAACCAGCCTCACTATTTTATTCATATAAAAGGAATCGAGGTAGACACGACCATCCAATACAAGATAAAGGCTCTTATAATAGATACCCCTTTTATATGGATGCTTCAAATTATTGGAAATAAACCGTCAAACATAAAGCAAAGAAATGGTCATGCCCCCAGTCTTCACTTCTCTAGTCAAAAGTGACATCCTTGAGTTGCTCAAAGAGACATGATAAAGTGAAAACAAAACAAGAAAAGAAAAGCTCAACATATTCCAAGAAAGTTCAATGTTTTCAATTTAGTTTTTGTGTTATAGGATTGGTGTCAAGCTCAATGTTAAAAACATATATGAAAGAAATCTCTTCAGTAGGGTGATGATAGTAGATAGAAATAGTTATAAAAACTGGTGATTGAAGTCAAAGAGGAATCTTTAGTAAGAAGAAACTTTGGAAGAAAACTAAGTGACAGTACATAGACGCAGTTAGAATAATTGGTGACCGGCATGAGAGAGATTTTTCATGAGAGAAATCTCAATAGTGAAGCAAGAGATAGTAGGAAGACACAATTAAAACAACTAGTGACTAATACAAGAGAGATTTTATGTGAGAGGAATATCAGTAATGAAGTAAGCAACAATAGATAGATGCAGTTAGAACAATTGATGACTAAAGCTTAATAGATCTTCTTGTGAGAGGAATCTCTGGAGTGACACTAGTGACAGTAGGTAGATGCAGTTAGAACAACTAGTGACTGAAGCTTAAGAGATCTTTTGTGAGAGGAATCTCTAGAGTGACACTAGTGATATTAGGCAGATGGAGTTAGAACAACTAGTGACTAAAGCTTGAGAGATTCCTATGACACTGTAGGGTGTTTCCCCCAAGTCTATGACAAGATTCAATCCATGAATGAATGAATGAAAGCAAGAAAGCAACTATACAAGGAGCCAAAAGATGTGTTGCAAGATGTAGCATTGGAAACAAGAGGTGCCTATTTACTAGGTTTTCACCTTCTTGGCAAAGGTTTTGTTTTTGCTATCATGATGCTTATTTTCCAACTTTTCATCAATGGCACTTTTTTTCTTTTCAATTTTTTATTTTGTTTTTTGTTTTTGTAATTTGTTTGGTATTACCAAGGCACCTATTGCTAGGTGTTTTCAACAAGATAATGATTTTTTTCAGACTTTTTGCAATTTTAAGACTTTTTAAAGGATATTTTCAAAATTTTAGAACTTTTTTAGAGATTTTTGGCTCTCAAGTAGGATCATATCATTTTGTTCCAGTGTCTAGCAAGGTGTACGACAAGATGTAGTAGTAGGCTAGTGGATAAGTAGGGATGGATAGGCAAGGAGTATGAAGTGGTGAATGTTACCCTCAAGGAAAGTCTTCACAAGATTACCCAAGATAGGGAAAAAGGATATAGCAATATAAGTTCATGATGTACTGAAGGATATCACGTAAGTAATAAAAAAAAATGACCATGTCAAGAGATTGCTAAGAACTGAGTTTTCTTCTTTCTTTTGTTGATTAAGACCAAAGGGTTAACTGAATATGATATAAAATTTTGTTATGGAGGTTATGAGTGAATGACTTTGGGAATGAGGACATCTGAAGGATAAGCAAGATCATGATAGGATGTCATGGATGAAAGAATTATGTACTAGATTTTCATCATGGTATTTATCCAAGGTGCCACAAAAAGGGGTTTTCACCATAGGATGGATTTATTTTTCTTTTACTTTTGCTACCAAGGTGCCACAAGAAGTGGTTTTCACCAAGGCACTTTTTCATTTTTCATTTTTAAATAAATAAATAAATATATATATATATATATATATATATAAAAGAAAGAGCTCAAGCTTTCTCAAGTTAGATAGCACACCTATGAGAAAGATAAGTTATGATAGGCCAAGTCCATAGCAAGGTACGTTCAAAGATGTTGATAAGGTAATGAAAGGGAAATGATAAGAAAATGATATATATATATATATATATAAGAAAGAGCTCAAGCTTTCTCGAGTTAGATAGCACACATATGAGAAAGATAAGTTATGATAGGCCAAGTCCATAGCAAGGTACGCTCAAAGATGTTGATAAGGTAATGAAAGGGAAATGATAGGAAAATGAGAGGTAGATAAAGGATAAGGTTGTTGGTTTTGGAAGACTAAAATGAGAAAGGATAGCAAGTAGGCATAAGATTTAGAGGATTTCATGAGGGTGGATGAGGTATTAGGAAAGATCAACATTGACACACACCTTGAAGGGTGATGGAATGATGGGGAAATCATGGACAAAATAGATTGAAACTCAGATATATGAGGCAGTAGAACCATTTTGGAGGAAGGTGGAGTAGAAGGTTTAGAAACCTCTTTAGGAAGATGTTGGGAAGAAGATGTAGTGGAAGCCTTTGGAAGTTTGAATGTCAACTTTGATTTGTTTTCAATATTCAAGTCCTTCAAAAGAGACTTGGGAATCCATATATATTTTGATTTTTCATTAGATGCTTTGGAACACATTTCTTTAATAAAAAATTTAAGGACCCACACTTTCTTTTGTTGAACTCTTTAAATAGTGGACCTTTGTGGTCTCTTTTGCATATTTTCCTTCTTAACACTCACATGGTGATTAGAGGAGACATAGTGACCATTTGAAGATGGATTCATGCACTTCTGTTTGATTTGATCATCCAAATTTCTTCTAAAGGACTTAGGACATGTGGATGAATGAGGCCAATATGAATGATTTAGATAGAAAGGTGAATGTGAAGACTTCAAGTATGTGTATCTTTGTTGATCTTGAAGTAGGGTAGGAGGAACGTGTAATGAGCTAAGAGAGGAAGTATGAGATGGTACCAATATGGATGGAAGACTTGAAGGTTTTAGCTTAGATGGATAGGGGCCAAGGATAGATTTAGAAGATGTGAATGGACCATGAGTAGGGATATCAAAATCTTTAGAGTGAGCAACATGACCAAAGCCATCAATAGATTTATGAGTAACTATTATAGGAGCAATATCTTTGACAGGAGTAATTAAAGCTGGAGCATAATTTTGAAGTAGAACAAGAGGGTGAGGGAACACTTTTCTCTTCAAAAGGAATTTAGGTACAAGTTGTCTAAGTAATTGATAGAACATCCAAGAGTTATGACTATTGTGACACAAAGTATGACAATCACAAAAGCATATAATAAGATAGTTAAGTGAGGATACTAATTCATGCATAGATCACAAGTTGTCAACTAAGCAAGAAGTCATTATTTGATACTATTGTAGATAGGGAAATTACTAAGCATTCCAAAAAATAATTAGAATCAGATCATATTTTGAAGAAGGATCTCAAAATAGCTTGCTATTTTTGATAGACTTGCTCAAGGAAATGACTCTAGGGTGAGGAAGTGTAGACTGTATCACCTAGTTTAGTAGTGTAACATAAATACTAGCTATTAAGGAAAGCATTAACAATACTAAAATGAGTAAACACTTAAGATAGGACTAATTTGTTATCACCACAAATGGAGGCAAACCAAGAATGGTAAGCTCCAAATGGTATAACACAATGATACAATAGATTTGTCCCTTATTTAAGGTATGTGTGCTCACAAGCATAGGCCAAGCTTCAAATGGATGGATGGGGTGAGTGAAATAAGGTTGCAACAATGGAGTCATGGAGTGATTTTGTCATTATAATGGTATTTTGGTAGTGTGTGTGCTCTCAAAATATCATTATAACTTTGCATGGAGGATGGATAGTTTTGTGAAGGGAGGAGATTCAATTTATAGGCCAAGGGTTGAAGGAATGGATGGCCAAGATGTCAAGATGATGAGATGGTGAGGGAGAGTTAGGATGCACTCAAAAGGGAGCACAAGGATTGTGCTAGTTTAGCACCAATAGGGAGGTGCCACTTGTCAAAAGGAGGATGAGTGTGAGAGGATAGGATAAGGGTTGGTCAAAGGCTTGATGAGGGTGGTTGAGTATGTAAGAGTCACGAGTGAGGATGGGAGAGGTGTAAGATTCATAAATGTTGGAGGGTGAGGGGAGAAGATATTTGTTGACTTTGGCTCAGGGTAGCAAGTCTTAACCCATTTTATGATTGTGCACATGATTAGAAGAGGGTTAGGATTAGCTTAGAAGGGGGGTTAGGTGGTGAGTGATTTGGCTTTGATGGGATGGGTTAGTTAGGTGGCTAAGTGAGGTTAGTATGTGTGAATGGGTTGGATTAGGGGTTAGGATAGGGTTTAGGAAGACTTTTGGATTTTAGATATTTTATTAAATATTTTATTCAATAAAATGGGAGTATGAAATTAAATTGAATAGATTTAATGATTTATCCAATTTAATAGAGGAATAGGGATTTAATTGATAAATTGATTTTGGGTGATCATTTGATTTTATCAATTGGACTATAGTTAATTAAATTAATTAATTAACTAGGGGATGACGATTAATTAATTAAATAGTAAATATTTAATCAATAATTTCCTAGGAGATGACTAAATATGATTACTTATTGATGTAATCAGATTTAGGTGTCTACATTTTGCCCCTCTTTGACATAGTGTTGGAACAACACTATTTCAAAGAAGTTCAAACATAAACGACATGAAGAAGATTTTTTAAAGAAACATAGTTGCCCCAGTTTTGAGTAGAAGAGGAGAGAATGGACTACATGATGCCCCCTCAAGAAGGTGGCGGGGAAAGAAAAAGCGACACGATGATGTCTTGACAAAAAAGTAGGAAGTTGACAAGGGCCCAGAAAGCGTGAAAGAGGGAAAAATAGAGAAAAGAAGAGAAAACAAAGGAAAAAAAAAGCAAAGGGACAAGAAAAATGAGAGTGTTGGATGACCGAGAGGGGTAGCCAAGGCACCTGGGGGGTCTATAAGTGGCTAAGAGGGGTCAGAAGGGGTCAGTTGCAGTCAGATTGAGGAGGAGATATTGTTGGTTAGGAGCTTTGCAGTGAAGATTACGATGGTGAGTATTGGGTGACCAGAGCACCGAGTGCACATAGTGTGACGAGTATGGGTACGAGGGATGCCCGATCAATCGGTAGGGTCTAAAACCTCTTTCTAATTTTTGTGTATGCATTTGTTAGAGCATTCTCACAAAAGCCAAAACTCGATCCCGCAGGCACGAGACCAGCGAGAATGCAAGCAGGATTAGCGAGATCGCGATCTCGCGAAAGTAGCATCGGGTGCGAGGGGTGCGAGGAGCCAAATAGTCTATCGCAAGAAAGTGATCTCAGAGTGGGAAATTATGTGAGAATGGGGTATAGTCGGTGGGATCACATCCCCGCTAATAGGAAGACGATTTAGATAACGAGAATGCGTACCCATAGTTTAAGAGCTTTGCACAACGGGAAAGTGGGAATATGGGCATAGTGTGGAAACACAATCCCGCATGACCAAGGATCAGTAGGATCACCAGGTGCAGCGACGGTGAGAACGCGTGAGTGGGAATGGGGTAAAAGGTCAAGTGGAATACCAAGGTCAACGCCATGATCTCATCAAAAAATAGTTCTGTGGGAACGCGAGCATGTAGGCTTCACGAGAAATGAGATTCTATGAGAATGAGGGTTGTGTAGAATAAAGGTAAAAAAATTTGAGGTTGAGGAAAGGGAGGTTGAGAGGATAAACAAGGAGATAGAAAACTGACATTTGGATTCATTTTGGTTGTGCAGTGGTCCTTGGATGCATTAGTGTCATGGGAGTGGCGAGCAGCAGTGTTGCATGCTAGAGAGATGTTGACACCATTTGATTAGGCATGGATCAAGGCGATCAGACTAGGCTACTTGGCGAGGTTGCCCCATACCTGCACTTACATGGTGATGGTCACAGTGCTGTGCAAGAGATGGCATAGTGAGATAGTGACATTTCACATACCGACGGGGGAGATGACAATAATGCTAGAGGATGTGTATCACATATTTAGACTGCCGGTGCGGGGGATGCTAGTCATGGCGACCAGAGAGATGACAGCAGAGGTCACCATACAGAGACTGGTGGGGCCTGGAGTGGAGTACAAGATTTGGTGGAGACAGTTCACACTAGACAAGCATCTGGATCATGTGACGATGAAGAGGTGGATCTATTTCTATGTGCTAGGACTGGTTTCGGGGTACATTGCCCTAGATGCAGGTGGTACAAGGGTTAAGTTGGCATTGATTCTAGTAGTGATGTAGATTGTGGATGCGGCATGCCCAATGGCATGGGGTTCTCTGATGTTGGCCGAGCTATACTAGGACCTACATCAAATAGTATACCAGGGTGGTAGTCGATAGGGGAGGAGTATTGGGTTTCTTACACTATTACATGTATGGGTGTGGGAGCATATTGTAGTGCTTGGGCCATTGGGGCATAGAGATAGGCAGGTAGAGGAGCCAGTGGCATACAGCTGGGTTGAGCCATTGACATACCACCACATGGATTCAGTGGACTACTAGAGAGTGTGCATTGATGAGATAGTGATAGTGGTGTGGAGGCCATACATGGGCCTGGGACTGTGGGTAGAGGAGGGAGAGCAGTTCCCATACACTATTTCCCCATGTTTTGTGTTCGAAAGGTGGGAGTATGTGGCAGAGCAGTATAGGCCAAACAAGGTGCTACGACAATTTGGATGGTAACAAATGGTGCCAGGGGAATCGACCTGGTATCAGAAGGGCAGTAGATGTAGGCTCCACATAGGAGTACCGAGATACTTTTGTGCGACTGAGACTAGTGGGGAGAGCATAGGGAATGAGGTCAGCAATGGTGATAGGTGAGCTAGCCCAAGCAGCCCGACAAGGGCAGTATGTGGAAAGAGGGTTGTGGTAGCAAGTAGTAGTGGTTGCACAGGAGGAGGAGCCAGCCTGACAGAGGAGGAGGGTGGGGGGGAGGAGAGGAGAGCTCAGCTAGAGAGGAGATCAGAGGAGAGGGGTGCCCATCTAGAGAGAGGAGCAAAGGAGAGGGGAGCCCGATTAGAGAGAGGAGGAGAGGAGGCATAGGGGCGACAGAGGGCAGCAGGGGGAGATGTAGGGGGATCGTCTGCTAGGGGAGGAGATGATGGATTAGTAGCCTGGTACACCTTGCTAGAGCAAGCACATGCGATGATGAGCTAGCTGCTCCATGATACACAATAGGAGAGAGATCAGCTCTACATAGAGCAGGATCAATTTAGACAGGAGTGAGATACAGCCTAGGGGTAGGCAGATAGGATAGGTGTGGAGGTGGGGAGGCTACAGATGGAGGTGGGCCAAGTGGAGGGGAGGTTGGATGCCATGACTTTGGAGTGGCATGGGGTGCAGGTGACACTAGACATCCTTTTACAGGAGCGAGATAGGCTGGTGGTGGAGGTCACGACCTTATGGGCGCAGGTGGCAGTGGGAGGGGGTTTGGATGAGCTATGAAAACTTTGAGAAAAGATGGAGGATTTGAGGGAGAGGGCTGGATTCTACCAGGGGAGGTACCATGCCGCAGTGCCAACATTGCAGATTGAGCACTACAGGAAACTGACTCCCAACACACAAGGCATAGTCAGAGGGCAGGGCTGAGCCAGTGACGAGGGAGGAGGTGAAGAGCTCCGAGATAGGGGGAGGACTGATGAGGCCACCACCTCCACCACCAAAAGCACCAAGGGCCAGGAGAGGGGCAGAGGAGGAGACTGATGATGTAGGGATGATGGGTTGACCATTGATGAGCAGGTGACTTTTTGGGATACTAAGTACTCTGTATATATCAACTTTTTTGAGACAAAAAGATTTTGTGCGAGCTCAGACCCGTTTGTATGATATGGACATTGTACACCAATTGACTATTATTCTTTCATTCTTTCATTGATATGTGTTATGGATTGGTGATGTTATGTATGGTGTTTGATATACGTTGGATAGGCAGTGATGTTTTGATGATATTGCTGACGATTGGTGATGTAGGATGTGATATGTGCTATGATTTTATGATTGTGTTGACAATTTTTGATGCAGGATGTGATTTTTGATGATATTGTATATATGATACAATATGATTTTGATGTGATTTGGCTACAATAGTGCAGATATGATGTGATGTGATTTTTATCTATGATATCATAGATGTGATGTGATTTCATGTGATCCTTGATGACATGATTTTATTTATGATATTGTAGATGATTTTTCTGATGATGAGATTTGTTGTATGATAGATGTTAGGTGGTGTGATATGTTTTGATACGATCCTGATGATGTGATCCCAGAGAATGTGATTTTTTTGAGAGTATTTAATATGCTTTTGTATGATGATAAGTACAAACTAAAAAAAAAAGTGACAAATGTAAAATGAATCATGAACTAAAGGATAAATAACATATCTATGATATGGAAAATGAATATAATGTCATGACATTTAGGATATGTTAACACAAACTAAAGATGGATGAAAGATTAAAAATAAAGAACTACAAAATAAAAGATGAAAATACAAAAAATGAAGTACAACTTAATGATGAACTACAATGCTAAAATGAAACCTAATCTAATGATGAATGACTATAATGCTAAAATGAATCATAATTTAATGATGAATGACTATAATGCTAAAATGAATCATAATCTAATGATGAATGACTATAATGCTAAAATGAATCATAATCTAATGATGAATAACTATAATGCTTAAATCTTAAGTAAACTAAAAGAGAGAACGATAAACTTATGATATGCTTAAAAGAACACAAACTAAAAGATACACCTGAAATTAATGATAAGCATGTGAGAATAACATAAAAAACTGAATGCAATGATATTCTGAGATATGATAAAAGGATACAAGCTATGATAATACAACATACTAGATTCTAAGAGATGCAAGACAAATGATGATGGTGGACAAATGCTTGACTTATGATAGTGTTCTATGATATGAAAAGTGATCATAGGAGATACTAACACTAAGGAGAATAATGTTGGAAAAAGAGTGACCAAAAAACTTGCAGTTAGGAGGATAGCAGAGATTTTAGAGCTAGGATAGTAACTTATGATAGGGATCACATCATGATGAAAATGAATAAGAATTGATGTTGAAGGTTTTGAATCAAATGATTCTAAGGGTTGAAAAAGTGATAGTTCAAGGGAGAGGGGTGATGACAAGGAGGAGGATACCAGGGGTTTTAAAAAATAAAAGTGAGGCATAGGGGAAGCTTGAGCATGGGGTACTTCATGAGGAAGTACCACTATGTAGTGTGAGCAATTTATTGATATAGGATTGTTAGGGATCTACCAAGGTTACTAAGAATGTCAAGGCCTTTTCCCCAAAATTCCATAGGACTGACTCAAATAGGCACGCAAGGATTACCCTAGCATCACACATGAGTCTCAGAGAGATCAGTGTTGGAATGATGTTGGGTGATCCACAAGCAAACGAGATTACCCAAGTGCATCATGTTTTATAGAAAGATGAAAACATGTTGGAAATATGAAAGGATAATATCAAACTGACTCTCAAGTAGCAAAGACTGTGATGAAAACTAACCTCCTTAGTTGTGCTAGTCAAAACATACCATGATATGAAATGATCATGGCAATCTTGAGGAGGAAACAATGAAAGATACGTGGGAACAATCAACCAAAATATACAACAAAAGATTCTACAAAGTGAAAAAGTAACCTTTTTCCAAAGAGATCAACTAATGAGCTACTGATAGGTTGTAACAAGACCTGGATAGTATGTACAAGTATGACTAGTTAAGGACATGGGAACTCACAATAACAAAACATAGTAGTAGGTATATGCATGATAGGGGAAAGCTCAGGATGAGGAGATAGCATTGCTCTGACACATGGGTCTATTTAGGTGGGATTATGTAAAGCATGATTTATGTACAAGGGTTTGAATATTGCTGCGTTCTCATAGGTATGGTAAATGGGAGACAAGGGTTAGTGCAGAGGTATGAGACACGTTATATGGGCTGTATATGCTACATATGGTAAAGTACCAGGATAAAAAGCACTTGATAGGGTACATCTAGTGGAGTAAAATGGTAGGATACATCGAGTATGATACATGGGATGATATAATATAGGAATGAGGTGGGATGTTGCATAGTGCCAAGTGCTAGAGGATGATGTTGTGAAGCATGGTGAAAAACAATAAGGAACACCTTGGAAAAGTGGGCGGGATGAGTGATATAATATGGAGGGGTGATAGAGGGGTGTGTGTCAGTGATAGATAATGGAAGAGCTATAGTACACCTAGTGCCTATTTGCTAGGTTTTCACCAGGGACCTGTCCAAGGCACTTGAATTTCCAAGTTTTCACCATTAGACGCTTTATTATTATTTTATTTTTTTGTGCCTTTTTTCTTTCTTTGATTTAAAAATTTTCTCCTTAGGTGTAGAATTTCTTGAGGTGAATAATGTTGGTAGCATCATTTAGGACTTCACCTTCAAGGGTAGATAGTTGATAGGCTCCTAAGCCAAAAGATGTTGTGACCACATAAGGACCAAGCCATGTGGGCTCAACCTTGCCTTTCTTTTCTTTTTCAACTTGAACCTTCATATTCTCTTTAAGGACCATATCACCTTCCTGAAAACTGCGAGGATGGACTTTCCTGTTGAAATTATAGTTGAGGTGACTTTGATAGACAATGAGGTGGTTGTAGGCCTGTTGCCTTTTTTCATCAAGTAGATCAAGTTGAGTAAGTCAAGACACTCTATATTCTTCATCAGATATCTGTCTTCGGAGAGAAATGCAAAGTGATGGGAGTTCAACCTCAATAGGTAGGACTGCTTCAACACCATAGACAGGGAGTATGGAGTTGTGCTAGTGGCTGTATGGAATGAAGTGCGGTATGCCCATAGCGTGGGATTAATTTGCAAATGCCAATCATGGACAGAGTCATTGATAACTTTCTTGAGGATTCTGAGTAGGGTTTTATTAGTTGCCTCTGCCTGACCATTACCTTGTGAGAAATACGGGCTAGAAAAGCGGTGATGGATGTGAAGGGAAGTGCACAATTCCTCCATATTTAGGTTTTCAAAATTACCTTCGTGGTCTGTGAAAATGGTAGTTGGGATGCCAAAGAGACATATGATATGATACAATATAAACTTGGACACCTAAACTCCTATGGCAGTAACAAGGGGAACTGCTTCGACCCACTTAGTGAAATAATCAGTGCCGATGATTATCCACTTGTGCTCTTCTGAAGAAAGTGGTGCAATAAGACCAACAAGATCAAATCCCCAGCAGGAAAAAGGCCAGGGTGGTGCAATGGGTTGTAAGTCCTATGCTGGAGCTCAGATTAAATTAGCATGTTGTTGACAAGGTAAACATCGTTTCACAAATTCACATGCATCCTGTTCTAGAGTAGGCCAATAATATCCATCCCAAAGGATCTGCTTTGCTAGCACCATCCTGCTCGTGTGAGCACCACAAAGTCTAGCATGTACCTCTTTGAGAGCTATCGCAGCCTCATTTTGATCTAAACATCAAGAGAGAGTATCATGATAACCACGACAATATAAGGTTTGGGCAATGATAGTGTAATGGGAAGCTTTGCGAATAAGGTTTTGGTGTTGGGTTCATGTGAGGTAGGGAGATATGATACCATTTAGTAGGTAAGCATGAATTTTGTGGTACCATGGAGATTGGGGACCAACCAAGACACAAACCCATGTTGATTCATCGTTCTCATATGTAGGTTCATGTAGCTACTTAACCAAGAATTCATATTGTGTAGCTTTGTGTGGTATTTCTAAGAGAGAACCAATAGTAGCCATAGCAAATGCTACCTTATTCTGGAGTCTAGGTACCTATATGAATTGGATCTAAGTGAAATGCTCCTTTGTAAAGTAGTAACTTGTCATCCTTGGTTTGATATTCATTCAAAGCTTGTTTGATGATAAGCTGAGAATCACCATAGACCTGAAGCTCTGTGATATTCCATTCAATGGCAATTTTTAGTCCCACAACAAGGGCCTCATACTCTACAATGTTATTGGTACACTAAAATTGTAGCTTGAAAGATTTAGGAATATAATTGCCTTGAGTTGTAACCAAGAGTATGCCTACAACAGAGCCATGAGATGTATAGGGGCCATCAAAATATAGCTTCCAGAGTGATTATTTTTCTATTAAACAGAGGTATTCATTTGGAAATTCCATGATGAGTGGGTGATCTACAACTAAGGGTGCATCAGCCAAGTGATCTACAATAGCTTGGCCTTTGATGGCCTTTCTGTCAACATATTGAATGTCAAACTCACTGAGAAGCATAACCCATTTTGCTAGGCATCTGATGAGTACTGTACGAGAGAGCATATATTTCAAGGGATCAATCTTTGATATCAATTGCACAGTATGACTCAACATGTAATGACGTAGCTTCTGGGTGGCAAACACCACTACTAAGCATGCCTCCTCCATTGACGTGTAGTTGAGCTCATAGCCCACTAATGTTTGGCTGATGTAATAAATAGCTCATTCCTTTCCTACATCATGAAGTTGTGCTAGAAGAGCACCTAATGCTATGGGAGTAGTTTTGATGTACAATATGAGTGGGCACCCTACAACTAGAGGAACCAAAATAGGTGGATTAGCTAAGTATTATTTGATGAGCTCAAAATTATGTTGGCAAGTTGAGTCCCCTTTGAAATTTTGATCTTTCTTAAGCAAGTGAGTGAAAGGTTGACACTTATCAGCAAGTTGAGAAATGAACTGTCGGACTGATTGGAGTTTTCCTTGCAAAGAACAAAGGTGCCTGAGTGTCTTAGGAGGAGCCATATCCATGATGGCTTTGACCTTCTTAGGGTCAATCTCAATACCATGCTATGACACAATGAATCCTAGGAGCTTACCTGAGGTGACACCGAAGACACATTTCTTTGGATTCAGCATGAGACGATATTTTGCCAATCAATTAAACACTTCTTTGAGGTGAAATAAGTGATCAAGAGCATTGAGAGACTTTACTAAATTGTCACCCATGTAATCCTCAAGAATCTTATGGATTGGGTCATGGAAGATGACTGTCATGGCATGCTAATAGGTTGCCTTGACATTCTTTAGCCCAAATGGCATCATATTATAGCATAATGTACCCCAAGGTGTAGTAAATGTTGTCTTATGCTGATCTTCCTCTATTATATGAATCTGATTATATCTAGAGAAACCATCCATTAGTGACAAGAGTTCAAGACCTATGGTGAGATCCACAATCATGTCAATATTTGGTAGTGAAAAATCATCCTTTGGACAAACTTTATTAAGATCCCTGAAATTGGTGCAAATCTTGATATCACCAGAGGGCTTGGTAACAGGTACCATATTAGAAATCCATTCAAAATAATCTATTGGTCGAATGATTTTGGCCTCTAACAACTTCTCTAGCTCTACTTTGACTAATAAAGCCACCTTGGGGTGCATTTTTCAAAGTTTTTGCTTGACAGGCTTGGCCCCTGGATCCGCTGCTAGATGGTGTATGACTAATTTGGGGTCCAACCCCGGCATGTCCTGATATGACCATGCAAAGTAGCCCACATTTTTGTGGAGAACCTCAATAAGAAGATTTGTTTGTTCAAGTGCTAGAGAGGCTACAATGTATGTGATATGTGGTATCTCTGTCAAGCTAATATTTACAAGCTAAGATTCTTTTATCAAAATTGAAGATATAGGAGGTTGATGCTCTTGTGGGGGGAGGATTAAATCTCCATCTTCAGGTGCCTCTGAGAGGTTTTCATCGTTGCATACGTCCTTCATTTTTGTTTCTTTTTTTGAGTCACCCAATGGCGCTCTAGAGGAGTTTTCAACATGGGATTTTTTTCTCTTATCTTTTTGCTTTTTTGTTTCTTTTAGAATTTTATTTTTGTGACTAGAGATTTCCTCCTCCCCGAAGTAACCTGCAGGATCTAGCTTGTAGACATATGCCAATGGTAGAGGCAGTCATTTATGTGGCATTTTTGCCCCCTTGAATTTAAGGAGCACATGCTTAGTAGAGAACTCGTCAACATGAATGACACTTGTTTGGTCCCAATCTATGAGTTTAGGGTGAGCGAGGGGGCAGTCTATGAGATTCAAGGATAACTAGCAGAGCATAGAGGCTCCAAGGATTATTTCATCAAGGAAAATATCATCCTAAGCTTTCTTTTCAACTTCCTCAGGGATGTCTTCAACCTCAACAAGAGTGTTTTGGATGTTCATAAAGGTGCAGCCTTCTGTTGTAGTGCCCCTAGTTGCAGGGAGTCCATAGCCCAAGCCTTTGGTTTTCTACCCTTGGTGTGCTTCTATAGGGTATCTCATACTTGATTCCTGGCAGCCTAAACCACCTCCTTGATAATCCCATTGCTCCGTGGCCAAGCAATGTGACCAGGGATATTTCTATTTAAAGTGATTAAGAAGTGCTTTACTTTTAGGAGGTAGCTCTTTGTATAGCCATGTGTTAATGTCTAATGTGTTTTTTGCTCCATCAAGGATACCTTTGGTGAAAAATGTGGTAGGGCCTAACTGGTGAAGTCGAGAGGTGGTTTTTGGTATAGGCCCTTGACGTGTTGGGCATCCTTGAGTATGTGGGTCAAGTGGTAGAGAGCCAATAGAAAAAGCATCTGTGAGACTATACTCACCACAACCTTGGTAGTTGATCTCAACTATGGAAAGAGTGGAGGCTAAAATTGTGTCTAGATCATGGTAGATGCTAGAGGAACTAGCCATGGTGGTGCCAATTTCAATCCTAGGATAGTGATTGGTCTATGAAGCTTCAACCACATTGCAATAAGCAAAGGGTTCAGGATCTATGTGGATGCTTATCTCAGTGCCATTATGCAGAAATTTGATGCACTGATGATATGTGGATGGAACAGACTTCATGGCATGAATCCATGGATGACCAAGGAGGATGTTATATGGAAGATTAAGATCAACTACATGATAGAGTATTTCTTGAGTGGCTGGACCGACTCTAATAGGGAGCAAGATGGTTCCTTCAGTAGTACACACCAAATTGTCATATGCCTTAATGGTGATCACCTCATTGATGATATCTACTTTAGTATATCCTACCTATTTGATGAACTTTAGAGTACATAGGTTTAGAGCTGATCCATTATCTATCATGACACGTTTAACTGCAAAGTTAGAAACCATAACAGCGATGCAAAGTTGGAGGATGTGATCAGGTTCAACTGATGGGATATCAGTGGTTTTGAAAGATAAGGCACATGAGGCTAAAGGATGGCCAACCAAGTTGTGAAACTTAGTGGTGTTTATGTCAGAGGGGACGCATGACTCATGTAGAGTGTTGTCAAGGATCTCTTGATAAAGTGGGCTTGTCTATAAGAGATCCAGGATGGAGATCTGGGCCGGCGTGTTTCCAATGTGTTCCAAAATGTTATACTGTGCTCCTAGTGAAGGTGATTCTGATGGAGATGCTTAAGATGGAGGTGGTCGTGCTGATGGTGCTCTGCTTTGTGTGGATACAGGTGGACCAGCTATATTGAGTCGCATCTGATGAGTAGCAACTGCACACTAATTGTTTGGGCCTTTGATATTGATGACATTGACGGATGGTTCAACTTGGGATATGCAACCAATTAAGCTACCATAGTCTAAGTATGTTGAGATATAATTCTAAGACATGTCTCAGTTGTTACCTTGTTTACCCAAAGCATTGTTAGGTTTTTTGACAGGAGGGTTTGCAAGTGCCTTTCTCAGGTTCATGTTATAAGGAGGGAAAGCATTTTGATACATCATTAATCCTGCATTAGGTGAGGGTTGTGCCCCCACCATGATCTCTTTTCAGTCAATGAAGTCCTATACATAATCCTTAATTTGCATGCATTTAAGGGTAGTGTGCCCTTTGACACAATGAAATTTGCAATATTCATTATCTTTGTACCAGGATGATCTAGACTGATTGGGTTCCAAGGGTTGCGATTATGGATATCAAACAAGGTTATCTTTGGCCAATTTGTCAAAATTTGTATCAAGAGGTTCCCCCAATTGGGTGTATGTTCATGGTTGCCTCTGAACACAGGGTTTACTACCTATTGATAGTGTGATAGCATTAGTTTGATTATGAGGAATAGGTATTTGCTGATGAGTTTGCACCGGTGGCTAGTGATACACAAGGGGTTGCTATTGATAAGTTTGTTGTTGGGAAAATGTGGTGGGAACATTGGTAGCCACCCCAACAATATGGACCTGTCGAGTGTCAGTGGCACCATCTGTCACTGCATTCTAATTTTTGTTCCAATATCAGGTTTTGTCATTGCTCAGACCATGGTCCTGGGTGTTTTCTTTGTACAATCTGATGACACCATCCTTAATGAGGCCTTGCTCAAGGCCCATTCCTTTTTCTTTGATGTCCTTATATGTTTTCAAACAATTCATAGCCATATGATGAGCGAGGCTAGGATGTGCATTGTTTATGAACATCTTGACAAGATGGCACTCAGGGATGGTACAAGAGATCCTTGTTGTGAGGATTTTCCAGCATTGTAAGTACTCTGCAAGGCTTTCTCCTCCCTTTTGTTTAGTGTGGACGAGGTCTACTATAGATAATTTAGTTTCAACGAGATGGGTATACTAAGCAACAAAGGCCTCAGAAAATTTTGCAAAAGTTTTAATAGTACCTTGAGGGATATGATAGAACCATTCCAAGGGTGGTCCTGCTAGGCTCTTGGGAAAGAGCCACATGAGGAACACATCATTATAAGCTACCTCCTGACAATGCATGTAGAATTCCTTAACATGTGTGACTGGATCACTCTTCCCCCTAAATTTATCAAACTTGGGGATCTCAAAATGTTTAGGAAATGGAGTCAATGTGATAGTCCTATCAAAAGGGTATGGGCAATCATTTTCAAATTTGAAAGTTTTGGTGTCCATCCCATCTTTGAGGGCTTTGAGAGAATTTTTCATCTCTTGCCATTCAAAATTTACAAGTGGAGGAGTGGGTGCCCCCAATCCAGGTGCCCCCGATGTAGGATACGTGCCAAAATCTAAAGTGTCATATGGAGAACTCTGATGACAATATGGCATCTATGGAAAAATGGTTTGCATAACTGGTAGAGTGGATGCTATGGTTTGTTGGAAGGTGGGTTGTGCATACTGTTGCATCTGCTGAGGTTGGTGTGGTAGATAATTATGAGTTTGCTACCCTATGAGATAGTTCTGTGTGGGTACTTGGGCATACTGCTAATGTGAAGACTGCAGCTGAAATGGTGGTAATGCGGATAATGCTTGTGATATGCTCTGGGAATATATACCATGCCCAATATATGTGGGTTGTGTGCTTTCTTGAGAGTAGGACTGATTTGGAATAGGCACAAGGTAGTTAATTTGTAGCAAAATGTTTACTGTAGGGAACTGCAATGGTGGTGGATTTGGGCTATTGCCTAGAGGTGGCAGGGAGAAATAGTTGGTGAGGGGTGGGAGTGAATAGCTATGTGAAGTAGTGAATGACAGTGTCAGAGGTGCGAACGTGACTGTAGTGCTAGGGGGAAGATTATTGATGAGTGCTTGTGTCATAGTAGTATTCCAAGGTCCCAAAGGAAATGCGACTGAAGAGCTTTGGCTAGTTACAAAGGGGTTGATAGTGATGTTTGGTGGGATGGAAGATGAGGTATTGGACCTAAATGGTAGTATCTGAGTAGCAAATAGACTAGATGTGATATGGGGTGGAAGCAAAAAGGTAGTGCTGCTAGATGCAAATGGAGGATTTGGTGGAGCGGAAAAATGAGTGGTGGCAACAGATGTAGATGGTATACTTGAGGTTGGTTGAGATGTAGTATGCACTAATGGTTGAGTGAGAATGGGTTGAGTGTTTTGTGGAATGGGAACTGGCACTTGGGTTGAGGGTATATTTGGGTCTGATGGTCCTACTTGAGGTGGCTACCATCTAAACAATGGGTGAGTAGGATATGCTATGTCGATAGGTGGTGGACATCCAAACTCAAAGACACCAACATTATCTTGTAAGAAATTTTCCATGATGGTTTCCTTGTTGCAATCTATGATGGCATTTACGATGGTAGCATGACCAGGTTGGTTCATGAAAGCCTCAATATCTATGGATGGACTTGGTTCTTTTGGGATTTGCGGTGGTGGGTCTGATGGTGTCATGGATACTATAGAGTATGGCTGAGCTCAAGATGTTTTACCACTATGACTAGGATCCATATCTTTTTTTCGTGTGTTCCTACCAAAATGTGTGGTGGGTGGCATGAAAGGATGCTTTTCCTAAAGATGTAAACGTAGCGAGGGATGATACTAAGGAAGTCTAAATGATATGGTGCTAAGTGCAAGAAACTTGTGTTTTTCTAAAATATGAATGTGGGAAATGTGATGGTGATGTGAAAAGTGTAACCCTGACCTTTGGCTCAAGGTGATGTAGGACACCAATAACAACCTATTCCTAGCAAAGTGTTGTGTTTCAAGGATACTCAAGATGATGAGAGATGTGATGCAAAAATGTTTCTAAGTGAGCGATGAAATAATGCTAAGATTTTAATAATGCATGTGGAGGATTCTTCTTCAACAACCTAAGATGAGAGGAGATGGTCTAACTTCAAATGCTTGAATGGGATAGTGCAATTCCTAGATGAGAGACTAAACCTATAAGTGTGTAAGTTTGTGTGGAAAAAGGAAGGACCTAATTAGAATGAGTAACAATAGAGTTGTTGATAAGGCTCATATTAACACCATGTCGAAGGGTTAGGTTTTAGATTTTGTAGTCCCATTCAGTTTGCAATGCTACCTCAGCTCCGTCTTTCTCAATTTGATCCAATTTTGCAATCCTAGGGTTAGGGGTATGTTTCTTATGCTTTTCTTTGATTTCCTTATAGGTTGGTATTTGAGGAAGCTTATCCTTCTTAAAATTAGTCTTGGGATGGCTTGACATGAGATATTTCCAAGGATTCAAACCACAACTATGGGGTTTTTGGAGGTAGTGACTACGCTAAGTATACCTTCTAGACCTTGGGTTGGAATATAAATCAATTGAGAAATAGCAAGTTTTGGATCTTTTTCAGGATGAATTTGGCTAACTATCTTCTAGGCAAGGAAAAATATTCCTTTTTGATCAAGTAGATTGGTAGCAAAAGGTATATTGAAAAGAGCAAATGTTGGATCTTTTTAGAGCAAAAGGGGTTCGTTGGTAACTAGACTTTTGTGGGGTATTTTCTAGGTGACAAGTGTAGGCAAAAGGTAAACTTAAAAGTATGGTGTTACGAGTGGGCTTATTTAAAACCGTTTCTTACATATGAAGGTGAGGTCTCTCAAAGATAAAATTTGTGATATTTTCGGTCAAGTAGGGTAAATGGAAAAGTATTTCTGAAAAAGAGCATAGTTTTCAAATTTTGGACATCATTTTGGTTTTCAAGTAGACAACTATTTTTGGACATGGGAAACAAGCAGTAGTAGCAAACTGAGAACAAAGCAACTTAGAGGGATAGGGGAGTCTTGATCTTTTGTTTGTTTGATAGATTTGGACAAGTTATAATATTAAAAAAAGACACATTTAATCCTTATAACCAAAAATGGTAGAGGAAGCAAAACCTTTGTCTCACAACTTAGGTGCATGCATTCACCTCACATAATCATGTCACCCCACTAGAGGGTGCCCACATTTTTGGTGTATTCCAAGGATTCAATAAAATATACGCTGAATGAGAACCCTTATAGCAGGGATCAAGCATGTATACTACCTTCCAACATCTAGGTACATGCCTATGGTGAGTATCTACTGGAGAGATTCTTCCCCCTCCTTGCAGAAAAATTATGCCCCCTTTCAGAGGTGAACTGTGTAGCAACTAACTAAGAGGTTTTTACTTGGATTCTATTCATATTAACCCCTAGTGGCTTTGCAAATAAAGTTAAGGCCAGCATCCCACACCAACATCTATAAGTGCACACACTTGACTAGAAAGACTGGGGTCAGCACTGGCTGGTGCAATATACAGAGCCTCTTCTTGATATGTGATATTAGAATGAAGAAGAGGGAACTAACATGGTTTTGGAGTCTTTCACTCAACAAAACTTCTTTTCTATAGTGAGTTGGAATCTCCAGTGAAAGGATTGTACTCACTTGGGTCATTCCTGGAGGTTGGATCACTCTAGTAGGCCCTCTAAAGGTTCACTCAGACTAATGGTTCAAATCTAAGGGTCCAACTTTCCAATTTATCGCAAGGGAAAAGAGCATACTCCTCTACCTCATCATCTTACCCAAACACACAAAACATGTTCATCATTGAGTTAGCTTATTGATCCCAACTTTTCCTATTCCAAGACTTTAATCTCCTAAAAGGAAATCATCATCTCTTCATCAAAGAATTTTCTTGGGAGAACTACTAACTTTCTTACCTCCCTCAGGTACCATCTTCCAAAGGCCTCTAGTTTTTTTATTTACTCTTGGGCATCACTTCCAAGTAGCAAAGAGCATACTCCCCTATTCCTTTGTCTAGAGCCCTACAAAGTTCACAAACCCTACTAAACTATGTGTGAGAAAGCAGTAAAGAAGACACAATGTTTTAGTGGGGTTGAATGTATTATTTGACATACGTACCTTTGACAAACATCTTGCAATCAAACCATTAGTACTATTTAAGAGTTTTTAATAGGGTGTCTTCGACAAGCATTCTATAAACCACTATTAAGCTACATTAAAGGTTAGATACCATCAAATAAATGCTACAAAAATAGTCATCAAATCAAGGAAATCATGAAAATGAAACAAAAATGCAGACTTTAGTTTATTGGTGTCAAGTCTCCCACGAAGAAACACAAGCACATGGCACAAGAAAGTGCAATGAACCTTGTAAGGAATTGTAAACTTAGAATTTTCTCATGTGAGACAAGTACAATAAGCCACACAAGGAAACACAAATTCAATAGTTTTTCACACAAGGAAGTGTAGAACAGGGAGCAAAATCTTAGTTTCTTCACACGAGAATGAGATTTTTTATGTGAGAAACTGAGGAACTGTACAAATGACAGTGATAGAAAACTAAAAAATTGTAGAATAAAGAACAAATGAGGCCAGAAATTTGATTTCTCAGCCCCACGGTGGGTGCCATAAATGTATATGAGAAATGTGGGCTTTTGTAATCACACAAACTTCAACATGGTCATTATCTAAGGGATCATCCTTGAATGAAAATGGGATCTTTCATCCAAAATGTCTAACATTTTGATTTTTTGCCTTCTGACTAGAATGATTATGCTATTTCTCTCAGACCGAGAAACTAGCAACCAAACATCTAGAATGAATGATTTATAGCTAAGCTAGATGATATGTAGTATTAAGGTAAGAAAATGAGAGAATAATTAATCTAGATGAGTGCATAGGTAAGCTAGAATGAGATTGCAATGCAAAGAAATCAAAAGATATGAACATGAGTGAAATGAGTATTTAATTTAGCATAAGTTTGATACTATTAATTTGCAACCTTTTTAATGAGGGATTGAAGGCTTCTTAAATAGAATCCCAGAACTTGATCAATGGTTGAGATCAAATTGAATGAACAACTAAGATTTGGAAAAGAATTAGTTAGAATGGAAAGTTTCTTTATGAAAAGGGAGTTTATTGATTTTCTTTTGAGTGGAATAAGGAGTTAACTAATTTAATTCCTTTTTTAATTTCAGTCCACTTAGAGTTTCTATTTCTAAACTAAAGAAAAGATATTGAAGAAGATATTTGATTTATGGAAATTAAATATGACCTCATTGTTAGAGTAAGTCATTTATTACTCTTGTTGCTTTAGCTATCTTAGGTGCATATATTTAATATTTTATATTATTTATATTTTGCAAACCTAGTTTTCTTTCCTTTAGGGTTTCGTTCACCTTAGAAGATAGAACTTTTGTATTTTGTTTTCATAACTTAGAATACATTTTTCCTCTCACATTCTTGAGAACTTCTAAGCTCTACTTTTTCTATTTTCTAGCTTCTCTTCATTGCAAGATATTTGCATGCAGGTGTTCTTGAGGATCTGTGAAGTTGGATATCTCAACTTCTACATGGTATCAGAGTAGACATACTGCTTCCTCGTCTGAAGATTCTTGAAGCCACAATTCGTAGTCAGAAACCCCAGCATTTTCAATGTTTTTTTCTTCAAAAGGGTGAAGAAATTTTTTTTGGGGCACTTTAGGCTCAAATGGATGATGCCATTGGATCCAAGAGGCCGTTTGCAATCACAATACATTAAAAAATTGTTATTTTTGGCCTTTGGGCATCTGGAAAAAAATTTTAGCCCCTCGAGAGGCCATACGAACACATTTTTCAAAAAAATAAATAATTTTTTTTAAAATAGTTTTTTTGGGTACTCCACCCATGAGCCATCTCAAAGCCATCGCATAGCCATCGGAGTGCCGACTGCACCCGACCTGTGCTCAGCTGTAGCTAGTGCAGCACCAGCGATGCCACCAGTGCCACGTTGCCACCAGCTGACTGCCCAAGCTCTACCTCTGCCGAAGGGCGCTGCTAGTTTCTCCTCCCAGATGCCACCTCTACCATTGCTGCAGTAGCAATCACTGACTGATGTCAACATTCCATTAGCTGATGTCAGAAACTAGACTGTGACGTCACTTCATGGCAGTCTTTCCAGCAATTGATGACATCATTTTTTGGTATGGTGATGTCAGTTACTGACTGCTCATGTAATTTTTTTGACAATTGGATTTTTTTCTGTCGACAGCCTGTAATGGCCAAATGGGTGTCAATTTTAAGCTTGTTACTATAATTTTCCAAAGAGCTCTTTTTTTGGACCTACAGTCAATTTTTTGCTCATAACTTGAGCATACAGACGTATTTTTGCGATTCGAAAGAAGTGCCAAAAAGTTGACTCAGAGACAAAGATAATGGTGCTAGTTTTGTGTGATTCTAAATTTGTTTGAGCTTCCAAATTTGGCATTGAAGTAGAGGATTTTGTTTTCCTCTTCTTTGCATCCGAATTTTAGGTTCTTTTCTCAATTTTTGTGTTTTTCCATAGTTGTTGCTTTGGTTTTTGGGGATATTTTTATTCATTGTGGGGGGGAGCATTTTCTATTCTATAATTTTCTTTAGAATCAGATCCTTCTACTTTCATCTTTTCTTTCTCTCAATGTTAGATCCTTTTGTGATCTGGTTCATGCCGCACAACTATCACACCTGGAAGACACAGATGACTAGGCTTCTCATGTCAAGAGGCTTATGGTCATGCCTATATGCGAACCAACCTACTCTATAGTGCCCTTATGAGGTTCTTCAGTACATAAATAAAATGGATGAAGCCATGGGACTGATTGCATTGAACATCTTCGATAGTCTACTATTTCACTTGGATGGTTTGACTACTCCACGAGCTTATTGGCTCAAATTTCAGACTTTTTTTAGCCAAGTGAATGAGTTCCAGGCACTTCAACTTGATGTAGAATTGATTTCTTTGACACCTAATAGATTTCCCACCATTGAGGACTTCTTGATGAAGTTCAAATCTCTGCGCACAGTTTTGCAGGGATGTGGTAGAAACAAAACAGATGATGAGTGTATTTTTTTGATACTCTTAAAGTTGCGAGGACAGTATTAGATCTTTTCTTCCACTTTCTACTCCACTATGGATGCCTTGGGTAACAAACATCAGATGCCCTCTTTTGAGATTTTTTGTGACAGGTTAACTCGTGAGCATTCCAAGCTCACTTAGATGGATTCACTTATAGGTTCACCATCACAGGCATTACTTGCCAAAAATACACAGGAGTAGAAGCCGAAGCAGATATCTGATTCCTCTTCTTAGCACTCTATTGGTCCATTCTCTTCTTCTAAGAAGAAGGAGAAAAAGATGACTAAGACTCCTTCCTATTCCTATTGTCAGAAAGGAGCTCATGATGAGGCACATTGTTTTCAGAAGAGATTTGATGGCTATGAGAAACAGATTGCAAATTTACAAGTTCTTCTTCAAAAGAGCTCTATTTCATCCCCATCCTCTTCTACCTCTTATGGGTCTGCCTTTCAGTCTTTATCCACCTCTTTGACATCTTCACCAAATTTTGGATAGGGTCATGCATTACGAGCTTCCCTTGCATCCCCTTCCCACGTCCCTTGGATACTAGATTCAGGTGCTTCTCACCATATGGCATATTCTCAAGGGGTCTTCTCCTCTATTAAGGCTTCTCTAATTCCTCATATTCTCATGGGGAATAACACTACTCTAAAAATTTGCAAGAAAGGTTTAGTTCACATTTAGGATGGCACATTCAATAATGTATTGTATGTTCCATCTCTCTCTGCAAACCTTCTCTCGATGTATCAAATTACACACAGTGGATCAGGGAAGTCAGTTGAATTCACTATAGATTTAGTCTACATTTGGGATAGTGCAAGAAGAGGCCTTATTGCTACAAGAACAATTGATCATACCACCCGTCTCTACACCTTCTCACACTTTGGTCCACCATCTCCATTATCAGAGCATACTTCTTCTCTTTTGTGAGAGCATCCTGTGGTGCAGTTAGGACACGTGAACCTTTGTATTGTTCCTGAGTTCACCACACCTCATTCTGTTGAAGTCTTTTCTTCTTCAGCTCTACCAAACCCTCTAGCTCCACTCATCAAGCCTTTAGGAGCACTTGTTACAGATTCTATAGAGGACGGTCATCTCCTGTTTCATGATAGTGTCAGCACACCTGCATTGGGGATTCCTTTTTAGGATCCTCATGTCTACTCTTTTGAGCATCAGTTAGGCCTTCCTATCATTTAGTGGCTTCCTTGTTCTATGCTCTTGTTTCTTTTTCATTGGAGTTCCATTGGTTCGTTCATTTCTACAGGGGCCTCATCATTCTGGGGGGGCTTTGATGTCTCATCCCTCTCTCATGGGAGGATTGTTTATGGTTTTGAGAGAGTCTCTTGAGCCATTTTTATTTTATTTTTGTTGTTTTTTCATCTCTTTTTGGAGAGGGGTTTTTCCCATTGGGTTTTCTCCTTTGTCTCTGGTTTACAAAGATTTCCTTGTATTGGATACCTGATCAGGCCTTGTTGCTAGGACCCATTTTCCTACTTTCATAGCTTTGCTAGGTTAGCTTCCTCCTAAGCTTTGCTTAAAGGGGGGTGTTAGAGTAAGTCATTTATTACTCTAGTTGCTTTAGCTCTCTTAGGTGTGTATAATTAATATTTTATATTAATTATATTGCGCAAACCTAGTTTTCTTTCCTTTAGGGTTTTGTTAACCTTAAAAGGTTGAACTTTTGTATTTTTTTTCATAACTTAGAATACATTTTTGCTCTCACATTCTTGAGAACTTCTAAGCTCTAATTTTTCCATTTTCTGACTTCTCTTCATTGCAGGCTATTTGCATGTAGGTGTTCTTGAGGATCTGTGAAGTTGGATTTCTCAACTTCTACACTCATAATTGAGTATTCTAAATTGAATAATTAAATTTGACAATTAGAATGAGAATATTTCATTAAATCAAATATATTTAATTCCTCATGTATATTAGCTAAAAGGGGTGAATTAAATTAAATTAAAGTACTAGGACTTATAATTAAATTAATTCAATTGAAAGGTTAATTTAGCCAATTCAATGTAGGAATTAATTAAAGTAAGTGATTAATATAGATTATGATTTTCTGCGCTTGACACTTAGGTCAAGTAGAGATTATCAAAATCAAAATTTCCTAGTAAAATAGTACTTAGAATTTATTAATAGACCAAAATTGGTTTAGCATGGCAATATGCCAATTTTGGGGTATTACATCTATAAGATATTATAATAATAAAAAATAATACATTGATGAATCCTTTTTTAATTTTATTTAGATAGGGGAATGACCCCTTACTTACATCTTAGATACACAAATGGATCCTTGGCATATTCTAGTCTTGATTGTCTTGTACTAATTCCCTTAAGTAATGATACTTTATTGCAGTGTGCTTTGTCTTTGTGTGCATCACAATATTCTTAGATATGTTTATAGAACTTGTGTTATCACAATATATCACCATAGGTTTAGTAATCTCTTCCTTCATACCTTCCAGTAATTGCTTGACTCATACTATGTTTGAGAAATTAACTATTGCTACAACATATTCAGCTTCTGCTATGGATTGTGAACTATAATTTTACTTTTTACTTGTCCATAAAATCAATCTCTTACCTAAGAAGAAATCTCCTCCATTTTTACTCTTTTTTTCATCAATGTTTCTAATATAATCAACATATGTGTAAGCTTTCAACTTAAACTTGTCATTATTCTTGTACCATAAACCATAGTCTAATGTTCCTTTTAGATATCTCAATATCCATTTCACAATCATCATGTGATTCTCTTTAAGATCAGCATAAAATATTGCAACAATTCCAATAGCTAATACAATATAAGTTCCTCTATGAACACCATATTGTAATTTGTCAATCATTGACTTGTACAATATTTGATTTACTTTAGCAGAATCACAATTCTTTGAATATTTGTGTGTCGAGTAGTCATAGGTGTTCCAACTAGTCTTGAATCTTTATTCCAAAGGTCTTTAGTATTTCCTTGATATATTTTGATTGTGTACTATAAAGACATCCTTTCATTTGATAGATTTCCAAACCATCAAAGAATTTTATCTCTCCAAACATTAACATCTCAATTCCTTTCTTCATCTCATTATAAAATTATTTGCACATTAAATCTTTTCCTCCAAATATGATATCATCAACAAATATTTTAGTTAACAATATCTTATCCTTAGATTCACTTTTCAAATACAAATTATTATTATCATTAGTTCTTGCAAAAGAAATTCTCACCAAATATGCATGTAATATTTCATACCATGATCTAGGAGCTTGTTTCAAACCATACAATTCTTTGTGCAACTTACATACCACGTTCTTCTTACTGGGTTCAACAAATCCTTTAGGTTGTTCAATATAGACTTCTTGAAAAATTCCATTCAAAAATATAGATTTGGCATCCATTTGATATACCTTGAATCCTTTTTAAGGATTATATGCAAGTAATGTTCTTACTCCTTTCAACCTTGTAATTGGGGAAAATGTCTCTCCGTAGTCAATTTCTTCCTCTTGTGCATATCCTTTATAAACCAATCTTTCTTTGTTCCTTGTGACTTCACCTTTCCCATTCAACTTTTTTTTGAATACCCACTTTTTTCAAATCACATTCTTATCCCTTGGCCTTGGTACTAGTATCCATGTTTTGTTCTTCTTTATTTGGTCAATCTCCTGATTCATTTCCCTAATCTATTCGTCATTCTCCAATGCATCATTAACTATTCCTAGATCAAACTTGCATAGTAGACATGTATCATTCTTCAATTTTTTCTTATTATGACTCTTGAATCTATATCTCTAATGATTTGACCAGTTTTGTGGTGTCTTCTCACATATTTTGATAAAACCTGTACAAATCTTATTTCTCCTTGTTGTAGTTCAGTATCCTTTGTCTATATCTCAGCCTCTGTAGACTAATACTCAATAGCCTACTAACACTTGGTAGAGCTTCTTTTTTGTAACTTGATAGTGCTTGTGTGTTGATGCTTGACAACTTCTTTCTCTTGTTTAGGTAAAGTACTTGGTTCTCCTGCATATATGTATACAAAGTAAATGTAATCTTCAACTTCCTTCTTTCATTCTTCTTCATTCTTTTGTGCAAATTCAACAATAAAATTTTCACTTTCCACAATTTTTTTATTGTTAGTATTCAAACACTTTTATTCCTTGCTTTTAGTGGAGTATTGTAAGAATATACCTTCATCACTCTTTGCATCAAATTTTCTATTCCTTAAATTTTTCAATATAACACTTGGTTCTAAATACTTTAAAATATTTGACATTAGGTGTATAGCCATACTACAATTCAATAGGTTTTTTTTCTACCTTTTTTGACTTGAACTCAATTAAGTGTATAAACAACAATACTTACAACTTCTCTCCAATACTTTGTGAAACATTTTTTTTCCATCATCAATGTTCTTACACAGCCCATGATTGATTTGTTTCTTCTTTCAGCTATCCCATTTTGTGGTGGATTCCTTGGTGTGAACATTTTTCTTTTGATTCCCTTGTCATTGAAGAACATGTTGAAGTCCTCTAATATGAATTCACCTCCTCTATCTGATCTCAAGCATTTTAAAGTCTTACCTATTTCCTTTCTAACTGTAGCCAAATAACACTTAAACATTTGAAAAGCATCATATATTCCTTTGAGAAACATCACAATCATCATTCTAGAGAGATCATCAAAAAATAGGATAAATTACTTGCTACCACAATAAATTTTCACTCCAATAGGACCACATAAATCAATATGAACCAACTCCAAAATATCATTAGAAGAATAGGTTTTTCCCTTGAAACTAGACTTTTTCATTTTCCCCATTTGACATTGTTTGGACAGTGCTTTACCATGTTTTCTCAATATTGGTAATCCTCTTACTCTTTCTATCTTACTAATATTTACCAAATTATCAAAGTTCATATGATACAACCTCTCATGTTATACCCAAACATCTTTAAATTGTAAAAATGAATATGTATTTTTTCATATGTCTAGATAGAAAAAGTTACTTGTATTTTTCTCTCCACTTCTAATTAGTTCACCAACAACATCATGTATTTTTTTACCTCTTGTTTTGAAATTAAACTTGGTAGCTTAAACTATTTGACTATGCTACACTCAATAGATTATATTTTTGTCCATTAACCCAATATGCATTATCACATATGATCTTTCCATTCAATATAATAGATTCTTTACCTTTCACATAACAAGGTCATTATTTCCAAACTTGACATAACTTCCATTATAATGTTCTATCTTTTCAAACCTAATTGTATCACCAATCATATAATTAGAGCAACCACTATCAATTGTCCATCTATCATTTCTACCAACATGCAAAATAAGAGAAATTTCCTCAATATTTTCATCTTCAGCAGATTTATTTTTCATTTCAACATAAATAACTTCTTCATCATGTTCATCAGAATAAATTTCAGAACCATCTTCTTCAGTAATGTAACAAGATTTCTTACCTTCTCCATTGTAGTCTTTGTTACCTCGATTGTTTCTATTGTATCTCCTTCCTTGGTATTATCATCTTCCCTTTCCTCCTTCACATCTCTATTAGGACATCTTGCAACAATATGACCAACTTTATTGCATGCAAAATAAATAATAGAAAGTTTACCTTTGTATTTTCCTTTCCCTCTTGGTAGCATTTTATCCAATTATGCTTCTAGATCTTGAAGGTCATCATCTCATTCACTAGCACTATCCAAATCTTACTTTTTGAACTTTTTCATCTTTTAGATCCATCAAGGGTTAGTTGAGACTTGAAAGAAGATTCGACACAAGAAAGTGTATAATTATCAAAATTTGATAATACAAATGTAGCAAGTCTACCAACTAGACTATCCTGGGTCAGGTCATTACTAGGCGTACATTTTAGTTATTGAATTACAGATACTCTAATAACATTGACAAGAAGTAGAGTTCTTAATACCTTGCAAATCACAATCTCTTCAAATATGTCTTATCTAGATCCTCTAATTGCATTCTTTGCATCTTTGATTCAGCCATAATACTGAGCAATATTTTCTCCTTCTTTCATTTTCATGCCAGCAAAATTGCCTCTTTAAATTTCAGCTTTAGCCATTAACACATTTATGTCTCCTCCATGCATTTGTGCCAACTTATTCCATATTTTCTTTGTAGTAGTGTAATCCTTCACATCATCAAATTCAACATAACTTACAGAAGATGCCAGATCTATCATCATTTGATTGTACTCCCATTTTTCTTATATTTTCTCAATTTTCATGGGTCTATGTACTTTTATACATTCATTATCCAAGTAATACAATTCATTTCTCCAAATCCAAATAGATGCAATCTTGTTTAACATTTCCATGGTGGGAACTTTTGGTTGTCATAAAATCTTGCACCCTTGCCTAAAGTTTAACCTAAAGGAAACCTTGTGAAACATGGAAAAAATCTCCAAGATGTGGGACTTGAACCATGAGATTAAGTCTCTAGAGAAGGCTAGCTTCCTTACTATCAGGGTTCACTAAACTACTTCATTCAAGGAAAAGGGGAGAAGAATTGCCTAACCTAAAGCTAGAATAAAAGGAGGCGATGCACCAAATAGTATGTTTGATCTTATCTCTACCCAAGATTGCACTACATGTCAATATTTCTCCAATATACAAAACTCTCCAACCCTAATTACCCCTCACAACTCACATGTAGATAAAGAACTAGATGAAATGCTACAAGGAAGAAGCTTCACAAGATAGCATTAAAAAGAAAAGTAGATACAACATATAACTTGAAGAAATAAGAAGAAACACTAATAGAAGGAAAGAAGGCATGCACAACATTAATGGTGCAAGAAGGTAAACTAGGAGATTATATTTATGCAAGGCAAGGGAAATTACAACTCCAAAACATATAATGCTATTATCAAAGAATTAGAGAAAGAGACCAACCCTTAAAACCTATCTACAACTTCCTTTAAAAGAGTTCAAGCATATTTCTAATTTAACCATGAAATTCAAACCCCAACCAGGTGGAGTTGAGTTGTAGAGGAGATAAATAACTAAGAATTATAAAAGAAATATGATGGTGGAGTGTACTACTATTGAAGTAATAGGAAGAGAAAAAAAAGATGCATCCAGCCATAAGAAGTCAAATTCCCAAAGATTTGATCATTTCATGCATTAAAGGGGCATGGAGGGCATTGGTGTCATACAAACAAGGTGCAAGAAGTCACTCATCATTGAAGAACATGCCATGATAGCATGCCACTAGACAAAAAAAATGCAGGGAAGGATAACACGATGTGTTATCCACCCGCAAAATGCAAAGTTGACCTTGGGGAGAATCTATTTTTTCCTTAAAACAAATACTAGAGATCAATATAGATCCTCTCTTCAAGATGAATGACCCAAATGCAATGGGGATACCCCCCAATGAAATATTAAGACACAACTATTGATCAAGATCCTCCCTTTGAAATAGATGGCTAAGATTGAGCGAGGATATCTCCAAGATGTGCTAGATCCAATGACAATCACATATTTGCAAAGGTAAACAAAAAAGATGCCAAAGTGGGAGGGCCATTAGATCAAGGTGACTCACTAAAAGGGAAAAAAATAATGTAGGATATGGGACCCTCTACCACATGGTACAATTTTGGGCTCTAAAGCATCGAAGAAACACCACAACATTGGAATGGAGATGCATGGTAGCATGATGCAATCTCGAGCTCTAAAGCATCAAGGAAACATTAGAATTAAGACACATGACACCATGATGTTGGACAACAAGATGATTCAACCACCCACATAGATAGAAAGGACCCACAATAGTTATGGATATGTGGAAGCATCTCATGTCACGAGCTTGAGATGACACTAAACAAAAACATGGGAGCCATTGATATGTTTTGTTGTTTGATAGAACATACAATGATATTTTAATCTTTTATTTAATCTTTATCATTGATTTGTGCATATGCATATTAGATTGAATTAAATATTGGAGATGGGATATGTGGTAATATCTCATATCTTCATGAAACCTTGCTAAGCCAAACCCAAAGAAACGACAACCGTTGATCTCGTCTGCATGTGTATGAGACCATGAACCCCACTAGCTACTAACATGGAAGTACATGGACCAATCATGGACAAAAAAAATCCATCACTCATAGACCCACAAAAGTTGAGATGACATATGTGGAAGATCAATATCAACATAGCTCTACTAACTATGGAACCCACCGAAGCCAACTCATTTGGAGTACTCATCATATGTGGTGTAATTCTGGGTTTAGAGCATCAAAGAAATAATATAGTCTAAAGAAATATAGGAATAAAGATGCATGGCAACATGAGCCAACCCAACACTGGACACATTGCAACATCTTGAACTTTTGGGAGGATAATGGTAGATAGCATGCAAAAACATGAGAGCTTTTGATATTGCAACATGTAAGCTTGGGAGAAGGGGTAGGCAAAAAAAAAAAATTAGCTACCAAAAACATATGATGTTAACCCTCTACACGTGGCACAATCTTCACATTTTTGTGAGATGAGAAGACCTCCTCATAAAAATACTTGGGTCATTGATGCATGCAAGCCAGACATCTTGGGATAAGGGGTGGGAAAAAATGGTCAAAATTCTTGGTGACATAGAGGGGATTCTTTTCTGTTAAGCAAAGATTAGTGGCCTTAAGAAATCCATTGGGAAATTAGTCACCAAAAGATAACAAGATGCCATTGCACTTGCAACTTCACAAAATTCTACCTCTACAACCAAAAAAACTACAAAAAATGCTATATCTAGGAGGGAATTGTTGTTCTCGTGCACTTCTTAGAAAGTAGAAATCTACTATGATATATACACAAAACCTTTAACCTCATCTAGAAGCAAGGTTTAAGGGGAATCCCATTGAATGGGATTGGAAGAACTTCACCATCGGGCCTAGATAGTTGAAAAGCATTGGCCTCTTTGCAGTTGGTGATGATATATGGGCCACTCTACATAGCATCAAATTTGGAGTGCCTACTAGGCTTGGCTCTATTAGCATCCCTATTGAGAACAAGGTCTCCTTCCTCGAAGACCCTAACCATAGCCTTCTTGTCAAAACTTATTTTGACCTATTATTGATGCACCTCAAGTGTATGCCTAGCTTGTTATCTCTTCTCTTCTATCTCCATCAGTGTTGCCATCCTAACTATCATGACATCATCTTCAAACACTTCAAGGTGATCGGTTGATTCCATGGATGGAAACTTAAGAAAAATAGGAAGTTTGGCTTCTCTCCCATGTACAAGCATAGAAGGTGAGTTTCCAATGCCCCTCTTAGGAATAATTCTATTAGCCCAAAGATAAGTTCTTATTTTGGTATTCCAACTCCTCTAATTGTCTTCAGTGTTCCTCTTCATGATCCTAATAAGATTCTTATTAGAAGGCTCAACTAGGCCATTACCCTGGGGGTAGTAGTTGGATTATGTACATAGGTAGATGCCATGATCTACTACCCAGGAACATATATGATTTCCAATAAAGGACTTGGCATTATTTGATATGATGGTAGAGGGGACACCAAACCTGGTTAAAATCCTATCAAGGAAATCCACCACTAAAGTCTCTATGTCATCCTTCAAAGCTACTACCTTTGTCCACCTTGTAAAAATAGTTTGTAGCAGCTAAAGATCCACTTGTGACCTAAGATGGAAGGTGGGTCGATTGGTCTAATAAAATCCAAACCCCACTGAGAAAATGGTTGATCAACTTGAATAAGGTGAAGGAGGAGGGTAGAGAGTCTTTTCTTACCTGAGAAGAAAGAATATTTCTCACACTTCCTCACACACTTGTGGAAGTAATTGAGTAGATTTGGAAAATAACAACCAACCCCCATCATCTTAATGGTATTTTTCCTAGCAAAGAAATGATTGTCATTAGTGCCATCATGGAATTCTTTCAGTATTTTGCTAGTTTGATCAGGACTGATGAATATGAATAGAACTTAGTTAGAATATCTCTTGAATAGCATCCCTTCCACTAGGGCATCAGGAATAGATTTCAACTAGAACTATTTTCTTTTAGCTCTATCTAATCCTTATGGATATCCTTCTCCTAACAAGAAGGTTGTCATACCATGCATCCAACGGTTCTGATTATTGACCTCTATTGGTTGCTCATCTTCTAGCACTAGGGAAAACTCTTGACTAGCATCATAAGATGAATTAATTTGTTTACACAATCCCTTTCCTCTTAGAAGCTTTGTGATCCTGATGTTAATATCATATTCCATGACCTTGGTGATCCATCTAGCCCTCTTCTCATTGATGTCATTGTTCAAGAGAAACTCCTTAACACTTGCATGTGGAACTAGGAGCTAAACCTTGTTATGTGATAGTAGATGTCTAAATTTCTTTAAAGTTCTTATAATAGCAAGAAATTTTCTCTCTATATAATTGCACTTGTCTTCATAATCCTTTATCCCTTCACTAAAAAAAGCTATAGATTATTCTACATTTTCATCATTTAACTATGTCAAGACAACTAATATACTTGACTCACTTCAAAGGGTGTATAGGATGAAATCTTTATCAAAATTTGGATTGAAAAGGGTAGGAGTTGATGTTATTTCTTCTTTGATTTCTTCAAAACTAGCTCTTCCTTTCATTTCCCATGTGAAAACCATATTCTTCCATAGCATGGATGTGAAAGTTTTGAACCTAGTAGAAAGGTTAGGAATGAACCTTATCAAAAAGTTGATTCTACCAAGGAAAATTTGCAAAGCCTTTTTATGGATAGGAAGTGGAAGAGAAATAATTACCTTTATCCTCTCTAGATCAATGGTTAAGCCATCCCTTGACACAATATATGCTAGAAACTCTCCCTAATTGGTGGCAAACACACACTTAGATTAAGTGACACACCATATTCTCTGCACATGATGAACACTTGCCTCAGATGACTGAAGTGGTCAACCATGTTCTTTGAGTAGATTGTTATGTCATAAAGGTAGACCAGCACAAATTTCTCAAGCATACTCTTGAGATCCATTTCTATTTCTTTTTGGAAGGTATCACTTGTATTGGTTAGTCTGAAAGGAATTTTACCATAGGCATAAGTACCCCAATTAGTAGTAAATCTTATCTTATATCTATTAGATTATTGGACTAACACTTGGTTGTAACCCAAAAAATCATCTAAGAAGGATAATCTTTTGAAGCTACTGACCTTGGACAAGATTTTCTCCATTGAAGGGAGAGGATGGTGATATTTGATGGAAGCCTTATTGAGATCTCTAAAATTAACACATAGTCTAATCTATCCATTATTCTTCCTAACAGGAACAAGGTTGGCTACCTAAGAGGAATGTTTAATAGGAAAGATGATATTGGCCTCTATAATCTTGGATAGCTCTTTTCTCATTAAAGGTTCAATCTTTGGATTGATTGGTCTCTTCTCTTTCCTAACAAGGTTTACATCAACATTTAAATCTATGGTATGTTGAAACAAGATAGGGTCAGATCCTTTTAAAATTTACATATGTCCAAAAGATATCATTGAATTCTTGACATAATTTTATGAAAGATTCTTGTTCAACTTCAGAGCATACCTTTCCAAGTTGAGAATCTTTCCTTCAATAATGCTAATAGGTATGTAGTCATCTTTTCCTGATCAATGGAATTGAAGATACCCTCTAAGGTGATTAGACCCTTAAGAAAATTGTTGGAACTGAGGTTCATGATGTGATCTCTATATTGACTTTGTAGCTTGGACTAATTTCTATCAAAGAATTATGCTTCACCTTGTAGAGAGTTTACAATTTGTACATCAAAGTCAAACACCTTCCAATTAGTGGCATTGTCTAGAAATGTAGGCCTTAAAATAAGTCTGATGTGTTACTCTCTTTTGTATTCAAAATTCTCTATTATATTATAGCAAGCACCTATTTCTACAAGTCTATCAACATGTGTGTTCTCTCTTCTAGGGGCACTTTAGATGTTAAATGCTTGGATGCCTTCAAGAAAATCCAAAATTCAGTGTCTATATGATTTAAGTAGATTATTATATGTGATATTATAGCATCTTACTTGATTAACAACCAAATCACTATCTCCAAACACCTTAAAGGATTTAATTCCTCTTTTTTGTGCAATTTGGAGATCTTGAATCAATGCTTCATATCTTGCTATTTTGTTAGTGCAACTAAAAAAAATCCTGTGAAAGAAATAGTATCTTTCCAAGTTAGGGGAGACAAGTATCACACTAACACCTGAGCCATTCTTTTTTCTTGAGCCATCAAAAAACATGCTCCATAACCCATTGACATCTTCTTGCATTTTCATGAGATTAGGAATATGAGCATTCCTTTCCAATATATAATAGGTGGCAAAACCTATTTCTCTATCTTCTTGTACTGGATCAAATTGAAACATAGTGGCCCATTCATCTAAAATATAATCAAGCACCTCTATTAGGGAAGTTGCAGGTTCATTGGTTATGCCCTCATCATCTATCTCATGGATTGAACAATTCATGTTTATAGGGCTAGGTGTGTAGGTATCTATGTGGTTAACAACTAAAGGTTCTACCCTTATGGAGGCTTTTGTCCCATATATTTTCCTAAAGAACATATAGGTCTAGTATGATGTAATATAACCACCTATCTATGTAGTGAAGTCTCTTGAAAGATACATGCCAAAATATGGGGGAAGCTTAACTATTGATATATCTTGAGTGATAGTACAACTAGTGCATGCATGCAATGCCATTTTCACATTTTTTAGTATTCCTACTATTGTAATAGATTGACCATCCAACTACAATACTCCTCTAGCCATTGGCTCATATTTACTACCAAGGAGGTTAGTTTTACATTTAGGCATCACTGAACTACTTGCTTTGGAATCTCTCATGCAATTATGAACTAGTTTGTCTCTTATAATCAAAGAGACATAAAAGGGAGGAGGCTTGTATTGATTATTTATGTCTCCTTCTCTTATAGGTTGCACAAAAATTTTTGCATCATCTAAATTAGTTGATTGACTTGATACCCTTATACTCTTTAGCTCTTGTTGTAGTAGCCCTAAATGTGATGGCATAGTGATAATATTCTACATAGGAACATTGAAACTAGTCCTCTTCATTTAATCTACTATGTTGAGAGGAGTAAATTTTACTTTTAATAGAGCCTTGGGAGCCATAGGAACTCATGATTGAAATCAAGAAACATGAGGTTTAGTAGATTTTCTATTGCTTAGATTTTTCTTTTGTTGGGGAGTAAAATCTAGTTGAGCAATTGTAATTATAACATGAGGAGCAATACCTGATGTAAAAGCCTAATTTTATGGAGGAGGTGTAGAATCTTCTATATCTCTTCTTTTACTTTTGGTATTATGAGCTATGCCATCATGGTTATCATGGTTGGCATGACAATGCTCCTCTAGTTGATAGTTCATGAAAATATGTTCTCTTACTTCTTCATGAGGTTGAGAACCATTAGTGGATTGATTAACACCATAATGTTGCCTTGCTTCTTGTTCTTGTGTGATTAGTGATTGAGATGAATATACCCTATAGCATATGCAATAGTCACATAAATAATTGCAAGAAGGAAAAAAATCTCTCTCTTGAGCAAGGTTATTTTGAGGAACTAATTTCCTTATTATATTTGTGTTTGTGTTTGCAATTGGGGTATTACCCATAGGTCTATTATATGTGAGGTTTTGGTAATGAGGTTGGAAAGGAACATTATTTTGAGCTTGTTTCATTTCCATGGTCACTAACTCTTTATTCATGTTCTAAACTATCGAGGAATGGTGTTGAAACTTCCTATCCATATTAGTGCTTTGATCCTTGATCTTGTCAACATTTTGAATCAAAGCTTGCATCATGCTCTTAAGCTCTCCTAAATAATTAGAAGATATAAAGACTATTGGACTTATGGAAAGAGGTTGACTTGTAGATGTGGTAAGAATAGGGGCTGCTATAGCTTGATGAGTAGGCATATCAAGAAATAGAGGCATTGGAGGTCTTAGGGCTAACTTTCCTTCTTGAATCAAAGTATTCTCTACTCTATTGGAAATCTCATATGAAATTGATAGGGTATCCCCTCTCATGGTTTGTAAAGTAGTAGCAATATCACTTTTGAAAGCTCTTAGGTAATATAAGAAGGGAATACTAGGGCACGATTCTACTACAACAACTATTCTATCCCATGTCTTTTAGAATCTATAATTAAAGTCTGTCATGTGTTCTCGGGGAGCCCTTTTATGGTGGTTAGCTTCTCTAGGAGGGATAAGTGATCACTCTTATCCTCAAAGTTTTAAAAAATATTTTCTCCTAATTCATCCTAATTTTGAATAGAATTATGAGCTAGGCCTCTATACCATTCTAGATCCTTTCCTTTTAGTGATGAAGTTAAAATCCTAACAACAACATCATCCTCTATAATATCATGTACATTACAAATATTGGAGCCTTCTTGAATATTCTTAACAGGAGAAATGGAAGTCTCACTAATGAATTTAGGGATGCCTTTTAAAGAAGATACTAGCATGCCATTTATTTGGGGTAAGATGAGAAAACTCCCTCCATTGAAGGTAGAAAACATTTGATTTCTAGCCATGTGAAACAATGGTCTATTCAAGTGAGAGGATAGGACTCTAGGCCATGGTCTACTAGTAGGAGGAGTAGAAAGATACCTAGTAGGTGTATGTGTTACTTTAATGCTCCTAACTGGTGAAATAGAGAGCTTGGCTCTTCTTCTTCTAGTGGTTGAAAGAGAAAGCTGGGTAAACTAAAAATTACCTCTAGATGATGCCCTTGTGTGAACCCTAAGCATTAATTGCAGCAATAGTGGTCTAAGAGCTAGAATTAGAGATGAAGTCACCTAGTGCTTGAATGAGATTATCTTGAAGGCTTGAAATACTAAGGAAAGTACTATCTTATTAGCATATTAGTTGAAATATTTCAATTGACACCAACAACTAGCATACTTCAAAATGAACTTGAATAGAGTCCCATTAGGCATGTCAAAAATTATTAACACAAAAGCTCACACCCTTGTCTAAAGTTTGACCTAAAGGCAACCTTATGAAACATGGAAACAATCTCCACACTATGGGATTTGAACTATGACATTAAGTCTCTGGAGAAGGTTGGCTACCTAACTATCTAAATAGTAAGAAAGTATGACCTATCCTCAACCCAAATTCTCAAAAGGAATGATCCAAACTGAGTAACCCCAAGGAAGTGATCAATGCACAAATGGGTCAAGCAATGGAGAATACAAAGAAATGAGGAGATCCTATAATCTTGGTACTGAAAAATATGTATTTGAAACCTTTAAAAAGATAAATATTAACCTCAAAGTAGGATGCATTTGGAAAATGATGATTTTTGATGTCTATGTACAATTTCAAAGAATTATGCAATCTAATCTAGACTAGAAATGATGAGATAGAGAAAACCTAGAAAAAAATTGTCCTTCTGAGGATAGTTTGACCTTGACTCAGATAGAGTGGCACAATCTTACCCCAAGGCACAATTGTACCTTGAAAAACCAACCTTGACGTGCACTACTCTAATAAAAATTTGTTCATATATCTTGCAAGTTCAATAAATATGCACATTAATTCACTATTTCACACCTATATCTGCAAGAAAAATGGTTTTGTTGTTTGGATGAGGGATTTTCCTTGGTCAAACCCTAGTTTGGAATCAACCTTAATAATGGAATTGAAAAAAGGATTGCCAAAAACTAGTAGAAGTAAATCTAACAATGAAGCTATGATATTCAATAGATATACAATTGTATTTGAAATGTAAATAGGTATATTGATATGAAAGTTTAAACATAACATTAACAAATGTAAATCAAAAGCTCCATGATTGTATGCTCAAAATCCACCTTGAGAGAAGAATGAATATATCTAGAAAATGAACAAAGGATCTTGAAGTAAGATCATACCACCATGATGGATAGATCTAGGGTTTTTGAATGGTGGATCTTGAATGCTTGAACCAAATCCCTTCAAAGTCTTGAATACTTCAATCCTTGATCTTCAATGGAGAACTTGAATGCTTAAATGGTAGAATGTAGATGCTTGATCATAGAAAGTAATCTCCAAATTGTCTCCATATGAAAATTAGGTAGTCATTCATAAATTCTCTTATAGTACATGGATGATGGCTCGTAGATGCTCTCATAAAAAGTAGATACTAGATAGATGAAAAAATGAAGGAAGAAGGCTTCCTTATATACAAATCTAGGGAAAAAAATTCTAGAGAAGGCCAACATGGGAGAATCAAATCCTAATTAACCTTAACCTCTAGAAATGGACTTAGATTAAATGTAATTTAAGAGCATACCATTTTGAAACAAAAAAAAACTAACCCAGAATCAAGAAAATGAAACTTTTTGAAGCCTGATATCTCTAAACTCCTAGAACTTGAAAATTGGACCTAGGGTCATGGACAAAGTTGACCCTTCCCTAGCTCAGGGTTGAGGTTGTGCTTGACCTAGGTCAAGGTTGAGGTTGACCCTTGACCCAAAAATTCAAAGTCCTTAGTTTCACAAGAAAAGATGTTAGAAAGAGGGTGGAAATAGAAAGAGAGAAGCAAAACAAGGGGAAAAGAGCCATATCCATGCAAAAACCTATTCAAGGCACTTGACATAACCCCATACCACTTACTCAAAGGGCTAAATTCTCTTAACATAGAAGTGCTTCCATTTTAAGATGATACATTAAGCCCCCCACTTTAGCAAGAGTGTGGATTCAATGCAAACTCTTGGTAAAGGAGAAGAAAGAAAAGATCCAACTAGATTTACAATGAGATAAAATAATACTTATCTAAGGACACAAGCCCCCAAGCTAAGGGTTTTAATTCAACATACATAAGGGTGAGGAAACAAAAAGAAAACCAAAACATCATAAAAGAAAGGGTTAGCACTAAACAAACCCAAATCAACTAGCATAAGAAACCTTGCAAATAAATATTTCTCATACTAATATCATATTTAGAAAGCTATCATAAAAACATAAATGATTACATAAGAAAGACAAGAGAAACACTATAAATAACATAGCTTCATGATCCAATCCTACTAGCATGAAAGCAAAAAGAAAGAAAAGAAGAAGTGATTACCTCGCCCAGTAAGATGCCGACCTTACCATGAATCACCAAAAGAGAGGGAGAGCCCAACAGGTGGCCAAACCTAATAGTGCACCCATAAATTGTGCTTTCAATTGAATGCATCTTCTAACAGCTTCTAGAATACCCATAGATCCACCTTCTTGTATCACTATGAATATGAAATGCATTTCTCCTCAGGATTTAGCAAATTATGTGTGTTACCTTTAGAAGATTTAGCATATTTAAAATTGAAAAATGCATGTCTATTTAGGATTTAGCAACTTATGCATGTTACCTTAAGAGGATTTAGCATATAAAAATTTCAAAAATGTGTGTCTCTTCAGGATTTAGCAACTTATGTGCATTACCTTCCAAGATTTAGCATATAAAAAAACAAACTATAGTACAAGGGAGACCCTATATGTGACCCCTCCTTATTGTGGTTGTCTACTAGACATGATAAGGAAGAGAAAGAGGATACCTACTTTGTAATGTATGGAGATATCATGTTAACAACAATGTATACCATATTCTTAATGAGAGATATTGACCCCTACATCCAAGAGTATAGGAAATTGTGAAAAGGATATGTCACTCATGGAAAAATGATCTTCAAAGAAAGAGATCTTATCAACAAGATCCCCACCATAGAGGAGTGCTTTTAGATTAAATATCATCTTTAAAAAAATAAAATAAAAACTAAACAGGAACAAAGATTCAATCACCAAGCCTCCTATAAAGAAGAGGAAAAGAAATCTTTGGAATGATGAAAACAACTCTAACACCAAAGAAAGGGTAAGAATTTATAAAAAACATAATTTGAAACATAAAGAAGAGGTGATGAGATTGTTGGAAATATTCAATATATGATAGGTTACTAAGAGGGGAGGGGTGAATCAGTAACCTTAAATTCTTCTTTGAGTTAGTCAGAAACCAATCTATGCTACTTTATGCATTAATACTAAAAGTTAAAAAATTCATCACACAAAAGAACACAATATTTTGGTGACCTAGAAACCTTCCAAATAGAAAGTAAAACTGGGGTGGGGATGATACCCACAAGACTTTAATATTGCAGCATAAAGTTGGCATGTTAAGCCTTACATTGACCACTTCTGGTGATCTGCACTGTTAGGAGCACAAAGGACTGCTAGGTCCACCTTGTTAGAGGATTTACAAACATACAATGAAGTATGCACTAGGTTAAGAGATTTGTACAAAGACTATCAAGTCTACCTTGTTAGAGGATTTAGAAAATTGATTCACCTATTAAGATGAAGCAATGGATATGCTTACAACTGATTGCTGATAAGATCCTTTATGCACTGATCACCTTATGTGATAGATATAAATTTTCTACCTCTATATTGACCTTGTTGTATTCCTTGAACTATTGCTGATAATATTTCACATATACTTCTCATTACTTTGCTATTGTTTCCTTGCATATGATATTTTACAATACCCCTTACATATATACCTTTTGAATTTACAAAACTGCAAGGTCGGCCAAAATATAAGTGAATAAATACATTACAAAGTTGGCCCAATAGTAAATAACTCAGGTTCACTAAACTGACTTGGTGACCTTCTGATACATGGCATTCATTGCATTACTTGGCATTATCATGCACTCAGTAGAAGTGAAGACTTGGTCCATACTAATCACTTGATGTAGTTCTGAACTTGGTGACAACTAGTGACTCAGTAGATGTAGTATTACTCGATAGATACTGAGTTTACCTTGCTTCACTTGATAAACACTAATTCTTCCAATGCTCAGTTTACACAAAATTTGCATGACACAAGCTTACTACTCAATAGATATTGTGAAGCCTGGTAGACACTGTTGATCTTGTATTCACTTGGTAGCCACTGTCTGCTTGGTGTAAACCATTGAACTCTTTCAAAGCTTGGTTAACATTGGAATGCTCGATGAGAGTAGAGAATCAAGTGTTGAGCTCGATAGTTATACTGATATGGATAAGTGTTGTCACTAATGGAAATAATAACTTAATTCCAATAGAGATAGGAGGACAACATCTCATAAAATATTATGCATTGTTAAAACATCTATTAGTATGAAGAAAGAATATCACAATATAAATAAGTACAACTAAGCTAAGGAATGTAGTTCCCTAGAAAATAAGAAAGGAGGAACCTTTCCCCCCCAGGGAGGAAGACAAGGGACACATGTACAAAAAAATATCATATAAAAGATATCTTAAATAGATTCTATGAATGATTATAAACATAATACAAAATTAAAGAAAAATTAGAAGAAAGAATACCAATTAAATGCAATAAAAGGCCTAATGAATCCTAAGAGACTAGATGAAAATACACCTCTTGCTCCCTAGTCCAGAGACAAGAGGATGAGGGGTCTATAATATATTAGAGTGGGGGGAATCCCCCATATCAAAATTATGAAGAAATTATAGAACAAGACAAGAGTGAGATATAATTCCTAAAGCAGCTTATTCATGAACATACAATTTGAAATGTCTACAATCAACAAGTAAGCACGTATTATGATAATGAAAAGGTAATTTGTATTTAGATAAGGAATCTTTCAGTATATGTCTAAATATTTCTTTTTTTGAATTCATTAATTCAACATACACTTGCTTAGCTACCTCTTGACAAGTATCAAGATTATCCAAGGTAGGCATAGGGAGAAGATTATGAAGAGGAGGAGGATGATTATTGTCACTCACCTTAATTTGAGATATCAAACAAACAAAACCATGAAAATATGGTTTGGAGGGTATATGAAAGGGATACTTAATATCATGCTCATTAACTCTAAGTCCTAAACCTTTATAACCTTGTTTAGTTATCATATTATATACTGTAGTGTACATATCATGTGAAGTTTCTAGAGGAGGTGATTGTTAATCATGCTCATGAGAAAAGGTTATATAATGTGGAATAATAATTTTGGAAGAAGTGTGTTTACCCTTTCCTTTAATATCGTCATGAATTAGAGGAGAAGGTAAATCAAAGAAATCTTGCACATCCACATCTTGAACTATAGCATGAATTCCATCATAAGTATGGGAAGAATGAGGATTAACAGATGGAAAATTAGTCATCAGATTAGGAATAATAGGATTAGGATTAGGAAGATTAGGAGATGGTGTATCATCTATCAAATCTTTCACATAATCCAAAAGAATAATAAGTCTACCACATGAATCTTTAATGAAAGTTTTGAATCTAAGCAGACTAGTATTGGTCAAATTCACAAAATTATAAGCAAGAATAAAATTAAAGATCATGAACATAATAAAGTGAATGATACTCTCATAAACATCATAAGTATGGTAAAGAGATGCCAAAAGAAGGGTAATAAGTAACATAACCACACACCAAAGCATCTTAGTAATCTTCATAGTAAATGAAATGCAAGAAATGTTTTTGTACTTTAATGAATATATAGATTTTTTTTGTATTTTTGAATTTTAAAATTCAAGAGCATAAACTAAATCTAATCTTAATACAAGAAAAGACAAAACAAATATGAAATGAAATTTAACATTTCAAAACATAATAGGGCATCTAATTCCACAAATGAAAAGAGGGTAAGTGTGTCAAGTTCACCAAAATGAATAGGAATAAAATAGGACCTATCCTCAACTCAAATTCTCAAAAGGAATTATCCAAATTGATTAACCACAAGGAAGTAATCAATGTACAAATGGGTCAAGCAATGGAGAATATGAAGAAAGGAGGAGATGCTATAATCTTGGTATGGAAAAGTATGTAATGCAAACCTTGCAAAATAAAAATACTAACCTCAAAGTAGGATGAATCTGGAAAATGCTGATTTCTAATGTCTATGTAGAATTTTGGAGAATTTTGCAACCTGTGTTGGACTGGAAATGTCAAGATGGAGAAAACCCCAAAAAAAAAATTTCCTTCTGAGGGTAGGTTGACCTTGACCTAGATAGAGGGGCACAATCTTACCCTGGGGCACAATTGTACCCTAAAAATTCAACCTTGACCTGCACTGGTCTGATGAAATTTTTGTTCATGAATCCTGCAAGTTTGATGAAAGGGGCATCCAAATCTACACTTTAATTCACTATTTGACACCTGTATCTACAAGAAAAATGGTTTTGTTATTTGAATGAGGGGTTTGCCTTGGTCAAACCTTGGTTTGGAATCAACCTTAATAATAAAATTAAAATAAGGAATGCTAGCAAGTAGTAGAAATAATTCTAACAATGAAGCTATGATATTCAATAGATATGCAATTGTATTTGAAATGTAAACAAGTATATTGATATGAAATCTTGAACATAACATTAACAAATGTAAATCAAAACCTTCATGATTTATGCTTGGAATCTACCTTGAGAGAAGAATGAATATATCTAGAAGATGAACAAAGGAACTTGAAGGAAGATCACTCCACCATAATGGATAGATCTAGGGTTTTGAATGATTAATCTTGAATGTTTGAACCAAATCCCCTCAAAGTCTTGAATGCTTCAATCCTTGATCTTTAATGGAAAATTTAAATTCTTGAATAGTAGAATGTCGATGCTTGATCATAGAAAGTTATCTCTGAATTGCCTCCTTATGAAAAGTAGGTAGTCACTCATAAATTTTCTTATAGTTTTTGGATGATGGCTCGTAGATGCTCTCATAAAAAGTAGATAATAGATAGATGTCAAAATGAGGGAAGAAGGCTTCCTTATATAGAGATCTAGGGCACAAACTTCTAGAGAAGGTTGAAGTGGGAGCATTGAATCCTAATTAACCTTAAACCATAGAAATGGACCTAGATTAAATATAATTTAAGTGTACCATTCTGAAACCCATAACATCTGACTCGAAAGAGGGAAAATAAAACTTTCCAAAGCTCAATTTCTTGAGACTCTTGGAACTTGAAAATTAGACCTAGGGTTAGGGAAGAGTTCAACACTACCCTAGGTTAGGGTCAAGGTCATCCTTGACCTAGGTTAGGGTTGAGGTTGAACTTAACCTAAAAAGTCATCCTTGACCCAGAAATTTAAAGTCCTCAGTTTCACAGAGAAAGTTGTTAGAAAGAGGTTGGAAATAGAAAGAGAGAAGTAGAATAGGGGGAAACGAGCTAGATCCATGCAAAAACCTATTCAAGGTGCTTGACATGACCCCATACCACTTACTCAGAGGGAGAAATGCTCTTAACATGGAATAACTTCCATTTTAAGATGATACACTATCAAGATGCACTAAAATACTTCTTTTAGTGAAAGGGGAGAAGAATTGCTTTACCTAAAGCCAGAATGAAAGGAGGTGATGTATCAAATAGTACATTTGGTCTTATCTATGCCCAATAATGTAATACACATCAATATGGCTCCAATATACACAAATCCACAACCCTAATTACCACTCATAACTCACAAGCAAATAAGGAACTAAATGAAATGCTACAAGGAAGAAGCTTCACAAGATAGCATTAAAAAAAAAAAAGTAGATACAACATAGAACTTGAAAAAATAAGAAGCAACACTAACAAAAGTCAAGAAGGTAAATCATGAGATTATATTTATGCAAGGCAAGGAAAATTACTCCAGAGCATAAATGTTATTCTCAAAGAATCAATGAAAGAGACCAAACCTTAAAACTTATTTACAATTGCCTTTTAAAGAATTCATGCATAACTTTTATTTAACCATGAAGTTCAAACCCCAACTAGGTGGAGTTGAGTTGTAGAGGAGATTGAGAACTGAGAATTAGAAAGAAATTGGATTGTGGAGTGCACTACTGCTAAAGTAATAGGAAGAGAAATAAAGATGCATCCATCCAATTGTAAGAGGTTAAATCCCCAAAGATTTGATTATTTCATGCATTAAAGAGGCATGGAGGGCATGGCATCATGCAAACAAGGCCCAAGAATTCATTAATCATTGAAGAACATGTCCTGATAGCATGCCATGGCTAATCATTGAAGAACATGTCCTATAGAAGTAAGGTTTAAGGTGAATCCCATTGACTGTGATTGAAAGAAATTCACCATCAGGCCTAGATAGTTGAAAAGCATTGGCCTCTTTACAATTGGTGATAATATATGGGCCACTCCACATAGCATCAAATTAGGAGTGCCTACCAGGCTTGGCTCTTTCAATGTTCCACTTGAGAATAAAGTCTCCTTCTTTAAGACTCTAAATGTAGCCTTCTTGTCAAAACTTGTTTTGACCTATTGTTGATGTGTCTCAAGTGTATGCATAACATATTGTCTCTTCTCTTCCAACTTCATCATCTCTACCATCCTAACTATTGTGGCATCATCTTCTTACACTTCTAGCTAATGGGATAATTCCAAGGATGAAATCTCAAGAGAAATAGGAAGTATAACTTCTCTCCCATACACAAGAATAAAGGGTGAGTTCCCAATGGCCATCTTAGGAGTAATTCTATCAGCCCAAAGAAAAGTTCTTATTTTGGTGTTCTAACTCCTTTGATTGTTTTCAATGGTCCTCTTCATGATCCTAATAAGATTCTTGTTAGAAGACTCAACTAGGCCATTACCTTGGGGGTAGTAGTTGGATGATGTGCTAAGGTAGATGCCATGATCTACTACCCATGAACATATATGAGTTCCAACAAAAGACTTGGAATTATTTGATATAATGGTGGAGGGGACACCAAAGCTAGTTATAATCCCATCAAGGAACTCCACCACTGAAGTCTCTATGGCATCCTTCAAGGCTACTACCTCTGTCCACCTTGTAAGATAGTCTATAGCATCTAAGATCCACTTGTGATAAGAGCTTGAAGGTGGGTTGATTGCTCCAATAAAATCCAAACCCCACGAAGAAAAATGTTGATCAACTCGAATAGGGTGAAGGGGTAGGGAAGCTAGTCTTTACTTACCTAAGAAGAAAGTACACTCTCACACTTCCTCACCTAGTTGTGGGAGTCATTGAGTAGAGTTGGCCAATAATAATTAGCCTTAATTATCTTCATGGTAGTTGTCCTAGTATAGAAATGACCATGATCAGGGCCATCATCGAATTCTTTCAACATTCTGCTAGTTTGATCAAGAATGATGCATCTCAATAGAATTCCATTAGAAACTCTCCAAATAGAATCCCATCCACTAGGGAATAAGGAATAGACTACAACCTAAACTATCTTATTTTAGCTATGGCAAATCCTTGTGGATATCCTTCTCCTAACAAGAAGGTTTTCATATCATGCATCCAACTATTTTGATTATTGACCTCTGTTGGTTTCTCATATTCTTACATCCTAGGCTTTGTTGCAATCCTACATATTGGAGTCGAGTGCCAGTGGTTTCCAATTTGTTGTTTCCACCAAGCTAGTTAGTGTATGTTGAGTTACTATAGCTTTAGAGCATGCCTAGTTACTATAGCTCTAATGGATTTTGAGTTACTATAGCTCTAGTGGATGCCAAGTTACTAAAGCTCTAATGAATTCCAAGTTACTGTAGCTCTAGTGGATATCGAGTTACTGTAGCTCTAGTGGATGTTGTGTTACTATAGCTCCTAGTGGATACTGAGTTATTGTAGCAATCTTGTGTTGACTGAGTGTTCCTTCATGTGCTGAGTGAACCTGTTGGTGCCGAGTTTTCTAGTGGATGTTGAGTGTTCCTATATGTGCTGAGTGCCAATATTGGTCTTGGTTCTATTTTTGTTGAGTTGTCTATGAGCTGACTTTTGGCATTTAATTTATGTATGGGTATTTAATTTAGGCTATAGCCAACTTGTGGCTTGACCTATATTTAATATAAGGGATTTAATTTAGTTTGTAATGAGTTAAGCCAACTTGTCGCTTAGTTGGGTATAAGTAAGGGGTTTTTTGGAGTCTTTAGGGGAAGTTATCATTCCAGCTTGGAGAAGGGGAAGAAGTGTAGATGCAAATTTTGAAGAGCTAGGGCTGCGGCTTCATAACCAAAGGATTTCTTGGTGGACCTAAGGGTGCAATTGTGCATTTTTCTTGGTGTTCTTATCTAGTTGGGTATCTAGACTAGCTAGGATTGGGTTTGTAAGTTGGATCTTGCAAAACTAATTTTGTAATTGTTGTTTGTATTTGGCCCTAACTTGGTAGGCCTTACAATTAGACATATTGCATGTAATCAATTATGTCTATGAATAAATATTTGTGATTTGGTATGAGATCTTGCATTATTATTATTTTGTTGTTGTGTTTCCACTGTGTGGTTATTTGCTGGAGGTTTGGACATCTCCTTTGGGGATTCTCCTACCTTGTACTACACCACTATGGAAGAATCTTGACTAGCACCATAAGATGAATTAATATTTTTACATAGTCCCTTACCTCTCACAAGCTTTGTTATCTTGATGCCAATATCATATTCCATGACCTTGGTGATCCATCCAACCCTCTTCTCATTGATTTCTTTGTTCAAGAACTCCTTCACACTTACTTGTGGAACCAAGAATTGAACCCTATTATATGATAGAAAATGTCTTAATTTCTTTAAAGATCTTATAAAATCAAGAACTTTTCTCTCCACATAACTATACTTGTTTGGATATCTCCTTTGGGGATTCTCCTTCCTTGTACCACGACACTAGGGCAAACTCTTGACTAGCATCATAAGATGAATTCATTTTTTTACACAATCCCTTACCTTTCATAAACTTTGTGATCCTAATGTCAATATCATATTCCATGACCTTGGTGATCCATCCAACCCTGTTCTCATTGATGTCTTTTTTCAAGAAGAATTCCTTCACACTTGCCTATGGAAATAGGAGTTGAACCCTATTATGTGATAGTAGATGTCTTAATTTCTTTAAAGCTCTTATAACATCAAGAACTTGTCTCTCCATATAATTGTACTTTTCTTCATAATCATTTAGCCCTTCACTGAAAAAAGGTATAGCTTGTTCTATACTTTCATCATTTAACTGTGTCAAGACAACTTACATACTTGACTCACCTCTAAGGGTGTAGATGATGAAATCTTTGTCAAAATTTGGATTGACATGGGTAGCTGATGCTATTGGTTCTTTGATTTCTTCAAAATTGGCCCTTCCTTCCTTTGTCCATGTGAACACAATATTCTTCATTAGCATGGTTGTGAGAGGTTTGACCATAGTAGCAAGGTTAGGAATGAAATTTCTCACAAAGTTGATTCTACCAAAGAAAATTTGCAAACCCTTCTTATGGCTAGTAAGTGGAAGAGGAAGAAATGCCTTTATCCTTTCTAGATAAATGGTTAAGCTATCCCTTGATACAATATTTCCTAGCAACATTCCCTGATTGGTGGCAAACACACACTTGCCTATATTCAGTGATACAACATATTCTCTACACTTGATGAACACTTGCCTCAGATGACTGATGTGGTCTGCCACATTCTTTGAGAAGACTATTATGTGATCAAGGTAGACCAACACAAAATTTTCAAGCATACTCTTGAAATCAATTTCCATTTCTTTTTGCAAGGTAACACCTACATTGGTTAGTTTGAAAGGTATTTTACCATAGGCATATGTACCCTATTTAGTAGTGAATTCTATCTTATATTTATCATATTCTTGGACTAACACTTGGTTGCAACATAAAAAATCATCTAAGAATGAGAATATTTTGGAGCTACTGACATTGGACAAGATTTTCTCTATAGAAGGGAGAGAATGGTGATCTCTGAGGGAAGCCTTATTAAGATCTGTAAAAGCTACACACAATGTAATCTCCCCATTCTTGTTCCTAATAGAAACAAGGTTGGCTACCCAAGGGGAATGTTTAATAGGAAATATGATATTGGCCTTTATAAGCTTGGATAGCTCTTGTCTCATTAAAGGTTTAGTCTTGGGATTAACTGGCCTCTTCTATTGCCTAATAGGCTTTGCATTAGTGTTTAAATCTATGGTATGTTGAAACAAGCTAGGGTCAAATCCTTTTAAATATTCATATGTCCAAGAAAACACATCATTGAATTCCTAACATAGTTTAATTAAAGCTTATTGTTCAACTTCAAAGCATATGTTTCCCAAGTTGAGAGTCTTCCCTTCAGTAGTGGTAATAGGTATGTAGTCATCTTTTCTTGTAGCTAATTTCATACCTTTTCTCTTTTCTTGATTATTAGAATAGAAGATACCCTTTGAGGTGATTAGACCATTAGGCAACTTGTTAAAACTAAGATTCATGATGTGATCTCTACATTGAATTTGTATCTTGGACTAATTTCTATAACAGAATTTTGCTTCACCTTGAAGAAAGTTGATAATTTCTACATCAGAGTCAAACACTTGCCAATTAGTGTGATTATCTAGAGTTGTAGGCCTTACAATAAGTTTGATGTGTTGGTCTCATTTGTCTTAAACATGCTATGGTATGTTATAGTGAGTACTTATTATTGCAAGTCTATCAACAATTGATTTCTCTTCTAGGAACACTTTGGATGTTAAATTCTTGGAAGCCTTGTGGAAAATCACAAACTATGTGTCTATATGTTTTAGCATATTATTATTTGTGATGTTTTGGATTCTTACTTTATTATCAACCAAATCACTATCCCCAAACACTTTTAAGGACTTAATCCCTCTTTTGTGAAAGTTAGAGACCTCAAATCAATGCTTCATATTTTGCTACACTGTTAGTACAACTAAATTAAAGCCTATGACAGAAATAGTATATTCCTAATTTAGGGGAGACAAGCATCACACCAGCACCTGAGCCATTCTTGTTTCTTAAGCCATAAAAAAAAATGCTCCATAACCCATTGATGTCTTCTTGTATTTTCATGAGATTAGGAATAGAAACATTCTTTTCCAATATACAATAGCTGCCAAAAACTATTTCTCTATCTTCTTATACTAGATCAAATTGAGAAATAGTGGCCCATTATTCATCTAAAAGATAATTAGGTACCTCTATTAGGGAAATGGTAGGTTCATTGGTTATGCCCTCATCATCTATCTCATGGATTAAACAATTCATGTTTATAGGGTTAGGTGTGTAGGTCTCTATGTGGTTAAGGGCTAAAGGTTCTGCCCTTATGGAGGATTTTTTCCCATATCTTATTCTAAAGAACATATAGGACCAATCTAATGCAATATAACCACCTATTTGTGTAGTGAAGTCTCTTGAAAGACAAATGGAGAAATGTGGGGAAAGCTCAACTATTGATATATCTTGAGTGACAGTACAACCAAGGCATGCATGTAATGCCAATTTCACATTTTTTAGTATTCCCAATTTTTTAACATACCTACCATCTAATTGCAGTACTCTACCAGGCATTAGCTCATATTTAATACCATGGATTTCAACTATACATTTAGGCATTATTGAACTACTAGCTCCATAATTTATCATACAATTGTGAGCTAGTTTGTCTCCTACAATCAAAGAGACATAAAAGGGAGGAGATTTGTATTTCTTACTTGTGTCTCCTTCTCTTGTAGGTTGCAAAAAACTTGTTGCATCATCTAGAGTAGTTGATTGGCTTGGCATCCTTATACTCTTTAGCTCTTGTTGTAGTAGCTATGACTATGGTGATATTGGCCTGTATTCTCACATCGTTTAAATCCTAAGAACCTACTATGAAAATCTAGGTTTAACAAATGTGCAATTAGGGTTTTTATGTTTTATGATGTAGAGATTCTCCTCAAAAAATCATAATTTCATATCCTTATGTATATCTTCATGTTTTAAACCTTCCTTGTTTTAAATAAGTTCTCTAAATTTTTCACGCTTTTGAAAGAAATATGAAATTTTAAGGCACAACCATACAACCATGGCTTACCTCTTTATCGCTACTTTGTTAAGCCTTTAAACTTCTTATGGTGTGATGGTGTGATTAAGTAAATTGGGCAGGGTTCAAAAGGTCTCCACAGTTAATTAAAAATGGTGAAGACAAACATATACATAGTTCGTAAGTATTTTTAGTAGCTTCACATAGTTAAGTATGAAGTTAACATTTCAAGTGATGACCACACAAAAAGGGATTCATGCTCAATCACTAACCTCGTGATAGCATGAAGAATGTGACTGGTGGAAGCACTTGAAGGTGGCATAGTCATGTTATGACATTAAGAATCAAGTAGTGATGGTGTGACTAAGGTTAGGAAAGTTGTTTGTGGCTTTGCAACTTAAAGTTTAAATAGTTAGCATGATAAAGCGACTTGGTGATCAGCTTTGATTGCATAGTCACATGGCTAAGGTTATAGTTTAATAAGATATCTATGATGATTTGAAATAGTCAATGCTACATTTGAAAATGCTTGATCACTCAGTTATGAGGTTTAAGTGGTAAAGAAAAATACAAGCCACAAATTGGAAAAATAGGTTAGAATGTTATGAAGACTCTTTGATCATGTAGTCCCATGGTAAAGAATGTAGTTTGGTAGATAACTATGAACTGGAGAAACAATCAATGAGTATGAAATAGAATTCTTGGTTTCTCAGTCACATAGTTAAAATGGTAATGAAGAATATAAGTTTCAAATTGGCAAAATAGATTAGATTTTATGAAGTTTATTTGATCTGCAATTAAACTAGTAAAGAGAAATAGCAGCAACAACCACACAATCTCTTAGACTTGATATATATTGCAAGCTTAAAATGTTAATGTTAGAATCAAGCTACAAAGTGGTGATCAAGAGATGATAGCAGTGTTCGCTCAGTCGCATGGCTCTAAGAATAAGACAATAAGGAACTTGTGAAGCAATGACAAGGTGTTTTAGAAGTGTTCATTCTTTCGCAAGGTTTAATGATCAAGCATAGAGACATACAACAAAGTGGTGATCAAGGGTTTTGCATAGTCATAAGCAAAATTAAGGGTTAGAAAGCAAGCCTCGTGCAAAAATTTCATAGTACTAAGTGTTCACATGGTCACTGCATAAATATTAAAGAGTAAAATGACTATTGTAATCTCATAATTTCCAAATTGAGAAGTATTGTATGAAAAAGTGTAAAAAGGGATTTGAACGTTGGTTGTACAAGTGTTGTAAAGCTTGAATGTGATGCTTTTTTTAATTTTTGAAAATTTTCATGCATGTTGTCTTGAAGATGCCATTAATTCCATTTCCATTCTCAACTGCTATTAAAGGGCAATGCAACATAATTCTATTTATAACATTCATAGAATTTAGAGCTAAATGGAGATTGAGTACAAAATTGTTCAAGAGATTGAATTGTAGAGAATTGATTGAAGATTTTGAATTTGAAAAAATGGCACAAGAAGAAGGAAAATTGATTGCATAGGTGACTACTTGAGGCACTTAGAAAACAATAATAAATATAGGAAGTTTGCAAGTTGAAAAATGGGTATATTTTCTACTAGGGACTTTGAATGCTCAAATAGTGAATTCACATATCTCTAGAGATCCATACAATTTACGTAGAGATGCCAAGGTGCCAGAAACAAATGGAAATAAATTATTTTAGTATTTATACAAAAAAAGGTTTTATGACCCACAAATTTCAAATCCTTGGAATGTAAATATGGAAAAGTTGATTATGCCAAAAGTCATTGTTGATAGTGATTTGGTGATGGCAAAGTTGGTTATGCTAGAAGTCATTATTGATAGTGATTTGGTGAAGGCCTTGATAAAGGCATACAATCCTTTAACCCACGTGTCTCATAGAAAGGATAGGAGCATCTTATGTACCTTGGACAGAGAGACATTCATACAAGTCTTTGACCTTGAAGGAGCTATGATAAAGATAATTGAATAAGACAAGCTCAATAAGACCTTCAAGAATTAGAAAATATTTATCACTAGCAGGGTCATGAGAAGACACATCCTAAATCTAGGAAGGAAAGGGGTAAGCTCCCTAAAAAGACACGAGACCTTATGCCCTTGGATTTTTTCAACACATATTTTTAGTACACTATCTTTGGAGTGGACAAGGTGATGGGGCTAGATGACATGATGAATGCTCCTAGGCAACATGTATATCATAGCCCTAGATATACCTGATTTTACATCATAGTGTAGGGTATGATTTTGTTACTCATATAATCAATAGTATGCACAATGAGATTACTATTGCACAGAGGGGAGAAATGGGGAATTTCAAATTCCACCATTATTTATTGTTGATGCATATCCTTCTGTACAAGAACATAGGGCACATCAGTCCTAATTTTATTGAAGAGACATAAGAGATGGGAGAGAGCTTGCTAGTGCAACTATGGACCAATGTATGGAAAAAGTTATATCCTTTTTCCAGAGCTTTATCTTTCAATAATGATTTTGTGCATCCATTTCTAATATGATAGTTGATATAACATAGAGGGTCTCTAGAGGTGTTAGGATGTTAATTAGCCCTTCTGTGTGCCCTAATGAGGATGGGAGGTTAGGAAATGATTGTGGAAGTACTTTCCTTTTTGAAATTTTTTCTTTCATAAGGTTTTATATATGTCCCCAAACCCCCTATATTTTTCCAATGCACATTTCAGAGAGAATGAGAATTGTTGAATTCTTTTGGCAACTCATTGTGATGAATTGAGAATATTTGGGAGCTACAATAAAAAAAGGATCCTTTATATGCAAAATGTCAAAGTAGGAGATTTTTTTGTAGGAAAGGATGCTACTGAAGAATTGGATGAGTTCATGAGAGAATTTTTATTGCCCATGACTCTTGCTAGAACTTATGATCCCGATGATCTAGTTAGGCATACCCTAAGATAGATGAGAGAGTTCAACTTTCCCAATAGCAAGCCTTATTGGGAAGAGGATGTAATCAAAGATTTCACGATGATCTAGTAAGGCATACCCTAAGATAAATGAGAGAGTTCAACTTGCCTAATAGAAAGCCTTATTGGGAAGAGGATGTAATCAAAGATTTCTTGGACACATAGGTATGCAAAGATAAGACTCTAAAATGGAGAGAAATCATGAAGATTGGAGAGGAGATGAAAATAATAGATCCCTCCTTCAATGGCTTCTACCATGAGGAGAGGTACTTGGATAGATTTAATAAGCTCCTCAAAAATTATGGAGAAATAATGTCTTAGGTGCCCCCTAAAATAAAAAATATACTAGAGCCTAATGCCCCTTATTAGGATGATATCATTGCGATTGATGATGAAGAGGAGTAACTAGAAAGTTCTTCCTAGGCCCAAGGTGGAAAAAAAAAGTAGAAACTAATAGAGATTTCAGAAAAAGTAAGGGAGAAGGCCCTATAGATTATGCCTAGGGGAAGTAAACATTTTTTATGATATTAGACAAAAATTCTTGATAAAGAAAGCAAGTAATAATAATGAATCCCCAATAAACTTGACCTTGAGGCAAGAATGATAGATGAAATAATAATCCAACCTCAGGAGTTTATGAAGGATAATGACTTCATCAATTCTAAGGAATTCAAATCTTTTTTGTTTAAGATTAAACATAATGAACTCACTCTATAGTTGAAACCAAGAGAATCACATGAAAAGTTTATATAATTGGTGTAAAAGTTGTAGGAATATGATCCAAACAGTGAAAACATCACCGTAGATGAAGCTAGAGTGCTAGTTAAAAGAAGTGGAATGTTTCTCTTCCCTAGATGGGATCCAAGCTCATCTTTCACGTTGGATCAAATAAGAAGACAAAGTAGGTCTATCTCATTTGAGGAGACTAACATTACTAAAGAATTGGAGAGGTCTAGGTTTAATGTTGATACTAAAACAATCAATCTTGAGCGTGGCCCCTAAATTTGATAAGCCAACACTGATGAAAGTCAAAGACTCTCACCAATGAAATTTGATATTTTGGAATGTTACTACTACATCAAGTGACTAGATACGCAATATGATGAATACAATATCACTCATGGGGAAGAGCAAGATGGATATGATACATCTATTTCAGAGCTACAACATATGTATTAAAACAAGAAATAAGAACACGGAAGAAATGAAAAAGACATATGTGCTTGTGCAAAAGATAGCTAGCCTCGAAAATGAAGTAAAGACTTGGAAGAATGTAACCAAACTAATTATAGAAGTAAAGATCAAGAGATCCAAACAGATGTTGATGCATCAAATGTGGGTATGGATCAACAAATGGATGTGGCAAAGCTAGAAGAATGAAAAGAAGTAGAAGTAGGGACAATGGAGAGTACACTTTCACACAAAATAAAGGTCCTCAAACAATCTCCATAGCAATTACATTGCTTTGTAGGGAGTAGAGTATCAATTCTTAGAGGAATTATCTATTCTTTCTCCATTGTTAACTAAGTGGGGCATTCTTTCTCCATTGTTCACTAAGTGGGGCCCCTACATTCCATTTTTTGATAGGTTGGTTCTAATTTTGAGTTAGAAAAAAGAATTGCAAAAGGGACTAACATTTCCACAAGGAAAATGATAAACATGGTAAAAAGTTGAATGCATTCTTTTCTTGAAAGATGCAATTAATAAATAATAAAATGAAGACCATTGCCAATGGGACACCTAGTTTCATCCAAAAAATTGTTGATAATGACAATAAGCTAAGGGAATGGAAAGAATGGTTTGATTATTTTGATAATATCTTAAAGCATGAAAGATTTATTGCATATAGTAATGGAGAAATAGACATTGTAATAGTTTTTGGTATTATTAATATTTTGTATAAGCTTGAAGCAGATATAAATAAAATAGTTGTAAAGGTGCAAGATTTAATAGATGCTAAATGGAATAAGTTCCTAAATGAGATGAATATAATTAGATAAGTCACCTGGCCAGATGAGGAATCAAATATTACTATCTAGGAGGTTGTATAAGACATAAAGGCAATTCCATTTGGAGATAGCAACTAAATGAGCTAGGAAAAGTCAAAGTAACATGAAGAGGGAGGATAACTACCTGATAGAGATATATTATCTTTGTGGTTCACCTTCTATGAGTATGCTCTCATTACTAACAATGAAGTTGATCCTAAACATCTAGATTGACAATTATTCAAATTTTGGCTATCTCCATCTTTCTCCTTTGTAACTATTTTGTTTTATTGGAAAAGTGATGTTGTATCTAGTTTTTGATCATGTATCCTCCTATCTGAAGCTTATTGCAATCCTTATTCTATAAAAGGATTTCCAATATGTGGACTAAGGTTCTAAGATTTATTAGTCTAAATATAGTTTTGTTCATTTTTGAGTAAGTCCATATACTGTATATGCTTTTTCCAAAGATAGAATGAAAAAGAAAGTTAACATTTTCTAATCTATTTGAGCTTTCTCTGATATTAGTTGACATCTAATTGTATATTTTTTCAAAGAAATTAATAAAAAGATGTAGAAAGTTGTGAAATGTTCCTTTTTCTGATTTTTTATGATATTTCAAGCCTCTAATCAGATTTTCAAAATCAAACAACCAATATTACAAAGATCCACCAATTTCTCAATAAACCCCAAATCGGGTATGTTCGAAATAGTGCCAAAAACTTCACAATTTCACATATTATTAAGAAATCTGAAAATGAACATTTTTACAGAAATTTCAGCAGCATAACAGCCTAAAAAATGAAATTTTCAGATTTGTATAGCATTTACACAACAGTTCACAAATGTAGGACAAAAACTATGCTCATCGAGCTCTCAAAATTAACACAAAAATGCTCGGAAACACCACAAAAATACTAATAATCTATCTCAGAAGTTTAACCACATCCCAATACATATATTCAACTCTATTTTAACATCTTAAAGTCTAAAATACAACAGCAACCCAAACTGATATGAAATACTCAACCAAAAACACCAAACTCTTACAAAAAAATACCCGAAAACCTACAAATTTGCACTATTCAGCACAAGGGCAAACTCTGCATGAGCTTGCACATGGAATGGCTTCAAAATCCCATCCTTAGCCTTCCTAGAAACCTACAAACTCCCGTCCTTGGGTCTCCCTCTCCACAGGTCTGGCAGCCTCTGAAGAACAACAAAGCAATAAGCGAAAATCAAGTTCTCCAATGAGCCCAAAATGCCTCCAAATCCCTTAAAAGAGGGCATAACCCTAACTCAAGTCCAATAGGGGTTAATAAAATATATTTTAATAATAATTTTTATTTATTAGTCAATTGGTTTCCAAAGATTAGCCCCTTTTGCCGAAACTTCACCTTTTTTGGGCCTGCCTAGGTTAGCAAAGATTATTATTTTTAAATATTTGAAAAGGGGACATGACAAGTCCTCCCCTCCCAAATATTGCTTGTCCTCAAGAAATGAAGATTGGAATGTTCAAGAATATGTGCTCCTTCCCAAGTTGCATCCTCTAGTGGTAATCCTTTCCATTTGACCAAATGCTCTATGATGCTCCTGTTTCTCAATCTTTTCTCTCTTGTATCCAAAATCTCTTCTGGTATCAAAACTAATTTCCCTTCATCATCAAGAGGTGTTAATTCTATAGATACTATGGTTTGCTGGCCTAGAACCTTCTTCAAGAAAGATACATGGAAAACATTATGTATTTTGCTGTTTGGTGGGAGCTCCAATTCATAAGCTACCTCTCCAACCTTCTTGGTGATCTTATAAGGCCCATAGAACCTTGGCTTGAGTTTCTCTTCCCCACTCCTCTTCAAGGTGCTTTGCTTATATGTCTGCAACCTGAAAAATACCAAATCTCCCACCTCAAAAGATCCTTCAGTCCTTTTTCTATCAGCATACAACTTTTTTTGGTTCTGTGCATGTTGTAGATTATCCTTGAGGGACCTTATTATGTCTTGGCTTTGCTTGATTAAATCACTTGTTGTAGGTACTCTGCTATCTGAGAGTACTAAATCAACAAAGGAAAGGGCATCATAACCATAAAGAGCACGAAAAGGAGGCATACCAATAGACATGTGATGAGATGTATTGTAACAATACTCCCCTAGGTGCAACCATTTCACCCAAGCATGTTGTTGATTTGAAACATAGTTCCTCAAATATCCCTCTATCCATTTATTAACTATCTCTGTTTGTCCATCTGTTTGAGGGTGATAGCTAGTACTGGAGTGAGTTCAGTTCCTACCAAATGAAAGAGCTCCTTCCAAAAAGAGTTGAGGAATCTACTATCTCGGTCACTGACAATGTTTCTAGGCAAGCCATGTAATCTAAAAATCTCCTTGAAGAACAATTCGGCCACTTGTGATGCCTTGAAATTAGATGTGATAGGAAAGAAATGTGCATACTTAGTCTATCTACCACCACATATATGCAATCCTTACCTTGAACCTTGGGTAACCCGGTGATGAAGTCCATGGAAATACTTTCCCATTTTTGTTCAGGAATAGGAAGTGGCTGCAACAACCCTGCAGGAAAATTTTGCTCACTCTTGCTTTGTTGGCATACCATACATTCCTTAATGTGTTTAAGGACAACCTCCTTCATACCCTTCCATGAAAATTGCTCTCAAATTTTCCTATATGTCTTGAAGTATCCCTGGTGACCAGCCAAAGGTGTGTCATGAAAGGCCCTCAATATCCTCTCCTTAGTTTTTGATCCTGGCACTAAGAAGATCCTGTTCTTGTAATAAATCAATTCATCAACAACCTTGTACCTGTTATCATCCACTAACTTATCCAAAATCTTGGTGGCAAAGGAATCTTTAGCATACTCTAAAATTATGGAGACTTTCCAATCAACAGAGATAGATGTTAAGGAACACAGAGTGGGCTTTCTTGAGAGAGCATCATCAACCACATTATTCTTTCCTTTCATGTATTCAATATCAAAATCATAAGCTTTCAATTTGCTTACCCATTTTTGTTGACGATCATTCAAATCCCTTTGGTTCAAGAAGAACCTGAGGCTATTATGGTCTATCTTTACAATGAATCTCCCATATACCAAATATTGTCTAAACTTATGAAGTGCATGCATGATTGCCAACATTTCCTTATCATAAATGGAGTAACCTTTCTCTGATTGATTTAGTTTTCTACTCTCAAATGCTATTGGATGTCCCCTTTGAGTTAGGACAGCCCCTATACCTTCTCTAGAAGCATCACATTCAACAACAAAAGGTAAAGAGAAATATGGAATTGCAAGCACAGGGCATGAACTCGTTACCTTCTTAAGCTTATCAAATATTTTTTGTGCCTCTTCTGTCCAAAAAAAAGCTCCTTTCTTTGTCAAATCAGTCAAGGGGGCAGCAAGCTGAGAAAATCCCTTGGCAAATCTCCTATAGTAGCTACACAACCCAAAGAAACCTCTCAACTATGTAAGATTAGTGGGTGGAGGCCAATCCAAAATTGCCTGAATTTTTTGTTGATCAACTTGTACTCCTTTAGAACTTATCATATGTCCCAAATATAGGATCTCTGTCAAACCAAAATCACATTTAGATAGCTTAGCATAGAAAGATTGCTGCTCCAAGATTCCCAAAACAGTGTCTATGTGCTTTAGATGCTCTTCCCATGTTTTACTGTAAATCAAGATATCATCAAAAAATACCAAAACAAATTTTTGAAGATGCTGGCCGAATACCTTATTCATACAAGATTGGAATGTTGCAGGTGCATTAGTGAGGCCAAATGGCATAACAAGAAATTCAAAGTGCCCATAGTGACATCTGAAAGCAGTCTTTTCCACATCTTCACCCCTCATTCGGATTTGATGGTACCCTGATCTTAAGTCAATTTTTGAGAAGTATACAACACCATGTAACTCACCAATGAGTTCATCTATGCATGGTATGGGATACCTATTTTTTATGGTCTTCTTGTTTAGAGCCCTGTAGTCTATACACATTCTCATTGTACCATCCTTTTTCTTGACAAGTACCATAGATGATGCAAATGGACTGGAGCTAGGCCTTATGAATCCCATGTCCAGGAGTTCCTTAATAGTTTTTTCAATTTCTTCCTTATAACCTCTTGGATGGCGGTATGGGGTTGTTATAACTGGTTTGGCACCCTGTTCTAACTCTATAACATGCTCAAAACCTCTATCTAGTGGTAATCCTAGAGGTAAGTCATTGAAAACTATACTATGCTTATCAAGAATATTTTGAATTTCAAAATGGAAATTACCTTGATTCTTTGGAGAGCTTGTTGGATGGATTATGACTCTTGCTGCCCATGCTACTTGTCCTCTTCAAAAAGTCCTCTCCATCCTCTTTGCAGAGATAGCCTTAGGTGCTCCATTTGATAAGCCTCTCAATAAGACTTCTTTCCCATTGGAATGAAATTTAAACTCCATAGTTTGATGGTTCATGTGATAGCCTCCAATAGAGTGCAACCATTGAACACCCAATACAAGATCTGTCTCCCCAATGCCAACAACATAGAAGTCATCACATAACTCATAATCTCCCAAGGTCATCTTGAGTTGTTTCACCACTCGTGTGCAAGGCATAGTGAATCCATCAGCTAAAGTAACATTGAATCCTTCAAAATCTTTTGCTTTAAGCCCTCTTTCATGACAAATCTCTCATCAATAAAATTGTGAGTTGCCCCACTATCAAGAAGAACTGTCAACCTTTGCCCTGCTAGTATCCCTCGAATTCGAAAGGGATGGTATCTTGGGACTCCTGATAATGCTGCTAAAGTGCCATCCTTTCTGATTTCTTTTTCTTTCTCTTCTTCTACCTCCTCCTTAGTGTAATAAAATTCCTAATGCTCATCTAAATTAGATTCTGAAGCAACTTCAATATAGTGCACTTGACCTTTCCCCAAACATCTGTGTCCTGGAACCCATGGTTCTCTACAAGTAAAACAAAGCTTTTTCCTTCGTAATTCACTCCTAGTCTCTTCATCTACCTTCTTTTTTGTCACATTTATCACATCTTTTGGTGGTAGTGTTGGGAAATTCTTTTTCTGAAAATTTCCCTTATGTTGCCAAAGATTTGAGAGTTTTTGATTAGTGACTGGTTTCATAGGCATGCAAGTTTCAAGTTGCAAGCTTCTTTTGATAGCTTCCTGTAAGGTTGAGGGTGAGAAAGCCTTAACCAAACCCTTAACAGAATCTTCTAAACCATCAAGTAAAAGCTAAACAATCCTATTTTTACTCATATCAGGTACCATAACAACCACTTTTTGAAACTCTTCTATATACTCATTAACTGATTTGGTTTGCTTCAACTTTGACAATTCTTTAAAGTACTCTTCATCATCCTTGAGGTCAAATCTATCTATCACTCTTTGACTGAAATCATCAAATGTAGTTACCTGATCATGACCTTGAGTAGTCATTCCATGATACCACTAATCATAGGCTACATCTTCCAAATGTAGACTTGCAAATTGAACAACATCACTCTCCTTCATGGGGTTAAGTGTGAAGAAAGTCTGTAATTTTTGTAGCCATGCTCTAGCTGAAATTTTATTTGTTCCATCAAAAGTAGGTGTTGTAAACTTGCTTATTTTATTTTTGAGCTCTCTCTCACTTATGTCATGCTCCCTCTTATTCTCTTTCTTGGTCATCAAAGTGTTCATCATATCCACATATTCTTTAAAAGGAACCGAACTACGAAAGTCATCATCTAAGCCATTGTAAGTAGCTCTTAATGCAATCAAGTTACCTGTAACCTCTTCCATAGGATTAAGGGCTAGATTTGGTACTTGTGGCTCATATGCAGGCAAGAAAATATTTTTTGTTGATTTAGAGGGTGTGGGTTTCAGATTTCTTGGCTCCTCTGAAGTGCTCCCTTTCTCATTAATAGATACAACTCCTTGCAATTTTTTTATCAATATCCGCAAAGCCTCTCTAGTTTTTACCAAACTATCCACTGTTTTCTTCTGAGTATTTTGGATGTCTTGAAAAAATTTATTTGACATCTCATCTTGATCAGCCATGCTTTTTCCTTCCTTGGATTTTGTACTTTTACTTTTAACTGGAGATTTGATCAAAATTTCTTTATTCTTTTCTCTTTCACTTGGTTGCATGCAAACTTCTACAAACCCTAAGGATGGCAAGATCATAGCTCTGATACCACTGAAATGTCCCTTTTTCTAATTTTTTATGATATTTCATGCCTCTAATCAGATTTTCAAAATCAAACAACCAATATTACAAAGATCCACCAATTTCTCAATAAACCCCAAATCGAGTATGTCCGAAATAGTGCCAAAAACTTCACAACTTCACATATTATTAATAAATCTAAAAATGAAAAGTTTTATAAAAATTTTAGTAGCATAACGGCCTAAAAAATGACATTTCTAGATCTATATAGCATTTACACAACAGCTCACAAACATAGGACAAAAACTATGCTCATCGAGCTCTCGAAATTAACACAAAAATGCTCGAAAACACCACAAAAACACTAATAATCTATCTCAAAATTTTAACCACATCTCAATACATATATTCAGCTCTATTTTAACATCTTAAAGTCTAAAATACAGCAGCAACCCAAACTGATATGAAATACTCAACCGAAAACACCAAACTCTTACAAAAAACGCACCCGAAAACCCACAAATTTGCACTGTTCAGCACAATGGAAAACTCTGCATGAGCTTGCACATAGAATGGATTCAAACTCCCATCCTTAGCATTCCTAGAAATCTACAAACTCCTGTCCTTAGGTCTCCTTCTCCACAGGTTTGGCAGCCTCTGAAGAACAACAAAGCAATAAGCTAAAATCAAGTTCTCCAATGAGCCCAAAATGCCTCCAAATCCCTTAAAAGAGGGCATAACCCTAACTCACGTCCAAGAGGGGTTAATAAAACATATTTTAATAATAATTTTTATTTATTAGTCCATTGGTTTCCAAAGATTAGCCCCTTTTGCCGAAACTTCACCTTTTTTGGACATGCCTGTGTTAGCAAAGATTATTATTTTTAAATATTTGAAAAGGGGACATGACAAGTTGGATTTTCATTCTAGGTCTTGTCTCTTGATTTTTTTCCATTTAATTCTTTGAGATTTAATAAGAAGAGTTCATTAAATTTCAGTTGTAATTCATTCTAAATTATATTTCAGTTTGCTTTTGCTAATAATCTAATGGTTTATGTAAATTCTTAATGTAAATTGGAATAATTCCATTGTTTTTATTGAAGATTTTGATAAGAATGAGATCTAGAAATGAATATTGATATTCTTCTCACAAAGTGTTAAGATAGATCTGATAAAAAATGTTAAAATCTTGTGAGATACTATCCCAATAGATAAGGCACTAGTCATCCTTCAAAGTTGATCTAGTTTGGAGTGTCTATATGGTATAAATCTTTTATAAATCAACCTTTTACTATTTTATTTGTGAAGATTTGAAACGTGAGCTTGTAATTGATTCATGGAGTTTTAGGCTTTGATAGAATAGACATTTATCATCTCTCTTATAGTCCTAGACTTAGAAGATTTAAGGCTAAATTATTTGTTATAAGGAAATTTATGTTGAGGTTTTGAATTTTAGAGAGATAAAAAATAAATTTCTAGGTGTATCTACTCAAATTCTACAGAGTTCACAGTGGAAAAGACATCACAGAGTCTTGGCATGTCAAATTAGAAACCAAAGAAATGGTGGCTCTACTAGGGGATGCTTGTATTGGTCTATTTTAATATACAAACCTTGAGAATCTAAAAAATTCCAATACAATAGGAAGTACATGACATGGGTTTTGTCAAAATAGTGCCTTATCTATGTGATAGAAGTTCTTGTGTATTGGACCCTTTTGTTAGATCTATAGTTAAACATTCTATTCTCATGATATTTTCCATTCTTCTAGCCATATTAAAGTTCTTCCTTTCAGTGGGTGGAGAATTAGTCAAAGGTTTAGTAGCTAGTGCTATATTTTTTTAGTGTTATTTGAAATGGTAGATAGAAGGAAAAATACAAGACCATACACAAAAGAAAATCCAAAGGTCCCTCTGTACACGAAACCACCTAAAGTTGGTGGGAAGAATCAACCCAAGAAGAAAGGAGATCCTAACCACACATGGAAGCCCCAAGATAATGCCCTAGCCCATTCCCAGTATCACCATGTCATAGAAAGAGAATCCTCATCCCTAAATTTTGAGTATGAGAACACTAGACTTCTAGGTGAAATTTTCACTACCCCATTACTAGAAGAAAGAATATATCAAGATAAAATTGTCTCTTCCATAGGAGATACCACTTTTAGACCCAATATGTCTAAGGAAGTAAACTAATGATGGGAGTATAAGAACACCTCGACTACTAGGCCAAACCTTGGGAAAGTTCCATATATTGAAAGAAATCTCATAGATCTAGATGATCCTATAGATTTAAAAACTACCTCTTAAAAACCTAATGAGCTATTATTTGAAATTGAAACACTTAGGATGAAAGTTTCCGAGGAAGATGCCAAACGTATATGTTTAGAGAAAGAAAAAGAATTAATCACCATGAATTCCCTCATAGAGAGGGAAAATTTTCTCAGAAGGATGGAAGCACAGAAAGAGAAAAAAAAAAAGGAAATTAGAAGAGAAATCCTCTACCCTACATTCAAACATATTTGGAGATGTGGGAGAGATAAGGTCAAAAATCCAAATTCAAGAATGTCATCTAATAGAGTAGAAAGGACCTATCATTTCTCAAGTCCAACCCTATAAACCCATTAAAGAAAATATAATAGATCTTATGATTAATAATCCTAATAAAGGAAAGTAAAAGGTTGTAGGTGTACAAATCAATGAGCCTGAAGTTTCCCCTAAGAACCTTGTTATGTCAAAAATTGACCTGGAATTGGAAAGAGAAAAAAAGGAGAGGGAATATCTTGCAAAAGAGCTAGGGAAAGTTGAAAATGAGGCTAAGGTTGTAGAGAAAAGGAGAAAAATTCATTTCCTCAAATCTAGTTCTAGCTTAACAACTTGAAAAAACCAAACTTCATAGGCTATACCTTCTATTCCAACTTGTGGTCCTATGATAAACAACCAAATTTTTTCCCAATCTGTACCAACATCCTCTTCTACTACTATTGGGTAGTTAGCTACAACTTAACAAGGAAAATTTACCATACAAACCTAGGGGACTAGACCTAACACTTCAAATGTCTTAGGATTTCAAAAAAGGCCCATTTATATGATACAAACAAATGTCCTTTGTTGGTATCCCTGATTTTCCTCATCCTATTTCTAATGACTTAAGAGATAAAGTCACTAACTTCTCAGGAAATAATGTCATAACTTGTGAAGAACATCTCAGGATATTCACTGATATGTTGAATGATTATGAAGAGAAAGATGAACATGTTTTCATGAAGTTATTTTTACATTGACTTACAATAGATGCCAAAGACTAGATTAGAAGATTGCTTGATGATAGTATTGGTTTGTGGGATGATCTAGAAAAACTTTTCAAGAAGCATTATGGGGACAATACTAATTGAATGAATTTAATAATATTAAGAAAAATTAGAATGAATCTAAATTTGATTTTAATATGAGATTCCAAAAAGGAATGTATAAGTTATTCCAAGTCATGAGACTAGGTGAGAATGTGTGTCTCACTATTTATTTCAATGCCTTTGATAGCAAAATGGCTTATATTATGAGAAATAAATATCCAAATACATTAAGGGATGCTTTCAAGATAGCTATCAATATTGAAAATAATAGAAGAGTATTTGGTAAGCTTGGGAGGAGAGATGATCCCAAATTATTTAACCTTAGGGGAAACAAAAAGGAAGGTGATAAGCCTATCACAACCAAAAATCCAGAGGAAGAAAAAATGGATCAAGTCTTGAACTTGCTTAAGAATTTGAATCCTTTAGCAAACCATGCAAATAAGCCAAACACTAGTGAAAAGACAAAGTTCAATAATAACTATAATAGGCAAATTAGAATGCAAAATTACCCATATAATACACAATGGAAGGATAACAAGTCCATTGCTAATCCTATACAAGACTCTAATGACAAAAATACACCAAATCTATTACAAAGGAACTCTATAAATATGATGGAAGAAATGCCTTGGTGCATAGTGTGACAATCTTCTCATTCTCCTGACTATTGTATTGTTTCTCAATCATTTTATACACATCAACAAACACATCCTAAAGAGGGGGAGGAAGAAAATAGCCATGATGATGTGGCCTACAATATGATTAATTTATGGGATAATTGTAAAGAATCTAATCAAGAAGAATCTAAAATTGATGTGAATAATCAGTGAAACATGTATCAGCTATATCATCAACAAGTTTTTTTAGATTATGAGGATTAAGATGGTAATAAGATGTGCAACCTGATTTCAAGTGTTGAACACATGAATATAAGAAAGCCTTCCAAAGAAGAAATTGCAAGAATAACTATTGAGATGGTGGCTCAAGTCCACAATACTTATAATCTAAGGAATAGAGTAGTAAACAATACTGTTGGAAAATCATCAGGTGTTTTTATTATAGATATAACCCATAAGATGAATGATGGCCATAAAGAAGAGAATTGAATGGTTGTTAATGTTAAGGACAATAAGGATAAGAAGTGGGAATCCAAGAAGAAGTTACAAGATCAAGGTGTGGAATTAGTCAAGATAAATACAAAAGAAATGAAGTCAAATTTTGATGTTGTTGGAAATGTTGAGGAGCATGTTGTTCAAGTCCAAGAAACTAAAGGTAATTCATGAAAACCTCTTGTTATGACCCTGTTGACATGATTTCTATGTTGTCACAGATTATTGTCAAAGTTCCATTATTTGAAATGTTTAGGATAGAGGAACATAAAACTAAGGTCATTTCTTGGTTAGGGGGAATTGAGAATAGTATTGTTATCAAAGAAGAGTCATCATTAGGGAAAGAGGTACCACTTATAGTAAAAGAAAAAGAAGATAAAGGAGTCATATCCCAAATACCACAAATGTATTTGGATAGTTCATCTGCAACTTATATAGATAATATTGACTCTTTCTTCCTTAACCTAATTATAAATAGAAAAACTTGAAGAGTTGCATGATTGATTCATGAGCTTATAATACTGCGGTGCCTTTTAAGGTCATGGAAGCCCTTGGTCTTAAAGTAGATACTAAACATGGTGGATGTAGAGCTATGGATGCTAGAGAAGTCCCTATTATAGGTACTATTAATGCACTACTATGTAGGTTAACTGCTTATCCTAATGCTAACTTAACCATGAGTGTCCTAGTAGTTGATATTCCTCCTCAATATGGAATTATACTCTCAAGAAAGTGGAGTGTTGTAATGGGAGGTAGCTTGCGATGTGACTTATGTTTTGCTGCATAGAGGATAAAGCCATCAAGGTTGATAGAGAACCAAGGGTTATTCACATTATTGAAGATAACATTGATACTGATTCTACATGTTTCTTAGATACAGAAGTAAATACTTTTAGGGCTGAAATTACTATTCAAGAAATTGAAAAGGCAATCCTATTGATTTCATGAGAAGCAACGAGATGCATAGATTCACAAAATGTCTAGACAATGTATTTTTATGGGGCTAGTTCCAAAGAAAGGTTAAGGGTAGGAGTCATTTTTATATCACTAGAGAAAGACACATTCAGATACTATTTCACCCCAAATTTCACTTGTGCAAATAATATAGCAAAAAATGAGGCACTTTTACTTGGGTTAAAAGTAGCTACAAGTCATGATATTAAAAAGATACATGTTATTGGAGACTCCAAGTTAGTGGTATCTCATATTAGACAAACATATGCATTGAAGAATAAGAGATTGAAGCATTTGATGCTTTTGGAATCACTTGGATGGATATGAGTAATAATAAAATGGCTAATTTGCTAGAAAATGTAGCCATTAAGCTTGATGATATATCTCTTTATGGGGTTTCAAAGATTGAAATGAAGAATATGCCTTCAATTCCTAACACTATAGAGAATTAGCAAGTATTTGAAGATGATAGAGATATTTTAAATTTCCTTTTGAATAAAGACAAATACCACGGTTAGGTGTTAGACTGCAGTGTGTTGATTGAGAGAATAGATGGGAAAGATACCATCTTTCGCCAAGATATAGTATAATTAAAATAAAATAAAGTACCAAAAGGGCTAGTAGTGTCAGAAAGTGTGTTTGATAATCAAGGAAGGGTCCACCTAGGGGCTAAAGACAAAAAACTAGAGGAGCTTGAAGAAGTAAATCTTGGAACAAACGAATCTCCCAACATGTTGTATATAGGTAGGACTCTCTCCCGTATTATAAGAAAATCCTTAATTGATTTATTAAGGAGGTTTAGACATGTATTTACATGGTCATATGATGATTTAAAGGCCTATAGAGAAGATTTGTTTAGGTATGTCATCCCATTAAAAGAGAATGTTAAACAATTTAGGCAAAAGCAGAGACCTGTCAATCCCACGTTAGCTCCCAAAATGTAAGAAGAGCTGATGAAGCTTAGGGATGGAGGAATTATTAAGCATATAAGACAATCTTCATGGATATCTAATCTAGTACTAGTTAGGAAGAAGAATGGTGATAATAGGCTATGTGTAGACTTTAGAAATCTTAATATTGCTTCTTTGAAAGACAATTATGGTTTGCCAAACATGGAAGGTATGCTACAATAGGGTACTAGTTTTGAGTTGATGTTTATGATGGATGGATTCTCTGGGTACAACTAGGTGTTGGTTGATGAAAAGGAGTAGTTCAAAACTACCTTTACAACTCCATGAGGAACATATGTGTATGTTAGAATGCCCTTTGGCCTAATCAATGTAGGGACTACTTTCCAAAGAGCCATGTATGTTGTACTTGTAGAGTATATAGATAAATTCATGGTTGTTTACCAAGATGACTTGATAACCTATTCCAAGAAACCTGAAGATCACTATAGACATTTAGAAAAAAATATTTTTAGAAGCTTTGAAATATGGAGTTTCCTTCAACCCAAGGAAATGTACTTTTGGAGTTACACAAGGAAAATTGCTAGGCCATATAGTATCCAAGTATGGAGTTAAGATTTATCTAGAGATGGTAGTAGAAATAAAAAAAAGTTCCTAAACCAAAAAATGTCAAAGGAATTCAATCTTTCTTTGGCCAAGTAATTTTTTTGAGGAGATTTGTAACCAAATTTATTAAGATTAGGAGACCCATATCTAAGATGCTTAAGAAAGGGGTAGTAATCAATTGGGAAGGTGAAGCATCAATTTCTTTCCAAAAAATCAAGGATGCAATAAAGAATTTCCTAGTGCTTAGAATACCTAACTATATAAAACCAATGAACATCTTCTCCTTTGCATTTTTTCTACATTGTTGTAGTAGTTTTACTCCAAATGAATGAAGAGGGTTTTGAACAATCCATTGCTTTCTTCAGCAAGTCACTCCAACCTACAGAACTCAAGTATAAAATCAATGAGAAGCAAGCACATGCTCTTGTAAAAAAGTCAAGGCTTTTAGGTGTTACTTGGTAAGTGCTATTCTCATAGCATTTGTTCCTAGTGCTACTGTAAAGGATATTTTCCTAACAAGAAGTGTCTAGAAGGAGATGCAGATGGATAAAAAGAATACATTGAAATCTAAATAACAAAACTAGTGAGAGGCCAGGGATTGGCTAAACTAATGGCTCAATTTAACTTGGATGCCAAACAAATAAAATGTTGTAGATGAATACCACAGGCCATATACTTGTGATATGGATGACTGTGAGTGGTATAGAAATGTTATTTATTATTTGTACCATATGGAAGCTACACCTAATCTAACTAATAATGGAAGGTCTCTGAAGCTACAAGCAATCAAATATATTATCATTGACAGAAAGCTTTGGTGGAGAAATTTTTGAGGAGTGTTACTCAAATGTATTGATAATGAAGAATTAGCAAAAATACTCACTTAAATCTATTTAGGAGTATGTGGAGGTCATTATATGGCCAAGAATATAGCCCATAAGGCAATGGGAGGTGGCTTTTGGTGTTTAAGCTTATTAAAGGATGCTCATATTTTAGTCAGAAAATGTGATCCTTGTCAGAGATTTGCAAGTATAATAAAATTTTGTGGAAATACCTCTTTGAAGCCAATAGAAGTTCTAGCACCATTCCAGTAGTGGGGAATGAATTTCAAGGGGAGAAATAGCAAATATGTCTAGTATTGGTTATTCCTGGATTCTTGTAGCAATTGACTATTTCACCAAATGGGTAGAAGCCATTCCCACTAGGAAAGCTTCTAGAAACGTTGCAAATAGTTTCATGTTGAATAACACAATCACTAGATTTAGATGTCATGAGAGAATTATAATTGATAATTCCATGTGCTTTAGATCATATGAGTTTATACAATTTTCGATAAATATGGCATTACAAGATCAACTTCATCTCCATATCACTCATAGGGAAATGGGAAAACTGAATCTACAAACAAAAGTTTGCTAAAGATCATCAAAAGAACATTGAATGATAAGAAAATGGCATGGGATTCCAAACTACAACTGGCAATTTGGGATAATAGAGTAACAATTAAGAAAGCAATAGTTGTTTCACCTTTTGATTTGGTGTATGGAATTCAAGCAAGAATGCCTCATAACAAAATGATTTATTTATACAATTACATCCAAGTTTATGATGAGGATATCATAAATGATATGCAAGAAAGGATGGATGAATTGGTTGGATTAAGTGAGATAAGGAAGGAAGCCTCTGCCAAGAATGCTAAGTTACAATTGTAGGAAAAACATTTGTATTACAAAAAAACAGTTGCAAGAAAGTTTGAGCCTGAAGATCTAGTCCTGATGTGGAGTGCTAGAATAAGAGACAAGGGTAAACATGGAAAGTTTGACCCAATTTGGCTAGGCCCATATATGATTCATGAGAAATGGGGAGAAGATTCCTGTCTTGTTAAAGATTTATCAAGAAATATTCTAGAATTTCCAGTTCATGGACAATTCCTGAAGAAGTACTTCTGTTGAAGGTACTTGGTTTTCCATGAATAGTAGTTTAGGCTCTTCCATAGTTGTAAATCCTTATATATATGTTTTATTTATGTATATATGTGTATTTTTTCCTTTTGTGTGTGCGTGGTTCTTTGAAAAAGTTGTCATTGTGCAAAGTATGTGGTCTTCTTAACCCAAAGATTCTGAATCCTTATATGGATCCTAGTTATCCATTATCCCCAAACAGAGCTGCTATTGGCCTATATTTTCACCTTGTTTAAATCTTGAGAACCCATTGTGAAAATCTAGTCTAAAAAAATGTGCAATTAGGGTTTGTATATTTTTTGATGCAAAGATTCTCCTAGGAAAATCTTAGTTTTATCTCCCTATGCATATCTTCATGTTCTAAGCCTTCCTTGTTTTAAATAAGCTCTCTAAGTGTTTCACACTTTTTAAGAGAATTTTGAAATTTTAAGGTGTAACTCTATGGCCAAGGCTTATTTCTCTATAGCTAATTTGCTAAGCCTTTAACCTTTTTATGGTGCGATGGTGTGATTTAGTAAATTGGGTAGTGTTCACAAGGTCTTCGTAGTTAACTAAAAATAGAAAAGACAAATAGTGAAGGCATGATGCGGTTAGTAAGTAGTTTTCATGGCTTCACACAGTTAAGTATGAAGTTAAAGTTTCAAGTGGAGACCAAACAAAAAGGGATTCATGCTCAATCGCTACCCTCATGATAGCATGAAGAATGTGACATGTGGAAGCACCTGAAGATAGAATGATAATGTTATGACATAAAGAGTTAAGCAGGGATGGTGCAACTAAGGTTAGGGAAGCTATTCATGGCTTTGCAACTTAAAGTTTAAATAGTTTGCATGATGAAGTGACCTGGCGATCAGCTTTGATCATGCAATTGTATGGCTAAGGTTGAGGTTTAATAAGATAGCTATGATGATGCAAAATACATAATGTTGCATTTGAAAATTCTTGATCACTCAGTCATAAGGTTTAAGTGGTAATAAAAAATACAAGCTGCAAACAGGTGAAATAGGTTAGCATGTTATGTAGATTCTTTGATTGTGTAGTCACATGGCTAAAGAATGTAGTTTGGTAGATAGCTATGAACTAGCTAAGCAATCAATGAGTATGAAATAGAATGCTTAGTCTCTCATCGTGCATTCAAAATGGTAATGGAGAACATAAACTGGAAAAACTGATAAGATCGTATGAAGTTTTTTTGATCACATGGTCATGCAATTATAGTAATAAAGAGAAAGAGAAGTGGAGACAACATGATCTCTTAGACTTTAGATATATCGCATGATCACCAGCTCAAAAGGTTAATGTTAGATTCAAGCCACAAAGTGGTGATCAAGAGATGATAGCAGTGTTTGCTCAGTCATGTAGCTACAAGTGTAAGGCAATAAGGAACCTACAAAGTAGTGATAAGGTATTTTAGAAGTGTTTTATCTTTCACAAGGTTTAAAGATCAAGCATAAAGATAGATAAAGAAGTGATGATCAAAGGTTTTCCAAAGTTGCAAGCAAAAATAAAGGTTAGAAAGTAAGCCTCATGAAGCCACGAAGATTCCATAGTACCAAGTGTTCACATGGTTGCTGCATAAATCTTAAAGAGTAAAATGACTATTGTAATCTCATAATTGCCAAATTGAGAAGTACTATTTGAAAAAGCATAAAAAGGGATTTAAACGCTGGCAGTACAAGCACCATAAAATCTGATTGTGATGTTTTTCTAAGTTTTAAAAAAAAATCATCCATGTTGTCTTAAAGATGCCATTAATGTCATTTCCATGCTCAAATTCTATTAAAGGGTGATGTAACAAAATTCCATTTACAACATTAATAGAATTTAGAGCTAAAAGGAGATTGACTGCAAAATTGTTCAAGAGATTGAATTGTAGAGAAGTGATTGAAGATTCTTAATTTGAAACAATGGCACAAGAAGAAGGAAAATTGATTGCATGGGTCATAAAAGAAGCTACTCAAGGCACTAAGAAAGAAAAAAAAAAGAACATAGCAAGTTTGTATGCTGAAGAATGGGTATATTTTCTACCAAGGTCTTTGAATACTCAAATGGTGAATTCACATATCTTCAGAGATCCATATCATTTTTGTAGAGATGCCAAGGTGCTAGAAACAAATGGAAATGAATTATTCCAGTATTTCTACAATAATAGGTTGTGTGACCCACCAATTTCAAATTCTTGGAACATAAATCTAGCAAAGTTGATTATGCCAAATGTCATTGTTGATGTTAATTTGGTAAAGGCCTTAATAAAGGCATATAATCCTTTAACCCATAGGTTTCATAGAAAGGATAGGAGCATCTTATGAATTATGGATATAGAGACATTTAAAGAAGTCTTTGACCTGGGAGGACCTATGACAAAGATAATTGAACAAGACAAGCTTAATGAGACCTTCAAGAATCAAAAAAGCTTTTTCACTAGTAGGGTCATGAGAAGACACATTCCTAAATCTAGAAAGGAAAGGGGTGAGCTCCCTAAAAAGGCAAGAGACCTTATGCCCTTGGAGTTTTTCAACACATATTTTCAGTATAATATCTTAAGAGTGGACAAGAAGATGGGGCTAGATGGTACGATGAATGCTCCTAGTAACACTTATATCATAACCCTAGATATATAGGATTTACATCATAATATAGGGTATGATTTTGTTATCCATATAATCAACAATATGCACAATGAGATCAAAGTTGCACAAAGGGGAGAAATGGGGAATTTCAAAATTTTCCATTATTAACTATTGATGCATATCATTCTCTACAAGAACATAGGGCACATTAGTCCTGATTTTATTGAAGGGATAGAGGAGATGGGAGAAAACTTGCTAATGCAGCTATGGACTAGAGTATAGAAAAGGTTCTATCCTTCTCCCAATACTTTATCTTTCTATTATGATTTTATACTTTCAGTTTCTAATATATAAGTTGATATAACTGAAATGGTCATTAGGGGTGTTAGGATGTTAATTAGACCTTTTGTGTGCCCTAATGCAAATAGGAGGTTAGGACATGATTGGGGAAGTGTTTTCCTTTTTGAAAAAAATTATATCATAAGGGTTTATGGATGCCCCCAACCCTCTCATGTTTTTCCTAAGAACATTCCAGAGAGAATGAGGATTGTTGCATTATTTTGGAAACTCATTATGATGAACTAGGAATATTTGGGACCTACGAAAAAAAAAGGATCCTTTATATGTAGAAATGTCAAAGTAGGAGATTTTTTTTATAGTCAAGGATGCTACTAAAGAATTGGATGAGTTCACGAGAGAATTTGTATTCCCTATAGCTCCTACTAGAACTTATGATCCCAATGATCCAGTTCAACATTCCCTAAGATAGATGAGAAATGCCAACTTGCCCAATAGAAAGCCTTATTGGGAAGAGGATGTAATCAAAGATTTATTGCACATAGATGTATGTAGAGACAATACTCTAAAATGGAGAGAAATCATGAAGATTGAAGAGGAGATAAAATGAGTAGATCGCTCCTTGAAAGGCTTCTATCATGATGAGAGGTACCTATATAGATTTAATAAGTGCCTAAAAAATTATGAAAAAATAATGTCTCAGGTGTCCCATGAAATGAAAAATAGACTAGATCCCAATGCCCCAAGTAGGATGACATAATTGAGATTGATGATGAAGAGGAGCAACCAAAAAGTTCTTTCGAGGCCCAAGGTGGTAGGAAAAAGAAAAAATTGATAGAAATCCTAGACAAAGAAAGGGAGAAGGCCCTCTAGATTATTCCAAGGGGAAGTAAATATTTTGATGATATCAGACACAATTTCTTGATAAAGAAAGCAAGTAAGAATGAATGAATCGCTAATAAACTCAAGCTTGAGGCAAGAATGATAGATGAAAGAATAATACAATCTGAAGAGTTTATGAAGGATAATGACTTTATCAATTCTAAGGAGTTCAAATATTTTCTATTTAAGATAAAATAGAATGAACTCACTCTACAGTTGCTACTAGGAGATTCATAGGAAAAGATTGCAGAACTAGTGTAAAAGTTGTAGGAATATGATCCAAATAGTGAAACCCTCACTGTAGATGAATCTAGAGAGCTGGTTAAAAGAAGTGGAATGTTTCTCTTCATTGGATGGGAGCTAAGTTCATATTTCATGCTAGATCAAATAAGAAGACAAAGTAGACATGTCTCATTTTAGGAGACTAAAATTTCTAGAGAATTAGAGGGGTGTGGGTTTAATGTTGATACCAAAACAATGGCAATCTAGAGCATGGCCCCTAAATATGATAAGCCAATATTGATGGAATTCAGAGACTCTCCCCAGGGAAATGTGATATTCTAGAATGTTACTACTACATCAAGTGACTAGATACACAATATGATGAATCCAATATCACTCATGGGGAAGAGCAAGATGGATATGTTGGAAGAACACCTATTTTAGAGCTATAAAATATGTTTGAAACAAGAAAGAAATACAAGGAAGAAATGAAAAAGACATATGTTCTTGAGCAGAAAATGGATTCCCTCAAAAATGAAGTGAAGACTTTGAAGAATGTAACTAGATCAATTATAGAAGTAAAGGATAAAGAGACCCAAATAGATGTTGATGCATCAAATGTGGTTATGGATTAGCCAATGGAGGTGGAAGAGATGGAAGAAGGAAAATAAGTATAATTCAGGACAATATAGAGTATGCTCTCACATAAAATGTAGTGCCTCTCATGTTTGCAGTCTATACCTTGTTATATTTTGATCCAAGAGATACCTTTTACTCATGCTATTTTTACATTTGAGATGACATGATGGTTAGGTGTTATACCTTGATATCTAGTATCATCAATGTTAGATTACTATACTATTTAATTGATCATATCTACAAGATGATGCCTTTTTGAGATGACAGTATGTTTTTTGATGATATTTGGTTATCCGGTATTTGGACATATCTTATGATTACATTTATTTGTTGGATTTGATGTTATGGTTATTTACTGCATTCTTTCTTTGTGATGCTTTATGAAAAAGTGAGTGATGTAAATGGATTATCTCAGTATAATTAAATAAATGGTTAAATTAGGTCATTTAATGCATTTATTGCTTCAATTATGTTATTACATGCAATTGCACTTGATCATGTATTTTAGTGTACAGGATTTATATCCTTGGTAGTGGCACATGGAGTTAGTGATTTGGATATTCATATTTAACCAATCTCACCCCTGTATGGTTGACATATCCTAATTAAATTATTTAAATTAAACCCTCTGGTTATTTAATAAATCTAGACGCATTTGCATTATGTGATTAGACCCATGAGCATGTCTGTGCATTTAGAGATTCACACTTGTTACAAAATTTTTTAAGGAATTATGTGATTTTGGTTTAAGGGAATTTTGGGCTTTATTTTATTTAATTTTAATTCCTGACAACTTTGTCATAGATGAATTCCAATTACTTGGAATATCTTGTTTTTGTTTGGGTTGAATTAGTGTTTAACTCCCTAATTCATTATTCACTCGAAAAATAAATAAGTATTCAAGAAGGAATTTTATTTCTCACTTCTCACTTTTGGAAAATAGAATTTGAGAGCAAATTTCCAAATCCTGTTCTATAGGATTGTGTTTCTTGTTCATTGTAGGAGCTATGGGCATGGGATCTTCTCAAGATAGGTCTCATTGGATCCATCTTAGGGAGGCCTTGGATTGCCTTGATTTTCAGCAGCTTCCATAGGATACACACACACACACACACACACACACACACACACACACACACACACACACACACATCTTTCCAAAATCCTATTTTTGGCCTTTTGGCTATTAGGTAGGGCTCTCTCATTTTACTATTTCAGCTCTATTTATGCTTCTATTTCTAGTAGTTGTATGTTAGGAGGTTGAGAACTAGTGTTCCCCTCCATTCCTGATTGCTAGTTTTTCTCGGTTGGTCGGGTATGTACATTTTCCTAATTTTTGGGATGGGGATTTGTGGTTTCACACCGTTATGCTGGTCATTTTTTCATACAGTGTCTGAATCCAATTTTTATTGGTTTTCTATGGCTCATTCATCCTTGGTTTGAATGTGTTTTATTTTTGTTGATTTTCATCAACATTTGATTTTTGAGGTTTTTGCCTCAATTTATGTGCTGCCAAGTTTTCTCAGGTTTTCTTGGCATGATGTTGGTCATGGACTTGGATGACCTGTAGGATGTTAGTTTGATCATTGTTTCACATTTATGTTGCATTGAGATGCATTTTGCATCCATACTCCTGACCTTGTATTCAATTGAGTGTTATTTTTGCTTATGTCCTCATCCAACCCTTGTTTTATGATCTTCATGATGTTGGTGCACCCACAAATGAGTACCAAGGAGAATATAGGATATATCCCTAACCCAAATTCCCAAAAAGAATGATGCAAATTGATCAATTATAAATAAGTGATCAATGCACAAATGAATCAAACAATGAAGAATATGAAGAAAGGTGGAAATCATATAATCTACTCTAGAAAGTAAGTACTTGAAACCTTGAATCCTATAATCTATGGTGTTCTTGAACCCTAGTGTTGAACTTTTTGAATCTAGGATGTTTTGGATTCAAATGCATTTTATGACCTTTGTAGCTTTTTCATTTTTGGTCAATAGTGGCACTTGGAGATAATTGGTGTTTGGATGTTTGTTTAGTCTTTTGTTGTGATCTTTGTGATCCTTGTATATTGATTGTTGTGTGTATCCATACTTACTTTTAAAAAAGATATCTTGGCTTTTATTTATCCTTGTTCCAAGGATCCCCTAGCAGAGCATTACACAAAATAAATGTCCTCAAATAGGCTTCACAAAATCTCCATAACAGTTACATTACTTTGTAGTGAGAAGAGTATTAGTGGTCTAAGGAATTATCTATTCTTTCTCAAATTTTTACTAAATAGGGACCCTACATTCCAATTTTTGATAGTTTGGTCCCAATTTTGACTCAGAAAAAAGAATTGCCAAAAGATACTATCATTTCCGCAAGGAAAATGATAAAAATGGTAAAAGAGTGGAATGCATTCTTTTTTGGAAAGATGCAATTAATAAATAATAAAATTAAGACCATTGCCAATGGGACACCTAGTATCATCCAGAAAATTGTTGATGATGACAATAAGCTAAGGGAGTGACAAGAATGGTCTGATTCTTTCGACAATATCTTAAAGCATGAAAGATTTATTGCATACAAAAACAAAGAAACAAATATTGTAACAATTTTTGATATTATTAATATTTTTTATAAGCTTGAAGTAGATATCAATAAAATGGTTGTAGAGGTATGGGATTTAACATCTGCTAAATGGGATAAGTGCCTAAATGAGATGAATATAGTTAGAGAAGTCACCTGGCCATATGAGGAATCATATATTACCATTTAGGAGGTTATAGTAGACATAAAGGAAATTCCATTTGCAGATAGTGACTGAACGAGCTAGGAAAAATCAAAGTAACATGAAGAGGGAGGAAAAATATATGATAGAGATATGTTATCTTTGCAATTCACCTACTATGAGTATGCTCTCATTACAAACAATGAAGTTGATCTTGAACATCCAAAATGACAATTGTTCAAATTTTGGCTATCTCCATCTTTCTCCTTTGTAAATGTTTTGTCTTATTGGAAAAGTATTGTTCTATGTAGTTTTTGAACATGTGTCCTCTCATCTGAAGTTCGTTGCAATCCTTATTCTATAAAACGATTTCCAAGATGTGGTGTGAGGGTTCAATATTTAATAGTCTGAACAAAGTTTTTTTTCATTTTTGAATCAGTCCATATGTACTGTATATGCTTTTTCCAAAGATAGAATGAAAAAGAAAGTTGATAGTTGCTAATCTATCAACTATCACATGATAGCAACCAATCAACAAGAAATCATCATTTAGACCAAAAAGCAATCATCTCACCAACAAGTAGCAGGTTTGACACCATTAAAAAAATAATGATTATTCCATGATAGGTTCTGCACTTCAAAATAATCTCTTTTCAACAAAGTAGTCATCTCTGATATGAGAAAATATAGCTTAAGCAACATGATCATCATCTAGTTACCCTAAAGGGTGTTATGCTGGCCTAGTTACATAAAAATTCAATAGTAATAAACCTATCTTACTCTACTAGCTAAAAATGGAAGGAAGGGGGCTCTCCAACATACTAAATGTCCATCAAGTCCAAACTAAATGATTTCAAAACCTGCAAATTCATCTTGAACTCATTTCCTAGGCCCCAACACCATCTTCCTCAATGGATCTATCTATCCAATAATATTGTCTTGGGATGTGAGATGTATGTAGTGGGTAAAAGATAAAGAAAGACCCCTGAATCTTCCTTGGGATAATGAGGTGTAAAATATGGCTGAAGTTCTAAAAAATCTAAACCATCCCTAATTTGGAAGGAGTCCCTATATTAAAATTTTGACTTATTGTGTTTGACCTTCTATACCTGTATTAGCTAATTCATCTACTCTTTGATTGCCCTCTCGGTATATATGATTGATTGAGATCTTGTCAAAGGTTTAATATAGTGATAGGGCTCTAGATAAAATTGACTCTAGTCTCCAATTAATGATGGATCCTTTCTTTATAGCATTTATTATAATTGTAGAATCTCCTTCAATCTCTACATTCTTGCAACCAAGAGTTTTACATAGATCTAGTCCTTCAACTAAAGTCATTAATTTCACCCTCCTTTTACAAAATTTATTTCACTAGTCAAATCTAGATTATCTATGTTAGCCATAAAAATGAATTTCTTCATTGCTTTTCATTATCTCAACATTGAGTGTGCATGAATTCATTTTGATATTATTTTAATTGCATACATACATGTTTTGGTAACACAATCTTCTAGTAGGCCCATTGAGTCTTTTTATTTGTAGGTAGTTTGTTGTAAGTTGCATCTACCTGCATATGGTTGTCTTTATATGGTTGCACTTAACCAATTACTCATTCTCATTTTAGTTTTGGTATAATGAAAGTCATTGATAAAAAAATTCCTCAATGTTGGTATATAAGCAATGCATGTCATCTATGTAACATTGACAGTTGTTACTTACAATTTTACTTTTATTTTGAATAACATTTTGGATTACCCAATATATGTTACAAATGCAAAACTTGCACCTTTATTATGACTATTTTAACACTCGCATTAGGTAGGGACTCCAACTCAATTAGAGCTCTTGTTTATTTATGCAAGTACAAAACTAGCCACTATACTTTTGCATGTTATAGTCATTTCGGTGTATTGTAACTTTGGTGCCATTATGGCATCCCACATGGGTTATCAATCGCTCTTTGTTTGGTTATACATTTTCATTATTAGCTCCTACAATTCTATCACATTCACAAAACCGTGCATATTCTATGTTATTTGACTTATTCTTCCCTATTATATCTTGGGTATCAACTGGTGATGGTTATGTCTTCCACAAAGCTTACAAATTAGTGACAAAACTATATCAACCAATCTCAATTCTTTATCCTTTTGAACATTTAAATTTGTCTTGATACTGATCTGTATGGAAATTTAAGAATAGAAGACTCTTATGAGCTTTTCTAGAATCAAATTAATTTTCCTTTAACACCTTTTCTGCAATGGGCACATTTTCTATGGCTAATTCTATACTAAAAACAACATGATGTAATTTAAAGTAGTTTTTTTATAACAATGTTTTGAAGTTATTCATTGACATCACCGCAACTCCACAGTTTAAGAAATATAAAAATGTGGTAGATATTAATTCCATAGATTACTTTATAATTAATTATATTTCCTATTTTAGCTTGTGAAATATGCATTGCAATCATTTTCTACTTCCTTGACATGAATTAATCTGGGAAGGTTCTTAATATAAGAAAACTAATATCTTTTAGAGGAAATTTGAACATAGAACTTGAAGCATAAACTACCCTACTTAAGAGTTTGACTCATGGAGTTGTACTTTAGATTAACATATTAGAGAAAAATAATTTTTTGATCTTTAACTTCTACTAACTGAGGACAAAAAGATTCACAAGGCTTAGATTATTCATTAAGGGATAGTTCAAGCATTAAAGGATTAAAAACATTATCCTTGTTCTGCAAAGTGCGACAAGCATACTCTTTTCTCTCAAATTATTTTTAAGAGGGTCACTTTTTGAAAGTGTATCATTCACAATTCTTGTCTCCCCGTTTTGTAATATGATTGATATCATCAACAAATTGCACCTTCCCAATGTGTAACCATTACCCAATATAAGCTTTATCCACTATCACCAAATTTAGATACAATGATCCTTCCACAATCTTTTCCATCTCTCAAATTGCACAATCCATTGTCACAAATCATAATTTGTTAATTTTGACGCATTTGAATGCCATGAAATATACCATATCCTCCCTCACTAGATGCATGTCTCCTATGCATAGTTTGGGGCCCTCCACTTTCCCTTTTCCTCAAGTGCCACCTTTCTATCTAACACCTAGCTATCTCAAGAACACTCCATAAATAAATCTTTGTTGACAAAGATATAGTGAACTTTATCAATTGCTCTAGTTTCGTTGCATGTAATCATCTTTCCAACTTTAATAATACTATTTTATTAAAAAAATCTATCAATAATACACATTCTTTGTCACAGCAAAAAGTATATTGTTTCAAAGGGTATTATAAGCAAGCTAGCACGACTAATATCAAGGACCATAACCAAATTCAAAAGATATAAGAAAAGATTTAAAATTATAGAAAATATCCTAGTCAATTTACAGGAGATTAGCGAGAGAAATGAGTCACAAAAATAATAAAGGTAATAAATCAAGAATGTAGTGTCATTATTATAAGAAATATGGTCATTATCAATCTAGAAGTAGGAAAATAATTTTTTATAAAAATAAGAAAATTGATATCTTTTTATGAGATGCAGATGGTTATGTGTTTCTCACTTGTAATGTGGCTAATAAATTTTAAAGATGTTTCATTTTAGAAAGTGAAACTTGTAGTGATCACATGTACGCAAAATATGTTCTCTATAATAGATGTGAAGGAAAAATTAGATTCAATAATAACTAAGTAGCAACAATGGGAAAGAGGACATCTAAACTAAAATGAAGAAAAGTGAGAATAAAATTATCATTAATATTTATAATTTTTTCTTCTACAAAATACAAGTTGTTAAGCATTGGACAACTAAATTGTAACACAATTGGAAATGACATATGCAAAATTTATGATAGAAATAGTATAAACAACTTTTTATAAAGTTAACTCTTGCAACTATTCTATCTTGTGTAGAAAGATTCAAAGTCATTTATATATTTTTCTTCAAAATTGTCTTAGAAGATCAATCTCAGTACATTGCATTTAATAAATGGATATTTGAGTTTTTAAGGATTGCATTTAATTTATGAATTAAAATAAAATTGGAATTTCAATAATTTAGTAGTAGGACTAAGTATGTAAGGACTTCACAAACTATACAAACTAGCAAAGAAGTAAATATTAAAAATTTCCAATCACACACTCTTTGATGAGGACGAAATATGGCAATGGAACTAAAGTGAGAGAAACAACCAAAACCAACAAGTGTGTGTGCATGTGCGTGTGCAAATTTCCTTGTGTGTGTATATGTCTATTATTTTGGATGTTTAGTGTATTAAAGTTTACCTTCTTTTCTCTTAAGTTAAGTTTACATGAAACTCAATATACAAATTAAAGAGATAAATTACTACAATAGATGAATAATTTAGCTATTTAAAAAAAAGGTTTATGTACCAATAATATACACTAGATTTAATATTTTAAATATTGATTATTATTTATTTAGATTGTGCCTATTAATATGTACCACCAAGTTATCTTTTCAATTCCACACTAATAATTTAACCAATTTAAAAATTCAACATTGTTACACTTTAACATTAAACTTTAAAACTTTTTAACATAGATTTGTTGTATGAGAACCTTTTGATGATTCGCCAACAAATTTAAATAATTTAGAGCAAACAAATTTTTCATTTCAATTTGTACAAACTTTTTTTAAAATTTTAAATAAATTTCTCTAAAAAGTTATACCATGCATTTTTAGAATGATGCACATTGCTCTTGTGGTGCATACAAACTATAAAACAATTGCTCAATATTGTTCGCTTCATCCAAATTTAAGGATAAGGGATCAAATCCATTAATATTTGGGATCACTTGTCATAATTTTTTAAAGATCTTATTATAAAAAAATTATTTTCTATTGACTTGATCTTAATTTTAAATTTATAACATATTAGAAAATAAATTAAAATTACATAGTAAATGCACTTACATTATAATTATATAAACAAAACATACTATATTGTAAAATAAATTAATATACCATAGATGAACATATAAATTTGTACTATTTAATATTCTAATTTATATATTGTTGTCTATGAACTTAACTCTTGTTCTATGCATGTTACAAAATTGCACTTAGTGATTGCAAGAAGATCATCTAGAGACATAAAATAGAGTACATGACATAGCTGTAGCAATACAAACATCAACAACAATACAAAATAAAGAACATAATTGATATCTGGAAAAAATTTATTTTACATGTCTTCAAATAAACCTCTTTACTTATCATATGAAAAATGAAAAATCTTTGTTCCACAAAGTGTCTCAATGGAACTCTCATTTGGGAGAGGGAAAATTCTATTGCATTCCAACTATTATTTTATTATTATTATGTGAATATTTGATTTTGAAGGGTTTGATTTTCATTGTCTTTAAGATTTGATTTTGCAAGGTTTGATATTTTGCAAGGTACAACCTGAGTTGGCCTAGTGGTGGAGAACTTGTACTCTTGAAAGAGAGGTCACAAGTTCAAATTCCCCCTGGGGGTAGGGTATGTACGCCTCGTTTGTAGCGCCAAGCGCCTCTCGAAAAAGAGTACGAGGTAGTCCCATATCACTGTCACCATATGTAAACCCAAAAACTATGGCATAGTGTCGTGGACTATAAAACCCACTTACTTAAGATTTGGTTTTGCAGAATTTGATTTTCACCGTCTCAAAATTTGATAAATTTGATATTTGCATGGTTTTTTTGTATTTTTTTCAAGGAACAACGTCTAGTATTATAAACAATTTTAAGATTAGTGATTGGTAAGTTATTTCAGATTTGGTTTTGCAGAATTTGATTTTCACCGTCTCAAAATTTGATAAATTTGATATTTGCATGGTTTTTTTGTATTTTTTTCAAGGAACAACGTCTAGTATTATAAACCATTTTAAGATTAGTGATTGGTAAGTTATCTCACACCATTGGTTAGAAATAACATGCATTCAATGGACACGTGGGCGGCCTCATCAAGTTGGTATAATCAAAGCGTGGGACCCACTCTTTTCCACTTTCCGTCTCCTCCAATCAGATACAATGTACGAGAGGAATATTCCTCGGTTCTCTCCAATTATTGCATTTATAAAGATAATACAAACTGTAAATAATAATTTGATTTGATAATTAAGTTTTAAATATATTTTCAACATTGGAAAACCTAAAATTCCGACCTCACATATTTTAAAAAATCATGTTGAATGTTTCCCAAAATAATAAGAAGAGCATTGATTGGTAAGTTGTTTCGCACCATATGTTAGAAAAGCGTTCATTGACCGGACACGTGGGCGGCGGCGAAGCTTCCGGTAAAATTGGCCAATAGGAAGAAGTAAACGATGGGGCCCACTGTTTTGCACTTTTTCGTAGCTTCCAATAAGATACAAAAGGCCAAGGAGGAATATTCGCAGGGTATCTTCGGTTTAGGCTCAACAGGCAAACCGTCACGGTTACGCGTGATGGTGGCTGGTAGGGTCAACGCGGTTTGACCAAACATCGCTGAGCTGCTATAAATGGAGGACTGGACGAAATACGGAGCATTATTTCGCTTGTTGAAGGTTAGCGGTCGGAGAGGGCGTTTCGGAGAGGGCGTTGAGTTTGTCTTGGGGCTTCTTAACTGGTTGTCTCTCTTCCAAGCAGGTTATGGCTTCCTTTTCGAGTCGATGGCTCAGGCCCGAGGTATGTTCTGTTAGAGTTTTGATCGTCACAGAGGAAAATAAATCTAGATCTAGCAAATCTTGCAGCTTGTCTGTGAAATTTCTCAATGTTTGATCTGCATTCTCCATCCCTTGTTATGGAGGGAGGGCAATCTGCCTGATTGTTGTATGTGGTTGTTTACCCCTCATTTGGATGTTTTTTCTTTCCAGGGGGATCATTTTTTCATCAGAACATCTGATGTCCTTTTGTTTAGCCAAATTGTCCTAGGCTTTGCATGGGCTGCTGTTGGAGTCTAGCCTTCATTAACAGTGGGTATTAAACCTATCCGTTTATCACGATGATGCTCAACGACTGGTGGATTGTGGCTCCGGTTTTATATACCAAACCTGGTTGTTTTTTTGTGGTATTTGCCAATATTGAATCTCATTCTCCATCCTTTCTTATGAAGGTTGGGCAATCTGCCTGATAATTCTATTTGTTTGTTTACCCATGGTTTGGTTTTTTCTCAAGGGGGGTTCATGTTTGTTTGTGGTATTTGTCAATATAGAATGTCCCTTTTCCATCCTTTTTAATGGAGGGCAATCTGCCTGATAATTTTATGTGTTTGGTTACTCATGTTTTGGTTTTTTTTCGCAAGGGGGGATTCGTGTTTTCATTAAAACAATTGATGTCTTTTTTATTTAGCCAAAATTAACATTTGTGTTGCAATGGCTGTTGATGGAGTGTAGCCCCCATTAACAACAGGAACCGTACCTATCTTTTATCATTATATTGCTCTATCACTGGTGGATTGTTGCTTAGGTTTTATCTAACGAATCCGGTTGGTTGCTCTGGTATTTATCAATGTTGGATCTCCATTCTCCATCCGTTGTTATGAAGGAAGGGCAATAGCCCTGATAATTCTTTTTGTTTGTTCACCCATCTTTTGGTTTCTTCTGAAGGGGGAACCATATTTAAATTAGAAAATTTAATGCCTTTTTGTTTAGCCAAAGTCGACCTAGGAGTTGCATAGGCTGCTGTTGGGGTCTAGCCTCCATTAACGGCAGGGACTACACGTATTTATTTATCATGATAGAAGTCTATCATTTGTGGGTTGTGGCTCAGGTTTAATCGAGCAAATCCGGTTGATTGTCTGTGCCATTTTCCAATATCAGATCTCCATTCTCCACCCTTTGTTATGAACGCAGGGCAATCGGCCTGGTAATTGTCTCTGCTGATTGGTTACCCATCTTTTAGTGTAGAGGGCAATATGCATGTAGTTGTTTACCAATCCTTTGATTTCTTTCTCGAGGGAAATTTTATTTTGATGAGAACATTTTCTGGCCTTCTTTAAGCCAAAATTGACCTAGGGCTTGCATATGCTGCTGTTAGTGTCTAGCCTCAATCAGCAACAGGAATTATACATATCCATTTATCATTATAGAGCTTTATCATCAGCGGATTGTGGCTCAGGTCTTATATTGACCCTTTATGAAGGGGTGAGAGAATTTTTAATATAACAGATCTTTTGTTCTACCAGGCTATTTCTCTGAAAATTTCAGCGTCTTTCTATGCACATACATGCATCATTCAACGTGCTTCTGGTTAGAATGCCTAGTGCCCATAAATTTTTGTCTCAAATCCTCAAGTGACCAAGAAATTTCATTCGCTTTTGATTGCCTCAAAGATCGATTGATTGAACCCAGTATTTTTTCTTGTTCATGGCTCCATTATCATTAGATCCTGCCCATCACCGCTCTGCCTTAACGCTATATTATGCTCAGTTTTTTATTATTGCTTTTTCTTAAGAGGTGGGAATTGGGCATATAGGTATTTACCCCACAAACTTACGCGTAGAAAAAATATCTTCAGGGAAAAAATCACTTTTTGAACCTGATTCTGTGACCTCACGGAATGGCTATTTGAACAATTTTCTAGTATAATGGAATATAATATAGCTTTTTTTGGTGGTTCCGTAGAATGGTATGGTTTCATGAACAACAATAAAAACAATTTCAATTGAGTTTTCAATGCGCTTAACAGTATAATACTTCTGTCAAATAATTGTTTGGATTCTTAGGGTCTCTGAACTCTGCTCTGCTGTTTTGGAGATTTGTATATCTGGGTGTCATGTTTGATAACCTACTGAGATTTTAGATTTTGTGTGGCATGGTTTTTAGTTGTGTACGATTATGCTTCATTTTAACATTCAGAAGAGCTATTTATATGATGTTGAGCTTGGGAAAGTTTCTTCTTCACGGAAGCAGCAACTACCGTTGAGATGATGAGCTCTACCGGAATTTTATGTATCGCGGTCGTTATTATGTTTCTTAGTCCCCATGACCTTGCATTTTTTATGTTAAAGCTCCTGACCATTGCTATTCACGACCACCTTTCCTTGTTTGGTATTATTGTTTGCCCTTCTTGTTAAAATATACAAAAGACTTCTCATCAATTTTAAGTTACTTTCTTATTGTAGTTTGCACTTCGTCACTTGCAGGCTTATCCTATATTTGTGGCTACTGGGTTAGCTGTTGGTATGTGCTGCTTTCAATTGGGTCGCAATTTGTTCACGAACCCAGAAGTGAGGTATGCAGGGTTTCTTTGTGCTGGAGTCCATTCCATTTGGTTTGGTCAAATTGGTATATTTGTTGAATACTGATGTATATGCAACTTGTTTTTTTTGATTTCTGCTTGTAGGGTAACTAAAGAGCACCGAACTGCGGGAATTCTTGAGAACTTCGAAGAGGGAGAGAAATACGCCCAGCATTCACTCAGAAAATTTGTCCGCAATAAGTCCCCGGAGATCATGCCATCTATAAACAAGTTCTTTACTGAGTCAAAATGACCAATTCTTTATTTGGTAACATTGCCAAATACCAGATACTTCAACATAACTGGAATTTACATTTATGGCCAATAAAATTGTGGCACAAATTTCATTTTTTTGGGTAATGGTGGATTTTATGTAGCTCAATTTTTGTGGCAGTATTAGAAAGAGCCACAAGAATAATAGAGTTGAATCATTACGAAATTTATCTAACGCTTATTTTCTATTGTGATCTCGGGGAATGATTGTATGGTCATGGTAATGGATCATTGAGATTTGCTTCCTATTGCAATAATGATTGAGTTCATTTCTCTCAAATAGACGTTGAATGCTATAAATGGGTAATCTATACAAGGACTAAAACTTATCTTGTTTGTTCTTGAATGTTAAGGACTATGCAATCGTTACCTACTGATATTAATAAGATTATAGCATTTAAAATGACAGCCTCAACAGCCATAGGCATCTTAAGAAGAGTCGCAAAGGCTAAAAGGTCAAGCATTTAAGCATATTATGTGATGATATTTTCTGCCAACGGGTTTTCAAAATAGTTTTTGCGTCTTCCACAAACGAAAATGATAGATAATAGTTATTGTGTACAAGTTGTTATTGCTGAAGGTTTTCGGAACAAGAACTTTCTAACATGCAGTTCATACAGAATCACAAGAAAAAATTATAGACGAAGCAGAATCTTAAGGAAGCTAGATAAGAGTAAATGGACATGGACAGAGTTGAAACTTGATATTGGTGGATCAACACTTTCAATGTACCATAGGAAGATATGAAACAGAAAATTGCTACTCCGCGTATATCTAATTGCTCCTGTATAAATGTTGAGGAAATTGTTCTGAATTAATTAAAGAGAAGGTAAATAATTGTTTCGATCATAGAATCACCTCTGTGATGTTTATGTCACTTTCATTTCTCTTCTGCCTTGCTATAAAATGCTGGATATGCCCGTCTTTTGTAGTTGCAGGGTTGTTTTTATGGGAGGCCTAGGTCAATACCAATAATTTCCCTTTAATTTGGGTTGAAACTAGAGAACCAAAACAATGAAGTTACCCTGATACTTGGATAATTTCTTTGCTGTAGGCAAAGAAATGTGCAATACAACCTAAAAAACCACTGTGAGGGAAACGAAACCGAGTTGGTAAGAGCAATCGAGCTTTGCTAGAGTTTATTTCTCAAAAGTAAGTATGAAGAATATTAAAACCACTGCCAAGCAGATCAGTACAGTACATCTTTTTCCTTCGAATGTAAAACATTGAATTCTCTCCGTCATCTACTATTAACTTACCCTTCCTTTATAATTGTTGCCTATGCTGGAAATACTCAGACGAATTCCTAAGCTGGAAGTTTAACAACTAAAGTTTTTTTTTACATTTCATATCTTGAGGTTTATTTTGCTTTCTGTGGCTATTGCAAATTTTCCAATTTTGCTGCTTATGGAAACATTCATTTCAGTATGTGGAAAAATTGTGGAAAAATTGCATTTATCTGTTTTTTGGATTCAACATTTCTGACTTTTTTATATTGCCTGACTATGCTGAACTTTCTCCTGGATCCAATGAGATTAGACAGTTACAGGATAGCATCATTTCTGTGGTTTTCATCCTAGCCATTAACGTAGGGACAAGCTAATTTTTAGACAAAATCTACTAAAGACAAAACAAAGTCAACTCTTTTTTTCTTTCCAGATTCACGAAAACATAGTGGAAAAATTCATGATATTTTTTATTTTTTGAAAATTGGTCAACCCTACAGTTTGTAGGAAGGATAGACACAGTTTCTAAGGAGGATAGCCACTTCCATTAAAATAAGGCAGGGTTGATCATGAATTTGAATAATATAGCTTCGGATTCTCTACTTGCCTTGATATTCTTTGCCAGTAGCCTATAAATTGCCTATTTAGTAGTGGGATGATTTATTGCAATACTTACGGTGCTCATTAGTAAATGTCAATTGTTAAATTTAAAAATCAATAATACTAATATTTATTATTTATTATTAAACTAGTTCAGTAATAAATTTTTTAATTTTATTAAAAGTCTGCAACTTGTGGTAACTTAGAAATAAATAAAAATACAGTAGTACCATCTGATAGATTTAAATCTAGATTCTAAGTTTATTGTTTCATTTGTTTATTTACATAAATTTTTAATATATTGTAATTTGTATAAAGGAAATTATTAATATCTGTGATATTTATATCAAAATCTAATTGTGTAGTTTTTGAGTCTAAATTCATAGATCTATTTTTCATGAGTAGTGATTTACACACTCTATTCGATCTAGATGGATGTTCACAGAGGTGAAGCACTGGGACTTCGAAGGAGGTCAACTATCCCAGTACTACTCCGACATGAACGTACCTAATTATAAAATTTACTTCATTATTAAACCCACTCTACATGCAATCGCATACCTCTTACAGTCTTTTCTTTCCAGAATTCTAAAGAATATCTAACCCAGATGTGAATCATATAACAGCTCTCCTTGACAATATCAGATCTTGGTTGCTGGATCTGTTATTTTTTTTTTGTCTTTTGTTTCTGAATCTGTTCTAGAGCTGATGATCGTTATTAAATATTTTTTTTATAAATTCTTTGTAAATAATTTCTCTTAAAAACTTATTTTTGATTTAATCCTAATTAAAAACATCAAATCTTAATCAAAGACCAGATCTAGCAAAGTGCCAGTGTCCTTTTAAGGCTATTAGTACTAGAGTCTAGCTTGCATCCCTTTTGAGTGAGCCATAATAGAAAATCTAAGCTCCTCAGCGTTCCAGTATGACCGCCCATTTCATCCTTGTCTCGATCATCGTTGGTTTTGTCTCCATCGGAACCTTTTTATTATTTAATCTTGCTTGAAATGTGTCGTCAGTTGCCTCTAAATTATCTGCTTCCTGGTGTTGTTTACTTATTGTCAAATTTATACTATTCATCATCATTTGTTTTGTCTCAGATAATTTCTAAACAATTCTTGCTTTCTATAATTCATACCCGCAGTAAACCCAGTACTTAATAGTTGAAATGTATTTCGATTTTAAGTTGTCTTTTGAATTTTGATCTGCTATAAGTATCTGTTTTTCAAATTTTAATTATATTTAAGGAGTTCAAATGTTTCCACAATTTATGCTTAGACTGAAGTAGCTTCAATGTTTTATATAAAAAATTAGTAGCTTTCTCTAATTTAGTGGATTAGCTATTGCTTTAAGGTTTGACAATAAGGATGCAGTTCTATGAAGGGGGCTTAAGCTCTATTTTTAAGGAAGTGGTTGGTCTCACTATTGAGAATCTTCTCCTAAAAAGTAGAAGCTCCTAATTTTTAGGAAGCCGGTGAAAAAGGGGTGGGCTTTTGAACTTTGATATACAACATAAATCATGGGACCATTAGCTTTAAAATATGTCCCAAAAAGTGGCAAGTATTTTATAGGAAGCCCCTTCCATGAGTCCTCAACCTAAGCTTTGGAAAACATGAGCTCTTTTATTAATCTACCTCCTAAACCTTCATTTGAATTCATTGAGAAAATTGACAAATGACTACATATATTCTGTGATGTCCCCAACATTATTAAATAATAATTTTTGGTTATGTGGCCAACAATCAATGTTTTTATCTCTCTTGCTCACTCTTTATTTTATTTTTGTTATAACTTATTGTCTTATCAATGTTTTTGTAATCCTTTGGGAAGCTTCCCCAAAACTTTAGAAAACATGAGCTCTTTTATTAATCTACCTCCTAAATCTTCATTTGAATTCATTGAGGAAATTGACAAATGACTTTATATATTGTGTGATTTCCTCAACATTATTAAATAACATTTTTTTGTCATGTGATCGACAATCAATGTTTTTATCTCTCGTCCTCACTTTTTATTTTATTTTTGTTATAACTTATTGCCCTATCAACGTTTTTGTAATCCTTTGGGAAGCTTCCTCGAAGCCCTTTTTAAGGCCATCTTGTACGTTGTTTTAGGCATGTGATTTGGATTTTTTCTTTGTAATTGCAAATTCCTGTTGGAGTTCTAGATTTGTTTTGCATTTCGGAAGGGGAAGATCAGATCTCGCAAATCGGAGCACCATCTTTGTATGCGAGTATTAATTGGAGGTTATTTGTATTCAATATCTATTCATGCTAGGCATTTATTTGATGGATTTGGTGTTCTAATATTATTTGCATATAAGTTTGTACTTATCTCCATCTATCATACTACCTTCCTCCATACTCCTCCCTCCATCCATCATACCACCACCCTCTGCACTCCTCCCTCCATTCACCGTACACCAACATTTATGTATGCCAACCTCCCACCTAGATTGGAACATTACAGTGGTACCAAAGTTGGTGATCTTGCCAGCTTGTTTGTGACATTAGATGCTGCCAAGATCCTGATCAATAGGAAGGATGGGTGAATTAGGGATTGAGATGATGCGACTTTTAAGGGAGCTAACAAGGGAACAACAATAGCTCGATGAGACCTTGGTGAAGGGGAAAGAGCAAATTGGCTAGACCCTTATACTTTTGGCAGAAGGAAGGACAAATGGAGGTCAGAATGGGCATGGTGATTATTCTGTCAATGAGAGGCTTCACACAAAGTGCTCCCACACACAACCAATGATGCCAACATTTTTTCAATGGCTAGAATAAGGTAGGAACAAGAGCCTACCTTCCTCAAGATGCAAGATCAGTTTAGACAAGGTTGGTTTGATGCTAGCTTTGGAGTGGAATTATCCTTCAAGGATTATGTGGATTTGTGGATGAGGTATTTTAAGAGGTAAAGCCATTACAATGATGATATTAAACGGAAGATTGGAAAGATAAACCTATCATGCTTTGATGGATCTTGGCATACATTAGCACGAGCATGGGTTCAAAAGGTTGATACATACTTCTAGCTCAACCCCATGCCTAAAGAAGATGTAATCAAGTTTGTGGCACTTCACTTGGAGGGAATCACTCATGAATGGTGGCACCATGGGATGGTCACCCTCAGTCATGATTGAGTCACTTCATATGCTGACTTCACGGAGAGCATTATTAATCGCTTTGATGGAAAGGATCTAGAGCTCCACTTCAAGGAGTTGGCACAACTAAAGCAATTAGATCAGTGGAAAGATATATCACATAATTTCAAAGACTATTAGTACTAGTGATAGACATTTTAGAGGGAAGACTTGTTATGTTATTCATGGATGGATAGATGGAGCCCTTAAAGGGTTTTAATACCAACACACTCGTGGTAGCAATCAAGAAAGCATGAGACATGGCAACATCCACTTCTTCTTCCAAAAGTTACTCACACACTAAGCCGCCCCTTTCTCTAAAGGAGAAAGACAACAAACTCCTTCTAAAGAAACAATCAATGGATGAAGCCACAAGACAAGATTTGAAGATGAATCTTTGCTTTAATTGTAAGTAGTCATGGTAACTAGGACATCGATGCTTAGGCAAGGGGAAGGTCTATTACATTGAGGTGGTGTCAGACAATGGATGAGGAACCAAAAACCAAAGAAGATGATCAACAAGTTTCCAAAGAGGTTAACATAAATCGTGTAGAGAGGATTGTTGTGCTAGTATGTTGAGGAGGTACCATTGCTCTTGCTAGCACTTTGAGGTGTACTATTTTTAGGTACGAGGCACTCTCCAAGGACAACAAGTCATAGTCATGTTGGACAATGGGGCCACACTCAATTTTATTAATTCATCACTTGTAAAATGAAGAGGTTTGGCTAGAGAGGCACATTCAGGATTCCAAGTCAAGGTAGTAGGAGGAAACCTCATATTGTGTATCTATTTGGTCCCACAACTTAGCATTACCATGGAGAACCATACCATGATAGAAGACTTCTTTGTAGTAGATTTGGATGACATGGAAGTCATTCTCAACATTCAATGGATGCAAACTTTGAATGAGTACACACAAAGCTTCAAAAGACAAAGTGGATGGAAAGATGGTAGTCCTGAGGGGAATGTCAAATGGAGGGCCGAAGGAAATCTTGACACAACAGATGGAAACTATTTTTCAACATGATGACATTGTTTGGGCAACACACTGTTTGATCTCAATAGGACCAATGAAGGGGCAACAAACTGTCTACCAAGGTGATGAGCTTCACTTATTATTAGATAAGCATAGTATGGTCTTTTCCTATATCCCTCCCATCATCCCTCCACACAGAGGTTTTGAGTACCCCATTTAGGTGGATGAAGGAGCCAAACCAATCATCACTACACCCTATCGCAATCCTAAAAGGTTTAAGGATGAGATAGAAAAAATGATCTAAGAACTCCTAGAGAAAGGATGGATCAGGCCTAGTTCCAGTCCTTTTGCATCGTGAGTAGTTTTGGTTAAAAAGAAGGATGGGACTCTCCAAATGTGTGTGGACTACCATGCACTAAACAAAAAAACCATACAAAATAGGTACCCCATTCCCAGGATCGATGAATTATTGGATGAGTTACACAGTGCAATCTATTTTTCGAAAATAGATCTCCGTTCTAGTTACCATCAGATTCACATGAGGGAGGGAGATGTGGAGAAAACTGCCTTCCATTTTCATTACAACCATTATGAGTTCTTGGTCATGCCATTTGGTCTAACTAATGCTCTACCTACTTTCCAATCATGCATGAACCACATCTTCAACAAAAAACTATGAAATTTCCTATTGGTGTGTTTTGATGACATACTTATGTACACTGAGATATGGGAGGAACATTTGAGGCATTTGGATGAAGTGCTTGGGATCATGGAGTCACAATTACTATTTGCCGAGAGATCCAAATGTGAATTTGGAATGACAGAGATATTGTATCTCGGGCATATAATTAGTGCTTGAGGGGTTCAAGTACATCAAGAGAAGACTCAACCCATCTTGGATTAGCCACCACCCAAGACTCTCTCTGATCTTCGTGGATTCCTTGGATTGTGCAGTTATTATAGAAGGTTCGTAGAAGGGTTGTCTCATCTTAGTGCACCATTGATAGATTTAATAGAAAAAGGATCTTTCCATCTTGATGAGAAGGTACAACACATCTTCGACAAGATGAAGGAAGTCATGAGTTCATGTTCAGTGTTGACACTACCTGATTTCAATCAACCTTCATCTTGGAATGTGATGCATCAAGAGAAGGTATTGGGGCCGTGTTAATGCAAGATCGTCACCCCATTGCATTTGAGAGTCAGAAGCTATCAAGAGTAGAGCTATTGTACTCCATCTATGAAAAAGAGATGTTTACCATCATGCATGCACTTACAAAGTTTCAATAGTATCTCATTAGAGCAAAATTTTTCATACACACATATCACAATAGCTTGAGATATTTCTTGGAGCATAAGATTTGAATGAACAACAACAGAAGTGGGTGAGAAAAATCCAAACAATTGACCTTGACATTGAGTATGTGAAGGGGAAAAATAATGTAGTGGCCGATGCTCTGTTGAGAAGGCTTGTCATATGTTCTTTGTCCTAGATTTTAGTAGAGTGGAAGGAACACCCATTGGTGGAATACTCCAAGAACACATTTTCCTATCAGTTGATTGATGGTCAAGTACAAGATGATATCATCTACTACAAGGACAAGATCTATCTGGCTTTTGAGTCCAAAGAGAGAATTCTAAAGGAGATGCATGATTCACTGTTGGTTGGACACTTGAGATACCTAAAAACCTATAGACAGATCTGAGAATGATTTCCATGGAAGGGCCTTAAGAATGATATCTTGCAATATGTATGGGAATGTCCTACCTGCCAACAAAATAAACCTAAGCACACCCTACCAGCAAGACTTCTTCAACCATTGACAATCCTTGATCAAAAGTGGGGAAGTATCTCGATGTATTTCATCATTGGGCTTCCCAAGGCTTAGGGGAAGGATTAAAATTTTGTCCTAGTTGACCGTTTGACCAAGTATGCCCATTTCTTTTCCATTTCCACTAGATAGTAGGCATCTCAAGTGGTAGAGTTATTCTTCCATGAGATTTTCTGCTTACATGGACTCCCATAGAGAGATAGTGGTTTCCTTAGCACTTTTTGGATGGAGTTATTTAGATTGGCAGGGATAGAGTTTCACCAAGTATGAGATACCATCCACAGTCATATGGACACATGGAGATTGTGAACAAATGGTTGGAGGGCTATTTGAGGAACTATGTTTTAGCACAACATAAGGCATGGGTTCATTGGCTACATTTGGGTGAGCATTGTTACAATACGACCTATCACATGTCGATAGGCATGACACCCTTCAAGGCATTATATGGCTACAAACCTTCATCATTCATGGATCTTGCATTGGGCGACAATCGTGCACCAAGGGCTAAAGACTAAGTACAAGAGAGTTTAGATATCATGAAATCTCTCAAGGAAAATTTACAAAGGGCTCAAAACCAACATAAGATGTATGCTGATTGACACCGCGTAGAAAGAAGTTTTGAGGTCGGTAACCTAGTATACCTTTAGCTTCAATCATATAGACAATCTTCCTTGAAGTCAGTAAGGAAAATCTCAAACCCCATTTTTGTGGACCATACAAAGTGGTTCAGAGGGTAGGTGATGTTGCCTATGAATTGGAGCTTCTTGAAGGGAGTTGAATCCACAATGTTTTTCAAGTGTCATGTCTAAAGAAGGCTATTGGACAACACATAACAACATCGAAGGAATTTCTTCCCATTAATGAAGAGGGGAAATTAATTCTAGATCCAATTGAGATCATAGATGTCCAGGAGAAGAGGCTCAACTCCTGCACCATTAAGGAGTTTCTTGTGCGATGGAAGAATCTTCCAGTTGAGGATGCCACTTGGGAAGGTGAGCAAATTTTGGAGCATTCAAGTTTTCAATTTCTTGAGGGAAAGCAATTTTCAGATGAGGACTATGGTGCCCCAACATTATTAAATAATAATTTTTGGTTATGTGGCCAACAATCAATATTTTTATCTCTCGAGCCCACTCTTTAATTTATTTTTGTTGTAACTTGTCAGCCTGCTAGCATTTTTGTAACCCTTTGGGAAGCTTCCTTGAAGCCCTTTATAAGGCCATCTTGTAGATTGTTTTAGGCATGTGATTTGGATTTTTTCTTTGTAATTATGAATTCCTATTGGAGTTCTAGATTTTTTCACCATTTCAGAAGTGGAAGATCTTCCCTACTTTGCATTTTAGTTTTGGTGGGATTCAACCCTCACCCTATTCCATTGCCTGCAACACTTTTCTCAGATCTAGAAAATCAGAGCACCATCTTTGTATGCAAGTATTAATTATAGGTGATCTATATTCAATATTTATTCATGCTTGGCATTTATTTGATGGATTTGGTGTCTAATATTGTTTGCATCCACACTCCTCTCTCCATCTGTCATACTACCTCCCTCCATTCCCCTCCCTCCATCCACCATGCTACTTCCCTCTATACTCCTCCCTCAATCCACCATACTACCTCCCTTCGTACTCCTCCTTCCATCTACCATACTACCTCCCTCTATACTCCTCCCTCCATCCACCATACATGAACATTTCACTATGCAAAACTCCTACTTGGATTGAAACATTACAGTGGTATCAGAGTTGGTGATTTTTCCAATAACTCCACTTAGTACAAAAGAAAAAACTACAATGGTGAAGGCAAGAAAAATGAAACAAATGATATCAACAAGTCTTGTGATCAAATTTGATGATCGTATGGTTTTCATCGAAAAAAGTCCTCCTACCATTTTTTGACATGCAAAAGGGCACCAAATTTATTCCAATTAATTTTTTTCACAACGAAAAAAAAATGTCTAGGCTCACCAAATTTGTTTATGCAAAAGGGCACCAAATTTTTTGATGTGTTAGGATGATTGTAGCTGATTGGGATGAATGACTATCAGTAGTACATTTGCCCTTGATTTTTGACCAAAGGTCATTTTGGCTTGCGATTTTAATTTTTTTTGTTATATGTCATGAAAAGGTTGAAATTTCAACCTTATATAAGTTTGTTGTTGAAATTTCAATGTCAATAAAGGTTATTGTTGAAATTTCAACAAATGCACACTCACACATTTGACCTCCATTTTCTACATTCATTTTTGACCTAAGGCCTTTTGATCAATTTTTAAATCAATTTTTTTTGGTTTAAATCCATTTTTTATTGTTTTTGATAAGAAAAACATGTTTTATAGGGATCCCGAAACTCGAGAATTAAAACACATCATAAAGCTAATAATAAGCAGTAAGAGCCCAGCTAGTAAAAGAAGGCCAACCAAAAGGCCAATTCAATAGACAGACAAAAAACCAAGGTTGATAATAAGCAGATAAAGCCTAGCCAGAGAACAAAGGCCAACTTAAAGGCCAGTACAATAGACTAACAAACCTACTAGACAAAAATAACTACAACAATCATTCATTCCAAAGACAGGAAAAGAAAAACCATTGTTAATCCTCTATCTTTCTCTCTAGATCCTGCATCGTTTCCGCTGCTTCATAGGCTTTGTTAATCTCCTCAACTACTTGGTCCTACTTCTTATGACTATCCTGATCCATGTTGCTGAAGGTAATTTCAGTAGTCACTTCCTCTTCCATCATGACTCTTTCTCTGTCCTTCTTCACACTTTCATCCAGAAGACCCCTTGTTTTCAACATTCCAGTAAGGGATGAGATATTATCATTGATAGAGGTTAGAATGGTAAGCATTTGATTTTCTAGATTATGGTTGTAATTTTCCAAATTGTGGATTCTCTTCTCAGCCAAACTAAGGCAACCCCCTTGGTCATTATAATTCCCACAATCTAGTGTCTTCCTTTTCTGTTCTAGCTGGCTTATTTTTTCTCTGAACTCCTCCAACTCATGGTGCAACCATTTGATTGACTTGAAATTATCAATCATGTTGTTCCTAGCATTATTAAGAAAATTCATGCCAGTCTCCCTAGCATTATTTGTTATGGCTACCATTGCTGGATCAATGAGATCCTCTAACTGGAGCTGACCCTATTTTTCTTCTAAAATTTGTGGGTTCATTGCCTCTCTTCCTATAGCCATTTTAGAAGTTCTTACATTAAAGTTTCTCCAAGCTATGTGCCTATCCTTAATGACCAACTCTCCTCCCTCACCATTTTTCTTCTCCATGTCTGGATCCTAAGGATGAATAGGGGAAAGAGGAATAGTAGGAAGCTCCGGCCTAGAAGCCACAATCCCCTCAACATCCTTCTCTTTTGGCCTCCTCTGTTTCTTAGCCACTAACTCCACTGATTTAGTTTTTGCCTCCTCTTCCCCCTCTTCATCAGTTTTCATATCATCCCCTTCCTCATTATACTCTTCCTCTACCTATCCATATGATTTCGACCCATGACCTCTAAGGCTCTTCCTACTCGGGGTTTTTACTAATGAAGGTGACTTCTTATCAGAATCCTTGGCCTTTTTTCAGGCGTAATGTTCTCTTCACCCTCCGAACTAATACTTTGGACATACTCCGAATTAGATGAGAAACTAGAGCTTCTCATATCTATAGAAACATCTACACCCTCCAGGGGGGTTTTTCTTATGGTCTGAGCCTTGAAATGCTTGTAGATTAGAAGCAATAACCCCTCATGTAGGGCCAGATTCACTGAGGGTTTCTTCTTATGCCCATTAATACTCTTACACATTGAAGTATATAAATAGAAAGGGAACAAAATCTTGACACCATACTGAAAGTGATTGAGTAAAAAAAAGTGATGTGTTCTTACTCTATTGAATCTAGTGTCCAAAGAAATATACTCTATAATGGCTCGTAAAGCATACCTCCATAGCTTCTTGATGGAATCCATTTCGTAGTAGGTTTCACACTTTACCAGTCCATTCCTCTCCTCCTTGTTCTTTGCAAATTCCTTCAAGACATTCGCCAACATCTTCTTGTCCCTAAAAAAATTCATCCTCTTTGCCAAAATTTTAGTTACTAGAGAAATGATTTCCTCTGTGACTTGAAATGAAACCTGACCACTTTCACCCTTCCGTCCTTCCATGAATCCATCATATTGTTAGTGACCACAGGGTCAAAACCATGAAGTTTTGAAATATAGTTGGTTATACCACCCTTCTCTAGCTTATCCTAGACTTTTGTCCTATGCTTCCATTTTTTGCTTCACCAACAGGTTCCTTCCTTATTCTTTCCCCCACCATCTCTAAGTTCTCAATAGTCACAATTCTCATAAACCCCAACTTCTAATAACACTTCTCCAACCTCTGGAAACCTTGATGAGCACCTCTGTGAAAATTTCCAAAATGTCTATCTTTACCCCCAAAATGGTAAAGGAAGAGAGAGAAATCAACCCAAGAAACATGTCGAGGTGACACTGATAACCTCATCAGACTACATTTTTTGTAAATTCCATTATTATAATTACTTAAATCCCAACTCTCATTAAATACCATTATGATAGCTAGATATCCACTGTACCACCTTGGATTTTTTCTAGTTCAATTAGGCTTTTTGCCTCTTCTAGAATATTTCCGTTGGAATTCCAAATCATCCCCTTTTCTTGCTTGACTATTTTGTTGGAAAACCAGTCTACCACAAAATTTGCCTCCTTGTAGTCATGGGTGATGTGGACACTTTTGAAATTATCAAGAAGGGAGAAGGTCTTATCAATAATATTTGAAATTGACCATGATGGTTGAGTGATCCCTTTAATACACCTCATAATGCTATATGAATCCCCCTCTAACCATAATTTTTTAACTCCCATGTCCAAAGTTGATTTCACCGTATGGCATGCTGCATTGGCTTTTGCATAATGGTTTGTCTGATATTCCAATGGCTGAGAAAAAACTGCCACCCCTCCACCATAGCTATTTCTAATGATACCTCCACAACTCGAAGGTCTAGGGTTCCCTTTGGCCACACCATCAAACTTAGCTTTATGCCATCCCTCCAGAGGGAGCAACCATTTCACCTCCTGTCTTTTAGCCCTCCTATCCTTGTCTTTCTCCTTCTTACCACCACTTTCAAAATCTCCCCCCTTTCTTACTTGATAATTTTCCTTCATGCCTCTATATATCTTGTCATTCATAATGAAAGTAGGTTCCTCTCTTTCTCTAAAGATTCAATTGTTCCTTCCTTCCATACTCCCCAACAAAAATGAGGCAAAGTCCAAGTACTTAAATCTTGCAAATCAGTTCCTTTAAACATACTATTCCATTGGCAAAAGAAATCCAATACATTGGCTGGCTTATACCAACTTACCCCAAGATTCTTAGTTAAACTATCCCAAACCTCCCTAGAATAAGAACACTGGATAAACAAATGGTTTGTCGTTTCCATCTAATTTTTACATAGAATACATCTATTAGGCATATAATGTCCCATTTTAATTAAATTATCTTGGGTAAGGATTTTTTCTTGTTAAGCCAACCAGAAAAAGATATTGATCTTTGGGGTAAGACCAGGTATCCAACCTTTATCCTAGGGGGGGCTTCTCATTCAAGCTCCAAAGAGAGTTATATCCCAATGCAATTGAGTAACAACCATTTGGGTTATCTCCCCAAATAATCGCATCCCTCTTGTTATTAAGAATCAAAGATTTCAACACTATCATAACCGGTTTGAGGTCATCTGAAATGAGAGATAAGTCTCTCCAGCCTTGGTCAGTTCTATAACCTGAAAGTTTCAAAAAAAATTTCCTAATGCAAACATTTGACTAGTTTTCAAATATAGGATTATTAATAAGGGGACCTTGAATCAACCAGTTATCATGCTAGAATAGGATATCCTCACCATTACCCACTTTCCACTTAATCTTAGCTTTGGCTAAATCCCTTGCCTTAAGGATTCCATTCCAAATGGCTGATCCATTTGGGATATCTTCATTATTAAGTAGGAATTGAATAGAAGGTCTTCTAATATACTTATTAACAAAAATATCTCTCCATTCCCCTGTGCTAATAAAAATGTGCCATATCTGTTTAGCTAGAAAAGCCTTATTAAGATGCTTTAATTTCCTAATACCCAAGCCTCCATAGCACTTTGGAAGACAGACATTATCCCACACCACAAGGGGATACCTATTCTGGCCCTCAAGGCTAGACCAAAGAAAATCTCTTTGGATCTTTTCCATTTTTTTAGCAAACTTTACTGGTATCCCAAAAAGACTCAAGGCATACATCAGGAGATTCTGAAGAGTGGATTTTACCAAAAGACATTTTCCTCCTTGAGTAAGAGAAGCCCTTTCCACCCCACTAGCTTCTTCCTAAACCTATCAAGAATCTCATTCTAGAGGGAAACATGGGGCTTTGAACCCATAGGGAGACCAAGATAAGTAGAAGGGAGCTTTCCTACTCCACACCCAAGAATTCTCGCTATTTTCCTTTTATTTGTCCTCTGGAGTATTAATAAAGAAGACAAATTTTATCCTAATTAATAAGCTGTCCCGATCCTCCAATATACCAATCCAAAATTTCCTTCATCACTTTAGCCTCCTTAACAAAAGCCTCCCTTCCCATAATAGTATCATCCACAAATTTTTGATGGGAAAAAGAAGCACTCCTCAAAGATGGTTTGATCCCTTTAAGTCTCCCTTCTTGTTTTTCCCTCTCAATCATCCTTCCAATACATTTAGCCATGATAATAAAAAAAAAAGGAGAAATAGGATCCCCTTGTCTTAACCCTCTCAAAGGTTTAAAAAAATCTAAGGGAGCCCCATTTACCAAGATTGCGAGGGAGGAAGTAGAAATAAGCTGAGAAATAAGCTTGCAAACTTTCTGATCGAATCTAAAAGCTTGAAGCACCAAACCTAGGAAAGACTAGTCCACCCGGTCATAGGCTTTGGAAAGATCCAACTTAAGAAGCATACCTTCTCTTTTTCTTGCCTCTATGGAATGAATCACTTCATGAACCATCATGATAGAATCCAATATCTACCTTCTAGGGACAAAGCCCGTTTGTTGCTGTGATATAATCAAAGGGAGAATTTTGAGGATTCTTGAGGTTAACACCTTTGAGATAATCTTGTAAAAAGAGTTGCAAAGACTAATAGATCTAAATTTATCCAAAGAATTTTCCCCATGGACTTTAGGGATGAGGACCAATAATGTAGAATTGATCTCCTTAAGAATGCTTCTTGCTTCAAAAAATTCTTGGACAGCCTTCACCACATCTTCCATAACCACCTCCCAATAAATTTGAAAAAAGAAAGTTGGAAAACCATTAGGTCCAGGGGATTTGTTAGTAGGCAAAGAGAAAAAAGCATCTTTAACTTCCTATTCTTTTGGGATCACCCTCAACATCTTATTATGATGGGGTTGAATAATCTATGGGAGACAAGAGATGATTTCATTTTGATCCACCTTTGATAACAAAGGGTCCTAGGACAAAAGAGATGAAAAATAAGAATAGCCTCAACAACAATATCATTCTCTCTTGTCAAAAGATCATGCCCCTTTTTTAAGCCTAATATTCTATTATTAGCTATATGCTTTAGAGTAGAGATATGAACAAACCTAGTGTTCTGATCACCCTCTTTAAGCCAATTGATTCTAGATCTTTGCTTCCAAAACTTCTCGTCTTTGCTGATGATATTATGCAAATTAGTTAGAATGGACATCTTAGCATTCCTGTTCAAATCATTATACCCATCTTGTTGAATGGTGTCCTAGATAGAAGTGAGCTTGACAAACAACTCCTCTTTGTCATGAAAGATATGGCCAAAGTTAGCCTTATTCCATACTTTAATCATTCGCTTCACATTACTCAACTTCTTGGAAACTCTAAACATAGTTGTTCCTTCCACTTCCATTCCCCACCAATAGTATATCCTATTCAATAAATCTAGATGGGAGGTCCACATCTTTTCAAACTGAAAAGGGAAGTTCTTCCTAGGTTCAAGAGAGACAACCAAGAGTGATATAGGGGAGTGATCTAAACCAACTCTTGGGAGCAGGGACAACCTACAAGAGAAAGAATTCAGCTAGTCTAGAGAAATTAGAGCTCTATCCAACCAAGCCTAGATGCAATCACTTCCAACTCTTTTGTTGGACCAAGTGTATGATCCTCCTAACAGATCCACATCTAACATAGCCAAGTTATTAATGAAATTGGAGAGGTCCATCTTGCTTTCCCAATCCAGAGCCAAACCTCCCAATTTCTCCTCATCTATAAGAGGAGTATTGAAGTCTCCCATAATAATACCTTTATTCTAATTACTAGTCTAGACCATATCACAAATCTTAGTCCAATAATTCTTCCTTTCCCTTTTAGAGTTAGGAGCATAGACATTCAAAAGGAACCAATTTTCATTGGAATGTAGATGAAACACTTTTAAAAAGAGAATATTACCATCATTATACAAATTTGAACTATTTAATATTAAAAAGAGTAAGCAAACCTCCCAATGCACCTTCAGAGTCCACTACCTCACCTATCGTATTGCTACTAAAGGACATCTTACCTAGATTCTCCTTCTTCATTTTTGTCTCTTAAATCATCAAAATATCAAGTCTTCAATCTCTAATCATATTCCTATGAATCTTATTAATGGACCCCATTGAGGCACCTTATATTCCAATAAATTATCTTCATTTCAAATTAGAAGTACATTCCAAAATAGTTCTTTAGCTCCCATCTGCCAAACTCCTTCTGGCCTAATCTTGAATGACTTGACTAACAGTCCTCCTTCCTACTGACCTTGGCCTCCCTCCCATGTCTGGTCTACCACAACTCTTGGTCTATGCTAGAGAAGCCGAGAAGGGCTCTTGGCTCTTTTTCTTTTTGGGTTTTCCTAAGTTCTCCTTCAAACAATCATCAACCCTTACCATCTTAATTGGAGATAAGGAAATGCCCTTGTCAAATCTCTCTTCCAAATTGCAAGAAACTAAGTTGTCCTTACTGGAAGAAGGAGGACCTCCATCTACTGCTTCTCCCTCTACTACCTCTTGGATCTCCCTTTCAAAAACCCCTTCAATGCTAAACACTTGCTCCCCCTTACTCTTCAAAAGACTATCATTCTTTGTCCTATTCTCCAATATAGCCACCTTATCTAGAGAATCCACCTCCTTGACTCCATGGATACTCAGGAATAAGGAAAGATCAACCACCTCTCTAGGTCTAGGCAAAACCTTATCCTCTACCTTGTATTCTACTCTAATAGGATCTACCCCTATCAAGATAGAATCTACCACCTCAGAAATCTTTGATCCAGGCATGACCTTTTCCACTATTAACTCTATAGGAGTTGGGCAATCCCGTGAAATCTTTGAAAAGTTGGTCTATCCCATGAATGAGATGTATGCCCATTAACTCTATTGGAGTTGGGCAATCCTATGGTCGAGATGTTTGTCCATGAACTCCATATATAAGATCTTATGCAAATTAGAAATCTCAGCAAATGAGATGTATGTCCATATCATTCCCTTTTAAATTCAATTCGAGCCTCAATTTATATATCTTCATGGAAGTTGAAAGGTCATGCCATTAAAATCCTCATTAGAAGTTGAATGGACAATTCAAAATTGAAAAGTCATTAATTAATATAACATGTCAGCTTAATTTTGATCATTCCTCCCCTATTACAAGGAAATGGGCCCCATTGTCTTATCACTTTTGAAATGATGTGCATTCAATAATGATTCTGCCAAACTACTTGAAAGTGAGTTTTATGCATTATATCAATATTGTCCTTTAGTCTACCTCTGGAAACGATCCAATTTCTTCTTTATGTATTGGGTTTCTTTTGCAACTGGTCCAAAATTGTGCAGCTATTTAGTTTGCATTAGGCCTAAAATTTCCATAGAGGATTTACATTACTATTGATTCTTTCTCGTATTAAATAAGAGCTAGTATCAACCTACCCTTTTTGGCATTTGGGGTGAGCTAAACCCCAATTTTTCTTGCCCCATCAGACATCACATCCATTGTCAATGGCCTCTCTACCTTCCTTCTCTCCACCAAAAGTGAAAGTGGCTTTCTTGGGTTCTTCTTAATGATACCCACCATATAAAAAATGATAGTCATAGGCCCCCTAAGAGTGAAAAGGTGGGCATTAATGTCCAACATCACATCACCCAATTCCATGCCATCCCTCATAGCTGACAAGCTAGGAAACACTTGTAGAATGAGCACATCCAAAAAGGGCTCCTGCTCCACCATTCCCATTGTCAAAACCTACACATATAAAATTGTGTAAGAGAACACCATGTTCTCCACAATGCCCACCATGGTCACCATGAAGCAGTCCAAGATGGGTATGTTCTTCACCAAGTCCTTGTCATCATGGGGGATTCTACTTCCTGACTTATTGTCTAGAAACCCCACATATTGCTTGTATGATTTTGGTCTCTTTGTTGAGACAACAATATTATTAGAGACAAGAAAAGCTGAGTTAACCCGACACTAAATTGACCAATCAAATTGTCAGAACTAGTTTCTTTTCTCTCCTTCAATGCTTTCATAAACTTTACAGTTCCACTTTGTGTTATTGTTCCTAGACAATCTATGAGCTCTTCTTTAGTGATCCCAATATAAGAATTGAGTAGTGTAATAGTTTTGTTTTCTTTATCTACTTTAATTCTAATCTCTAATTCACCACCATTTCCAAGAAGGTTGGTCTCTGTTACACTTAAAAAAACATGAATCTTGTCCAACACATCACTGGCATTACTGATTAACTTACGTAAAAACACTCCCTTGTGACTATTCAAACTATGCACAATCAAGTCTAAAAGTTGACTAACCTTTTCTTGATATTCATATTTTTCAACTGGCCCTTTACTTTTTTCCACCTCAACAATAGTAGCCTTACCCTAGACCAAGCCAGGTAAATTCATAAAACTCAACCCAAATGGAAGTGCTGATGTTGAAATTCCTAGCTTATTAGACCCCATTGATCCTAACATGAAAGTGGATAAAAAATCTTGTAGAAGAAAAGTTGGGGGTTGTAGTGTTTCCTCCATTATTATTATTATTAATCTTTTCATAACCATAGTAAGGGCTGGATGTTACAGGAGTAGTAGAACCTCAATTGAGTACAGGGGCTCAAACCATTGCTGAGATAGAATGCCTTGAAGCTTGATACATCTTGCTTCAACTTCTTCACAAAGTTTTTAGTTCTACAAGAAGAAGTTTTAGATTTTTTGTTTGGCATCTCTAGCTCTAATACCACTAATCTAAGTCATTTTATCAATTTAGAGGACAATACCAAAGGAAGAAATAATGGTATTATAAACACATAAAAATAATATCAAGGATTCAATTTACTCATAATATTAAATAAATTTTCATACTATTATGGACAATCTTGTAAGTGAGATGTATGTCTGTATATCAATCAAATTTGGACAAAATTGTGGAGGAGTTGTGTGTCTAAGCTCATAAAAGTTGGGCTATCCCATGAATGAGATGTATGCCCATGAACTCTATAGGAGTTGGACAATCCTGTAGTTGAGATGTCTACCTATGAACTCTGTATAAGATCTGATACAAATTGGCAATCTTAGCAAACAAGATGTATGTCCATATCATTCCTTTAAAAATAAAATTCGAGCAATTTATATATCTTCATGGAAGTTGAAAGGTCGTGCCATTAAAATACTCATTAGAAGTTGAATGAACAATTCAAAATTGAAAAGTCATTACTTAGTGTAATATGCCAGCTTAATTCTGATAAAAAAGAGAGAGATTAGGGGATATGATAGAAAGAGTGAGAGAGATGGAGAGAATTATAGAGAGAGAGAGAGATTAGGGGATAGAAGAAAGAGAGGGGGGGTATAGCACAAAGAGAGAATGAGAGAGAGCTTGAGAGAGGATGGGATGGAGAGAAGAATTAGAGGATATTGTATAAAGAGTGAGAGAGAGGGGGGATGGAAGAAAGAGAGAGTTGGATAGGAGGGAGGGAGGGAGGGAGGAGAGAGAGAGAGAGAGAGAGAGAGAGAGAGAGAGAGAGAGAGAGAGAGAGAGAGAGAGAGAGAGAGAGAGAGAGAGAGATTAGGGGATATGATAGAAAGAGTCTAAGAGAAGGGGATAGGAGAAAGAAAGAGAGGGGATATGTGTGTGTGTGTGTGTGTGTGTGTGAGAGAGAGAGAGAGAGAGAGAGAGAGATTATGGGAGATTAGGGGATATGATAGAAAGAGTCATAAAGAAGGGGATAGGAGAAAGAGAGAGGGGATATGTGTGAGAGAGAGATTAGGGGATATGATAGAAAGAGTGAGAGAGAGATGGAGAGAATGAGAGAGAGAGAGGTTAGGGGATATGAGAGAGAGTGAGAGATTGAGAGATTGAGAGAGAGGGGGGGTAGGAGAAAGAGAGAAAGGGGATAGGAAAAAGTGAGAATAAGAGAGAAAGAGGATAGGATGGAGAGAAGAATTAGAGGATATGATAGAAAGAGTGAGAGATAAGGGGATAGGAGAAAGAGAGAGAGAGAGAGAGAGAGAGAGAGAGAGAGAGAGAGAGAGAGAGAGAGAGAGAGAGAGAGAAGGGGGGGAGGAGAGAGAGAGGATGGAGAGAGAGATTAATGGATATGATCTAACGAGTGAGGGAGAAGGGGATAGGAGAAAGATAGATGGGGATAGGATAAAGAGAGAAAATAATAGAGAGGGAGAGAGAGAGAGAGAGGATATGATGGAGAAAAGGATTGGGTGATATGATAGGCACTTGTTTAGTATAATACATAACCTAATCTCTCTCTCTCTTCCCCCCTCAATCTAACCTTGTAAAGTAATAATACAAAACCTAATAAGGTTTTGTAGAACCTGATCTGGTTTTATAGAACCCGATCAGGTTCTGAATGCATTTTTTATTTTCATAACCCAAATGAGTTGTAGCTTGGTAATAGCCTAGGAAAATGACCCAAAGGTGTGGGAGATTTTTTCCTCTCCATTTTTTCCTTTAGACACTTTTTCATCTTCTAAGATGAATTATCACCTTTGTCTTCATCAGGTATGCTAATGGTGAAGTGGGTATCTCTAAAATCACCACCATAATCTTACACATCTTCTTAGCTTTCTAACCATATAATTTTTTTTTTTTTGGACAACATTAACATTGTAAACTTTAATTACTTTTACCAATTCCTTGACATTCCTCAAAAACATATGTCTACCATTTTAAAAATAAATTTTGATATACTTAACCAAATTCAAAATAAATTATATATTATTGTTCTACACTTGATTATATATGCATTTAAAAAAAAAGTTTCATTTTTTCAATTATTTTGATGTATGTTATGCTTAGCACACGAAACATGTACCAAAATTTTAGGATGTAGTCTATTCAATAATTCATAACAAAAAAATTACTCATCATAAAATTACAAAAAAATTCACAACTTCTAGATACGACTCTTAAATATCATGTTACCAAAGGGATATTCAAAATACTAAATATAACTATGTGTTTTGTACTTCACATGAAAACAACTATGTTATATTTTGTTAAAAAATTAGGAACTCTTTTTCGTGTGTGCAAGGCTTGACCAACCTAATCTTATACATTTTGTAAAAAATCTAGTAGCTTAGAAAGTAGTTTCAGAGTAATAAAATTTATATGTTTTATGCATCTTGTCATTTTTAGTGGATGACCCTCAAATGTCTTGTCCAAGTTTAGGTTTACTTGATTTCAAAAAATAGGTGTCCTCTTATACCCCCTTTTTATACACCATCTTGGTCCACTCACCCATTGTAGCACTTCATGACACTGTTTGCATTAGACAATGTTTCTTTGTCTTTGTACTTTAATTCTTCATGATCTAAGGCTCTTTTGATACATGTTTTTGCATCATCATGCTCTCCCTTTCCATAACTATCCTTTGTGAGATTCCACATATACAAAATACTAGTGCACTTATGCACACTACCCAACAAATAAAACATCAGTGCATTCTTGAATTGAGATGCACAATTGTCTAACCAAATCACTTTTTTGATGATAGGATATGCCCTATTAGCCAATTTTTCATAGAATAGTTGAAAGCAACCCTGTACAAAATATATAGAATGTGACTAATCATCACTAATGTAAAAATGGTACTCCCTAAATATCTTCTTGTCCTCCTCTGTACTTACAGGTGAATGCATGAATGCTATATGAAAAAATATGGAAACCTATTGAGAAGTATAATACTTTTCTTGCACCTCATTTGGTGGTTGTAGTGTGTAGCTCTCTACAAAGTTCACAATTGAAACAATGCTATCTAGTGGAAATGTGTCCTTGCACAACTTGAATTGAAAATCCAACCATCATGCCCTTTGTGTATGCCTTGCATACTTGTAAATAATTTTTTCATGAAAAATCTTCATGAACTCATATATTGGAATGCTTTCAGTCACTAAATCACATATTTTACACACTCTCCCATCTTTTAGAGCATATGTCACAATCTTATATTTTCCAAAATCTACAATTTTATTTCTAATTGAATTTGTACTATACATATGTTTATAAGTCGATAAATGTTGCAAACCACCACAACTCAAGAATGTGCATTTCAAGCATGAGAACTAGTTATAAAATTGTTGACCATCTCCTCTTTCACATAAAATGGTAGAAATAAATTCCCTCAAAGATCTAGGTGTCTCCTTTATGTTACAACACTATAAACAAAACTTAGAATAAAAAACACACATATATGCCTAAAAACATTAAAATGGTTAGAAAATTCAATATGTATCCTACAACAAGAAGTTTTACTTGTACAATTTATCTTCACATATTTTTTTTTACAAATATCAAAATATGTTTGACTAATTTTAAGTTGAGCACACATATAGATTAATTTTGTAAAGAATTGAGTCTGAGTTGAATTCAAAAATTGTTTTGCATGTGGATTGTGGATTCAACTACGAACATAGTAGAATGTTTAAAATAACTAAGTTGGGGGTGGGGGACACTGAATCAATTATCAAAGGTCCAAATGTACCAATTGAACAAAATAAAACTCAACTACTTTAAATCTTGACATCCCTTAGCTCGGTCTCTATTGTAGTTCATCAACAACATCAACTAGCAATCCACTGTCCTAATAATTAAAAACTTGCATAATGTAATTGCTAATGTTATAATTCTATCAGATAAATTATATAATATATATATGAGATATATAATATATGACAAATATTATATATGGAATAATTAACTTATATTAAGAGTGATATATATATATATATATATATATATATATATATATATATATATATATATATATCATTATTATATTGAGGGTATATTAATTGTATTATAACTATAATTAATGTAATTTAATAAATTTAAGAGACATGGAGGCATGCCTCTTTATATCACATATATATTCATTCGTATAGTAACTTGGAAAACACATAAGATATCCAGAAGTGTTATTACAAGTTACATAAAAGATTAATTGATCTTATTTCATCAACATGGTATCAAAGCAACTTTCCTTTCCTATTCCTTCTCTTTAATGAAAGAAAGATTTGAATGTTGTAATTTGAAAGGAAGTATTGGGATAATACGTGCTAGATGCTTGGACATTCCAAAGGTGTTTTATACCATGAGTAAAATCTTGGTCATTATCTATGCATGCCATGAGCAGGCCTTGGGAATTTGGGAATCAATAATTGGAAATATCTTGAGAGTAAATATTAATACTCCTAATATTAGACTACCTAAAGACATAAGCATATTATCTCCTATTGCTGTGAAATATTATTTGCTAGTTGCCATGGGAAATAGATCTTGTGGAAGCATGAAAACTTTGATAAATAATTTCATTCTCATATACCTTACTGTGAGAAATCTAGAGTGCATCTGGAAACAAATAGAGGAGTTGCAAAATCCATTAGAATGGCTTAATGTGAAGGAACAATATTGCTACCAAAGTTTATTGCACAGGCCAATAATAGGTTTTGGAGTTCAACCCAATAAGATATGTTATGACATGGAATTCTCTGTGTGATATAATTTAAATCCTCTGGAAGCAATGGGAACCTTGAAGTAATGATAAAATCTTTGACCCATGTCACCATTTAGAAGATGGAGCTAAAAGCATCAAAGGAGTTTAGAAGAATAGGTTAAGAATATGATGACTTGAAATAAAGAGAGGTGTATTGAGCCATGTCGGCACATGCAGATCAAAAGGAGGGAATACCATATTGTAGAAAGTGATGAAATAGTATCTGTTCATGACCAAAAAATCTGTATAGACATGAATTGGTCAAAAGGACCTTGGATTGATATATATATATATATATATATATATATATATATATATATGTTTGTTTCACTTTGATTAGATGAGACTGCAATTATGAATGTCACAATTTGTATTGATTCAATGAGGATATTGATTGTATTGTATTTCTCTGCAATTTTTATGTCATGTAATTGTTGCGATAATTATTGCATATAATTGTGATGAAGATATTGTGAGGCCTGTAAGATGGATGTCACAACTATGTATATTAATGTGATGTTGATGTCATTTAGGTTATGCTTATAATTTCAATCTCAATATGGATGAATTCACATGTGGCTAATGCAGTGCTAATGTTGAAAATTGCCAAAGCTATCAAGAAATTTTATTGATGATGTTTAGTAGAATTAGATTGTGTTAGATGTTGCAATTGTAACTACGCCTATTGGTTCAATGTTTTGAAGGGAGCATGTTTTCTTCTATTGGTTGCAACATTGATGAATATGAACTCTTAATGGTGGAGAATGACATTGGCTGCATTAAGGAGAATGTGGTATTTGACAATTGACAAGATATGTTATTTCTTGCTTTCCAACACTATGCTTGGTCAGAGAATTTGTGGATTATTCCTTACCATGTCCAATTGATCATGAGGAATTATGAGATGGAAAAGTTCAAGGTTCATTTTGGAGGACAAAGTTCAAAAGTTCCTCCCATTTATCAAAAGTTGTGAGAGATTAGTGGTTTTTTTTTTTTACAATCCACATTAATGATGTGAAAGGGCTTCTATAGATGGAGAGTTTCTCTTTATTACAAGAGTTTAAACAAAGTTTTTTTGACACAATTGATGTAATGTAAAATTATTTGATGATGTAAGAGTGGAAATTTTACATTGTGGGGGGAATATAAACCAATGTTCCATTCTCATTATTTGACAAATGATTATACAAAGGCATATTTTGACTTGATGGATATGGACCTTCATGTGCAGATAAGTATTTCTCATCCTTTAGTATTACACTTATCTACTCTTTGTAGTCTCTCTCTTATTTGTACTTCTATATGTGATATAAATAGTCATTTGCCTTAAATTTTTCCTTTGTCTCTAAGGATGTCCTTTCAAGAAAGAAGATTGGAACATTAGGCATGCTACCAATAATGTACAAACTCAATCTTATGATAGGAGCTTCAAAGAAGTTGCAATTCATTAATCATCAAATGATTATGTTGAATAATGTGAGGCTCTTGAAGAAAATATCCTTGATGATTATGATTAACTCAGAGGGAGTCTAACAGTTCATTAGAGGTAGCCTTGGGGAAAGAGAGCGAGTAGAAAATAAATGCTTCAATCAAAATTTTTGATGATCTTTGTTCAAAAGGAGTAGACCTTGTTGATGGATTCTCTACTAGTCAAAAACTATAACAACTAAAGGACTATGATCCATGGGACAAAGTCTCATGTATGTAGGCTGGAAGGCCTTATTCTATTAGGATACCCATTGAACAAGGGAAGCATGACATAACTTGCTACCAAGAGATTAGAAGGATGATAACAAATTTAGAGGAAGTCTGAAACTTCATTGGAGAGAACCTTGTGTTAAGAAGTCAGAAAAGTTGATATCAATCTAAGAGGGAGAAACCTTATCTTTGATATGTTTTATGGTGAATGTTGTGACAACACCACATGACAGTATTCATGGAGACTTCATCCAAGCTTTTGATGGCATACATGTATGGACCTATCCCCTATGTACATCATGAAGAAGTGATGACTTCTAAATGATTATCACTTGTATTAGGAGAATTTATTGAAAGTGATAACCTTACAATAACTTGTGTCATGATATACATTTTGTGTAAATGTTGAAATAAATCATGAAAGGATTTATCTTATAAATCAACAACTAGGCATTAGATGTTATTAATTTAACTATCTTCAAGTTGTTTGTATAGATATATTTTAGGTACTTGGTGAATATCTTGCCTTAATATTCTGATAGGCCATTACCACATTGAGTACTTGGTGAATATCATTTAGTTGATGTTCTGATAGGCCATTAATTAGAGTACTTGGTGAATATCATTTGATTAATATTATAATAGGCCAATGCTCATGTTACCTAATATGATATCAAATAGTAATTGATGAATATCATATATTGATATTTTGATAGGCCAATACTTATATGATATCATATACTGGAAATCTTCTGATCAAAGATTTCTTATATGTATTATTTTTGAAATATTACCTATGGTGTAATATCTATGTGTTTTATCCTTCTTCATTAAGAGAGAGTGTTAGTGTTATAATTCTGTTGGATAAATTATATTATATATATGAGATATATAATATATGACAAATATTATATATGGAATAATTAACTTATATTAAGAGTGATATCTATACATACATACATACATACATACATACATGTATGTATGTATATATATATATATATATGTATGTATATATATATGTATGTATGTATATATATATATATGTATGTATATATATATATATGTATGTATATATATATGTATGTATGTATATATATATATATATATATGTATGTATGTATATATATATATGTATGTATATGTATGTATATATGTACATACATATGTACATACATATATACATACATATATATATATATATATATATGTATGTATATATATATACATACATACATATATATAAATGTATGTATATATATATATATATACATACATACATATATATAAATGTATGTATATATATATATATACATACATATATATATATATATATATACATACACATATATATGTATGTATATATATATATACATACACATATATATATGTATGTATATATATATATATATATATATATGTATACATACATAATCATTATTATATTGAGGGTACATTAATTGTGTTATAACTATAATTAATGTAAGTTAATATATTAAAGAGACATGGAGGCATGCCTCTTTATATCATATATATTCATTCATATAGTAACTTGGAAAACACATAAAATATCCAAAAGTGCTATTACAAGTTACATAAAAGATTAATCGATCCTATTTCATCAACAGTAGTTTTGAGATAAATGGGTGTGGCACACATCGCATAATATTTCCAATGGGTTAGGTAGCACATAGTTTTAGAACATGGTTTATGTAATACCACTTGGTGGTTTTGTGGGACTTGCTACTATATAAACAACCATACGGGTAGTTTTAGAGACAAGACAAAAGGAAAAATGATAAAAAGGAAAGTCAAGAAAGATAAAGCTTGACATGTTAGCCAATGAAGCATTTGTGAATGTTGGAAGCATGACACGAGATCACATGGATTTCTTGGTTGTGGCTATGGCTTTGAAGGCTTTCATGTTTGTATTGCAACAATGCTTTTGTTGAATAATACATGTAGATTTTGGGCATGTGAAATTGTTGCACAAAAGATTTTTTTTGGATATTTCTTTTAAATGAGGGTTTCCTAGGGTATATCTTATGTCACATTTTTGTGGGCATGTTGTCTATTCTCTTACATGTAGATTTTCATTGTATTTTTATTTTAGATCTATTATGGTATATGTGAAAATGGTTATAATTTTTCTTCCATGTCCTCTTACAAGTGGTAACAGTGCTATGGTTTTGTTGTTGTAACCCTAGATTAAATCCATGGAAATGCATGAGAGGATAAAAGAAAGAGCAAGATATATGAGTTTTGTAGGTTGTTTATTGCAGATCTTAGGGTTTTGGATTTTCCATTTTGATGGGATGTTGATAGATTTTGAGCATGTGAAATTGTGGGTCAAAAGGATTTTTTAGATGTTTCATTTAAATGAGGGTTTTAGAGGGGAGTTTTCATAAATGACATTCAGGGAAAAAAAAATCTCACCATTTGATCCGGGTTGACATTTCCATAAATTTTGATGTATACCCTTTTTTGGCCATGTTGAGAGAAAATGCAAAGCTTTTTTAGTTTAAGCCCATGACAATCGTCAAATTTAATCCTGTCAAAATTTTTGTTACCAAATAAAAAAATTGTAGTGAAAATGGTAAAAAGGCTGCCTTGGTAAAATGGCCATAATGTTCTCTTAGGATACCAGATTGTAGACTTCTTATAGTCATTGGAAAAATAATGCAGAGCACTACAACTTGGTGTAGGTTTGGTTATATGATTGTGACATTGTGTCAAGTTTTAAGACCCAAAATTTAGATGTTGTTTATTTTTAGCATAGTTTCGGACATAAATTGGGCATACAAAGTCAAATTTTGGATTTTGAATAGTTAATAGAAAGATATTGGAGAGCTCTACAAATCGGTTCAGATTTGGTGCAAGTTTGGCATGATTTATTTGGTGATATATTGATCTGAATGGTTTATGATATATATTGACTATGGTAACATTGTGAGTTTATGACATGTATGTTTAGTTTGGATATGTATGATGACTTGTTGGTCTACAAGTTGTGCAGTGTTGTAAGCGGTCTCTACTTACGTGTTGCACTTATGGCTTAGATATGGGTCATCTTTTCCCATTGATCTTTCATTATTGATTCATATACCAATTAGTAGCTTGGATTTGGGTTGTCTATTTCCTAAGTCACATAATTTGTTTTTTTACTGCACGTAGAAAGGATGAAATGTTGTTACTAAGTACAGCCATGGTGGAGGATATTGGTTGACTATTTAATGTTGAAAGGTTATAAATTTTGAGAGTTAATTTCTTGGTTCATGTATGTGATCATGGTGCCATGGATTTTGGCATGACATGATTGAAAATAGAAGTAGTTTTTTGATGTTCATTGGTTTGGATTCTTGATTTGGTTATGGTGGTATATCTTCTTGGTTGAGGATGATGGTTATTTAGTTTCTTTTGAGATCATGATTTGCACTTTGAGTTCTTTGATTTTTTAATTCATTGGTTGATTTTCATGGTTAGAGGATAGTTTTTCTTCATGATGTTTGTAAGCATGTTTTTAGCAACTGAGCTTTAAAATTTGAAAATTAGCCTAGTGGGAAAATATTCTTAAATTGTTTTAATTTCCGATTGCCTTTTGTTACTAATGATGCATTTGTGAAGAGTAAATTGTGAAAGGGAAATGTATTGAAATTGAACATTGAAATGAGAAAGTTCAAAGTTCAAGTTTAGGTTCAAGAGCATGAATGGCCAGTTCAAGGTTCAGATGTATGATTCATGATTCATGTTCAAGGTGCATTATTGAGATCCACAAGTCTAAAAGTACAAGTTCAACTTCAAGGTTCCATTTAGAAGTTTGTCAATTCCTTAGTTCAAAGTTCAAATCAAGGTTCAAAAGACATGTGTTGGAAATATAGATGGAGTAACTAAGAGGGGGGTGAATCAGTTACCACAAAAATAAATCCACAGATCCCTTAGATGTCTTAAATAACTAGTTACTGCTATCACTCGGGAGCCACACACAAAAATTTTGTAACTCGGTAGATTAACTTGTTGCTGATCTTTAAGCATTCACAATTATTAACATGCATGCAAAAGGAAATAACATGAACACAAGAGACACTAGATTTAATGTGGAAACCCAATATGGAAAAAACCACCAAGTAGCTAGCTACCAATTTTCACTCTTCTGAAGTGAGCCCTGTTAGGAGCCAACCCTGTTAAAGGTTGAAAAACACACTATTAGGTGTAACCTTGTTAGAGGATTTAATCACCCTACTAGGAATGGCCTTGCTAGAGGACTTTAGAACAATTCAGTAGAACTGTCCACCTTGTTAGAGGATTTACAAAAATGGATGCTAAACCAACTCTGTTAAGAGATTTAGAATTCACTGCTACAATTGTGAGAAAGTAACAATGAGTGACCTGAATGAGATGCAACTAAACTTGCTATTACAAATCTTTGTTCTGCTTCACTAGATCCTCACTGATCGAATACACCTTTACTACTCCTTAAGCATATCTGATCGTTCTTCAAAATTTTCTCACACCTTCTTCTTCACACAACTTGCATACTTTCTCATTCATACATCCATTCATTCATACTTTAGAATTCACAACTTGACCTTTTATTTATACATTACAAATTGTCAAGTCAGCTCATTTACAAGTTACATTTACCAATAAACAATACATCAGTCAGCTACAAACAATACATGAAGCAATTAAACTTTATTTCCCAAAATAATGAAATCCTTCATTGGCCAGCCTTGCTTGGTAAACACTACTCCAGAAATGATTTTCAGTCTTAACCAAGTGAAGCTCGGTAAACACTAAGAAATCTGCAAAATCCTTTGGAGACCGAGTGAACTCGATAAGAATTGATTTTCCTTCACTGACCTTGTGAGCTCGGTAGAAACTAACTTTCTCTTGTTAACGTTGGGAGCTTGATTAACACTAACTTCTATCACAGAATCCCTTGATGCTCGAGTGAGCTTGGTAGAAACTGTCTTCAAAGTGTAACTTCTAGAAACACTCAGTAGACTCTATAATTTACTTTGCTGACATTCTAAACTCGGTAGACTTTGTCTGATAATTGATATGACATTTATGTAACATCAAAGACAACACACAATTGAACAATTGTATCAAACAATCTCCCTCTTTGGCATTGATGGCAACATAGCATGTCATAGCATAATGAAATTTGAAAACAAGTATTTTTCTGACAAAATATTTCTCCCTCTTAGATTATATTTCACAAATAGTAATCTCCCTCTATGAAGGAATTACATAAAAAAAAAACTCTCCACAAAAAAATTCAAATTTTAGAAATATATGATAGTATACTCTCCCTCTTTGATAACACAGACCAAATGAGTAGCAATGTATATTATGTACTGATACATATGCAATATTTCCATGATTATTCAACATCAACTGATAGATATTCAACTTGTTACCTGTTGATGCATCACTAAAACTTCATTTTAATGATCTTCAAATAGGGGAATGACCCCTAACTTACCTCTTAGATACAAGAATGCATCCTTAGGGAAAGGCTTGGTAAATATATCATAAATTTGCTCCTTCGTATGGACATATTCCAATTTGATCTCCTTATCTTGCACCAATTCTCTGACAAAATGATATTTTATTGCAATGTGCTTGGTTTTTGAATGAATCACTATAAGGAAACTTGGCAACATAGAATATAACCATTTCCAAAAGCATCCATCATCATGTATTATTCAGCAAAAATACCATTGCCATACAACTATAGAAGCCTTCATGGCCATAGCCACAACCGAGCAAACTATGTGAACAAGCATGAATCCACACATCCCATGCCATGCTTTCAACCTTCACAAATGCTCCCTTGGCTAACCTGTCAAGCCTTGTCCCGCTCGACTCTTGCCTTTTGTCTTCTCATTGTCACTCTCTCTCTCTCTCTCTCTCTCTCTCTCTCTCTCTCTCTCTCTACAACAACTACCCTTGTGGCTACTTATATAGTAGCAAGTCCCACAAAACCACTAAGTGGTATTACATAAACTATGTGCTAAAACCATGTGCTACCTAACCCACTGACCCCACATTTAATATTGGGCATTTAATTCTTTTTTCTCCAATATTAAATAATTACATAAAATATTTTTACAATGTTACAATACAACTCATCAAGAATATTCCATGGGAATCTTTACATGTTGCACGTCCATCTAGGTACAACATTACATAATAAAAATAAACTAATAAAATATAACAATATTATGCAATGTGTGCAACACCCATTATCTCAACAATCTCCCACTTGTTGTATACATTGCATAGGGTCAATCCATAGCCACACAAATGAACAAGGGAACAATCCCTCCTAGCACATCCACCATCATGGATCAAAATACACCAAGTGCTCCATCCTGGTACTCGCAACAAAATCAAAGTATCCAGCATCTCGAACATGAATGATCTCACCTCCTATTATGCCACTCCCACTGGACATACATAGAAGCCATCCAAAGAGAAAACCACCCAACCTGTCACATTATAAGATCATAAAATCCTGTACCAACTAAAATTCCAAGCACAAAAACCTGATCCAAAGGTAATCACATGTATCTGTAGTTGTCAAAATATCCATAGCTGAAATAGCACCCACAGCAAGTGCCAAACCCATCCAACTATCCATACCTCAAAGGTATAACAAGTGAATCTTATATCACCGACATATCCAATCTATAACCTAAAATCACAAGCCTCGAGAGCAATACCTGCCACATATATACCAAGAAGCTCCCACTGCAAAAGATAATGTCAAATCTATAACCAATCCACTCACAACATCACAAAGAAGTGAATCCATGTAGTATCAAGGACATACACAATATATAAACTAATATCCTGCAAGAAAAAACTCTCATAACAAGTCTCCAATAGTCTCCCAAATTCTCCACAACCAACAAAGGAAAGAGATAAAGGGATAACCATGTCATCTCTCACATGACATACATGAGTAAAAACCAGTGATCATAATCTCCAACCAATCTCAAATCCAATGTAGTCAAAACTGAACATCCAGGAAGATAACCAAGACTAGAGAAACCATGCAAATCATAACCTGTATCATGTCCTTCTACACACGCCTCTAGATGTAAACTGTGCAAGTATGATATCCTCCATAAAACCCCAACAAGAAGCCTCAACAACACCCAAACCATACCATATAACTAATCATGGATGTAAGCCTCTCACAAGAAGATCAAACTCAATAAAACCATTCCTAAACCAAGGAATAACCATTCCTAAATCAAGGAATATGCCCAATATAAAAACATCTCCCAAACTCAACCAACATAACAACATATGCACATGGAGATAACCAATGCTAAACCATCTCTCAAATGAACCCTCCAGAACTAACTCATGTACCATAGCTTAAGATCCATATCCATGAAAGACAAGCATAAATATAATGCAACTAAGAGAAAAAAATGGGCTATACCTCTCAAGTAGCAAACCGTCGAGTAGGCCAAGAGTGGGGAATGAGAATGCTCATCAAGATACCCAAGTCTCCAACCAAGACTCATCTAAGAACAATCTCCTCTCAAGTCCATATCAGGTGACTGCCCCTCGGACTTCTTGTTGAAACCATCAACCATCCCAAAAAATACTTCTCTAATCCAAGAGAAATCAGCGTCACTACTGTCTCTAAGTATCCATGAGCACCTGTAACCAATCAATCCGTGCCAACTCCAAATGCAACATAGCAATATTATGAAGTATCCAGCTTATGATCAGTGTACTCAATACCGAGAAACTAAACCAAGATCAATGTCAAAGTTCCAACCATGGCCTCAGGAACATAAAGATGACAACATGATCTTACCATCTCAACTAAAGAGATAACATGCTCGATATGAACACACCATAACATGTCACAACTCTAAACGCATATCAAGAGTATACCATGACATAACAATGAAACCATCCTCATACCAAGGATAACATGCCAAATAAAACCATAATCCACACCTTTACCAAGAACCCTGTGAGTCTTCAAGATGCAACCATCTCCACACACCACGAAGAAAACCAAGAACTCTATGATTCCTCAAGATCTAACCATCTTCACGCACCATGAAGATAACAAGTGCACCATGCAAATATCAAAGATGCTTCTGCAGCAACAGGATCTAAGACAAACCTCCAACATCTGAAAACACTCAATAAATATATCAATGCCAACAACTCCCACTCAACCGTGGTACCAAGTCACCTATGGCATCATAAAATCCATCCTCTCCAAACCAAGAAGATATAAACCAAACCAAAAATTAATCCTGCACTGTCACCCCATCACTGTCACAGGCTCCCACTAAACCATGTATCCAAGCTATCCATTACATCATGATGAAAATATCCATCCTCTAATCATGAGAATCAACCAAGGCATCAAACTATCAAAGAACTCAAAGTGCACATCATGAGCTCCTCAAAAGAAACCAAAATAACCATGATCCTCAACCACGAAGATATACCACCATAACTGAATCAGAAAATCTAAGCTAATGAACATCAAGGATGTACCTATATAACCAATCATGTCATGCCAAAATCCATGACACCATGATCACATCCATGAACCGAGCATCTGGCTCTCAAAGTGTCCAACCTGTTAGCATAAAATAGTCAACCACAATCCTCCACCATGACTGTACCTGGTAACAACATCTCATCCATTCTACATAAAGAAAATAGTAAATCATGTGACTTAGGGCATAGACAACCCAAATCCAAGCCACCAATCTGAATATGCATCAATAATGAAAGATCAATGGGAAAAGACAACCCATAACCAAGCTATAAATGCAACCTGTAAGTATAGACCACTTACAACACTGCACAACTTGTAGACCCAACAAGTCATCATGCATATCCAAATCTAAACACTGATAACCATATCATCATGAGACCAATCTGAATAATGAACTGAGTATACAATGACATCAAAACTTAAATCTCCAATTTCCATAAACTCACAATGTTACCATAGTCAAAATATACTTATAAACTGTTCAGATCAATATATCAACAATCACTAGATTTTTAGATATGTTAATTGCACTTGTATTGTCACAAAACATAACAACAGGTTCTTTGATTCCCACCTTCATGCCTTCCAATAATTGCTTGAACCAAATAATATTAGAATAGTTTACTGCTACTGCAACATACTTTGCTTCAGTTGTAGATTGGGATGTGCAATTCTACTTTTTGCTTGTCCAAGAAACCAACCTTTTTCCAAGAAAGAAAGATCCTCCACTTGTACTCTTTCTATCATCAATGTTTTCTGCCCAATTTGTATTAGTAAATAATTTCAAATCCAGATTACCTCCAAATTTGTACCATAATCCATAATCTTTAGTGCCTTTCAGGTATCTCATGATCCTTTTGATTGCCATCATGTGATTTTCTCTTGGTTTTTCTGAAAATCTTGCTATAATACCAACTGCAAGAGCAATATCTGGCCTTGTATGAACTACATACTAAAAATTTTCAATCATATTTCTATACAATTTTTGATCTACCTCATTTGATTCATCATCCTTGGTAAGTTTTAGACCAGTGCACATAGGAGTTCCAATTGGTTTACAATCCTCCATACCAAACTTGTTCAGTATCTCCTTGATGTATTTAGACTAAGTGATGGAGGAGAAATGTTGATGGCTATAAGATGTAGAATAACTAGAATATAAAGATGAAACTTACATGTTAGTGAGGTAAGTTATGACCTATTTGATGGAATCTCAATATAGTTATAATAATAATTTGTCAAACATGCTTGGACACATGAGTTTAAACAATAAAATGTTCCCTATACCATTGAAAGAAATGGCATTTCCCCATCTATGAATCACCTTCTCATTCCATCATCATGAAAATAAAGGCTTCCATGATGAAACTCAAGTACACCATGATAACATTCAACATCAAAGTTGAAACTTTCAGACTTAGATACTCCCCGAAGGTTGAAAATTCATGGGATTCTCACATAAGGTCAAATTCAAAATATATATGGTGATATGATTTGCCTAATAGAGGAAAGCATCTATAGGAAATAATAGCATTTAATAGTGTCATCTAGTGCACGAATGGTGACATGTTCTCTACTACACATGGGTACTCTAGTCAGATAACTCTATTAGTTGAGGCTTAACTTCCCCCATGATTTCTATGTCTCTAAGTATCGGGTTGCACTGGAGATAGGATGAAAAGTTTTTATTCATGATCATAGAAATTGCAAGGTGGGACTTCACTTGAGTAATGCTTGATAGCAGTTGAATCTTAGGGGTAGTCTCAAGGAATGACAATGCTTCGAAAATTTAGTGTCAAACTTTCAACTATAGATTGTCAGGCTATTGAGGAAAATGCGAATTGAATTCATGCTCAAAGGTGGAAATTATTTTCACTAGTTATGACCTCAATCATTATAAATCATCAATTTTCTTGCAACCATGTTAAATGCAATGGTACAGAAACCGTATGAAACCATTTGACAAAATGCCTTAAAAATGGAGAGAGGCTACAATGGTTACAATATCTGATGAATGTTTCAAAGCATCAAGTCATTTTCCCTTATAGATGAACTAGAAGATTGGATATAGGGAAGACTAATGTGACACTAATGCTGTTATGGGCCCTTCTCTATAAGCGAATCTAAAATCATATCCATGTCTCAATGTTGGAATACCTTGATCGCAGGTCAAACGATGGGGTAGATCAACTGCTACATGCAATTTGAAGGTATACTAAGAAGGATGGGAACTTTGCATACAATGAAAATTTTGAATCAAATATTTTATTGGTTATAATATTATTAGTTTAATTTTGTGAATTCATATAAATAGGCTAGCACATACGTCAAATTAAGTTGTTTTCCTAGGACAAATACAAATCCAAGCAACAACCATCCATGAGTTTGAGATGATTTCCATTATTGTTAAAGTGTCTATATGTGAATTCTAATAATTTGAATAAAATTATCATATAATGATGCCCATGACTAAAATATTAAGGGGTTATTCTTAATTTTTTAATTAAAACTTTATAGAATATCTAGAATCAGTTACAATGGTAAAATGGTAACTGAATTATTATGAGATGAGCCAAGTATTAAATATGCAACATAATAACGAAAGCAGGGTTCTTTGTTTTATAGGGATACTCCTAAGGATTTTAGGTGAAGGGGAATACATCTCGTATGCTATTTGTAAAAAGGAGAAGGGGGAATTTAGTGTGGTTTTCTATACTTTGATTAGATTTGAGATAGGATAATCTTGTGGTCATCTTACTATATACCTAAAATGAAGGAATTATATATGTCAATGGAGTAGAGTCCCCAAATTATATCAAAAAGTGGTTACTTTAGAAATGCACAAGCCACTCTCCACCAATACAACCTAGGGCTTTACAATGGTTCCCAAAACCCACAGTATCTAGACTAGATCCAATTCAAAGTCTAGAACACCTCTTCAAGGCATAACAAGACACAAAATTAAGACCAAATGTTTTAGGGATGGAATATGGTCTTCTTAAAATCTAAGATGCCAGTCCTAAATGTTTGAAACACACACTCCTCAATAATTTCCTTGGAAAATAAACCTTTACACCCAAATCTCCAAATAGGGCTACAAGGAGAAATCTTGGATTTATGAAGGAAAACTTGTTGGAACTTGACCACAGAAAGCCTTAATCACCTCCAAACACTTCAATCCACTAATCAACAACCCTCACCAAGTTAGGACCTTTGATCAATCCCCTAACTCAAGTTTCTTACAATTCTCTCCTAGGCCTAATAGGGCTAATTAGGTCACTCTTAGACATAAAGTACTAGGAATTCAATTCATCTTCCAACCAAACCTATTGGAACACTTTAAGAATATGTCAAAATATCTAAATCCAAGGATTTAGGTTTCTACTGCACCCCTAGGCGAAGTTGTGCCTTTAAAACCCAAAACTCAATAGTCACATGTAGATGCTTGCCCAAAGGGTTTAGTATTTACTCCCCACATCTTTTGCCCCCTAGTTTGAGACCCAAAAAGTATTATAGTACACACCCCCTTTCTTTCTACCTTGGCTTAATTTTTTCCTATGGTGGAATCTCTGGGAAAGAGAGATTTTCTCTCGAACCCCTAATTAGGGCCTTCTTATGACCAACAAGTACACAAAATATGAATTCACTTATTCAATCTAAATTGAAGGCTTCAACCCACTTGAAAATCCTTCATAATAAATTTACTCAAATTTTCCAATCCTTCAGAGGTTCACATGCATCTGTATAATTTCCTATAAATAAAGTTTCATATAGTTTTTCTAGGAAACAATAGATTTTTATTAATTTCAATGCCAAAAATATATTAGATTCTTCTCTTCTATGTTGAGAAAGGTTTCTTAGACTTATCTATAAAATTACCAATCAGTTCCAAACAACAAAGATGGTTTTGAACTTTGGGATTCAAATCTTGCATTTTTGCACAAAAGTTGCATTATGCAACATTGACAACTTTTTGAAAAAGTTGTCAAATTTTATCAAACTCTTCTAAACTTTAATCCTATACTCTACCTAGGAACCTAGAAAGGTTACAATCATAATATAATCATTATTCAACCTCCTAAAATACTTTTTCCTATTTCTAACTTATAAATTTCCCATAAAATTACTAAGGTAGACAATTAGGTTTACAACACACCTAATGTCACCTTGCCTTACAATTTGGACATTATTTATAACATTGGATTCTAGACCCAATTACTACCCTAACCCTTTATATTTTATCCTCTTGATGTGCTTGCAATGGATGAAATTGAAGATGCTCCTGCACCATACTCCTGGGGTGCATTGATCTCAAGTCCTCTTGAGATAAGGTCTTACAAACTTAGGCAATATTTCTAGATTTCTTGCTCATCCATTAATATATACTCTTCTTAAAGACATCCCTACCATTTAACCAAATACTTCTCATATACATTCTTCCTAGTTTGTTTGATGATCTTTGTATCGAAGATCTTGTCCAGCTTTCTTGGTTCATATGTAGGTATCCCTACAAAATCTTCTTCAAGCTCTTTAAGCTATACTTTTGAACCTACATTCACATCACCTTTATATGGGGTTAGATTGCAAATATTAAATATGGGATAGATACCAAGATGTGAGGGAAACTCTATCTTATAGAATTCATTCCATGCTTCATCAATATCTGACAAGGTCCTACTTTCTTTATGAGTAGTTTGTTATGCTTTCCCTTTGGTAATCTCTCCTTTCTCAACTATGCCCAAACCAAGTCTCCAACTTGCAATTGAACATCCCTTCTATGTTTTTCTTTTTCTTGCTTATACTTCTCTGGACTCTTCTCAAGTGCCAACCTCATTGAGTCATGAATCTCCTTCATGCTTTTTGAAAACTCCTCTCCATGAGCACTGATTGGAGTGTTCAAAGGTAATTCCATTAGTTATAAGATGCCCCTTGGATTCTACCCATACACTACTTGAAAAGGACTCTTCCCCATACTCCTATTGGTTAAGTTATTAAAAGTTTCTTGGGGTAGGATTTATTCCCACTTGTCTCCATATTTCTTTGTTAAGAACCTAAGTATATTTCCAAGAGACTTGTTGACTATCTATGTCTACCCATCTATTTTTGGATGGTAGGTAGAGCTAAAACTTAGATTAGTTCCCAATTTCTTCCACAAGGTCCTCCAAAAGTGACCAATAAATTTCACATCTATGTCTGATAGTATGGTTTGAGGTAAACCATATATCCTGACAATTCCTTTGAAGGATAAACTTATAATTGTTGATGCATCATTAGTGCTCTTACAAGGGATAAAGTGGGTCATTTAACTAAATTTTTCCACTACAACATAAATGCTATCATTTCTCTTCTGTGATCTTGGCAATCCCATCACAAAGTCCATGTTACAACTCTCCCAAGGCCTTGTAGGAACAAACAAAGGTTGGTATAGTCCTGCATTAGTGGATGTACCCTTGGCCCTTTGATAGATTGTACATGTCTCCACAATATTACTCACTTCAGTCTAAGGTTTTGGCTAGTAATAAAATATTCTCACCTATTCCAAGGTCTTATCCAAGCCAAAATTTCTCCCATATTGCCTAAATGTTTCTCCCTAATGATTTTCCCCCTCATTGAACATTGTGGAATGCATAGTTGGCACCCTTTTAATAGTATCCCATTTTGAATCATTCAGTCTACATATTAAGTGTGATAGGTTTCAAAAAATTCAAAACACACCTTATAGATGTCTTTGAAATCACTATCCTCTTTATACATATCTTTCAATGCATTGATCCCTACACTTTGGAGTTGGATTTATTGCACAACTATATTCCTCCTACTTAGTGTATCTACCACTTTATTGGCAACTCCTTTCTTATGTTTTATTGAAAATGTGTAGGCTTGAATTGATTCCACCTATTTCACATGTTTGTGTCTTAGTTTCTCTTGGCTATTTAAGAAACTCAAAGCTTGGTTGTTTGTGAAAACCACAAATTCTTTTGGAAGGAGGTAGTGCCTTCATTAATATTTCCTCTTGGATTCATTCAATTTCTCACTGAAAAAGGCTATTGGCCTCCCCTCTTGACTCAAGATAGCCCCTATAGCCAATTTAGAAGCATCCCATTCAATACTAAAAATCTTTTGAAAATTAGGAACACTAGGATAAGTTTCTTCATTACCTTCTTCTTCAGCATTCGGAAGGCTTCCTCTACATCCTTGTTCCACAAAAACTGACATTTTTTCCCACCGTTGATGGTATCAAGGATAGGAGCACATGATTGACTGAAACCTCTAATGAACCTTCTATAGAAAGAAGCAATTCCATGAAATATTTTGACTTCAGTCATGGTCCTAGGAGAAGGCCAACTCAAGATGCCTTCCACCTTCTAAGATCGCAAATCCCAAATAAACAAGTTCTCCATACATAAAAACACACTCGTCCAAGTTTATGAAAAGCCTTTTTTTATGCAATCTTTATAAAACCAAGTTAAGATATTCTAAATGTCCCTCCTTATTCTTACTGAAAATAATGATTTCATCAAGGTAAACTATGAAATATTTCCCAAGAAATAGTTTTAGCACTTCATTCACGAGTCTCATGAATGTTCTTGGAGCATTTGATAAGGAAAAAGACATCACTCTCCATTCATACAAGCCCTCATTGGTTTTAAAAGTAGTCTTCCAATCATCACCATCCTTAATCATTATTTAGTGATAGCCATTTTTCAAGTATATCTTGGAATAGTGCCTTGCACCCCCTAGTTGATCAAATAGGTCTTCTATTCTTGGAATAGGGAATCTATACCTAATAGTGATTCTATTTCTTGCTCTAGAATCACTGCACAATCTCCATATGCCTTCCTTCTTAGGGGCTAAAAGGGAAGATATTACACAAGGGCTAAAGATTTTTGAAATCAAACCTTTATCTAGAAGTTCTTGTATTTGTCTTGCCATTTCCTAGTTTTTTTTTGGAGTCAATTTGTATGCTACTGTATTAGGAAATGTTTCTCATAGGATCAAATCTATATTATGGCTTATGTCTCTAATTGGGGGCAACTCACTTGACAACTCTTTGGTGACAATGTCTTTATACTAGTCCAATAGGTTTGCATCCTCTTTAGGACCCACATGTCTCGAGGGATTCACTTCCTTCACAACTTTATAAGGTTTTTCATCCTTAGGAAAAATTACTAGGGTATAGCATGGATCCTTTTCCCACTTCACAACTTTTAGAAATTCTTTTCCATCTAAAAAAAAAAAAGCTAGGATCCTTTTTTTCTTCTATAGAGTCTGGCAAGGGTAAGAAAGTTACATTTTCACCTTTATGGTTGATGGTGCATGTGTTCAATTTTCCATCATGGTGTGCCTCTGCATCATACTGCCAAGGTCTCCATAGTAGCAAATGATAGGCATCTATTGGAGCAATATCACAAAGAACTTTATCCTTGTACTTTCCAATCTAGAATTCCACCCAAGCTTTCTCCTCTATGATAGTTTGTTTCTTCTTTGTGAGCCAAGACACCTTGTAATAATTTGGATGTAGCACCCTTCTCAACTTAAACTTCTTTACTACCTCTTTAGATGCCAAGTTGTTTGCAGAGCCACTGTCAATCAACATTTTGTAGACTTTGTCTCCACAGTTGCAAGTGGTTCTAAAAAAATTCTTCCTCTAAGGTGGTTCATGAGTGCTTGGGGCATTCAATAGTTTCCTCCTCATCATAAGGGCTTCTTCCTTCTCAGGTGTTGCATAAGATCCTTGTGTTTCCTCTTCTTGAATGTCTTCTTCTCTAACTAGGTTTTCTCTCCTATCAGTCTGATTATTTTCCTTTTTAAGACACTTAGATACCAAGTGCCTTGGTTGGTTACATCTGTAACACCTTGGATGTCCTGATGGTCTCCCTCCAAATCTTCCCCTTGAGTCTCTTCTTCTTCTGGATCCTCTATAATTTTTCTCACTAGAGGAATTCTCTTGACTAGTTTCCCCATAGTATCTAGGAGTTTTTCCTCTATCACCACTTGATCCTCTTCCTCTATTGCCAAAATCTCTTTGGCTTCTTGCTTTTCCACCTTAATCTTGTTTTCTCTTAAGCTTTTCCTCCACTTTCAATGCAAATTAAAATCATTTCTAGACTGTGTTAGGAGAACACAAACTTAGTTTATCTCTGGTATTCATCCTTAACCCTTGCATATACTTATAAATTTTTACACACTCTGGCTCCACCAACTTAGACTTCATAGTGAGTTTGTGGAATTCCTCATTGTAACTAGAGGCATCCATCTCCTTTTTCCCCAGACTCTACCTCTTCTAATGAAGTAGAATCTCATAGTCCTTAGGTACATAGGCTTCCTTTATCAAGGTCACCATCTTCTTCTATGTACTTATCTAATTTTTCTCCATCTTCACCCTCTCTGCTTAAGTGAAATTCCATCAAGTTAATGTTGAACCTTTCAACTTGGACTTGGTTATCTTGAGCTTTTGATGTTCTAGTATCTATTCATAGTAAAAAAAACTAATGAGTGCATCAATCCAATCCATTACTTCTTTTGGATCCATCTTCCCACTATAGACAAGAAGATCAAGCTTGGGGTCCATCATCCTTCTCTCCATGGATTTCAAAGTCTTTAGGAACAACCTCTATTTTGTACAAATCTCTTCTTCTTCCTACTACCAAGGGTTTTTTTAGCACTCCCATCCTCATTCTCAAAGTTACCATTGAATCCTTTCTTGACTTGTTCTTTTAGTTTTTCCATCTCTTTCTTCATTTTCTTCCTTTCTGCATCATTCTCCTTCACCACCCTTAGTAGTTCAACATTTTTCATTCTATTAGGAAGTTCATTATCATTTTCTTCTCCACCATCTAACATGGTTGCAACTTCATCTTTCTTCAAATATCTACTAGTTTCTCTTATACCACTTGGAGAAAATTTCCCAAATTATATAAAAAAGTAGTTACTTTAGAAGTCCACAAGCCACTCTCCACCAATACAACCTAGGGATCTGCAATGGTTTTGAAAACCCATACCATCTAGACTAGATCTAATTCAAAGTCTAGAACACTTCTTCAAGGCATAACAAGACACAAACTTAAGACCAAATGTTTTAGGGATGTAATATGGTCTTCTTCAACTCTAATATGCCACTCCTAAATGTTTGAAACACAAACTCCTCAATAATTTCTTTGGAAAATAAAACTACACAACCAAATATCCACAAGGAGAAATCTTGGATTTATGAAGCAAGTTGTTAGCTATTTTTCCCTCCTACCAAAATTCATATTTCATATTTGGTAAAATTTCTAATGATCATTTAAATATTTAAAAAGTCAAACATTAGGGCATACAAAACTAATATTTATTATGACCTTAGGTTATAACTTAATTCCTAAGTAATGTGCAAGTAATATCTCCTTGTGAGCCTATGTTTTATCTCCTATTTGATGCAAATAGATCAATGGTTTCCACTTTGTTACTTTGGGAAGTTACACATTCTTTATCCATAGCGACAAAGTGATGAGTGAACACATAGCATGGTGGACCCTCTTTCCTTAGTTCTAGAAGAGTTCATGCATCTTCCCAACCATTGATCTTCCTAATATCAATGATCATCATTATGTCACTATGTAGAGATGTGAGGGAGTTATTTCATATGATATAGCAATGGATTGCCTTTAATTTTGATGGACCCTTTCCTATTAGAGCATTTGGGTAGTTATCAGAATGAGTTGGTATTTTGTTGATATCTCATTGGCTAAGGTGCTGACTATGCTAACTAGGTCCTTTCCTTTTGTGGGCCATAGTGTGGTGGACTAGTGTCAGAAAGGTTTGCAAAAGACCCTGTTTCTATTCATTGGTGCACTGATAGGTTGGGGGTACCTTCGAGACCATCAGATGGTGGCAAATCAATGTCTCTCATTATGTCACTATGGAAAAATGATCAACTTTTAGCTATCGCGACATAGTGAGGATTGGACACATGTCCTTACAAGCCTAGGTGAAGAGTAATAGTTTGCTATGGCAGTTAAGTTGGTGATTTCATAAGGTAGTCACAGTTAGGGTTTTAAAAGGTGACACAGTTATGTTGATTAAATGGTCACACCCATGAAGACTTTGTAGGGTGGTAGAAAGATAAAAGAGCATTGGTCCATGTGGCTTATCCTAGTTGTAAAACTCAGTTGACCTATTGGCTTTTTCTAATTTTTTGGGCCAACTATGGGAAAGAGATGATTTTCCTGCATAATTTGATCTTCTTGATCAATTCTAACCACTTCTAAATGAATGAAGAAAATCTCTCCACCATCTGGGTTATCCATCTACTTGGTTAGAGTAACTTAATGGTGTTGTTTCTATGTTCTTGGGCTCTATTTTGTGCAAAATATTGGATTTTATCTCATCTGAATGTCTGCCAAGATTAGATTTTCTCTAGATCTATATGATTATTCTCTGCACTATTAATGGTAGTAGTTGTGGAGTTACTTTCAGTCAAAAATATCTCAATTATGCCTAAACTATAAAGGTCAATTTTGTAATCTTTCTTAAGATCAAACCCTCTTTATTTCTTTAGCATTGCTTTGGCATGCTATTGTAAATCCCCTTTTCCTTTGAACTATATGACATTCTACCTTATCTCCTTCATCCATTGATGTATTGTGCAAGACCTATTTGCCTCTCATTAGTGTATTGTGGATATCTACAATTTTGCATGACTATATCTTTTTGAACTATGAATGATATATAAGTGAATCTCATTTTCCTTGTGCCATTTATTTAGGTTTTCTAATTTGCATGTGATTTTTAGATTAAATCAACTCTAGATGTGTATATCTTTTGGTGTCAAAAGTGCATGTATGGGTAGAGATTGGTTAGAACACTCTATTTTGGTGCATCACCCCTTAGGTTAGAGTAGGTAGATTTGCTTTCATGCATTCTTTCTCCCTTTTCATATCCAAGTGTATCTAGGTGCACCCTAATAGTAAAGGAAGTTGGCCTTCTCTAGAGATTCAACCTTGTAGTTCAAGTCCCATAGCTTGGAGGTTGTTTCCATGTTTCACAAGGTTTTCCTTAGGTAAAAACTTTGGACAAGGGTGTAAATTTGTGACAATAGTTTTTGCAATGCCTAGTGGGACAAATAATTTCAGCTACTTAAGTCTGTTGGTTAGCCAGATAAGCTTGATCCATTGATAAATTGGGTGTTTTTCTCAATGTCATCAACCTTTGGAGGCATTCAATCAAATACCATGGTGACTATAGTGCACTTCTACTAGTTTCATACAAACACAATGCTGGTATCTAAAGATCATCCTTGATCTTTGTGATTTTTAGGTTTTCTATGAGTTTGCAATTTTTTATGAAGCTTTAATCATGGACCCATTTCATATAAATAACTACTATTCCCCCCATATCATGAGAAGATTATCCCTCAGCCCTCACATTACCTATGTCAATCATAGCCTGGTTATGACCAACAAGATTATCCAGATCACTAGAGGAGGGAGAGATCAAACTCATTTGCAGATTCCTCTTTAGTTTCAGTCCACCTTGCAATATCAAATGACCAACCCACTCACTTGTCCACTAGAACTTATAGCATTCTAAAGGCCATGATGGAGGAGCTCTATAGCCACATAGATAGTCTTTCTTCTACCTATTACAACTTGGGAAGAACTTTTGAAAAGGTCCATAACCCTTACAAGTCATATGGTGGCAACCTTGCTTACTTTATGCTCCTCATGAGGTCTTGGGTTGATGAAATGTATAGAGGTAGGGAGACATGGTTTCATGACTCTTGTACCTAATAGGTTGTGAGTGAGACTGCGATAGTTTGTAGAAGGGCTAGGGAGACTCTCTCACATTTTCAATGGGAGGAGCAAAGGCAGGTATGGATCAAAGACAAAAGAGAAGAACAAATGAGGGAGTTGGAGGAGGTAAAGCTTAGACTTTACCAAGCACAAAAGGCTGAAGTGGAAGAGCCTCCAAGGAGGAATTTTTCCAATTTAAAAAAAAGTAGCCCTCCCCGAACCCCTTATTCAAGTTTCCTTGAACCTCAACCTACAATTTAAATGTCTCTACATGCCAAGGAAGTAGATGCCCCCCCTTCTCCCAAATATGTCATTCCAAGCTTCAAGAATCCCTCTCCCTCAAAAGAACCTCTTTTTGTAGCCCCTCCACCCATGTAAAAGAAAGTTGGGCTAGTCATGAACCCCCTAGACCTATCATTATTTTCCTATTTTAAGATGGACCAATTGTATGGACTCCTGATGGTCCAAATATGGAGTTTTTAGAAAGCAAATCCAAACCGACAAAGCTTCCATGGGAGGATTTGTAGCCCATTGAGGAGGAAAGGGAGGTAGATGTTGAGAGGAAGGAAGAGGATCCAATACTCTTATTTGAAGAGCTTCCCTCTTTTCTCGAGGAAGAAAAAGAAGAAAAGGTTGTTCCTACCCTTGAGGAACTGATAATGGCTTTTGAGCCTTTACCAAAAAATGAGGATCTGTTGTGTGTTAAGGAAGAAGATCATTCACTATAGTAGACTATCCTCAATGATATGGAGGATAAAAAAGAGAGCCTCAAGGATAGCTTTTTTCTTGAAGAGGAATATGCTAGCTTGCATAAGGTTACCCCTCAACCTGTGCATGTCTTTGCAACTATAATGGATGAGATTAATGATGAGGATGATATTCTGGATGAGTTGGATGCTATATGCTCTTCCATGGATGTTGAGTCATCATCTCCTATATATGAAGAGCATGTTCCACTAAAAAAACAAGTGGAAAGCTAGATCATGTCAATAGCTCCCGAGGAGGTGGTTCAAGAATAACATGAAGACAAGGTGGAGATTCCTTCTTCACACAAGGAGGAGCCATTTCCAAACTAGTTAGAGACTACCATTGTAGAGAACATTCAAATGGTCAAGGATGATTCCTTTATCCCCGCACCATCAATAGGATGCCCCATAAGGCATCTGACTCTACAAAAAATCAACAAGTTGCCCCCAATCATGCTTATACTTGAGCACGAGGGTGAATTCTACAAATAGGAGCATATATGTTTTGCTCTACAAGGCAACACCCCAATGTTGGAAACCTTCATTGTTTACAACTTTGGGAGGAAGGTATTTCATGCAGTAGCATGTTTTTCACACTTGCTATTATTTTTAGCTACCCTTATGCATGGAACAAGAAATCAACTAGTGAGGAAGGGGAGCTACTTCAACAAACCAATCAATGGGTTTGTTTAACCTTGCATATATGCAAAATCTTGTACATAGTAGAGTAGTTTTATTTTTTGTCTTTTCATATCTTCCAAAAAGTGCACAAGCACATGTTTTCTCTCTATGACATAGCCAAAATTTTGAAGTTTTGGAGTTATAGAGGGTTGTGGTTCTTGGTTTCAATTGCAAATTTTCTCATTTTTTTGTTGCAAAGGTAGGCTTAAGGTTTTATAATGCACAAATCCCAATTTTATGACTCTATAGCCCAGTGCATACTTTAGCTCACTAGACTTATGCATAGTAGGCTAGCATCCCCTTTGAGTTGCCAAAATTGTTAGCTATTCTACACTCCTGCCAAAATTCATATTTCATATTTGGCAAAATGTCTAACTGTCATTCAAATATTTGAAAAGTCAAACATTAGGGCTCATAAAAGTAATATTTATTATTACTTTAGGTTATACCTTAATTCCTAAGTAATGTGTGATTAATATCTCCTTTTGAGCTTGTATTTTATCTATCATCCAATGCAAACAGATCATGGGTTTTCACTTTATCAATTTGGGGAGTTGCACATTCTTTATCCATAGCAACAAAGTAATGAGTGGATACATAGCATGGTGGACCCTCTTTCCTTAGTTCTGGAAGAGTTCATCATGCATCTTCCCAACCATTGATCTTCCTAGGATCAATGATCATCATTATGTCGCTATGCATAGATGTAAGGGAGTTATTTCACGTGAGATAGAAATGTATTGACTTTGATTTTGGTGGACCCTTTCCTATCAGAGTAGCTAGGTGGTTGTCAAAATGAGTTGGCAATTTTTTGGTTTCTCATTGGTTGAGGTGTTGACTATGTTGACTGGGTCCTTTCCTTTTATGGGCTACAGTGTGGTGGATCAGTGTTACACAGGTTGGAAATAGGCCATATTTCTATCAGTTGGTGCACTGACAAGTTGGGTGTACCTTTGGGGTCGTTAGATGGTGGTAAAAAAATGTCTCTCATTGTTTTGCTATGGGAAAATGATTAACCTTTAGCTATAGCAACATAGCGAGGATTGGAAACATGTCCCTACAAGCCCAGGTGAAGAGTAGTAGTTTGCAACACCGACTAAGTTGGTAGTTTCATAAGGCAGTCACAGTTAGGGTTTTAAAAGGTGGCATAATTATGTTGATTAAATGGTGAAACCCATGAAGACATTGTGGGGTGGTGGAAAGATAAAAGACCACTAGTCCATGTGGCTTATCCTAATTGCAGAACTTAGTTGACCTGTTGACTTTTAATAATTTGTCTGTCCAACTATGGGAAAAATATGGTTTTCCTACACAATGTGATCTTCTTGATCAATTTCAATAACTCTCAAATCAATGAAGGACATCTCTCTCATCTAGGTTATCCATCTACTTGGTTAGAGAAACTTAATGACATCATTTCTATCTTCTTAGGGCTTTATTTTGTGCAAAATATTAGATTTTCTTGCATCTAAATGTGTGCCAAGATCAAATTTTCTCTAGATATGCATTATTGTTCTCTGCACTCTTAATGGCAGTAGTTGTGGAGTTACTTTTAGTCAGAAATATCTTAGTTATGCCTAGACTATAAAGGTAGATTTTGTAATGTTTCTTAAGGTCATACCCTCTCTATTTCTCTTACATTTCTTTATCATGTGACTATATATCCCCTTTTCCTTTGAACTATATGGCATTCTACCTTATCTCCTTTATCCATTGTTGTATTGTGCATGACCTATTTGCCTCTCATTAGTGTATTGTGGATATTGGCAATTTTGCATGACTGTATCTCTTTGAATTATGAATAATATATAAGTGAATCTCATCTTCCTTATGTCATTTATTTGGTTTTTCTAATCTACATATGATTTTTATATTAAAACAAGTTTGGATGTGTATATCTTTTGGTGTCATGATGGTTCAAAAGTGCATGTATGAGAAGAGATTGGTTTGAACACTCTATTTTGGTGCATCATCCCTTAGGTCAAAGTAGGTAAATTTTATTTCATGCATTCCTTTTCTCTTTTCCTCTCCAAGTGTAGTTAGGTGAACCCTGACACTAAAGGAAGCCAACCTTCTTTGGAGACTCAACCTCGCAGTTCAAGTCCCACAACTTGGAGGTTGTTTCCATGTTTCACAAGGTTGTCCTTAGGTAAAAACTTTAGACAAGGGTGTAAAATTTTGTGACAACAAAAACCTTCTTGGAACTCCACCATATAAATCCTTAATCATCTCCAAACACTTCAATCCACTAATAAACAACCCTCACCAAGTTAGGAAATTTGATCAATCCCCTAACTCAAGTTGCTTACAAATCTCTCATAGGCCTAATAGGGCTAATTAGGTCACTTTACAAAAAAAGTATTAGTAATTAAATTTATCTTCTAACCAAACATATTGGAACACTTTAGTAATTTTTCAAATAACTAAATCTAAGTATTTAGGTTTCTACTCCACCCTTAGGCAAAGTTGTGCCTTAAAAAACCAAAACTAGACAGTCACATGTAGATGCCTATCCAAAGGGTTTAGTATTTACTCCCCAAATCTTGTGCCTCCTGGTCTAAGACCCAAAAATTCTTATCATACATCCCCCCTTTCTTTCTACCAAGGCTTAGATTTTTCCCATGGTGGAATCTCTGGGAAAGAGAGGTTTTCTCTCAAAACCCTAGTTAGGGCCTTCCTACGACCAACAAGCACAAAAAATGGGACTTCTCTTATTCAATCTAACTTGATGAATTCAAACCACTTAAAAATAATTCATAGGAAATTTACTCAATTTTTCCAATCCTTCATAGGTTCACATGAATCCATACAATTATGTACAAATGAAGTTTCAAATAGTTTTTGTAGAAAACAACAAGTTTTTATTGATTTCAATGCCAAAAATACACTAGATTCTTCTCTTTTATGTTCAAAACAGTTTCTCAAACTTGTTTATAATATTCTCAATCAGTTCCAACCGACAATGATGGTTGTGAATGTTGAGATTTAGATCTTGCATTTTTGCACAAAAGTTGCATTATGCAACATTGACAACTTTGACAACTTTTTGTAGAAGTTGTCAAATGTTATCAAACTCTTCTAAACTTTAATCCTAGACTCTACCTGGGAACCTAGAAAGGTTATGATCATAATATAATAATTATTCAACCTTTTAAACTACTTTTTCCTATTTCTCGCTTAGAAATTTTCCACAAAATGACTAAGGTAGACAATTAGTTTTATAACACGCCTAATGTCACCTTGCCTTACAATTTAGACATTATTTCTAACATTGGATTCTAGAACCAATCAATACCCTAACTCTTAATTACTATCCTAACCCTTTGTCGTTGATCCTCCTAATGTGCTTGCAATGGATGGAATTGAAGCTGCTCCTACACCAATCAGATTATTAAGTTTGGGTATGATTTCTTAGACTGATGTTGATTATGTAGTCACTTCTATCACATTTTAAATGCAATTTTGTATTGTTATTCAATGTTCATAAAATGAAACAATAGTTTCTTCCATTTTCTCTATAACACAAAGGATTGGCTAGATATTCTTGTGGCTTCTTATTTTTCTTTCTTCTTTCATTCAGTTTATAAATCTAGCAATCGCATTCATTTCATGTCCATGAAAAAATGTCATAAATCCTTAGCATCTCTAGGTTGAGAATATACTTATCATATAATTCATTGAAAATATTTTTGTGAGGGAGTTGTACCTCACAATTTAGAGGAGGTTTATCAATCCAATTATAACTCATCCAACTATAGGTAGTAATTGTGCCTTCAATCAATAATTTTGAGTCAATATTTATATTTCTTCTCAAAGGAAAAATTTGTTCACCAAAAATGTCATGCATATCTCGGATACATGGTTTAGTGGGAGTTTTTGATAGTGATGAGGTGGCAGTGCAAGATTAGTTCCTAGTTTGGTTTGTATCTTCTTGGTTTGGAGATCTTGGTTTTACTTGGTACTGACACTTTGGTTGTGTGTAGACATGGAGGATCTTCATGTAGGAGATGGACTTTATGATGCCATGGGTGACTTTATACAATCGTTGAGTGGGAGTTGTTGCCATCAATATATTTATTAAGTGTATGTAGATGTTGGAGGTTTATCTTACATCCTTCTCCTGCATAATCATATTTTACATTTTCACGGTGCACTTCTTATCTTCATGGTGTATGGAGATAGTTCTTCATGGTATATGTGGAGATGGTTTCATGTTGAGGACTCATGGATTTTTTTGTTAAAGATGTGTTTAATGATTTCATTTGACATGTTATCCTTGGTGTTAATATGGTTTCATTTTTATGTCATGGTATACTCTTGATACACATTTAGAGTCTTGACATATTATAGTATGTGCATATGGAACATGTACTCTCTTTACCTGAGATGGTTTAAATTATGTTATCATATTTATGTTCCTAAGGCCATGGTTGGAACTTTGACATTGATCTTGGCTTAGTTTCTTAGTATTGAGTACATTGATCACTTGTTAGATACTTCATGATATTGTTATGTTTCATTTGGAGTTGGCATGGTTGATTGGTTACATTTTCTCATGGATACTTAGAGGTAGTGGTGATGTTGATTTCTCTTGTGATTAGATAAGTATTTGTTGGGATAGTTGATAGTTTCAACAAGAATTCCAAGGGGTATTCACCTAATATGGACTTGAGAGGAGATTTTTTTTAGGTGAGTCTTGGTTGGAAACTTGGATATCTTGATGAGCATTCTCATTCCCCACTCTTGGTCTACTCAGTAATTTACTACTTGAGACGTATATCCCATTTTTTCTCTCAGGTGTATTATGTTTATGCTTATCTTTCATGGATATGGATCTTGAGCTATGGTACATGAGTTAGTTCTAGAGGGTTCATTTGAGAAATGGTTTAGCATTGGTTATCTCCTTGTGCATATCTTCTTATGTCAGTTGAGTTTGGGAGATGGTTTTATATTGGGAATATTCCACATATTAGGAATGGTTATTCCTTAGTTAAGGAATGGTTTATGTGTTTGATCTTCTTGTAAGAGGCTTACATCCATGATTAGTTATATGGTATGGTTTGGGTGTTGGTGTGGCTTCTTGTTTTGGGGTTTATGGAGGAGATCTTACTTGGCACAATTTACATTTAGAGGTGTGTATAGAAGGACATTATATAGATTATAATTTGCATGGCTTATCTTTGGTCTTGGGTGTCTTCCTAGATGTTTTGTTTCACTTACATTGTATTTGAGATTGGTTAGAGATTATGATAACTAGTTTGTGCTCATGTATATCATGTGAGAGATGGTATGATTTTTCTTTTATCTCTTTCCTTTGTTGGTTGTCGAAAACTGGGGAGAGTGTCAGAGACTTTTTATGATTTGTTCATGTAGGTTATCAATTTATCTAGTGTGGATGTCCTTGAGACTACATAGATTCACTTATTTGTGAATTTGTGAATGGATTAGTTATAGATTTGACATTATCTTTTTCAATGGGAGCTTCTTGGTATATATGTGGTAGGTATTTCTCTTGAGGCCCATAATTGTAGGTTACAGATTGGATCTATTGGTAAAGTGAGATTCACTTGGTATACCTTTGGAGGTATGGATAGTTGGATGGGTTGGATCTTGCTATGGGTGTTATTTGAGCTATGAATATTTGACAACTACAAATACATATGATTACCTTTGGATCAGGTGTTTTGTGCTTGATATTTTAGTTGGTACATGATTTTATGATCCTTATGTGACATGTTGGGTGGCTTTCTCTTTGGATGGATTCTATGTATGTCTGGTGGAAGTGACATAATAGGAGTAGATATCATCATTCATGTTTGAGATGCTTTGTACTTTCCTTTTTTTGTGGGTACCATGATGGAGCACATGATGTATTTTTATCCATGATGGTGGATGTGCTAGGAGGGAATTTTTCATTTTTCATTTATGTGGATACAGATTGACCCTATTCAATGTATACAAGAAGTAGGAGATTGTTGAGATAAATGGGTGTTGCACACATTTCATAGTATTGTTATATTTTATTATTTTATTTTATTATGTAATGTTGCACCTAGGAGCATCTAGATGGGCTTGCAACATTTAGAGATATACTTGATGAGTTGTATTGTAACATGGTGATAATAGTTCATGTAATTATTTAATATTAGGGAAAATAATTAAATGCCCAATATTAAATGTGGGGTCAATGGGTTAGGTAGCAAATGGTTTTAGCACATGGCTTATGTAATACCACTTATTTGTTTTGTGGGACTTGCTACTATATAAGCATCCACAAGGGTATTTTTAGAGACAAGACAAAAGGGATAAAAGGAAAAAAAGAATGTTGAGCAAGACAACGCTTGTTAGGCTATTCAAGGGAGAATTTTTGAAGGTTGTAAGCATGGCATGGGATGTGTGGGTTCATGCTTGTTCACATGGATTGATTGGTTGTGGCTATGGCTTCCATGGTTGTATTGCAATGGTATTTTTTTTTATTAATACATGGTGATGAATGATTTTGGATGCTAGATTTTTTCCCTCAATGAGGATTTTCTAGGGTATATTTTGTGTAACATTTTTGTAGGTATAATATCTATTCCCTTGCTTTTGGATTTTCATTGCATATTTATTTTAGATCTATTATGGGTTATGTGAAAATTATTATAAATTTTCTCGCAAGTTTCCTTACATATAAAACATTAATAGTAAATCATTACAAATAACATCCACACAAGTTGACACTAATATTTATCATGGAAACTCAATTTGGAAAAAACCACAAATAACATGTCACCAATATTTTCACTCTTCTCAAGTGAGCTCTTTTAGGATCAACCTTGTTAAAGGTTACGAAACACAATATTAAATGTGACCTTATTAAAGGATTTAATCACCCTATTAGGAGTGGCTTTGTTAGAGGACTTTAGTGTTAGAAACGGAAGGAGTAACTGAGAGGGGAGGGGTGAATTAGTTACTACAAAAAAAATCCAAAATCCCTTTTAAGATGTCAACACAATATAAAATTAATAACTTGTAATCTAGTTAACATTGAATATTCTGTTGCCAATAGTGGCATGTTGTGATGGTTATGTTGTTGTGTTTTTATCCTTGCCATCAAGGTTCAAATCTCATGGGGATGAGGTCCCCCGTTTGTGGCCTCACTGGTTCATAGCTCCAAGTCAAAGCATTTTACCCTCTTTTAAAAATAAAAAAAATATTGAATATTTTGTTGTAACTCGATTAACATTGAATATATAACTATCACTCAATTAGCATAGATAACTTAAGATATTAATGTGATTAACCTTTATTAACTTAGTAACAAAAAAATAAAGGAAATAACATGAACAAAAGAGACACCAAGATTTAACATGGAAACCAAATTTTGCAAAACCATCAATTGCAACTAGTTACTATTTTTCACTCTTCTAATGTGAGCCCTATTAGGAGTGAACCCAGTTAAAGGTTACAAAACACACTATTAGTTGTGGCCTTGATAGATGATTTAATTTACCCTATTAGGAGAGGCCATGTTACAGTTCTTTACACTCTTCAATCTAGAAATTTCACCTTGTTAGAGGATTTTACAAATAGCTATTAGGCTAACTCTATTGAGAGATTTGATTCACTACTGCAATTAATAGAGAATAAAAATGACTTGACTTAATTATTGATGCAACTAATTTTTCTGATTTAGATCTTAGTTCTGGCTTGATTACTTGATCCTCCTTGATCATAATGTTCTTTTCACCTTGGCCAACTTGAATGCTCTACCCTTTACAGATATCCTTCAAACTCACATCCTCTATTCATCTTCTTCAATCCCACATTCAATCCTCAACTTGGCCTTTCATATATATGATTCACCTTGTCAAGCTGGCTTGAATACTTATTTTAATCAACCAAATATTAACCCTTAAGTCAGCTTGTATTAATCAATAGATTTATCAAACTTAATATGTTGATAGCTGATTAATACAAAATTGAGTACTTGATCAACACTGAGAATCGTTCATTAACTAACCCAACTTGGTCAATACTAACTTCATGCTAACTTCCCTTTGGCAACCAAGTAAACTCAGTTAATACATGATATGCTTCATTAACCAACTAATCCTAGTCAGTATTGTCTCTAAACTTGGTTAACATTGAATTCTCAACATACATAGAAAATTGCCTTTGATGCCTAAGTGAGCTTGGCTTACAATGATTTCTTGATAAAGGATTGATATTTTGTGTAATATCAAAGATAAAATACAATTGCATAATTATTTTCAACATTTAGAACATTCTATTAGAATGCCACCTTGATTAAAATATTTACATATGACTATTAGGTCAACCTTGATTAAAAGATTTCAATACTTATATAATGGTTAGAAAGTAAGAGTAGATTTTTTATCTGACTAACACAACTCACTTTGAAAATATAGATCATAGTTTGGCTCACATTTTGATCTATTGGCTAGCCTTCATTTTCATCTTAGTCTCTAATTTTCATGGCAACCCTTCAAGAAATCACTCTTCACCTCTTCTAAACTCTTCTCAATCTCCTTCTTAATTTCACCAATCAATAGCATCAACATTTGCTCCAACCCTATTAGGACTTCACCATCTCTGTTGACCTCATTAATCTTATCCTTCGTACCTCCTTAAATAGGTAATCCTAATCTTTTATTGCTTAAACAACACCATGGATCTTAGGATTTTTTTAGATTCATCGAATCCTTCTATCATTTCATCTTCTCTTTTCACTTCTAGAAACTTCTCCAAACTTTTCCTTGAATCCTTGCATAGAAACACATAAACATGGTTCCACTTGATTTAAATATTCTAGGTCATTCATCCTTAACTTCGACACACTTTACATATTTCAAGAAATCAATTATGTCATCTAGAAATCATGATTTTCTCATAAAATGTTAAATGTTGTCCCTCATCCAACATCATTCCTTGATGCTTAGTCATCAAACAGTTACTTAGTCACTACTAAACTTTATGTTTGGAACATATATTGACACTTGGTCAATACTAATGCTTTTTCGACACTACTGTTAGAAATTCTTTAGAATAACTAAGAGGGGGTGGGGGGGGGGGGGGTGTGAATTAGTTATTCAAGGTCCAGATGTCCTATTCAAACTTTTCATTAAGTATAGTGAACTCATTCAACCATTCATTCATCCATGCTTTAATTTATCTAATCAACAAGTTACTGTAAATCAACATACAAGCATAACACATAAGAAATCAACACATGACATAGTGATTCACATGGAAACCCAATTTGGAAAAAACCATCAGTAACATGCTACTCAATTCTCACTCTTCTAAAGTGATGCCCTATGAAAGGCCTCCCTGTTAAAGACTTACAACACACTATTAAATGTAACCTTGTTAGAAGTGGGCTTGGTTAAATAACTTTAGAACATTCACTTGGAATTTCACCCTGTTAAAGGATCTACAAATGGCTATTAGGCCAACCTATGTCCATAGGATTTTTAGATCTGATACAATTTCTAGAGAGTATTAGAAAATCTTGACCTAACTACAACATACAACTTATCTTGCAGATCTCAGATCACTTCTCAACTCATACCCTTGTCTGGCCTTCAATCTTTGCAACTATTGAAAACTTTCCCTTCTTTTAAACTTTGTCTCCTTAAGTCTCCACACTCAATATACCAGTGTAATCATCTCTTCACGACCACTCATAGAAGTAGAGCCTCTGTGCTCTTCCTTCTCCTAGATGTCTCCTCCTTGACAACTTTCTAATCACTTCGCAGATTTGGGTCTTTTGTAGCAACAGTATCAGCAGCTCTTTTCTTCTTGGTCTATGACTTCTTAAATATAAGTCTTGGAGTACCTTTTCCCACTTGATTCTTCCATTTCAATTACAATTCACATGGATTAGGTAGGATTCATTACATCTAACCCATATTCTATTTCCTCTAGAAACTTCTTGAATAATCCTTTAGAATTTTCCCACAAATAGTTTACATAGGATTCTGTGCCACTAACTCATCATTCTTATCTTTCAACTCATTCAAAAAATTTAATGTAACCACTATCTTGACTTAGATTTGATGAATCTTCATCATTTGAAATAATGCAGCAGCTCTGCACTATTGAAATACTAGTGCTTGACACATAATGTTTTACTCAGCATCAACTATGTTTTTCTTGATGCTCAGCACCTGAAGATCACTCGGCACTAACTAAATTTTTTTTGATGCTCGACACCTGATCTTCACTCAGCACATGAAGATCACTTGACACACACTAGAAATTTGTGTTACTTGGCTTCTACTGAGAATTCACAACAATCTTCCTTCTTTGCAACAATCTCCCTCTTTGATCTTCAACAATGAACTTTTTCAATCAGATTTCCAACAATCTCCCTCTTTGGAATTGATGGCAAACTAAATTGATCAACCATCAGACTAAACTATTCAACCACAAGCTTACTAGGTTAGAACAGTAAGTCAAATGCCAAAAAGTAAATTGTAACATCACATCTCCTTCTACTATTTTGATTGCTTCATTTTAGCTTCTCCCTCTATATTGCTCATCTTCTATTGTTCTAATCAACCTCTAAAATCTCTCGCTATCTTTATTTGATCAGTTTGCTACCATTTCTCCTTCTTTTCTGATCTCTCCTTCTTTTTTGATTCTTTATCTTCAACAATTTTTGATCAGTTGTCTACTTCTCCCTCTTTGACAAAAATTCCAAAGACATATTAGCATCTTTAATATGCAAGTGTAGATTTTACAGGTTTATTTAATGTCTCCCTCTATCACCTTGCTTGTGATTGATTTGAAATTTTAGCACTTCTACTACTTTAGGCATGGATTCCAAAGTGAACATCCTCTGCATCAATGTATAAAATCTTCAACATTTAGCTTATTTGAAGCAGGGCATACTTTCTTTTTGTTTCAAGTAGCCTTAGCTAGGGGTATCACACCTAACTTACTTCTAAGATACTCAAAAACATCTTTTGGTAGTGCTTTTGTGAAGATATCAGCAATCTGTTCCATTTAGCTAACACATTCCATCTTCACTTGTTTGTCTTCCACCAACTCTCTTACATAGTGATACTTGATTGCAATATGCTTAGTTTTAGTATGCATTACTGGATTCTTTGATATATTGATAGCACTTGTATTATCAAAATAAAGTATTACAGGCTCATTTACTTCTTCCTTCATACCTTGCAGTAAATTTTTGATCCATACAACATTGGTGTAGTTTATAGCAGCTAAAACATATTTAGCTTCAACAATGGACTGTGAGGTGTAGATTTGCTTTTTACTGGTCCATGTAATCGACCTCTTTCCTAAGAAAAATGCTCCTCTACTGGTGCTTTTTCTATCATCAATATTACCACCCCAATCTGCATCAGTGTAAGCTTTCAGTTCAAACTTTTCACTCCTCTTGTAGTACAAACCAAAGTCATCAATTCCTTTCAGGTATCTCAATATTCTCTTCACTGCCATCAAGTGATTTTCTCTTGGATTCGCAAAAAATTTGGCCACTATTCCAACAGCTAATGCAATGTCTAGTCTACTGTGTACAATATATTGTAGTTTTCCAATCATTGACTTATACAATGTCTAATTTACTTCAGCAGACTCATCAATCTTGGATAGCTTATGGCCTGTTTCCATTGGTGTACTAACTGGTTTTGAGTCTTCTAGTCCAAAATTTTTGAGTACTTCCTTGATGTATTTGGATTGGGTCACAAATATGCCATACTTCAACTGATGTACTTGTCATCCAACAAAGAACTTGATTTCTCCAAACATTGACATCTCAAATTCATGCTTCATTTCATCAGCAAAATCTTTGCATAAAACATCTTTTCCTCCGAATATTATATCATCAATGAAGATTTCTAATATCAAAATGTCTTTACCTTCTTCATCTTTGATGTAGAAGTTGTTGTTGTCATCTATTCTTTCAAATCCTATCTTCACAAGATATTTGTGCAACCTCTCATACCATTCTCTAGGTGCTTGCTTCAATCCATAAAGTACTTTGTGTAGCTTGCAAACCATGTCCTTATTCTTCTCATCAAAAAATCCCTCTGGTTGTTCTATGTAAACTTCCTCTTCCAGTATACCATTCAGAAAAGAAGACTTCACATCCATCTAGTAGACTTTGAAACCTTTATATGTAGCATATACAAGTAATGTTCTTACTCCCATTCTTGCAACAGGGGCAACAGTCTCTCCGTAATCCGATCCTTCTTCTTGTGCATAGCCTTTGCAAACTAATCTAGCTTTGTTTCTTGTTATCCCACCATTCTCATCAAGTTTCTTTCTAAACACTCATTTGGTACCAATCACATTCTTATCAATTGGTCTAGGAACTAGAGACCATGTTTTGTTCTTCTCAATCTAATCTATCTCTTCTTTCATGGCTTTATACTAGTGATCATCTTGTAGTGCATCTTTTACTTTTTTAGGTTCAACCTTGCTTAGTAGACATGATTCATTCTTGAACCTATTCCTTGTCATTGGTCTTGCATGCTTGTCACCAATGATTTGATCTACAGGGTGATGTCTTCTTACATACTTGGCCAATCTGGGTTCAGTCTTTCTTTCCATGTTTGATCCTTCAGCTTTAGAGTCATTTCATTCTTCTTCATCTAACATTTCATCATTCCTTTCTTGCATACTATTTTTATAATCAGAATATGCATTTTCTACATTCTGTAGGTTAGCTTTTGAATTTAGCTTGACATTCACAGGCTAAGACTTGGTAGATATTGAAGTTTGTTGTTGATTCCCAACTTGATTTACAACATTGTCTTCAACTGTCATTCCTTCATAGAAGTATACAAAGGATCTATAATCCTCTATTTGCTTTGACTCATCAACCTAAACTTCTGCATGCTCATCAAAACTTACATTTGCACTCTCCACAACTTTGTTAGTGTTAGTATTGAAACACTTATATGCCTTACTTCTAGTGGAGTATCCAAGAAATACGCCTTCATCACTTTTTGCATCAAACTTTCCATTTCTTGTATCTTTTAGAATATAGCATTTACAACCAAATACTTTGAAATGTTTAACATTAGGTGAATGACCATACCATAATTCAAAAGGTGTTGCATTTGTACCTTTCTTGACTTGAAGTCTATTCAATGTGTATACTGCAATACTTATAGCTTCTCTCCAATATTTTAGTACAACATTTTTCTCTATCATCAAGGTTCTAGCACAGTCAATCACTAACCTATTCCTCCTTTTAGCAATACCATTCTGTGGTGGAGTTCTTGGTGCTAATGTTTTCCTTTTGATACTTTTGCCATTGCAAAATGTTTCAAACTCTCTTGATGTGAACCCACCTCCTCTGTTTGACCTTAGGTGTTTCAGGTTCTTTCTTGTTTCCTTCTTAATTCTAGCCAAATACCACTTAAACATTTGGAATACATCAAATTTTTTCTTTAAGATGACAACAGTCATCATCGTAGAATAATCATCTACAAGTAGCATTATGTATCTATGTCTTAGATAGCTTTGCACTTCTATTGGGCCACATAAGTCTATATGGACTAACTCTAGTACTTCATTGGAAGTGTATGTTTTACTTTTGAAACTAGACTTAGTCATCTTCCCTAGTTGACATTGTTTGCACATTGTGTTTTCAAGTTTCTTCAACTTGGGCAATCCTCTAACTTTCTTTTTCTTGCTGATGCTAATCAAATTATCAAATTTAACATGACACAACCTTTTATGCCATAACTACACATCATCAAGTCTAACAACAAGACATGTTGCATCTTCCATATCTAGGTAAAATAGATTACTCCTAGTTTTTTCACCCTTTCCTATCAAATTATCATCAATATCATAGATTTTGGCAGTTTTGTTTCCAAATTCAACTTTACAACCTACATTGCCTAACTGTGATACACTCAACAAGTTGTAATTCCATCCTTCAACATAGTATACATTATCACATGAAATTTTCTCTATAATTTTGATAGAGCCTTTTCCTTTGATTTGACATGAGGCATCATTAACGAATCTAACACTATTTCCATCATACTGAGTAAAGGTAATGAACTTACTTTTGTCTCCTATCACGTGATGTGAGCATCCACTGTCTATGATCCACTTGCCATTCTTGTTCACATAGGTAACCAATGTTATTTTTTCATCTTCATCTTTGTTTGATTCATCCTTCATGGCTACATAGACTACTTCATCATCATTATCATCAGAGTCTTCTTCAACAATGTAGCATCTCTTGCCTTTCTCTTTGTAATCTTTCCTATCATCTTCTCTTTTGTTCTTGTACTTGTTTCCTTCTTTGTAGTTCTTGTTCTGTGGACATCTTGCAGCTATATGACCTACTTCATTGTAATTGAAACATATTATAGGGAGCTTACCTTTAAATTTTCCTTTACCTCTATAGAATCTCCTAACTAATAGTGCTTCTAACTGTTCCACATCTTCCTCATCTATGCTGCTATCACTGGATGTATTTTTTTTTAAAATTATTTTCTTGCTTAATGTGTCCTCCTTAGTCATTTTTATTGTTATCTTGGCCTTTAAAGTAGATTCAAGGTTCTCAAGTCTGTAGTTGTCAAAATTGGATAGCTCAAATGTAGTAAGTCTTCCCACTATTCCTTCAAAGGTTAGTGTGTTCCCTTGTACACACCTCAACTCTTGGATGGCTAAAACTCTAATAGCATAGATAGGAAGCAGAGTTCTTAAGTATTTTTTGATAGCTATTTCTTCTTCCAATTGTCCACCTAGACTTCTTATTGCACTCACCACTTCTTTCATTCTTGCAGCATACTAAGAAGCATTTTTACCTTCTTCCATCTTCATGTCATCAAACTTTCTTCTTAAGCTTTCTTTCTTTGTTCTTTGAACATTCTGATCTCCTCCATAGATTTTTGACAAGGTTTTCCACATTTTGAATGTAGTGTCATAGTCTTTGATGTCATCATATTCTACATAGTTAAGTGTAGAGGCAATATCCAACATTTCTTGGTTATGCTCCTTCTTTTTATTCAAATAATTTGTAGTGAGAGGTCTTGCTGGAGTTACATGTTCTATTCCAATTGAGGTTTGTGCATAGTCACCTATTAATCCAAGGTGCAATTTCATCAGACTTTTCCATGCAACAAAGTTATCTTTGTTGAGCTTGGGAACTTCTCTCTTGGACATCTTGATCTTTTTGCTTCTAGTACCTTGAAACTAAATCAGTCGATGGCTTTGATACCAATTGATAGAAATGCTTTAGAATAACTAAGAGGGGGAGGGGTGAATCAGTTATTCAAGGTCCAGGTGTCCTATTCAAACTTTTCACTAAGTATAGTGAACTCATTCAACCATTTTTTCATTGATACTTTAACTTATCTAATCAACAAGTTACTGTAAATCAACATGCAAGCATAACACATAAGAAATCAGCACATGACACAGTGATTTATGTGGAAACCCAATTTGGAAAAAACCACCAATAACATGCTACTCAATTCTCACTCTTTTGAAGTGATGTCATGTGAAAGGCCTACCCTGTTAAAGGCTTACAACACACTGTTAAATGTGACCTTGTTAGAGGATTTAACCACCCTATTAGAAGTGGTCCTGGTTAAAGGACTTTAGAACATTCACTTGGAATGTCACCCTGTTAAAGGATTTACAAATGGTTATTAGGCTAACCTAAGTCCATAAAACTTTTAGATCTAATACAATTTCTAGAGAGTATTAGAAAATCTTGACTTGACTACAACATATAACTTATCTTGCAGATCTCAGATCACTTCTCAGCTCATACCCTTGCCTAGCCTTCAATCTCTACAACTCTTGACAACTTGCCCTTCTTTCAAGCTTTGTCTCCTTGAGTCTCCACACTTAATGTACCAGTGCAATCATCTCTTCATGACCACTCATAGAAGTAGAGCCTCTATGCTCTTCCTTCTCCTAGATGTCTCCTTCTTGACACCCTTCTAATCACTTTGTAGATTTGGCTCTTCTGTAGCAATAGTATTAGCAACTCTTTGCTTCTTGGTCTATGACTTCTTAAATGAAAGTCTTGGAGTACCTTTTTTCGCTTGATTCTTCCATTTTTTAATTACAATTCACATGGATTAGGTAGGATTCATTGCATCTAACCCATATTTTGTTTCCTCTAGAAACTTCTTGAATAATCCTTTAGAATTCACTCAAAAATGGTTTATATAGGATTCTGTGCCACTAACTCATCATTCTTATCTTCCAACTCATTCACAAAATTCAATGTAACCACTATGTCGGCTTAGATTTGGTGAATCTTCATCATTTGAAATAATGCAACAGCTCGACACTATTGAAATATTGGTGCTCAACACATAATGTGTTACTTGGCATCAACTGTGTTTTTCTTGATGCTCAGCACCTGAAGATCACTCGGCACCAACTGAAATTTTTTTGATGCTCGACACTTGATCTTCACTCGGTACATGAAGATCACTTAGAACATACTAGAAATTTTTGTTGCTCAATGTCTACTAATAATTTTCTCGGCTTCAACTAACTTTCTCGGCACCCATTAAAGATCTTAGTTTAAGCCTTGCAATCAACCTTGTTACAACTTCTTCCTCCAATGTTTCTAAGTGTGACCACCCTCTATATCTTTGAGTATGTCATCAATACATTACTTAACCATTGTCTTAACTAATCCTTGCACTTCATTACAACATCATAACTCAACCTTTTCCTTTATTTTCTCTTGTTACATCCTGTTGATCAAATCCTCTTCATCAATCAACTAAGTGATAGTACTTGGATCTTATAAGAAAATATCATCCCTACAAATAGAAAGTTTGACATCAATGACAAAACAATGATTGAAAACATTCTTTTACAACAATCTTCCTTCTTTGCAACAATCTCCCTCTTTGATCTTCAACAATGAGCTTTTTCAATCAAATTTCCAACAACTACTTCTACTTGGCACATACTAGCACTCGGTTGACACTAGCATCACTCGACATATATCACAAGTTTCTTAATCTTCTGCTTCTTTTCTTGGTCAAGAATATATATTTGGTCAATATTTGATAACTTCTTCAAGGATTTAGTACAATTATCTTCTTCACTTGTATCATAATTAAAAAATATTTTTTTCCTTATCAAAGTCTAACTAATTAAGTGCACATTGTAGTTTCCTTATAACTCAACCTTTCATCTAGGTTCTTGTATTATGTCTCTCTCAAATCCTCTTTATTAATCATCTATCTATGGCACTCAAATTAGATAGAAAATTGTCTTTCCAATAAGGTTTGACATCAATGACAACATAACAATTGTCCCAATTGTAGTTTTCAACACAACCCTCCTTCTTAGAACATCTCTTTGATTAGGGGAAGCATGTGTGTTATTCTTCCAAAAACTTTCAATCAATGGTTTCCAAGCTTTGGTAATTTATTTATCCTTTCATAATTGTCTATCACTAAATGTCCATAACTCATTTTTTATTTGATATTTCATGCCTCCCAATTGATCTAATTATAGTATCTCTACTTATCTTCAATTACTTTCCTTTGTTTCTAATGAGTCAATCTTTCTTCATTTTGGTGCTTACTAATGTTGATGTAAGTACATGTCTTGTGATATTACTAACTTTGGTATGTGACTTACTATCCACTTTTTCATATGAATTGATTAGATTCTTTACAATATTTTTTTTCATTTGACTCATCCATCATTCTTAGTCTAAGAACCTTCGTAACAGACCTAAGTTTTAAATTCCACATTATTTAAATAAATAATTAACATCTTCCTATCATAATGAATTCTTCAAAGAATAATCTCCATATTTGAATAACTTTTCTTTAACAAGTACACTTTAAAATCTTGTTAGACATTGATTGCAAAATTTTAGTATCAATATCAATCAAATACCTTGTCTTTTTATAGCAAATTTTTGGAGGTGTTCTAATATCTTTAGTGGACTCAACATTATGAACATCAACATTGTTTTGTTGAATTGTGTACCTTCAAGATTCAAAGATGGTGTGCCTTGGCAATGAGATTTGAAAGAACAAATATCACCTACCTGGTATGTTGATGTTGTGCCTTCAACATGACATGATGGAGTGCATATACTATTGAACGTAGAAAAAGATGTCTCTTCAATAGGAGATAATGTTGTTGCTCCAATATTGAAAGATGGTGTACTTTTAGAATTCAATTGTCTAGTTGAGTGTAAGAATCACATTCGTTCTCTTTGTCTGTCCAATTCTAAATATGTGTTTATGTCTCTTATTTCTTCCAAACATAAATTGTCATTAGTGGCTTGCAATTTTCTTTTCTCACATAATAATCTCATTGTATCCCTTTTATTTGTCAATTCTCTCTCCTTCTTTGTCATTGTTTGAATTTTTGGTTTCTTCCTTCGCATGATGGTGAATTCTACATGACAAATAGTTAAAATATAAAAATTATAATGATTTCTAAACATCAAATGATTCAAATATAAAAATTAAAATATTTTTTATGAACAATATATTAAAACCTGTCAAATAAGAACACAATTTATCTCTATAATGACATGAACATTTAAAACATTAGACACTAACTTCAAACATGTTCGAATATTTATTGATAGTTGAAATAGTCAAGATAAATGATTGATATTTTTTATTTTTGTGACTTCCAACATCATGAAAAGTGTGTTTCTATCATAAAATAAGCACATAATAGAGAATGTTGGCCTAACTCAACAACAAAACTCCTTATTACTATTTTTTGTGTTTTCATATAGTGCGATCACACTATATGAATAAAAATATCTCTCCCTTCTTATCTATCTCTCATACTCTCTCTCTCTCCACCTTATCCCCTATCCCTCTTCCTCTATCATACCATCTCCCTCTCCCTATCTCATCCCTCTCTCTCCCTCTTCCTATCCCATCCCTCTCTCTCTCCCTCTCCCTCTTCCTATCCCATACCTTTACAACTCATTACAACATGTCTTAGAACTAATTATGACACATTAAGACCCCTTTGAGAATGTTAAACATTATAGGATAGTATGTTATGGTAGAATAAGTTGAAATGGGTCATAGGGTACCCTATGACCCCTTTTGACTCATTGCATGATTGTGTGTGAACTCATAGGACTTGTATAATGCTTAGGAACATATGCTGTCATGAAATGGGTTGAAAGGAGTCATAGGGTATACTATGACCCCTTTTGAATTATTAGAATATATATAATATGTCCCTAGGGGTCCTAGGATCCCTAGGGACATCTTTTATCATAGAATTGGTCTAGAGGGGTCATAGGGTACATTATGACTCATTTTGACCCATTTCATGACAACATATGAACTCTTAGGGGTCCTAAAATTGCTAGAGATATATGTTATTGTAGAATGGGTAAAAATAGGTCATAGGATACCCTATGAGCCCTTTTGACCCATTTCATGACAACATATAAAATCCTAGGTGTCTTGCAATCTCTACAGACATATGTTATCACATAATGGGTCGAAATGGGTCATAGGGTACCCTATGACTCCTTTAGACCCATTCCATGACAACATATATATTCTTAGGGGTCCTACAATCCCTAGGGATGTATATTATCATAGAATGGGTCAAAAGAGGTCATAGGGTACCCTATGACCCCTTTTGACTCATTTTATGATAATATATGAGCTCCTAAGGGGCTTATGTCTGCTACTGACATATGTTATTGTATAACAAGTTAATGAAATTAGTCTTAGGGTATCCTATGACCCCTTTTAATTGATTAGAATACATATAATATGTCCTTGGGGGTCCTAGGTTCCCTAGGGACATACGTTATCATATAATGGGTCAAAAAGGGTCATTCAGTATATAAACTCCTAGGGGTCCTACACCTACCACAGATATATTACTATATAATGGGTAGAAATGAGTCATAGGATATCTTATGACCTCTTTTGACTGATTAGAATATATATAATATGTCCTTAGGGGTCTTAGGTCCCCTAGGGATATACACTATCATAAAATGGGTCAAAATGGGTCATAGGGTACCCTATGACCCCTTTCAACCCATTTTATGGCAACATATAAAATCCTAGGGGCCTTATGACTGTTATAGACATATTATTATATAATGGTTTGAAATGGGTCATAGGGTATCATATGACCTCTTTCGAATGATCAAAATTTATATATCTATATATATAATATGTACTCAGGGATCCTACAACCACTAGGGATATATGTTATCATAGAATAGGTCAACATATTTCATAGGGTACCTTATGACCCCTTTTGACCCATTTCATGACAACATATGAACTCTTAGGGATCATATGATCCCAATAGACATATACTATCATAAAATGGGCCGAAAGGGGTCATAGGGTACCCTATGACCCCTTTTGACCTATTTCATGACAATGTATGAACTCCTAGGGGTCCTAGGACTGCTAGGGACATATAATATTCTATAATGGATCAAAATGAGTCATAGGGTATCCTATGACCCCTTTTGACCAATTAGAATATATATAATATGTCCTTAGGGGTCCAAGGTCCCCTAGAGACATATATTTTCATAGAAGGGTTGAAAAGGGTCATAGGGTACCCTCTGACCCCTTTCGACCCATTCTATAACAACATATGAACTCTTAGGGGTCTTACAATCCCTAAGGATATATGCTATCATAGAATGGATTGAAAGAGGTCATAGGGTACTTTTGACCCATTTCATAATAATATATGAGCTCCTATGGGTCCTATGACTGCTACTTACATATGTTATTGTATAATGGATTGAAATTGGTTATAGAGTATCCTATGAGCCCTTTCGATCAATTAGAATATATATAATATGTCCTTAGGGTTCCGAGGTCCCCTAAGGACATATGTTTTATGTAATGGATCAAAAGCGATCATACGATATATGAACTCCTAGGGGTCCTATAACCACTATGGACATATATTACCATATAATGGGTCAAAATGGGTCATAGGGTATCCTATGACCCCCTTTGGCTTATCAGAATATATATAATATGTCCTTAGGGGTCTTAGGTCCCTTAGGGATATATGTTATCATAGAATGGTTTCATGATAAATATGAATTCCTAGGGGTCCTACGACCATTATAGACATATATTATCATATAATAGGTCAAAATATGTCATAGGATATCCTATGACCCCTTTCAACTGATTAGAATATATATATATATATATATATATATATATATATATATATATATATATATATGTACTTAGGGGTCCTACAACCACTAGGGACATATGTTATCATAGAATAGGTCAAAATCTTTCATAGGGCACCCTATCATCCCTTTTGTCCCATTTCATGACAACGTATGAACTCTTAGGGGTCCTACGATGCCAATAGATATATACTATCATAAAATGGGTTGAAAAGGGTCAAAGGGTACTCTATGACCCCTTTCAACCCAATCTATAACAATATATGAACTCTTAGGGGTCTTATGACTCCTAGGGACATATCTTATTGTAGAATGGATCAAAATGGGTCATAGGGTAGCCCATGACCACTTTTGACTCTTTCATGATAAGATATGAACTCATAGGGGTCTTACGACTCATATGGACATATATTGTCATGAAATGGGTCAAAAGGGGTCATAAGATAACCTATGACCCCTTTTAATTGATTATAATATATATAATATGCCCTTAGGTATCTTAGGACCCCTAGGGACATGTGTTATTAGAGAATGAATCATAAGGGGTCATATCTAGTACAATGATCCATTTTGTTCTATTCAAACCGCTTAATATGCATTAGGACCAAATATAACTTATTAATACACCTTAGACCATCTCAATGGACTTATGATATACACTAAGAGGTTACAATATTTCTTAATGAGTCCTAATGTTATCTAAGTAATCCTATGACACTGTATGGTCCATTATGACCTCTTACGACCCATTCAAACATATAAGATTCAATTCCAACACCTTAGAAAATATAAACCATCAAAAGGAACTATATTTTAATAGTATGATCACTCTATAGTTTGTGTGTGCTGCACAATCCACTACATTTCAGTAGTGTGATCACCTTATATTGTGATCAGGCTATTGGGTGATCACACTTTTAAAATGTATTCGAATTTACCAAACCTAAGGCTTGGATTTTCCTTGGAGATCCAACCCAAAGGTTTGGTAGTCTCAAACATGCATGAGATGTGTTAATCAGTAAGCATGCCAAAAATGCTTTTTTTAACTATGCACCCCATCAGGTTTTGTCATGGTTGAATATTAATAAAATTAGGTAACATGATATTGTATCTCTTTCTTATCTATTTAACCATATGATTTCTTTTGAATTTAGACTTTTTAAAGCCCTTCAACTATAATTTCTTCTGAGTGTATATCCATTTTATCTATAAAACCAATGTATACTATTTGGAGGTTTGATTTTCAGTCATTGATAAGATTTTTCAACAAGTTAGTTTTCTAAAAACTAGACTCCATTCTAAACACTTTAAAAAGAAGAAGTTTTGATTGATTACTAGGACTGCATAGAGAGATTTCACATCTTTGAGATGTCCCCACTTACAAAATTTGTAAAAGAAAAATTACATTTAAAAATTACATGAAAAGTAATGGGATAAACTACATTGTTTTAGATAACTTCACAGTAGAGAAATTAAAGAATTTCAAAAAAAAAGTTAGAGTTTTAAGGGGGCCACACTTGTCACATTGTTATATTTTTACTAAAAATTAGTACCACTTTCTATGGCCCCCTTTTTTGAGTGGCTTAAACTCCACCTAATTTTTTTAAAATGTAGTTTAGAAACTAGATTCAGATGACTATGACCCTTTTTTTTCTTATTTTAAAATTTTGAGAGTAACTATCTTCAAATGCTCATCAATGTGCGAAAATTGCTTTTTTTTTTATAAAAAAGGTGGCATCTTAGAGCTGCCTTTTGGTACCACAACCTAGTGGATATACCCAACTCAAAGGGTGCAACATTTGTACCTTTCTTGACTTGTACTTAGTTCAAGGTATAAACTATAGTACTTACAACTTCAATCTAGTATTTTGGTGCAATATTCTTCTCCATCATCAATGTCCTAGCATAATCCACAATTGATATGTTCCTCCTTTCAACTATAGCATTCTGTAGAGGGGTCCTCAATGCAAACATCTGTCTCTTGATTCCTCTATCATTGCAAAATGTGTTGAATTCCTTATATATGAATTCACCTCCTCTATCAAATCCTAGACACTTCAAGTTTTTACATGTTTCCTTTTCAACTCTAGCTAGATACCACTTAAAGATTTGAAATGCATCATATTTTTTCTTAAGAAACATTGTAGTCATCATTATAGAGTAATCCTCAACAAATAGAATAAATTATTTGTTACCATAGTAGCTTTGTACACCAATAGGTCCACGAAGGTTAGTATGAACCAACTCTAAAATAACATCAAAAGTATAGGTCTTGCTCTTGAATCTAGACTTTGTCATTTTTCCCAGTTGACATTATTTGCAAATCACATTTTAAGGTTTCTTGAATCTTGGTAACCCTCTAACTCTCTTAATCTTACTTATTCTTACCAAATTGTCAAAGTTCACATGACATAGCCTCTTATGCCATAGCCATATATTCTCACATTATGCAAACAAATATGTATCAAATAGGTATAGATAGAACAAATTACCTCTTGTTCAGTCTTTGCTTCCAATCAATTCACCACAACCATTGTAGATCTTGGCCTTCTTGTTATCAAATCCAACTTTTTAGCCTAAACTATTCAACTCTTCTGCACTCAACAAATTATAGTTAAGTCCTTTAACCTAATAATAATTATCACGTATGATCTTATTAGTCAATTTTATTGACCCTTTACCTTTCCTGAGACATAGTGCATCATTACCAAACTTAACACTACCTCATTTATAATGTTCTTAGGTATCAAACATACTCTTATCACTAGTCATTTGATGTGAGAAACCACTACTAATTATCCATATATCACCTTTACTCATATATGAAATAAGGATAGTTTTCTCATCTTCATCAAAATCATCTTTCAAAAAAAAATAAAGAAATTCTCCATCATTATTATTAGACTCATCATCAATCTCATCTTCAATAATGTAACAAGACTTCTTACCTTTGACTTTTTAATATTTGTATCCTTTATTGTCTTTTCCATCTATTCTTCCTTTGAACTTGTTGTCTTTCCTTTCATCCTTGTCATCCCTATTAGGACATCTTACAACAATATGACCAACTTTATTGAATGAAAAATAGATTATAGGAATTTTACCTTTGTATTTCCCTTTTCCTCTAGGTAAAATTCTAGCCATTAATGCTTAAAGATCATGAAGATCATTATTAGAAGATTCACTCTCACTATCCTCATACTTTCCTTTCTTGTTTTTAAATTTATGCATGTTTTGATGTGGAGTCTAATTAGACTTAGAGGTTTATTCAGCATGATTTCCCTTCAGATTATTTCTATGTGGGGTTGGGGGTAGTTGCCGTAAGACGAGGTCAAGGGGTAATGCCTCTATAGGGTCTTGGGGCATCGCACTAGGTGCGCTCCTTGTTGTAGGATAGGGTGGGGTTGAGGGACAACAACCCTATGGGGTTTTGGGGGGTAACACTCTTGAAGCCAAAATGCCCTTATATTGTAAAAGGTTTTGCCTACTATTTTTCTATTATTCTAGCCCTAATTTGTAAGTGGAAAAAAGCTTGTATAAAAGGGGCTTAGGGTTAGGGATTTTCATAATGTGTGATGCAAAAATTGGTTCTTGTAGTGATATTGAGCTATAAGGGATAACAGATTGTAATTAGGTTGTAATCTATGGATAATAATAATATTGGACTTTCTATTGGTGGACATAGCCCAAGTATTGGGTGAACCACATTTAATCTTGGTGTCTTGTGTTCTCTTATGTACGATCTATTATTTTCTAATATTGGTTATATTTGCATGTAACTTTTATTTATGTTTGAGGTTAATTCTAACAATGTAAAACCAATTGTGACTTGAAAAAAGATTCAATAGTAGGGGTCATAAAATTATCATAATTTGACAATTCAAAAGTAGTAAGTCTACCAACTAGACTATCCATGGTTAACTCATTACCTGGAGTACATCTCAATTCTTGTATTATAGAAAATCTAATAGCATAGATAGGAAGTAAGATTCTCAGTACCTTATTGATCATAGTCTCATCATTGATATCTCCTTTAGCTCCCCTAGTAGCATTCACAACTTCTTTGATTCTTCCAACATAATTAGCAATGTTCTCACCTTATACCATCTTCATGACATCAAAATTTCCTCTCAAGATTTCTTATTTGGCTCTAAGTACATTATTGTATCCTCCATGGATCTTTGCTAGCTTATCCCACATCTTCTTTGTAGTGTTACTATCCTTTATGTCATCAAACTCTGAGTAACTTAGGGTAGATGCAATCTCCAACATTCCATGATTGTGTTCTTATTTCTCCTTTATCTTCTTGACTGTCAAAGGTGATGGTACACTTACATATTCATTTTCCAAGTAGAATATTGTTGAATATCCTCTTCTAGCAATGTGGAACTTCATCAAAATTTGACATGTAGGGAATTTATCTTTGTTGAACTTGAATATTTCATTTTTGTACATCTTGATCTTTAGCTTCAAGTACCTTCAGACTTTTCTCTATAAGAATCACAGCTTTGATATCAATTGTTAGAATTATTTAGAATAACTGAGAGTGTGTTGTTGTGGAGGGGGGGGGGGGGGGGGTGTGCGAATCAATTATCCTAAGGTCTATATATATTGATTAAAAAATTTAAACACTTTAGAAAACTTAGATCTAAACATTAATCCACTTAATCTCTATAGCAACTTAACAATAACATAAAATTGTATCCCACTGTGCCTATAGTAACCTACTTGTAGAATATAAACATTAAGTAGTAAACATATCAAATTACACCCACACAAGTATAACACCAGGATTTAACATGGAAACCCAATTTGTGAAAAATCACTAGTAACATGCTACCAAATTTGCACTCTTATGAAGAGAGCTTTGTTAGTAGCCAACCCTATTAAAGGTTACCATACACACCATTAGGTATGACCTTATTAAAGGATTCAATCACCCCATTAGGAGTGGCCTTGTTAGAGGACTTAAGAACATTCCATTAGAATGTCACCTTGATTAAAGGATTAACAAATGACTATTAAGTAAACCTTGTTTAAAAGATTTCAAACTGATACACTGGTTATAAAGTAACACTAGATTGATCTGATAAATTCAAATCACTTTGCAAATATAGATCACAATTTGGTTAAACAATTGATTCATTGACTAGCCTACATTATCATATACACCACTGATTCACTTGGCAATCATTCATTTAATCACTCTTCACATAAACTTTGCATTGTTTAGCCTTCTTCTCAAGTTCACCAATCAACGAAATCAACAACTACTCCAACCTTTGTTAGGTTAGCCCTTATGCCTCCTGAAATAGGTATCTTTGATCTTTGTTTGCTTAAATATCATCGTAGATCTTAGGCTTATGTCATATTCATCTAATCCTTTCTCCATTTCATTTCTCCATTCTCCTTGTAGATAATTCTAAAAAATTGTCTTTGAATCCATGCCTGGAAAAACACAAACACAATTTTCCTAAATTAAATGTTCCAACTCATCAATCCTTATTGTAGACACACTTTACATATTTCAAGAGTTGAAACTGTTTTAGCCAGAATATGAATTCCTTCAAAAACTATAAAATTTTGACACTTGTTGAATACTGTGTTCTTCAACTCGATCATCACTAGATAACTTGGTCATCACTAAACTGTATTTCTTAGCTTACACTATCTTCATTTAGTCTTTCATTGGCACTCAGTCGATACTAATTTTTTTTAGCTAGCTTCTTCTATTTACTTGATCAATACTAGCATAACTTAACTTAAACTATAAGTTCCTTAATATTTTTGTTTGAAGCTTAGTTAAGCCTATGCATTTGGTCTTTCTTGATCATATCTTCTAGGCTTTATTAGAAATAACTCATCCACTTAGTATTATGATTGAACAACACATTATCCTATGAAGATCCAACTAATCAAGTGCCCATTGTAATTACACATGACTCAACCTTTCCACTAGGTCTTCTTTTTATCTCTTCTTCTCAAATCCTCCTCATCAATCATCTTGATATGGCACTCTACTTAGGTAGAAACTATCTCATCAGTAAGGTTGACATCAATGACAACATAAAAATTGTTCCAATTGTAGTTTCGACAATATTAACTTGTCAATGTGTGATACAACCACTAGACTTATAATACATAGGAGGAGGCTAATACATGTCACAAATCCTAAAGATAAATGTTGGTGGTTAGTCCAACACTTAATCCATTCAGGTATCTAGAAATCCTTTCCAATTTGCAATCAATATGTCTAAATGTGGTACCGAACCTATAAAAACCCTAAGTGTAATCTTTCATAGTCATATGCTTTTGCCTTAGGTTCTATAATTTATTTAATAGATTAACTTGGTAGTCACTCGAGATGAATTTTCCCTTCAACCTGCTAGTCATCTTCACCAAAGTCTTAATATTTTCCTTTCCTCTTCCTACGAGTCTGTAGATGTTCCACCAATGAGATGCATGTCCTTTCAGTTCTATAGTTGAAATATTTAACTTCTTGTCAATTGGTGTATTTGTTAGAAAGACAACCTGGCTCTAATACCAATTGTTAGGATAAACCACAGACAGAAATAAAAAATACATGCAAATATAACCAATAACAAAAAATAATAGATCACACAAAAATAAACACAAGGCACCAAGATTTAACGTGGTTCACCCAATCCCTAAGCTATGTCCACCAAACAGCAAGTCCGATCTTATTACAATCTAGTGATTACAACCTGATTACAATCTGTAATCCCTTAGAGCTCAATACCGCCGCAAGAACCAATTTCGCATCACATCATAATGAAAGATACCCAATCCTAAACCCTTTTATACAAGTATTAAACCGCTTTAGGGTTATAAAATTTTGGCCATAATTAGCCATAACTTTAGTGGCGAATCTATGAATGGCAAATAGTACCAAAATGATTGGCGAATAGTACCAAAACCACTAATTATGAAGTATGTACAGTACTTTCCTAATCAGTCACCACAATCTAACAATATTCTCATGCTCAACATACATTTTTCATCTCAAAAATATGATCTAACAATTCACCAACATGAAGCTCACTATCATAATCAAAAGTGATAAAATGCAACTTTTCATTCACTCTTGTCAAGGCTCTCAATAATCTTTCATCACCTTGTTTAAGATCGGGAACTCGCTCTTCCACTTCCTCAACTTCATCCTCACTAACATCCTCAATAGGTATTCCCCTTCTTTGGGTTGTCTCAATAATTTCAAGTCCAATTGCAATCTACCTCAACATATAAATCCACAACATCCATATTACCTCTTCCATTAACCATCTTTGCAACCCTTTGCAAGTTGTAGGTCAAACACAAGTTTCTACTCCTACAACTAATCAACTAGAACTCTACAAGATCACAACCTATGTAAGTTCTAGGTCAAATTAGAAATCTTCCACCCTACAACCAAACTACTAGGTATTACACATGATCCCAATCTAATCAAACTCTACAAGGAACATAAAACTCTTTGATACCACCTAGTGCAACCTAGGGATGGAGAATCTCCAAATAATTTGTCCAACCAAGAAACACGAGTAAAATATGGGAAAAATAATACAAAGGAAACATATAATGATGGATAAATTGATTATTTTCATATCCAATGGTCATTCACTTACAATATGTCAAGAAACAAAGCCTACTTGGTTATAGCCTAGTTATAACAAATACAAATCCAATGTTTAGTCACTATGCATATGAGAGCTTAACCTTTAGATCTCCCTACTAGATCCCACACCACTGATACATCAAAGATATTACATATTTAATCACTTCATTGCACATGTCAACCTAGAATATTCAAATGTCTTGATAGTTAGAAAACATGTTACATCTTATAGGACAAATCCCAAAGATAAGCCTACTAGTCAAGACCATGAACAAATAAGAAGGTGTTATCTTAGATATAGCTCCACACATGCTCCAATATTCATAAATAATCCTCAACAACAACATGTAAGAATCACACATCAATCTATGAAAAATATCAATTGCTCAATGTGCTATCAAAGAACACACTACTCGAGAATGAAATCAAGACTACTCATAAAAAAGGGATCCAAATGACACACAATCATAGAAGAACAATCTAGAATAGATCTCCATTAAGCCCATAGGATCACACAAGTTGGGATGCATAATCAAATGACTACACTCGTGATCATCGATACAAGTAAACCATAACAAAAAGAAGAAAATAGGATCCAAATGACACAATATTGCACCAAGAACCTTAGATGCTCATGCATCAAAAAGATTGTTTTTCTTACAAACTCATACAAATTATTATCAACAATTCTATGTGTTGAAACATTGTGACCATAACCATTACATGAACAAAATAAGTCATGAAATGAATAATTATATTTCATTTTTTTCCTTGAGTAGGTGAAGACTAGGTGGACCATTTGGCACTTGTTTTTTTGATGACTTTGGATTGTCTACTAATAGAAACACCATCCTCTAATTTCTTATTTTTTCCAATAATATGAGCAACTACATGAGACTTCAAATGTTTTTCCTTCCTTGGAATTTTTTTAACTTTAGTACTCTATGTTTTTCCACTTGTCTTTGTTGATAAAATTTAACTATATCACATTTTGACACATTTTCAACTGTGGAGCTTTGCCCTACCTCATAGCCTAAACTAGTAGAAACTTTGGAATGTATTTTATTACTTAACATCTCATTAAACATATTAGTATTTTGTTTACATTTATGGTTATTTTCTAGGTAAATCTTAGCAATCTCAAGATTTTTTCTTGTAGTGACTATTTATACTTATTGAGTTTGGCATTAAATAGTCTTGACATCCAAATTTTTTTTAAAATCATCTCTTTTATACTTTTATTCTCTTTAACATATGGTTTCAAACTAATAATCATTTTTTCTAAATCATCAAATATATCTTTTAATAAAGAATTCTCCTCCAAACTCCTTTTTAACTAGATAGTCTCACCCTCAAGCTTTATATACATCTCTTATTTATCTTTATATTGGTTTATTATTTATTCTCCAACCCTTTTTCTTTCTAAAACTTGAAAATTTAGAAATCCAATTATCTTTTCAAATTAATTAAGGTTTTGTACCACCACTTTATTATTATTAATTTTTTCTTGAAGATGTATCTCGAGCTTATTATTTTCTTGTTTGAGATTTTTGATCTCATGATGGGGACATGACCCAAGCACAAAATGGACACAACAGGAAAGGGGAAATTTTATTAATTGTGAAAATATGCTAGTACATTCAATATAGAGAAAATAGACTTCAAAACATGCCCTAAGGGCTTACAACAGAATAAGTCTGGAGATAATTTCTCCTTTTAGTACCTCCTCTCAAACTCCACTTTGAACTGCCTTTTACAATGTCGAAAATGTTCTTAAATAGACCCCAGAGGGTTAAGGATTAGGAATACATTCTAGAAAGTGCTAGTAGTCATCCACCGACCAAATAGAAGGCTCTAGAAGTTGCAGTAGAAGTTGGTGCAAAATTAGAAGAATCTAGAAATGGTAACCGAACTTTTGAGAGGCATAACTTTTGAACCATAGCTTCGATTAATGAACCGTTTACATTTTTGGAAAGCTCTTGAAGTGCTCTATAGCCTTTTGGACCAGATTTCCTTGTCCCCCATTTTTTGGCCCTGTTTGAGGTCATTTAATGCCCCTAACCTAACTTTGAAGCATTCTTAGGAAGTCTCTAGAAACGAAAAAATTGCAATAACTTTCAAACCGTGGGGTTTTTCGACCTGATTCTTTTTTTGGAATGCTCTAAATTAAAATTACAATCTTCTAACCAATTTACACCTTCTAGTTCACCAAAATGATGGCTCAATTACATACTCCTATTTTTTTGGCATTTACACATATCCAAAGGTGTTCAAATACTCTATCCTAGAATACTGATAGTAGAACTATGAGAGTTGGAACCTTTGTTTGACCCAAATGGGTATCCAAAAATGAAAATACATGAAATAGAAACTAAGTCTAAGTACATTTGTTTTGGTTGACACAAGATTGCCCATATACCTCTGGATGCTCCCGCATTAGACACCCACGGTAGATTGAAAAGTGACCCTGTCACTTTATGAATGGTAGAGGAAATCCCAAATGGGACACCTTAGCTACTGATATCCAAGTTGATTCCTCGATCAATCATCCTTTCCACTTGACCAAATACTCTTCATATTGCCTATTTCTGGTACTCCTACCCACATGATAATCTAGAATGTCTTCTATCTCCTCCTTCTTAGAAGCAGGAATTGGACATGGCTCTAACATCAGCTCCTCATCTGCACCATCATCATGATTCTTTGTTAAGTCTGAAATGTTGAAAATAGGAGAAATGTGAATACCATCTAGCAAATCCACCTCATATGCATTTCCTGAGTCATGTTTCTTCAGAATTTTGCAGGAGCCAAATTTCTTCATTTTCAACTTGTTGTAAGTACCAGCTAGAAATCTTTCTTTTCTTAAGTGTACCATAACTAGATCCCCTACTTGGAATTCCTTATGTCTTCTCCTTTGATCAGCCCTAACTTTATACTCTTGATTCATCTTGGTAATGTGTGCCTGAACCTCCTCATGTAGACGCTTGATATGTTCAGCAAATTCTTCAGCTTCAGCACTTGTCCTCTCCCCTTGCTCTATCTTCCTCAATTCTGGTGCAGTCCTTGGGCTACTTCTATATACAATTTGGAATGGTGATTTACCTGTACTCCTATTGACAGAGTTATTGTAAGCAAACTCCATTTGTGGTAGAATCAAATCCCATCCCTTGGGCTTATCCCCAACTAAACATCTCAGCAAATTGCCTAGACTTCTGTTTACCACTTATGTTTGGCCGTCAGTTTGTGAGTGATGTGTGGAACTAAATTTCAAGTTTGTTCTCAACTTCTTCCACAATGTTCTCCAGAAATATCCCACAAATTTAGTATCTATGTTAGAAACTATACTCTTTGGAAGACCATGTAGTCTTACCACCTCTCTAAAAAAAAAGTCTGCAATATGGATAACATCATAGGTTTTGTGGCACGGGATGAAATGTGCCATTTTGGAGAACCTATCAACCACCACAAATATTGAGTCATTACCCCTTTGTGTCCTCAAAAATCCAAGAACAAAATCCATACTTATGTCCTCCCATGGCTTTGATGAAACATGCAATGGCTGATATAGTCCAGTATTGTGACTAAATCCCTTGGAAACTTGACAAATTTGACAACTCTGTACAAACTTCTTCACATCTTGTGAAATCTAAGGCCAAAAATAATGTTCTCTAAGAATGGCAATGGTCTTATCTCGACCAAAATGTCCTACCATCCCTCCACTGTGTTTCTCCTTAATCAAATTTTTCCTCATGGAACTCCTTGTAATGCATAATTGACTGCCCTTGAATAACATACCATCCCGAATCAGATAGTCTAACCACTTAGTTCTATCTATAGCAACAAGCTCTTTACAATCTTTCCACGCTTCAGCAAAATTAGGATCCTTAGGGTACAAATTCTTGAGTTCATCAAACCCAACTACTTCAACCTGCATTACTGTAAGGAACAACTGTCTCCTACTTACTGCATGTGTAACCCTATTAGATTTTCCACTTCTATGCTTCAACACAAATGTATAGCTCTGCAAGAACTCTACCCACTTCATATGCCTTTGATTCAATTTACCTTGGCTATTTAGGTACTGTAATGCCTAGTGATCAGTATATAAAACAAATTCTTTTGGCAATAAATAATGCCTCCATTTCTTTAAGGCCTGAACTATTGCATAGAACTCTTGATCATAAACAAAATACTTCTTTTTCACATCATTCAATTTTTCACTAAAATATGCAACAGGCTTACCTTCTTGGCTTAATACAGCCCCAATAGTGCTACGACTAGCATCACAATCCACCTAGAACACCTTTCTAAAATCTGGAAGTGCCAACACAGGTTGTTCTATCACCTTCTTCTTCAGCAATTCAAAACTTCTCATAGCTGACGCAGTCCATTTGAACTCTTTTCTATCCCCTCTTATTGTGTTAGTCAGGGGTGCACATATGCCACTGAAATTCTTAATAAACTTTCTATAAAAAAACTAACCAGACCATGGAACGATCTTACCTCAATAGCAGACCTTGGAGTAGGCCATTCCAAGATGGCTTTTACCTTCTCTGGATCCATTTTGAGACCTTCAAGTGATATAACAAACCCCAAGTAGACTAACTCCCTTTTTGCAAAGATACACTTCTTCAGATTAATTAACAGTTTCTCTTCCCTTAACCTTTCAAGGACACTACGAATATGCAATAAATGTTCTTCCAAAGTCTTGCTGAAAATTAAAATATCATCCAAATAGACAATAACAAATTTTCCCAAGAACTTTTTAAGTACCTCATTCATAAGCCGCATGAAGGTGCTTGGGGTGTTTGTCAATCCAAAGGGCATGACTAACCACTCATAAAGACCCTCCTTGGTCTTGAAGGTTATTTTCCACTCATCTCCTTCTTGTATCCTTATCTGATGATAGCCACTCTTGAGATCTATCTTTGTAAATTACTGAGCTCCACTCAAGTAGTCCATAAGTTCATCCATTCTTGGCAAAGGAAATAGATATTTGATGGTTATCCTATTTATAGCTCAAGAGTCTATACACATCCTTCACTCTCCATCCTTCTTTGGTGCCAGTACTGTAGGTACTACACATGGACTCCGGCTTTCTCAAATCAAGCGCTTTCTTAATAGTTCTTGAACCTGTCCATTTAGCTCCTCAATTTCAGCAGGAGTCATCCTGTGAGCAGCCTTGTTAGGCAAACTAGCTCCTGGGATTAAATCTATCTGATGATTGATTTGCCTTACCGGTGGCAATCCTTCTGGAACATTATCAGAGATGATATCTCCAAACTCACCTAGTAAATCTAAAACTTCAAGTGGTATTTCACTACTACCTTCTTTATCTTTCCTAGGAATCAAAGCATAGCACATACGCTAATGTTTCATGCCATCTAAAAACTTCCTTCCATCAACAAGACAAATCCCAGCACTGCTACATACCTTTTCACCTTCCTTTTTCATGGGATTCAGTTTGTGGAAAACTCCATCCTTTGTTAGAGAGTATGTGTTTGCATGACCATCATGTACTACATGCCTATCAAATTGCCACGGTCTATGTTAGGAAAAAATCATGGACAGAAATAAAAACTACATGCAAATATAACCAATAATAGAAAATAATAGAACACACAGAAATAAACACAAGGCACCAAGATTTAACGTGGTTCACCCAATCCCTGGGCTACGTCCACCAAATAGCAAGTCCGATCTTATTACAATCCAGTGATTACAACCTGATTACAATCCGTAATCCCTTACAACTCAATACCACCGCAAGAACCAATTTCGTATCACCACATATAAAAAATACCCAACCCTAAGCCCTTTTTATACAAGTAATAAACCGCTTTAGGGTTATAACATGTCGGCCATATGTCAACCATAATATGTCGGCTACCATGTCGGCTACTTCCAAAAAAAATTTATTTCGGGGCGATGCCCCGAACCCCACTATTTATGAAGTATGTACAATACTTTCCTGATCAGTCACCACAATCTAATAATCTCCCACTTGCAGACTGATCAGGCTCCACACTAAACAACAATCTCCCACTTGGAGACTGATCCTGTAGCAATACAACTACTGCATGGGGCTCCCACTGGATCAAACCACCATGGACTCTATTGTTCTTTTATTCACATTTAGTCTAAAAGACCAACTAAAGCTGAAGAGGAGTTTAGCTTCTCCCTTGTGACAACCTTTGTCAACATATCTGCTGGATTTTCATTGGTATGTATCTTCTCCAGCTTTAACTGTCCATCCTCCAAAACTGACCGAATGAAATGGTACCGCAACTGTATGTGTTTGGTCTTAGAATGCAGAGCTGAATTCTTAGCAAGATGAATGGCACTCTGACTATCTATGAACAAATAATTATCCTTCTGAGGATGTCCCAATTCTTCCAAGAAGAACTGAAGCCATATCATCTCTTTGGCTACCTCTGTAGCAGCAACATACTCTGCCTCTGTAGTGGAGAGAGCATTAATCTTCTGTAGCCTAGAAACCCATCTCACGACTGCCCCACCAACAGTAAAGACATAACCTGTAGTACTCCGCCTGGTATCAATATCCCTAGCCAAATCTGAGTCAACATAGCCCTGTAAATCAGTAGTAGAGCACCCAAAGTGTAAACACTTATTGGATGTTCCTCTCAAATATCTGAGAATCCACTTGACAACATTCCAATGCTCAAAACCTGGATGACTCATATACCTGCTAACGACTCCCACTGCATGTGCAATATCTGGCCTAGTGCATACCATAGCATACATCAAACTTCCTACAGCTGAAGCATAGGGTACCTTGGACATCGTATCCTCCTCTTCCTGTGTCTTGGGACACATCTCCTTAGTCAATTTCAAATGACCAGGTAAAGGTGTGCTGACAGCTTTAGCATTCTCCATAGAGAAACATTGCAACACCTTCTCAACATAATCAGCTTGAGATAGCGTCAATGTTCTGTTCTTCCTATCTCTACAAATCTTCATACCAAGGATTTGTTTTGCTGCCCCCAAATCCTTCATAGCAAATGCATGTGCTAACTAGCATTTTAGCCCCTTAATATGATGCATGTTAGACCCAGCTATAAGCATATCATCAACATATAGACATAAAATAATGTAGTTATCATCATCCAACCTCTTAAAATAAACACAGTAATCTGAATGACACCTGTTATATCCATGCTCATGCATAAAACTGTCAAATTTCAGATACCATTTTTGAGGTGCTTGCTTCAGGCCATATAAACTTTTCTTCAATTTGCACACTAAGTTCTCCTTACCTTTGACCTCAAAACCCTGTGGCTGAGCCATATATATTTCTTCATCCAAATCACCATGAAGAAAGGCTGTTTTAACATCCATCTGCTCTAAATGCAAATCTTCAATAGCCACAAGACTTAAAACAGTACGAATAGAAGTCATTTTAACAACAGGAGAAAATATCTCATCAAAATCAATTCCCTTTTTCTGTGCAAATCCTTTTACAACTAACCTGGCCTTAAATCTTTTCTTACCTCCTTCCTCTTCTTTCAACCTGTAAACCCATTTATTCTGTAAAGCCTTTTTACCTGCAGGCAACTTGCACAAATCCCATGTCTTATTTTTCAGCAAAGAGTCCATTTCATCTTTCATTGCAGACTCCCACTGAATCTTAGTATCCATCTGCACAGCTTCATCATAACTTTCAGGTTCAGCAGCATCAGTAAGTAAAATAGAATACAAAGAGGGAGAAAACCTTTGTGGAGGTCTAATTGGCCTTGTTGACCATCTAACATTCACTGGTGTGTGTGGTATTTGTTGTTGCAGTTGTTGCACATCATGAGGAATGGCTGGAACATCAGCTTTTGGAGTATCATCCAGCACTACATAATCATCTTCTTTCTTCTCATGTTGCTGCAACAGATCTTTGTACAACACTTTCTCATTGAATATGACATCCCGACTTCTAATAATTTTAAGATTTTCAAAATCCCAAAGCCTATAACCAAATTCATTAATGCCATATCCAACAAAGACACATTTCTTTGATTTAGCTTCTAGCTTGGTTCTATTTTCAGAGTCTATATGAGCAAAAGCTTCACAACCGAAGGTCTTGAGAAAAGAATAACTCACCTTCTTACCAGTCCATGCTTCCTCTGGAATACCACAGCCCAAAGGAGTAGAGGGACCTCTATTAATCAAATATACTGCAGTATTGACAGCCTCCACCCACATGTGTAAGGGCAACCCAGCATGCAACCTCATGCTCCTTGCGCGCTCCATTATAGTCCTATTCATGCGTTCAGCCACTCCATTTTCCTGTGGAGTCCTTGGAACAGTTTTTTGTCTATGAATACCATTAGTGGAGCAATAATATTCAAATTCATGACTGCAATACTCACCACCATTATCAGATCTGAGACATTTTAATTTCTTACCAGTCTCATTTTCAACCAAGCATTTTCATTTCTTAAAAGTTTGAAATACATCAAATTTCTGTCTAAGGAAATAAACCCATACTTTTCTAGTTGCGTCATCAATAAATGTAACATAATAATGAGAGCCACCAGGGGAAGATACTTGAGCTGGTCCCCATACATCTGTATGCACAAGCTCTAATTTCTCCTTTTTGTTTTCCTTCCCTGTCTTTACAAAACTCACTCTCTTTTGTTTTCCATACACACAACTTTCATAGAAATCCACATTCACACATTTTAGACCTGGTAAAACTTTCCTTGAATGAAGTACTTTCATACCTTTAGCACTCATGTGCCCAATTCTATTGTGCCATAGCGCTGTATCAGAATCTACAGCAGCTATTTGTTCTCCCTGCTCAACTGCAGTAATTGTTCTTGAATATTCATTTTTCTCTGAAACAATCAAAGTAGAAGGAACAATATGACCTGTACAAAGATATAAGGTGCCTACTTTCACACCTTTTTCTACTACAAGGGAACCTTTTGAAACCTTCCAATTTTTATCATTAAAAGTAACTACACAACCCTCATCACCGAGTTGCCCTACTGAAATTAAATTCCTACTCAGCTTTGGAACATGTCTTACCTCATGTAGTAGCCAATGATTCCCATTCTGCAACTTAATCTTAATTTTTCCCTTTCCAACAATCTGACAGGGTTCATTATCCCCCAAATAAACAAGCCCAAAATCCCCTTGGACATAATCAATGAAATAACCTCTATGAGGTGTAGCATGAAAAGAAGCACCAGAATCTAAAACCCATGAATCATCAACACTCTCTAAAGACAGAAGCAAAGCATCCTCTTCAGATTTTTTACTTACCACATTTGCCTCTTTGTCTCCATCTGATTTATCTCCTTCATTTTTCTTTCGAGTCCAGCAATCTTTCTTTTTGTGCCCTGGTTTCCTACAGTACCAGCAATCATTTGGTCCTCTCGATTGAGACCTCCTCCCCTTTGACTTTCCTCTTGATTTCCCACGATTTCCAAACTTACTTCCTCTTTCAGTCGTTCTGCCCCTGCTTTGTGCATTTAAAGCACTTCCTGATGTAGATCCACCTGAGGATTTTCTACGAGTTTCCTCACTTAAAATAACACCGATCACATCATCATATTTTAGGGTACTTGATCCAGGAACAGAATTACTCACCGCCATTACCAAGCCATTCCAACTTTCAGGCAAAGAACACAAAATCAAGAGAGCCCTAATTTCTTCATCAAAATTGATACCCACAGAAGATAATTGACTAGTAATAGTATTAAACTCATTTAAATGATCTGCAACAGATCCACCTTCTGCCATTTTCATATTAAATAAACACTTCATGAGAAATACCTTATTTGAAGCGGAGGGCTTTTCATACAGTGTCGCTAGGGTTTTCATCAAATCTTCTGTCGTCTTTGCTTTTGTAATATTAAATGCCACCAATGGTGCCAAGCATAACCGAATGCTTCCGAGTGCCTTTCTGTCCAAAAGATCCCATTCAGCCTCTGACATAGTTCCCTGATTCTTGGCTTTTCCTTCCAACGGCTTCCATAAATCCTTCTGATATAAATAGTCTTCCATTTGCATCTTCCATAACTGGAAGTTCTGCCCATTAAACCTATCAACCCTCAGCTTACCATCATCTGCCATTGCTCCCACTCAACTGTGAGACTCCCACTTAACCGTGAGACTTTCCTGCAGAGGATAACTGAGAAACAACTAGGCTCTGATACCACTTGTTAGGAAAAAATCATGGACAGAAATAAAAACTACATGCAAATATAACCAATAATAGAAAATAATAGAACACACAGAAATAAACACAAGGCACCAAGATTTAACGTGGTTCACCCAATCCCTGGGCTACGTCCACCAAACAACAAGTCCGATCTTATTACAATCCAGTGATTACAACCTGATTACAATCCGTAATCCCTTACAGCTCAATACCACCGTAAGAACCAATTTCGTATCACCACATATAAAAAATACCCAACCCTAAGCCCTTTTTATACAAGTATTAAACCGCTTTAGGGTTATAACATGTCGGCCATATGTCGGCCATAATATGTCGGCTACCATGTCGGCTACTTCCAAAAAAATTTTATTTCGGGGCGATGCCCTGAACCCCACTATTTATGAAGTATGTACAGTACTTTCCTGATCAGTCACCACAATCTAACAGTCTACCCAACAATAGATGGCAAACATCCATTGGAATAACATCACAGAGAACTTCATCATGGTAACTCCCAATTTTGAATTTCACTAAACATTGTTCACTTACCAGGACCTTATGATCATCTTTCACCCAAGCAATCTGATAGGGCTAGGGGTGTTTCTCCCTCTTGAGCTTCAACTTAGAGACCATCTCTTTTGACACCAAGTTGTTAGTGCTACCGCCAACAATGATCACATTGCAACATTTATCCTCGCACCTGGTACGGAATAAACTCCTCCTTTGTCCTAGTTCAATCTCACCACTTAGTAGGACCCTTTCATTTACTAAAGTCTCTCCTCTTTCTGCATCCTTTGAATGTGATGATTGTGCATCCTCATCCACATGAGCAACCCTAGCTTGACCCTCGGCTCTCCTATCTGTCCTTCCTTGTCATTGAGGGCATTCAAAGGCATGATGACCTTCTTCATTGCAATGGAAATAGGTACCATGGAATCCTCCTCTTCCTTGTCCACATCCTCTACCTCTTCCTCTCTGATTTACAAAGTCTTGATCGCAGGAGCAGTTGAAACCCTCGTTCCTTTGGTTCCTAATAGTACCCACATCTTCATTTTTCTTTTGGGTTTCATTTCGACCTCTAAATGACCTACCACTACCCCTTCCTCCTTGACCATGCCCTCTTTGTCTCCCTTCAAACGTCTTATTTAGCTTCTCTTCAACTCGTAGGGCAAATTGGTATGCCTCTTCAATGCTGGTCATTCTTACCAAACTTAATTCCTCTTGGATGCTAGGTCGCAACCCATTGATATAACGAGCAACCTTCTCCTTATTTGCTTCTGCATGCCCTGCTCTAATAAGAAGTCAATAAAACTCCTCTGTATATTCCTGGACTAATTTTTCTGCTTGCTTTAACTCATGCATCTTCTTAAACAAATCAAGCTCATAATCAACAGGAATGAATTGCTTCTTCAATTTGTCCACCATACAATCCCACCTTGTGATCTTCTCCTTTCCTCTTTTGTTTCTTTCCAATTGAACCTCTTGCCACAAGATTTTGGCATGTCCTTTCAATTTGGCCTTTGCAAACTTAACCCTATTTGGGTCCCTGATATCCTCATACTCAAAGTACTCTTCTAGTTCATTGATCTAGTCGATCAACTCATCTAGTTTCAGATTTCCTAAAAATACACCCACATCAATTGTAGGTCTTTTCCCAAACTTAGTAATGGCCCTAAAAAGCCTTTCCTCTACCTGATTTAGAACTTCCCCGTCAAATTCTCCTTCTGGTCCAATTTATTCTTCTTCATTATCATCCTCACTTTTGTCGCCTGCAACAACATTTGTTCCTCTACGAAGCTCTTCTTGCAACGCTTGTACCTGCCTTTGGAGGGCTCTAACCTCCTCAAGATTAATAGCTCCGACCCTTTCACCATGCTCTCTTCATGGAGGCATCTTCTTAACTCCAACCCACAACCACACAGTCCTGGTGCAAATTGCCTCATAGTCGGCGCTCTGTCTACACACTCAGGAAAACCAGCTCTGATACCACTTCATGGGGACACGACCCAAGCACAGAATGGACACAACAGGAAAGGGGAAATTTTATTAATTGTGAAAATATGCTAGTACATTCAGTACAGAGAAAATAGACTTCAAAACATGCCCTAAGGGCTTACAATAGTATAAGTCTGGAGATAATTTCTCCTTTTAGTACCTCCTCTCAAACTCCACTTCGAACTACCTTTTAGAATGCTAGAAATGTTCTTAAATAGACCCCGAAGGGTTAAAGATTAGGAATACATTCTAGAAAGTGCTATTAGGCATTCACAGACCAAATAGAAGGCTCTAGAAGTTGCATTAGAAGTCAGCACAAAATTAGAAGAATCCGAAAATAGTAACCGAACTTTTGAGAGGCATAACTTTTGAACCGTAGCTCTGATTGACGAACCATTTATATTTTTGGAAAGCTCTCAAAGTGCTCTATAGCCTTATGGAAAAAAATTTCTCCTTCCCCATTTTTGACCTTGTTTGAGGTCATTTAATGCCCCTAATCTGACTTTGAAGCATTCTTAGGAGGTCTTCAGAAACTGAAAAATTGCAATAACTTTCAAATCGTGGGGCCTTTCGACCTGATTCTTTTTTTAGAATGCTCTAAATTACAATTAAAATCTTTTGACCAATTTACACCTTCTAGTTCACCAAAATGATAGCTCAATTACATACTCCTATTTTTTTAGTATTTACATGTATTCCAAGGTGTTCAAATACTCTATCCTAGAACATTGATAGTGGAACTATGAGAATTGGAACCTTTGTTTGACCCAAATGGGTATCCAAAAATGAAAACACATGAAATAGAAACTAAGTCTAAGTACATTTTTTTTGGTTGACATAGGATTGCCCTTATACCTCTGGATGCTCCTTCATCATCTCAGCTAAGACAAAAAAAAATTCTCCTTTAAGTTGACTACTCTTTCCTCTTAATTTGTTTCTTGATGAAACCAATGTTTACTTACAACTTTCATGAATTAAGACTCGTCATTTTTTCCTATAGGACATTCGATTGTCAACAAGAAGTTGAATCCACTTTTTGCCCAAAAATTGAAAGTATTTTTTATATTTTTTCAAGTTTGTCTTGTTTGAGCTTAGTATTTGAAGCACTTAGAAACTAAATCTCAATAAAAGTCACAATAGAATTGTAGTACTCGAAGTATAATTTCCAAATATGTACTTTATTTCAATACTTAGATGAATTTTTTCATTTTGAATAGGCATTACTAAAACCAACACTTAAAATATCCTTGTTTTAAGACCATACCATGTCAATGTATGGTAAACAAAACCCTATCTAAATGAGACTATTTCTTTGAATACTTTTGCAAAATGGTATGTACCTTAGTTGAGATTGATGTAAATATTTATTTTTAAAAAAATTACAAATATTTTTTAAAATTAATTTTTAACTAGACATAATTCTTTTAATAAATCCCCTGTGTAGGACAAGCATAATGTGACCTAAGCATGTGATTTTTTTTTTCTTCTTTTTAAATTATGTAGAATAATCTCTAGTTTTATGTCATATAATTTTTTCCATGTGACTTTCAAATTAACAAAGTTATTAAAATAACATAATATTATGTTCTCTATATGAACTTGTAAACCTATTTTAGTATAAATTCAATGAACAAATAGAAAAATAATCAAATATATAAATAATTTACATATTTAGAATCTACACATTTTGATCTATAATGTGTTTTTTCTTTTGTCAATTTTTTAAAATTAATTACTCAGTCTTATTCATGTCCAAAGTGTAAAATTTGTCAACAAGTTGAAATTGTCTCCCATATCAAGGCCAAACCAAATCCAAAGCTCGGTTTTGGTTAACCAAGCCATTTCCAAAGATAAGAACAAAGAAAATTTGGAGGAAGTTTCAAAATTTGCGAAATGGGGTCCTTCTAGTAAAATGTCACATTGTTCCTAAAAAATGTATGTTGAAATATTAGACTTCTAAGAAATGATGTTTTGTTATAAAATATGACAATGTTTTAAAAATAAAACATAGCTCCATTTTTAAATGGGGTGACATTTCAAAAATAAAATGTAACCTCATTTCTAAGAAGGGCAAATTTTTTTTTTTTTTTTTTTCACAAATTGAAATTTTACTAAAATTGAATTGAACTATATAGATGTACACATATATTAGGGCCCTTATTACTCATTAGGTCCCATTAGGATCCACTAGGTATAATAAGAGTCTTAATGGGTTCTAGAGCAACTTAGGATCCATTATGAACCATTACAATATGTTAGAACCACTTATGTATCATAAAGATGTTAGGTAATGTTAAATGGGATCCTAAGGGATCTTAACATATTCTAATGGGGCCTAATGCATCCTAATGGGTCTTAATTTGATCTATTATGTCTTAATTTTTTGTAATGGATCTTAATCGGTCTTAATAGGTCTCAAAAGGTCTTAAGACCCCTTAGGACCCTTATTATGAATCCATGTAGAACTCATTATGAACACTTACAATACATTAGAACCACTTATATATCATGATGGTGTCATACAATAGGTAATGTGTTGTGTGGGATGGTAAGGGGTCCTAGGGTATTCTAATTGGATCTAATGTGTCCTAGAATGACTCTTAATTTATTGTAATGGTCCAAATGTGTCTTCAAATGTATTAATTGGTCATAATGGGTCTTATGGGGTCACATAATCTCTTATTAAAAATTAGCTCTTGATTAGAACCCCTTAAGACACTTATTGTGTGTTAGGACCCATTATGTATTGCAAGTATGCTAATGCATTTTGATGGGTCCTAACAGGACCTACTATGTTTACATGGGTCTTAGTTCATCTTAATGGGTCTTAATCAGTCCTAATGGGTCTTAATTGGTCCTAGAACCACTTAGGACCCATTACAACTCCTTATGACCCTTATTACGCATAAGATCCTATTATGACCCATTAGGTATTGTAAGGTTGTAATGGGTTATAATGGGTCCTAAGATTACTTAAGATCCATGATGACCCCTTATAATACATTCATGCCACTTATGAAAATTATGACAATGTTGTACAATAGGTAATGTAATCTATGGGGTCCTTGGGTGTTCTAATTGGACCAAATGTGTCCTAATTGGTTTCACTTTTTTGAAATGGGTCATATGCCTCCTAATAGATACAAATTGGTTCTAATGCATCTTATGAGGTTATATGAGCCCTTAGTACAAATTACTTCTTGATTAGGACTCCTTAGGATACTAATTATGTGTTAGGACCCATTATGTATCACAAGGGTGCTAATGAGCTTTAATGGGACCTAATGTGTTTGAATGGGTCTTAATATGTATAATGGGTATTAATGGTCCTAAGTGATCCTGGGATCCCTTAAGACAAAATTAGGATCCACTAATATATACCTATTAGTGCCCATTAAGATCCATTATATGCATTAAGACCTATTCAAACACACTAGGTCCCATTAGCACCCATTAAAACTCATTAGCACCCTTGTGAGACATAATGAGTCCTAACATGTAATAAGTATCTAAAGGGTATCTATTCGAGAACTCATTTATACTATATAGGGTCCAATGACCCCTAAAGACCCTTCAGGATCAATTAATATCTATTAGGGCACATTAGGACCCATTTCAATACATTGTGTTTGAATGGGTCTTTATGAGTCTAATGGGTCTTAAGGGGTCATAGAACCACTTAAGAGCCCTTAGGACAATTATTATGGATTAGGTCCTATTAGGACCAATTAACTATCATAAGGGTCTTAATGGGTCCTAAGGGGTCCTAATGGGTCATGGGAGGATTAAGGACCCATTATGACCCCTTACAATATGATAAGAACACTTATGCATAATGAAAATGACATGAAATAGATAATGTGTTCTACAAGGTCATAAGGTGTTCTAATGGGACATGATGTATCCTAATGAGTCCTAATTTATCGTAATGGATTTTTTTTTTAAAAATGGGTGTTCATTTATTGTAATTGGTCTTAATGGGTCCTAATAGGTCTTAACAGGTCCTAGGATCACTTAGGGCCCATTAGGACTTCTTAGGACCCTTATTACATGTTAGGTTGCATTAGGACCCATAAGGTATCATAAGGGTCTTAATAGGTCATGAGGGGTCATACGACCACTTGGGACTCATTATGACTGACACAACACAAGGCAGGAGTATCCACAAAGGAGATGTCCTAGCCCCTAGCAAATAACCACACAACAGAAACACAACAATAAGAAGCAATAACACAAGATTTGATACCAAATCACAACTCTTTATTTATAAAATAACCATTACATGCAATGTGTCAAGCTATTAGGCCTTCCCAATTATGACCAAATACAATGGAAATTACAATAATAGTTTTGTAAGATTACTCAAGATCCAATCCCAATACCTATCTAGTCCAGATCCACACTCTAGTGGAAACCTCCAAGGAAGATCTCAACTTGTGCTCACAAGCCCACCAAGCAATCTCCTTGTTTTCCAAGCCACAACTACTAGCTCTTCTCCAAATTCACTCCTCTACCACCTCCTCTTCTCCATGATGGATGAATAATGACAAAAGACTTCCCCACAACCCCTACTTATACCAATCTAAGCCAAAATTCATCCCATAACACAAATTAAATACAAATACATAAATTAAATGTCACAAGTCAGCTTGCAACAACAATTAAATGCCCAAAATCGATATCTGAGTAAAATTGTGATATCTCCTATCTCTAATTGAATTAGAACTTGTGCTTTGAACTATAGTTATAAATCTAGGTCCTCTACAACCCCTTAAATTTTCAAAGGCTAATTCCCCAAGGAAAAGTGTGCATCTATTGTGAAAGTCACACACAACAAACTGTTACAAGAAATTAATACAGGCCCTCTTTAATCCCTAAAGTTTATAGCCTCTCATTCATTATTCAAAATTAGTTACATGCCTTGCAACATGCATCCAGAAACCAAAAAAAATGAAGTTCCAACAACAATGTAAAAATAGTTCAAACTTCAACTCAATCCATCCAATCTCTATGAAATCACGAGGAAAGGTTCTCCAATGTGTCTCCAACACATTCCTAACCATTAAAATATAGCTCCACCAAAATCCAAGCTCCTTGCTCCTCAACACTTAACCAAAATCCCTCCAAACATGCAGGATTGCAGGAAAGTCTAGTATGCTCCTGCATTAGACACCCCAAGTTCAAAAAGATTTTCTAGTAACTGGAAGTACATCTTATGGGATTTAGTACATAAATACCAAATTGTTTCTTCACATAGGCATCCTCCAAATCTTCAACTTGTACACTCTTTCCCTTATTTTTCTTCTTCTTCTTCACATCCACCACAAGTGTTCCATAAGTCTTCTTTCCATGCTAATCTCCAACCTTCTCAAAATTTTCCAACTCAACTTGGTTGCCAATACTTAGGTTCTTCCTACCAAGCTCTTCATTCTACAAAGGAATTACAGAAAAATTCCTACCACCTTTTTGGATAGTAAACACATTCCTAACACAATCATGCACAACCCTACAATCATACTACAAAGGTCTACCAAGTAATACATGACAACTATTCATATCCACAATATCACACAAAACTTGATCCTTATACTGCCCAATCTAGAAATAAACAAGGCATTGCTCCCTCACTTCCAAAGCATGCTCACCTTGCAACCAAAAAATTCTAAAAGGATAAGGATGTCTCATTCTCTTCAGACCAAGTTTCTAAACCATCTCTTTAGCAACAAGGTCATCAGTACCACCACCATCCACAATCACCATGTAGACTTTACCACCAAACTTACAACAAGTCCTAAACAAACTAGTTCTCTAACAAGAATCCAATGTCCTCTTGCCAACTAGTACTCATTGAGCCAAAAAATTCTCTCCTTGCTCAGGCTGATTATCCTTGACTACAACTTCATTCACAATAGCAGCTATCCTCCCAATCAGACATTCAAAATATCTATACCCTTCTTGACCTCACTTGAAATAATTACCTCTAAACACACCTCCACCTATCCTTCTATTTTGTTCAATAGGTTTTGGTTCACCTTCTACTTTTGGTTTAGCTTGTGTCAAACTATCCTACTTCTCCTTCCCTAGGGAACTACCTTGATTCTTCCTCTTTAGCTTCTCCTCTGCTCTCAAAGCATACTAATAAGCATCCTCAACTGAAGAAATATTCAACATACCAACCTCATCCTAAATATTGAATCTCAAACCATTAATATATCAAGCTACCTTCTCTTTTGACAATTCTCTATGCCCAAACTAAATAGTCAACTTGTAGAACTCCTCTGTATAATCTTTCACAGTCATATCCTTCTACTTCAGATTCTGCAACATTTTTGTTGGAAATAATCAAGACTAGCTAGGTTAGTAAGAGGGGAGGGGTGAATCAGTAACCTCAAAACTTTAAACTAATTTAGCACTTAATCAGCATAATCCATTCACCATTAATTCATCTAATCTACCGCATGCATAAGAAACTGAAAGATAAACATTTACGACACATGAACACATAATTTGGTGACCCAGAGACCTTCCAAATAGAAAGTAAAATTGGGGTGGGGATGATACCCACAAAACTTCACTACTATAGCATAAAGTTGACATGTTAAGGCTTACATTGACCACTTTTGATGATCTGTCCTGTTAAGAGCAATTTGGACTGCTAGATCCACCTTGTTCGAGGTTTTACAAACATATAATGAAGTATGCACTCTGTTAAGAGATTTAAAGAAAGACTGTTAAGTCTACCCTATTAAAGGATTTAGAAACTGATTCACCTATTAGAATGAAATAGTAGATCTAACTTACAACTTGATTGCTAATTAGATCCTTGAAGTACAGATCACCTCTTGTGATAGATATAACTTTACTACTCCTTATAGACCTTGCTAAATACTTTGCTCTGCTACTAATTTGCATTCACTCTTCTCAAAACATTACATCTCCATACATGGAAAATTATATAATACATTACATATATACCATTCCAATATTTACAATTACAAGGTTGGGTAAAACACAAGTAAAAAAAATATTACTAAGTCAGCCAAATAGTAGAAACTCGGGTTCTGTAACCTAACTTGGTGAACTTCTAATACTCAGCATCCACTACATTACTTGACATTTTCATGCACTCAGTAGAAGTAGAGGCTCAGTCCATACTAATCACACAATGTAGCTTTGAACTCAGTGACCATTGGATACTCGGTAGATATAGTGTCACTTTATAAAAACTAAATATTGTGTTTACCTTGTTTGAACTCGGTAAACACTGCTTATCCATCACTCGGTAGATACTGGCTTCACATCACAGAAACTGATGACTCAGTAAATACTGCGAAGCTCAGTGACCACTATCTACTCGATGATAACTGCTGGATTGCACACTATCTATTTTCACTCAGTAGCTTCTACAATGCTTGTTATGAACTACTTAACTGTTGAAATCACTTGGCAATCACTGAATGCTTGATAAACATTCCAAACTGAGTGATGAACTCGGTAATCATACAAAATTGAATAAGTGTTATCACTAATGACAAATATAACTTAATGCCAACACTTTTAAACAACTTAAGTTCATAATCAACAAGAATGAACTTAGCCTTCAACTTAGTCACCATCAATTTCCATCTAGTGATCTTCATTTCACCTTCCTCTTCTCTATCTCTTTGTAGTTCTTTCCACCAAAGAGCAGCATGTCCCTTCAACTTAGTTTGTGCCAACCTTACTCTGAGTGGATCCTTAATATCCTCAAGCTCAAAGTAGTCTTCCAATTCACCAATCCAATCAATTAGGTCTTTAGGATTCAAAGTACCTAAAAAATTAGAAACCTCCATCTTATGCTTCAGCTTCAACTGAGATCCAAGCCTAGCAAACTAACTAGCCCTAGTTCCGATAGGTCTCTCCACACGATCAATTCTATCCTCACCACTAGATCTAGTAGCTTCAAAGTCTTCAGCAACTTACTCATAACTTTCTTTAGTACCCACATGTCTAGGTACACCACCTAAAGCACTTACAATTTCAGCAATCATGTCACTCTTCATCAATGCAATCTCAAATTTGAACTCTGCTCTCACCTTCTCTAAGATCCATTCTTCAAAAACATCACTAAGACCATTAATTTCCCTAGGTTCCAATCTTATTGGAGGCATCTTCCAAAATTTTAGCAAACCCTAAGAAAAAAATCCACTAATCAAGAAGATCAATCAGCCACAAGATCAACCTTCTTCAACCCAAGTCCTGGTGCAAACTGCCACAACTTCAGCATTCTGTCTACACACTCAAGAACAACCTTCACTCTGATACCACCTAATGCAACACAAGGCAGGAGTATCCCTAGAGGAGATGTCCTAGCCCCCAACAAATAACCATGCAGTGGAAACACAAAAGTAAGAAGCAATAGCACAAGATCTGATACCAAATCACAACTCTTTATTTATAAAATAACTATTACATGCAATGTGTCGAGTTGTAAAGCCTTCCTAGTTACGACCAAATACAATAGAAATTACAATAATAGTTTTGTAAGATCCCTCAAGATCCAATCCCAAACCCTATCTAGTCTAGATTCACACTCTAGTGGAAACCTCCAAGGAAGATCTCAACTTGTTCTCGCAAGCCCACCAAGCAATCTCCTTGTTTTCCAAGCCGCAGCTACTAGCTCTTCTCCAAATTTGCTCCTCTACCACCTCTTCTTCTCTATAATGGATAAATAATGACAAAAGACTTTCTGAAAACCCCTACTTATACCAATCTAATCCACAAGTCAGCTCCTAACACAAATTAAATACAAATACATAAATTAATGCCACAAGTCAGCCTATAACAACAATTAAATGCCCAAAATTGATATCTAAATAAAATCGAGATATCTCCTAGCTCCAATTGAATTAGAACTCATGCTTCAAAGAATAGGCATAAATCTAGGTCCTCTAAAATCTTTTAAATTTTCAAAGGCTGATTCCCCAAGAAAAAGTGCACATCCATCCTGAAAGTCACACATAGTAGATTGTCGTGTGAAACTGCCAGAAATCAATACTCTGGGAGAATTGCCATATCTCCCAACCTATAATGAAATAGAACTTTCAATCTTGACACAAGGAATTAATCTAGGCCCTATTCAATACCTGAAGTTTTTAGCCTTCATTCATTGTGAAAAATTAGCTACATGCCTCAAAACAGGCATCCAGAAACTAGAAAAATGCAGTTCCAACAGCAATGTAAAAACAGTTCAAACTTCAACTCAATCCATCCAATCTCTATGAAATCATGAGGAAAGGTTATCCAATGTGTCTCCAACACATCCCTAACCATGAAAACATAGTTATGTTGAAATCCAAGCTCCATGCTCCTCAACACTTAACCAAAATCCCTCCAAACATGCAGGATTATAAGAAAGCCTAGGATGCTCCTGCATCAATGACCCCTTCTACTATGTTGCACCACTTATGTATCATAAGAGTGTTGTAAAATATAATATATTAAGTTCATTGGATATATTGTAAGTCATAAAAAATCCCTATAACAAGATATGTAGAAACAATGGAAAAAGTTGCTAAAGTTGTCAAGGGGGTCTTAAAAGTTGGCCAAGAGATCAAACATTGTAAAAATTTCCATGGAAGTCTAATAATGACATAAAGTGTCATAAATGGTCCATATTTTATGTTTTTTTAATGCCCATGCAAAGATTTAAGGTCATTTTTGTCTTTACTGCAAAAGTTACAATGTTGCAAAAAAACATTTCTAATAGGAAGTTTCTCAATCTTAAAGGAAGGTAATTATTTTGTAACTATCAAAATACTGTAAGAATGTTATAAGAAGCATGTGATGATTGAACATAGGCGGAAAAGGATAGTTTTGGGGTGGGGAAGGCAAGAACAACCCTACCAATCACACTCATTCTTGTAGGAAAATAAGGTAGACAATCATGGCCTGAGGGGAAATAAGCCATTTTAGTAATTTGAAGATTAAGAAAGAAAGAATTACTATTATAGTACTTTATGGTAATGCATTCATCTAAGATTTAATGAGCATCCTTATGTTTTGAGTGCAACTATTGTTAACTACCAATTGCTTAAGTATGTTTCTTTATTATTTTATACATATTTACCATGATGGACAGATTCAATAAATGCCAAACTTGATTCGAAAACATTGTAGGAAGAGTTACCTTTGATTCAAATAAATGTGAAGGACATTTTGTGAGACATATTGAGAGATCAAGTAAATTCTCTAAAAACTAGTTTAAAATCCTCGTTAACAAACCCATTCACAAGGGTTTGGTTGTAAAACTAAGTTCCACCATCCAAAAATTCTAATATTTTGGAATTTGATTATAGACTCAATAATATTTCATTTGTTTTTAGTTTTGTATTGACAAGTGGCTGCATGTGAGAATGTCATGATGCCTTAGTGGCTTAACATAGTGAAACTCCTATATATTGATTATAACAAGTCCAATTGATCAAATGAATACTCAATATTTTTTTTATAGATGATAGTAGGTTACTAAGGAAGAGGACAAGTAAATATGTGATCTAAACTCTTGGATTGATGTTTTAATAAAATAAATGACACAATTTGCATGAAAGTTGTAGTTTAACTATCTAAATGGCGACAAACAAATTTTTTATACTTCTACCATTGTTCTCTTGTAAAGTTTGATTCACCAAGCCATTGAGGCTTGTGAATTGGAAGGATTGTGGTTTCCCTTATGATTGAAGGAACTTAAGATCAAGAATTAATGCCACTTTATTGATTGTACATGGATGTTGACAGTGAATTTGCTCTTTGTGAAAGTGCAATGAATATTTTTACTAATGACAGTGATCTCATTAGGTTGTAAAAGACATCAATATTATTTGTGTACTAACCTTGTTCCATAAAGAAATAAAGTAACATATTACATGTTTTTATATAGTAATATATTTTCATATCAATGAAAGAGTTCTTGTGTGCTGAAAAAATGGACTTGGTATTGGTTAGTTATACTTCCATGGATGTCACATGTCAAGGATGCCTTACATTGTGTTTGAGGTGAATAAGGAATTAGAACCTTGGATGATCCCATTGATAAGGATGAAATATTTTTTAATGTATGCATGTGAGTAAGATTGAATTCTTGTGTTGAATGGGCAAAGGAATGTTTGGTGACTTATTGCACTACATTGAGTCAAAATCTTATAATCTTTGATTGAGGTATTGATTGAAACTAAATAGATAAATAATATAATGATGATATAGATGAGTGACATTATTGGCAATGCAGAAATTGGAATGAACCTTGAAGGTCATGGATTTTATTGAAAGTCTCTTTTGATAGGATTGGGGTACTTATCAAGGTTCCATATGGAAAAGTGATTATGTTAATCAATTAATGATGGAATAAGATGGTATTTCCTCTAATATTATTGTTGTAAGATTCTTTTGATTAATGGATCATCAAGATCCTAGGAGAATGAAGTTTTAATTAAGATGTTTTTCATCATAGAGTTTATAACCCTTTAGGAGCTATTAGTGTTTCCTACGATGATTAATGTATTCGAAGGATTTGCAATGGGTCCTAAGGGTTCCTAATGTGTATTAAGGGATACTATGGGGCTCTTAGGGACCACAAGATTAATGAGTCATAAGAGGTTTAAATGGTCTTAGGACACATTAATAGGTTATGAAGAGTTCTAAATGGTCCCATGACCCAACAATGAATCCTACAACCCCTTAGGACTCCTTATAATATATAGTGGGTCATAAGGGGTTATAACAAATACCAAGGGGTTATAAGGAACCACTAGTGATTCCGAAGAGGCCATAAATGATCTTAAGACATATAAAAAACTCATGAGGGGTGTTAAATTGTTCTATGACCCATTAATGGATCCTACAATCACTTAGAGCCCTTATCAACATAATGGGTCCTAGGGGGTCCTAGTGTAACCTATTTGTGAGTCCTTAATGGTTCTACAACTCATTTATGGTTTGTACAAATACTAAGGATACCTTATGATACATGCTAGTCTAAATGGGTCCTAATTTGCATGCTAAGGGATCTTTGGATACAATGATGGATCTTAAGGGGTCTTAATACATTATAAGTTATTAAAAGGGTCCTAAATGGTCTCATGACCAATTAGAACCCCTTTTGGTACATGTTGGGTCCTTAGGAATCTTCGTGTATAACAAAGGTTGCTAAGTGGTCATAGGATTCATCAATGAGTCCTAGGATCCGCTATGACCCCTTATGATACATTACAACTAACAAGTGGTCCTAATGCATATGAAGGGATCCTAAGGGATACTAATAGTCCTGATGTGTATTAAGGGACCATACTAATGCTCACACAATAGTGATTAGTGGTCCTAGGATATATTTTACAAGTGCTAAGCTAGGGTCCTAAAATACGTTATGGGCCCTAAAGGGGTAGACATCAATGAGTTCTAAGGGTCATAGTTGTTGATTGAGGAGTACTAACATGGTCCTAGGATACGAAATTAGTTATAAGGGGCCTTAAATACATAATAGATCCTAACAAATGGTAATTAAAAATTGCAAAGTTGTAAATGATCTTAGGACACATGCCAAATTTTAACTAATATAGACATCTATATCTAATGGTTGGTTTAATTTGGCTTCTTCTTTTTTTATGGGTAAGAGGCCAAAGCCAAGATTCATTATTATTATGTGATATGATTAATTATTATTATTTATTAAGCTTGTATAGAATCAAACCCAAGACCTCTCAGATAAGAGGTTCACAATTTACCGTTGTGTTGTAGGCTCTTGCCAGGTTTAATTTGGCTTTTATTCCTAAAGCTATTTATTTATTTTGTATGCAACTGACATACTCAAGAATTTAATTCTAGGTGTTAAGTTTCCATATTGTTAAATTACTATAAGTTATCAAATTTATTCATTTCTAGGGTTTCTACTACAAAAGTTATTTGTTTAGAGTTCCCATTTTGAATTATTAATTTAAGTTTATGATACCAAGTTTTAGTTTAAGGTTTTTATTTTAGATTGTTAATTTTTAAAATTATTTTATTATATGTATATACATACAATTTTTTACATTTTAGAAAAAAATGTAATAAAAATTACATGAAAAATATTATTATTATTATTTCTACATAAAAATTATATTAGAAAACTAAATACCATCAAAATTTATTTGTTAACATTTCTACAATAAAAATATATGAGAAAACCTTTTTTCACACTTCTACAATATAATTATATGGAAAAAAACTAAATACATGGATTTTTTATAATATTTCTACAATATAAATATATGGAAAAATATATATTAAAAAACCTAATTTTTTTCCCACATTTCTACAATAAAAGTTAAAAATAAATCTAACATACAAATTCATTTTTTTCTAGTAATAAAAACTAAAAAACACCATTATGAACAAATTTTACCTATATATTTATCCCACCTTAAAAAAAAAAATTAAAAAATGGGGCCCGACTTATAAAAGGGGTCCTGCTATAACCATCACCCTTTTTCTAGATGGGGTGATGTTTTATAGTGCAACCTAATTTCCATGTAGGATCCTATTTTTTAAAAATTCATTTTGGGGTCATGTAGCTCGCAGAATCCTATTAAAATTTAGGCTTGGGATCACAACCCATAATGTCACCCCTTGTTTTGGAAGTGAAATCTCATTTTTGAAAAGCCCTTTCCAGCAAATCGCCTAATTATAAAAGTTCCACGAAAAGTGGACTTGTCTTCTTGCTTTTACCTATTCTTTAGTGCCAAAATTGTTTCAAAATTCTTCAACTTGTGTATTGGACAGTTCTTTCTAATTAGGCAAAAATTTTACTTCTTAGAATAAATTTTATTATACTTTGTGTGCTTATGGTATTCTTTTTTCTAAGATCGACCTAAGTTGATTAAAATTATAATAGGAACCTACTACTCTAATAACACTTATTGAAATACCCCTTACCACTAAGAGTGGGGTGAACTAGTGGTTTTTAAGATTTAATCCCTTTATTAAATAGAACTCAACAATCAATGATTTACATGCATGTCTTTATCCATGGCAAAAAGACTAATAACATAAAGATATAAATCAAAGCATAAGGAGGTAGACCAAAATGTGCACATATTAAAATAACATAAAGATATGAGTGGGAAACCCTCGATGGGTAAAAATCCACTTTTAAGATAAACTCTATCAAGCCTCACTATCTACATTTAGGTTACAAACCCCTTACACAATACTCAAAATATAATAAATAAGATCTAGATAGAGAAATTGTTTGTTTCACTATAAAACTCTTATTAATTTCTCTCATCTGTAATAATAGGCATGATAATATAGAATACATACTATCTCCTCTCAATTTTGTAACAATAATAATCACATCTATAATAATCACATCAACTCTAAACCTTTATCTCCATTGAATAACCACTAGTAAAAATAATCTCTGTCATTCTCTCATCACTTGGAAAACTTCTTGAGTAATGACTCGCCTTCAAGCAAAAATTGAACTACACATGAAAGCATTCTAAATAAGAAGTCACTTGACCCCTTCATAGGATCTTCCACATTATTGTGATTCTCTTAATATCATTACACATAATGGGCTTAAGTTCTTTCCATTGACACCCATAATTAGGAAAAAAGAACAAGTCACAATTAGCCTCTCTCACACATCAAAATTGTCATCTATCAAATTAGGAATGTTAAGGAAGCATCAACTTTTATCTTACCAAGGTATGGCTTGATTATTCTACATGTAAACTACTCATTTACTCCTTGCATATTTCCCTCTTGATGTACATCAATTGTGAGTGGGCTGCATTAGTCTTAAAACTATATGTTTGTAGAATTCCTACAGGGTGCTATTTGACAGCGATGCTCATCCTTTTGAATGGGCTTGCAAATTGAGTGAGAAAGTCTAATTGAGTTTTGAGTAGATCTAATATTAAAGTGATTTTAGTTTGGAGAATTTATTCACTTAATTTTGTAAGGAAATTGATCAACATTGTATATCTTGGGTTGACATATACATGGACCATTTTAATTCTTCTATTTTTTTAACAAGAAGAATGCATTAACTATATTGTTTTATCGTCATTTTTTTTTCTGCTTACTTTTGTCACATGTCTTTCAAACCTATTTATTAGTTGTCTATTCGAAATATATTTAACTATTAGGTCACATATACAGAGCATTCTCCCTTCATATCTAACATATCCTTTAACATCATCAAGAATATCTAGAACAATAGAACGAGCTTAACAAGCCCATTCATTAATTACTCATTAGAAATGCATTCAAATATTTTGCTTCCCACACTGTAACATATTTCCTCTTCATATCTAAGAAGTCCTATAACACCACCAGCAAGATCTACAACAATAGAGAGGTGCTGACATGTATATATGACTTTAGATGATGAATACAAATGATGTCTTTGTTTATGTAGAAAAGGCCAAACCGGCCAATGAGCATGATAGAGTCCTATGGAGAAAAACACAACTATACACATAAATGCACTCTAGGGACCCCTTGATTTTCGCCTGAAAACTTGCACTAATCAGAAAATCTTTTGGCCCAAGTTTGGACAACTAAAAACCTCGTCAAATCAAACTATCCAATCATCTTCAAACTTGTACAATCCCATGACTTGACAAGCTTTCTTCAAACCTCTCTCTCTCGTTTTCATGGCCCCAACTCTGCTAAAAAATCTTTGTTGGAAGTAATTTCGAAATTTCTCCACAATGTGCTCATGGTGTCGAAACATTCTTCTCATAATGTCATTATAACATGTGACTTTCCAAAGGTGAGGACAAATGCAAAGTGGCCAATTGCTAATATATTCTGCCCACCAACTCCCATGTTTTGTTAATATACAATGTACAGTCTCAGAGAGACAGCAATCTAAAACAAAAAGGACCCACATCTCTTCCGCAACTCACGTTCTCTCTATCTCTCTAGGTACAATTTTTATATCACCTACTTAGGCAAGAAGCATCTGTCAGGACTCGGATTCACCACTAGCCTCACATAAACTCTGTAAGTTTATGCACAACTTTTGTACTTTGTGATTTCTTATTTGTTGTGGAATCTGTCTTAAATGGTGGATGATCTTGGTCCTTGAGTCGACCCATTAAAGTGCTAATTTGTTCTTTGTTAACTCCAATGCTCCGGGTGCATTGAAAATCAAACAATCACACTTTTATGAGCCACCATACATTTGAATGAGCTTTGATTAGGGAAGACCAGCACGTGATAGTTAGCTAATGATAAAATTATGCCTTTACTCTCTACCAACCCCTTTAAAGAGACCATACAAACAAAGCTCAAAATCTAACCATATGCACACCAACCAGTCCAAAGAGTCAAGAGACTCATACTAGGGTTGAAGCAAATTTCTCTCGGTTCAATCCATCTAGGGAGAAGCATCACTAGTTGTTCTAGTACAATTCATATGGCTTAAGTTCAAATGATATATTACTTGTGTCTAGATTTTGAACATCATCTTTTTGAATCATGCTTTGTACTTTGATTGTGTTTAGATCTTTTACGATGTTTCAAATCAAATTCATAAGTTTTTGAAGATAATTTTCATGGATTGTGGAAGTCCCTTTTCATTGATACTAATAGATGTTAGTAACTAATATAACTATTTGTGGTTATCTTAAGTTTTCAAAAGGTATTTTTAGATTTGTCAATTATTTTTTATTATCATTATATACAACTTTGCTATATATAGCTACTATATTGTTCTTTGGCTAGTAAAGATTAATGTTGTTAAATTTGTGATGAACACAAGAGTCAAAAAGTAGTCATTTCAAAGTATTGTCTGAAATATGTGTCATAGTTTCATTGGTCGTTCACTATGACAATCACTCCCCCCCTCCCCCCCTTCTCCCAAAAAAACTTTTAAAAAAACTAATCTAATACTTGTGTAGAAATGCCCCAACAACATTGATGAACTATTGGTACCAATAATGTTGCACAATCGATCTAATTACTAACTTTTTCCCTTTGGAGTTGGGTAGCTTTTGGGCACCACGATGAGTTTTTTAGTGGGCTTTTAAATAGTAAAATCTAATGAATGATAATTGGAATGTGGGAGTAACTAATACTCTTCTTGTGCATACTTTCTCAAACTTATTATTTTTACCAAAAGAAACAATATTATTAGATGGGTTGACTTGGCAACTATATTTAAGTCCTTACAATAACAACTTTCAAGGAAGTAGGGAATGGTTGCATCAAAGAGAGAAATATTTAGCCCTTTAGCTAGCTCCTCCACAACCATTTGAAGATAGTTTTGCTTCCATTTAGTAGTGCACATATGATTTAGGGAAATGGATTGAGTAGTTGTTCATGTTTCAATAAATGCTCATTTTTTGCTCATCTTAACCCCTAAATATCTTTTAAAATATAATATATCAATAAAAGTCCACTAAAATGTTTCACCAGTACCAATATATATCCACTTGCACACATAATAGTTAGAACTTGATTATTTAATTACAAGGGTTGTGCAACTACTGTAGCACCCACAATAGACATAACTGGGGCATTTGTAAATATGTATTGGTCAATACATATTTTGGAGGAATATGCATTAGATCAATTGTGGAAAACAATTGCATGGTTGTAGTGCTTAGTTATTGGGGCATCTATGAATATGTATCATGCCTCACATCTAATAAAAAACTTTTAGAATTGTGCACATAAAAATTCCTCTCATGTTAGTCATAACTACCCAAAAGTTGAAACAAGAGCTTTAAACAACTCTTAAGTCACAGATAAAGAGACCTAAAAAATATTGTCAAAATTTGGTGTATGGTTTAAGATCTTAGGGCGTGTGAAGTAATTGATGGCTATTAGACTCTTTTACCTTATACAAAAATGAAATAGACCTTGGATTAGTGAATGGCATCCATGTTGTAATGAATGTAATAAAAAGGATCATGCAACAAAAGTCATTGAACATGCACTATGAGATATTGTGTTGCATCATAGACATTATGTTGCCTTCTTATATGTCTCTAGTATGATAGAATCTGTACCCATCACTTTGTCACCTTAACCATGTTAGGTAGGGCACAAAAATCTCCATACCCTACTACCTCTCTTCTTCTCTGTTAATAAGAATATCATGGGTTATAAGAAGAAATCGTATGCTAACCCGACTTTCCATGAGGGCCTGTTGTTAGTAATTTATGAGCACTTCAAGGCTCAAACTCGTGACATATCTATTGCTCACAAAGTGGAGTCCTTGGACAATATAGAAAGCTCCTATCTCCCATTAGATACTAAGGATAGTGTGGGGCTCCACTTGGATGATGATGAGGAGGTGGCCAATATAATTAAGGCTTTGGGCAAGAACAAGAAGAAAGAGATTGGGAAAGGCTCAATGGGTAAAAGTTTCAAGTTTGAGATTAATTTAGCTGAGGATTATAATGAAGAGGGTGAGGGGATGGATATGGAAGAGGAGATTGATGTGAAGGAGGAAAGAGGAGAAGGGGAATTGAAATTGAAGTTGATCAGGATTCTAGCAAGGGCTAGGAGACAACTCCCAATGCCCAAGAGGTTAGAAATGAGGATTATGACAAGGAGAAAACTACCATATCTCTCAGCTCCAAGGGTAGGAAAATGGTTTGGAGGAACTTTGAGTCTTAGACTAGGAAAATGGGCATTATTAGAGAGACTACCCAACCTAAGGTCTTAGAGGGAGATGATGGTAAAATCCATTTGGAGGAACTTATTGACCAGAAATTGGTGGTTCTCAGTGACAATGCTAGGGAGGTGGTGATGAATCTCCTCAACCATGCCCGCAACAGCATGGTGGATAACTTCTAATCCATCAAGTGGGTTTTCCATGAAACTGAAGAGTTAAAGAAAAGGTGTAGGGGCTAGAAAGGAAGGATGGAGATGACATGTCTAATAGAATAAGCATTGTAGAAATCAGGGTTACTAAGATGGATAAGAGATTGGATAGGATGGACTGCACTCTTCACTATTTTGCTAACCATAGCCTTAATATTATCAAAGTCTTAAAGGATAATATCAAACAAATGCAAGTGATGATGAAGGATAGTATAGATGGGAAAGTTGACAAAGTTAATGAGGAAAACAGGGCTCCTAAAGTGAATTTTAACCCCCCTAGATGACATCCTGAGCTTTAAAGCAAGATCGAACAAGAGGAAGAGGGATATGGAGGACACTCCAGATAACAATCAGTTGATGACTGAAGAAGTAGAGACTATAGAAAAGCTAGAGCTCCAAAGAATTGAGTTGGTCAAAGATATGGTGCCCTGATATGTTCTCCTAGCTTTCCTATTTTTCCCCTTTGGCTTTTTAGTTTGGTTGGGCTTGCTTGCTCCTTTAGACATTTTTTCTTAGGATTGGTTAGCAATCTTCCTTGGCCTGTAGTTTTTTATTGTTCTACTTTATGTTTTGGACTTCAACTCAGTATTATCTTGTTTATTGTGGGGTTTCAAACACCAGTTAAAACCTGTTTTACTTAATAAAAAACAAACCAATCTTCAAATTTGGGAATCACTTACATAAACCATGAAATTAATGCATTTATTTGCCAAAGACATGCACCTTCCATTATTTCACCTTTATTTTTTGATAATTCTCCTTCACTTCCAAATACTTCTCCTTGACAAGATTCTCATCTCTAAATCTAGAAGAGGATGTTATTAGCCACAAACACATCATCCATTAAAATCAGTAGAGAAGCCCACACATCCTAATTATTACATAAATATTAAAAAATCAAGATATTTAAATGTTACTCATAGTAATTAATTGTTAAGTTGATATATAGGACAAGTCTTCAAATTTAAGTTAAGGATTTTTTGTGAACACATTTATGTCATTACCTTTCACCTTTGTCACTATTATATATATGTCAAAGATATAAATAAATATAACACAACTTCATCAAAAGTACCTAACAATTTTATTAAAAATTAATCTTCTAAATAAAATATGTAATATGAAATCATGACAAGAAAAATAGAAAACGAGAAGGGACTAAAAGTGTAAGTGCATGAAAATGGGGGACCAAAAGGAGGTTTTGAGTGGATATTTTTCTTTTCTTTTGAAATAAGGAAAAAATAATCTTAGATGAGAAATCTAGTTATGTTCAATTTGAAGACATGACAAAAATAAGAATTTTAGTACTCTAAATCTACTTTTTAAACTACATTTTTATTCTAGGATTTCTTTGCTAAAAATTAGAGAATATCATATATTGTGTAAGCTTAACTCTTTTGCTAAATTTTTAACAATTATATGATATTTCATAGATTTTTATAGTGGACACTTCTTGAACATGCATCATTTTACGAGTCAAAATCAAATCTTAAATATGTATAAAACAAAAAATAGTTTCTAGAAAATATAATTTATTTTAAATTTTGATGAACTAATTTAAAACTTGAAACCAAATAAATCCATGCACAAGTTTTTGACAAAAGTGAAGATGCTAGTAAAAGATTTTAAAATCTAATCCTTTATATACTTGAAATGTTAAAAAGAATACATGATGAGAAAACAAAGAGAGAACTCAATATTACTAGAGCAAATTTTTAACTTGACTTTGAATACATGTAAACCCAATGGAAAGAAAAATCAAGATTTAAGTATTTTTCATACCATGTAGAAAATGTCTTTGGCCATTAACATAAAAGTACAACCCATTGGGGTGGATTTTGGCAAAGGGCACTCCCCTTAATATGACAAACACATAACATAAATAGAGACACAACATCAAAATCAAAAGAACATAAAATGGGCTTCCTAATATCTCCAAAAGTGGGACTTACAGATTTTAGAAATACAGTATGCAAAGCCACATGGGCACCTTCCTTACAATATTTTGCAAGATAGAGCTACAAACCACCACCTAGAAGTGCCTTAGACAACATTGTGGGCCTTCCTTATATAGGTAATTTTCCACCACCTAGAAAGGTTCTAGACATTTAGCTAGTTTTACCTCAACATGGGGGTGCAACAGTGTGAGGGGATGTCGGGATGAGTTTCAAGTGCAGGCAAAAAATGGCCTCAAAATATATATAATTTATATGACTGAAAATGCTAATTATGAAATGACACTTCAATATATTATATAACATTGACATACCACGCTGAACCCACAATATTGGGTACCACTTTTGGGGGACGAAGGAAATCGCAAAATGATGAAAAATTCCCATATTGAATTTTATGTATGTTTGCGTGAACATGCTAACAATGTTCACGTGAACATAAAACTATTATATGTTTACGTGAACATATTGAGTTTAAATAAGGTATATTTGCACAAACTTACCTTATTAATATGTTCACACACACATATTTTAACGGCAATTTTGTGATTAAAATTCCATTTTTCCATTTGAGATCTTGATAAATTTGGTTTTTTAATGTTCGCGCAAACACAAATTATTTTACATGTTTGTGTGAACATGTTAACTTAAATTTCCAATCACCAGATTATTTTGCCTGTGCGTTAGCATGCACATATGTTTGCGCAAACATGTCAATTTACAAATTTTTGGTGTTTTTTTCTTATAAAAAATGAATTTGTCTCTTTTGACCCCCAAAATTGAGATTGAATGATCTCCTACTATAAAATAAAAAATGCCAATTTGTGTTGCTTGGAGCAAGCTTTTCGATGACTATAATTATAATACATATTACATTCATTAAAACTTTCAAATATGAGTTTAACTCATTATAGGTTCATTAACGGTTAAACATCAACTAACTTCGACACTTTAGGAAAATTTGTAAATTAGGTCAAAAAAATTTGAAAAATATCTAGGAAATAGGTTGTTGAGATAGCTTTCTATTAAAAAAAAAAGATTTATGATAAATTGAGTTCAAGTTATTTGTGTCAAAATGAATGTATGTCTGAATTATGATTGATGTCACTTCAAAACTTCATAAAATATACAATATTCAACGAAATTAAATCAAACCAAATGCATCCTCTGGGTATTGATGTTACAAATCCAACACTGAAAGAATTACCTCATTATCATTTTCAGAAAAAAAGTTATGCGTATCAAACAGACTGTCACTCTTTAAAAATATTGATTTTTCATATGTACCACTTTTCGGAGGAGAAGAAAAATTTGACTTAAATAATTTTTCCTTTTAAATTAAAAAATATGATTACAAAGTAGGAATAGAGTACTAGAAATCACTGGTTTATGTCATCTTGAAATTATACATAGTTTTAGAGATATAGTCACTCAAATGTGAGGTTTGTTTCAAAAATATTGATTTTAGTGTCAAAATTGGTCAAAAAGTGGAACCCATTATTGTGGGATCACCCACCAAATATAGTTGAATACAATGAATAGAGAAAATAGAAATGCGATTCACAAACCATAAGTTCAAATTTGAAACTTGAAACTTCATAACCATTACTAATGACCATTTAACAAATTAACTTAGTTCAAGATGCAATATTCAAAATTCATTATTCGAATATGATTCTATGAATATCATATATCATAAAGATGCTAATGATGACAATGAGCCGAATAACATGAAATAGTGAAATAATAATAATGTATCATAGCCATATCAAAGTAAGTACAATCAACAAAATGAAAAAATGTCAATAATGAGAATGGAATCATCTCAAGTGCTCTGTGATCATCCCCTATACCAAAGTCCTCATCACTAAAACTACTAGACTCCTCGTGGGTAAGATCTTGATCCTCTAAAGGAACACCAACTAGCCCTACATTGGCTTCTACTAAATCATCACCCTCATCAATCTGAGCTAGATCCTCTGGCTCCACATCCCATCATTTTGCAAGGCTCTCATTGTACTCACATGTCTTGCGATCTTTGAGCTACAAGTAACCATGTACAACAACCAACTTCTCCACTCTCTGAGAGGTAAGTTTGTTCCTCTTAATAGAGTGAATGAAGCTATAGGTGGACCAATTCCTCTCTATAGCTAAGGAGCTAGACACCTAAGATAGCAAAGTTGAAAGTTACAACTTACAAGTTACAAACAAATGTTCATACAATTTGTAACAAATGATAAATGGTAAATCAATGATTAATAATTATTGAATCAATGAATTATAAATTAAAATTAGTAAAGTAAAACCCTTAAAGTTAAGATTATAAAGGGTTGGAATTAGTAATTAGCATTACAAACCTGCGAAAGCAGTTGGATGGCTAGTGAGGTGATCTTTGACTTTTGTGACTCATGACATTTCCCCCACAAAATGAGATTCTTTTGTGCCATGGTTTTGAGATCCACCTTTTCAATATCCAAGTATCCTACAAGTTACAAGTTTTAAAGTTTACAACATAATATTAAAATAACTTAAATAAAGTTATGTCTTATAATTAAAGTAACAATTAATTATTAAAAGAACTTATAATTATAAAGAATTTAGAGCACTGAAACAAGATTTAAGGATTACCTGAAAGACTAGCAAATTTAGACCACTCGGTACGAATCTCACTAGCAGTCTCGATATCATACATTTTGGCAATGCAACAAAAGAACCAATTCTTCACCTCATCATCTCAAAGTGATGTGACTCTACCAGGCCTAGGTATGTACCACTTCGGGTTCAATGCATAGATAGCCATGTGCAAAGGAGTGTTCAACTTCTCCCACCTACAGTGAATGATAGGCTCAATGTGCTCCGTATAGAATGCTAGAGTGGGCTCTCTCTCACGCACAACAACCCTCATCTACCCAAGAATGGAATCAATGCGCTCATAAACCTCTCCAAGGCTAGGTGAATCTACATCTCCACATCTAATCACTTGAAACACTGGAGTAATGATGGAGACTATGTATTTTGCGTCATTCCAAAATTGATCATTCTTCACTATCTCCTTTACTCTCTTCCCCTACTCTATTCTAGACTCAGGCCATCGATTCCATTCTTGTGTCATAACCATGAGTTGCAATGGGTCTTGCAACTTAATCATTGTCTCCAAGAGAATATAATATGATGTGTACCTAGTCTCAACTGGTTTTAGGAATTGCTTCTTTGTGAAGCTCCTGAAAAGTGCATGTGATCTATGGTGATTGCAGATAAACATTTGCACCTCTCTCCCATCATTAACCACCTTTCTAATCCACTATATTTTCCTCATGTCTTTGAGTGCATTGTTCATGGCATGTACACAACATGGAGTCCACCAAATATGCCTATAGGCTTCCTCAACAAGCCTCCCTGCAACTTTGCACACATGTGTTGCATCTGTCACAACTTGGACCACATTTTGTGGCCTAACCTCCTCAATGGCTTCCCTAAGCACATGAAACTGAAAATCAACATCTCTATGATGCCTTGAATAATCAATTGACTTAAAAAAGTACGGACCCTCGATGCATGTAACCATAATGTTGATGAGTGGACGATGACTAATGTCTATCCACCCATCAAGATAATGCTATAGCCTAAATCCATCCAACATTCTTTCATCTGCTCCATCAAGATCCCAACCTTGTCATAGGCTCTATCCAACACTGTGGTCTTCAACTTGTGGTCACCTAGTGGCACATATGATGGCTCTCCCTCATTCATTGCCATGGACATCATCCTCACAAAATAGGGAGATCAAGCCACATGTGTAGAGATGTCATTGGCAAAGAAGAAATCACCAACAACATCATCTAAGTGGTCCCTTGTGTGTATCTTAAATAAATGAGCAATGGGGTTACTACCACTATGACTTGTAGTTTCTTTTTATTTCCCCCTACCATTATCCCCTACTGAACTATGTGTAGGTGAGGAAAATGATGGTGTAGGTGACATATTCCCTGCTCTCTAATGCAAGATATGAGTAGATGTATCTCGTTTCCCTTGTAACTATTGTATATTATGTACCTGTTGCCTAGCAGACAAAGATCTAGGCACTAGAACATTACTATCATCAGGAATGCCCCATAGTTTGTTCACTTCAATTTTGTATTTCACATTCTTAAGATTTGACAAGAATATGTATGGGTTTACACCATAGCCACTCCAAAAAAGGATGTGTGAATTAACTCTTGCAATGCTACCAAACCATTTTGGGCCACATATATTGCACTTCCATTTACATGTGCCACCTCCTGAAGGTGTAGGGCATGTAATTTTCATAGAAAACTATTTTAGAGGGGACTTTGGATCATAAGGACCCCAAGCATACTTTGTCAAAATATCTGAAAGGAAATCAATAGAAGGCACCCCTGGTGCAACATAAGGAGGCTCTTCCTCAGTCTCAAATTGACCACCTACATCAGTCCCATGATCACTTCCTTCGAACTCAGGCTCATAATTAGATGCACTTGCCTCATTAATTTCTATGTCTTCTGCACTTTGGCTGGATCTAGATGCCATTTATAAAACTGCATTTCACGAAATGAAAATAAAATTATAAAAATGATCATGATACATTTCAGACCAAGTAAAAAAAAGTTATACAAACTAGTTTCAGCCTACTTAAAACTTAAAACTTTACTATTTAATTTTAGCATTTACTATTTAAAAATATTTAAAAAGAAAGCTAAATACTAAATACTAAATGCATTTCAGCATATGCCATATTGCCATATTTTTATTTTAAGAACAATGAAAAAAATTTAAAATTAATATAGATAATAAAAATCATAGAACTATCAACTATCAACAAGATTCAAGAATGAAACATTCAAAAATTTAAATTGAAACTTGAAAGAAAAATTAAAAACTAAATTAAAAAAATTATAAACTGATTTCTAAAACCAAAAAAAGTTATAAAATAAATAAAACCTACCTTGAACTTGAGGAGACACTTTCCAAATCAAATCTTCTTGCTCCTATTGCTCCTCTTGATCTTGCAATCCCTTGCAAAATCACCCACTAAGCTCTCACAAACTCCTCCAAACTTTTTTGCTCACTTAGCTCATTGTTGCCCCAAAACAATGAAATGAAAATGAGGTCTATTGGTCATATTAAACCTTCAAATAGACCACATGGGACCCACACCCAATTAGAATTAGCATGCCTAAAAAACAAAATAAAATAAAATGCAAAAACACCTTTTATTTTTTACTTTTTCGACCATCTACCTCGGAGCACCCCACGAGCACCCTAGGAGCACCCACAAACCTAAGCACCTGCCACGTACCTGAGCACTACATCCCACCTGGGTGCTCAATCAGTGCAACAAGGGTGCGGAGGCAAAAAAATTCTTGGCGAGGGTACTCGTGTGCATGACGTACCCACACCGGGTGCTTACGACACTGGGTGCATTGGGGTTTTGACCTAGGTCTGTGCACCCGGGTTACACTACATTTAGCCCTAACCCTTGAGACTGACCAACCCTAAAATTATAATATTTATTAAATTAGAGTCAGCTCAAAATAATTACAAATTATATTTTAAAGTAGCCCAACTTTTAGAGACCATAACTTTTCAATCATAGACCCAATTATCTATTATAACCACTTTTTGAAAAATGATAGCTCTTGGACTACAACAACAAATTGTGCAATCATCCTTTTGTTGAGGTTTGACATTGTTTCAAAACCTCAAAGGTCTTCAAAATTGAGCTCAAAGTTTTTATACCAAAATTGTATCCCAAAAATATTCAATAACTTCAACAATACATATTATATGGCCCAATCAAACTCAACTAGCAAGCTAATATATCAAAGACGAACCTCCACCTAGGAAATCATAACTTTTGAGATTGTATGACCAACTTAATAAAAATAGTAAGTTCCCACAAATAGTAACTTTGCACTAAAATACGCTTATTGAAAATAAATAAACATAAATTTTTGGATTGATGCAAGATTTGGTTTACAAAATGAGAGCAAAGGAAAGTATTGTTCTAAAATGCATTGAGCTCTAAGCTTTGCATAGGCTAGGGTTTTGTGCCCTAGTGCTGACCTTTCCTACTTTGTCTGTTTCATGCAGATGTGTGTGTGTGTGTGTGTGTGTGTGTGTTCTTTAGAGGTGTGTGAGGGATGAGTGCTGTTGTGTGGATTAGCTCTGAGGGAGTTTGTTTATTGAGCTCCTATGATCATGAGCGAGGTTTCCAAGAGTCTCATTCTTGTTGGAGCCTCAACTTGTGTTGGATCTTCTCCTCGAGTAAGTTCATAGGAGAAGGAGACATTTTATGTTAGCAAATGCTCAAAGTTAAATAAAATTAATGGTTGTCTTTTGCGTAGCCAAGATTGGCTTCTGTTGGTTATCCCTCCAGAGGTAGTAATGGAAGATGTGGACTATTTGGCCACACATGCATTGATATGCAAGTTTCTTGGTATCCAAATTTCCTTGTCAGGTCTAGAAGCCTAGATTCGCCATTCCTAGTAGGTGGAAGGTGATATGGATACTATGTTATCTGGTAATAGCTACTTTTTGGTGGCTTTCTCTTACATGTCAAATTGGAACTGGGTCTTTGAGGGAGGCCCATATTTTTATGACCATGTGGGTCTTTTTTATCAAACTCTGGCATCCTGGGTTCAATTCTACTGAGGATCTCCCTTTGAGGGTTCCTATTTGGGTCCACTTATTGCAGCTTCCTTTGGAGTTTTGGTGAGGGAATATCCTTCGACAGATTGTCACTATGCTTGGGAAGCCAACTGCTATAACACATCAATCACTAGATAAAATGATTATTTCTTATTCCCATATTTGTGTTGAAATTGATTTAAATAATCCTTTGCTAGATTCTTTGGAAATTTTCCTAGGCTCTTCCTCTTGGATTCAACAGCTAGACTATGAATCCCTTCCCTTTCGATGCTACATTTGTCATACATATGGTCATTTATAGTGCCAATGCCCTCAAGCCTCTAAAGGAAATGGTACCCCTAGTGAGTTCTCAGGCCCAAGGATGGCTAATGATGGTAAGGGGAATGGTCAAACTGTTAGTATTGGAAAAGGGAAAGTTCAGATTGATAGTATTAGTAAAGGAAAAGCTCAAATGAACACTTCAAGTCAGGGGCAAGGGTCATCCAATACTACCAATTCTAATAAGGATGGTTTTATCCTTGCTTGAAACCATGCTAAGGAGAGGGCTCAGAAGTGATCTCATCTAGATTGACAAGTGGACTTGGGGTTCAATCAATTTGAGGTGCTTGACAACATGGTCATAGAAGAAGGCATTCCTACAGAGGCTCAATGTGGGGTTACTACCTCAGAGGGGAGGAGTTCTATTCTTAGTGGCAACTAGGATGTTGTAGTTCAATAGAAGCCAGAGGCCTCTATTGGCCCTGAGTCTAGTGTCCTTGTGGTTTCTCCAACTCCATAGCAAAAGAATATTCTTCTAGTAGATTTGGTCAAAGATGTGTTTGCCTCTGGTAAAAGAAAGGGATCTTCTCTTTCTTTGGGCCTAATGCAAAGACCATTTATGAAAATCTCTTTTGTTACTCCCTCAAGAGTTGGGCGAAAGTAGGATCAGGAAAAAATTAAACTTACAGGAGATTTACTAGTAGAGTCTGGGGCCATAAAGGCCATAGATGAACATTTTCCCACTCTACTCAATGATTATTCTCTCATGGAATGTGAGGGGGTTGAATAGCATCCCCAAACAAAAAGATATTCATGAGCTAGTGGCTGATCATTCTTTAGATATCCTCTGTATCTAGGAGACCAAGCTTTCAATGGATTCCATTTTTAGATGTGCTCCTAAAATTTGGTTTCTTGGGCAATGCCAATGTGTTGGTGCTTTGGGGAGCTCTGATGGTCTTGCCATTTGTTGGGATCCTAGGAAAGTTACGCCCCTCTTTTAGATCTCTTGCCACTCAGCTCTCTCAATGGTGGCCTCTTCTTTGGAAATTGGAGAGTTGATTCTTGTTACTAATGTGTATGCCCCTAATGATCTCCCTAACAAGATTAAGCTTTGGGCACATATTGGGCATGTGAGAAGCTATCAGCCATTCTTGCCTTGGATTGTGGCTGGGGATTTCAACTTTGTCATCAGTTTGGAGGAGAAGCGGGGTGGTCTAGCTCACTTGGGTCCTTCTAAGCTTCTTTGGGAACATATAGATCTTTTGCATCTCTCTAATGTCAAACCTCTTAATGGGCTCTTTACTTGGAACAATAGAAGGTTTGGAGATGATGCCATCTCAGAATGCTTGGACAAGTTCCTGGTTTCTTGCTTTTGGAATTGTGGCTCTCTTTCTCTCTCTTCTGAAATTCTTGATAGGAGAGGCTCTAACCACTGGCCTATCAAGCTTGTGACTAGTTTTTTTTTTTGTCCCCAAGAAGCCTCCCTTTAAATTCTAGCCGATGTGGCTTTGAGACTCTTCTCTCCATGATTTAATAGCTGACTAGTGGAGATAGGGAAGCCCTACCTATGGCACTGCTGTGTTCTCCTTCTCTAAAAAATATATTATGTCAAAAGGAAGTTGAAGAATTGGAACAAGAATTATTTTGGTAATCTCCACATTATGAAGAAGAGGGCTTAGGATCGTCTTGATGTTATTACTAGGCAGATTCAGAATTTGGGTTTTTCTAAAGCTCTTGGCATAGCAAAATCCCAAGCTTTTAGTGATTTAGCAAAGTGGGATCTTAGAGAAGAAATTTATTGGAAATAGAAGGCTCAAATTGACTAGGTTCAAGAAGGGGACAAGAACAACACATTTTTCCATAAATCTGTGCAGGCTCGATGTAACAGGAGTTACATTTCTTCTCTTGTTACTTCTGACGGGACACATATGACTTCCTCTCAAGCTATGTCTAGCGAAGCTATTTAGGTTCACTAAGCTCTCTTTTTAGATGACTTTCCTCTGATAGAGATTGAGGAGAATATGATCTTGTCCTGTATTCCCTCTTTTGTGACCAAGAAGATGAATGACTCTTATGTTGTCAATTTTTATGTCTAACTTGGAGGAGGTGGTCTTCAGCTTGTGAAAGGGAAAAGCTTTGGGGCCTAATGGCTTCCTCATTGAATTCTTCTAGGAATTTTGGGATATTATCAATCATGACCTTTTGGATGTGGTTATCTCTGAGGAACAAGGGGGTTTTGTGGCTGGATTTTTTTTTTGGATGGGGTGGTTATTGCTTCTGAAGCCATTCACTCTATGTATACTTCTAGAAAACACACCATGTTCATCAAACTTGATATGGCTAAGGCTTATGATAGAGTCAATTGGGTTTTCTTGTGGAAAGTTCTTTTGGCTTTTGGCTTCAATTAGGAATGAGTTAGTTGGGTTTTGAGTTGTGTTACTACTCCCTCCTTCTCAGTCCTTCTTAATGGTGAACCGTTAGAGCTTTTTGGGGCCTCTAGGGGTCTTCGCCAGGGATATCCTCTTTCTCCTTATTTGTTTATCATTATGGCCAAGGGACTTGGTAGACTTATCAAGTCTCATGTTTCCTAAAATATGATTCAGAGTTGGAAATAGGGAAATGGTCTACCCATTCTTTCCCACCTCCACTTTTTTGATCATACGACCCTTGTTGGCAGAGCTTGGATTCATAAAGTTGAAGCCTTTCGGCTCACCTTGGATACTTATTTGGTTGCCTCTAGTCAAAAAATCAATGACCACAAGTCCTCTATTTTTTTCTTCAACACTCTTAAGCCTATCCAGTAGAGGATTGTTAATATCTTAAGACTTCAGATTGAGTCTCTCCCTCTGATTTACTTGGGGGTCCCTATTGTGGTGGGAAGACAACCCGGGCTTTTTTAGTAGCGCTTGCTCGACAAGCTTCAATAGATATTCAATCATTGGACTCATAGGTGGCTCTCTATTGCCAACAAGGTGAATCTCTTGCAATCTATGATTCAGACACTTCCCATATAAAGAAGCATGGTTCAGGCTGCCTTGACATATTTTCTTAAGGAATTTGATGCTCTTTCTCGCCAATTTCTTTGGAACAACAATTTGAAAAATACTAAATGGAGCCTCATCAATTGGGATACTGTCTGTAGGCCAAAAAAGGAAGGAGGCCTCAACCTTCATTCTACTATCTTGTGCAGTCAATCTCTTGTTGCCAAGCTCTATTAGCGTTGGTGTTTCAATCAGTCTCAACTTTGGGTCCATATCCTATCACACAAGTATTTACCTAGCATTGAACCTTTAGATGTTTCCAAGTTTCCTCTTGAGGGAAGAGGCTCTATGGTGTGGAATGCCCTCAAGATTGGTGCTCACCTGGTGAAGAGAAGTCTATTTTGGATATGTAACTGAGGCACCAAGGCTCTATTTTGGAGTGATTCCTGGAATGGGCACCCTCCTCTCTTGTCCTCTCATCTGCACTTATAGCCTCTTTGTGTTTTTTTTCCTTTTTGTTGGATGGAATAAGGTGGCTCATTATAAGGAGGCTCATAACCTAGGCCTTGCTATTGGTTACAGATGGAAGAATTCTTCTAATTGGCTGTTAGGTGGCTCTCTAGGGGATCGATTGGAGCTTTCTCATATCTTGGCTTCTAGGGAGTGCAGCTCTCTACAGAAACTTGATGTTTTGGCTTGGGGAGGTGCTTCTTCTGGCAAGTATTCTGTTTCAGGGTACCTTGCACTGACTAAGCAACTATTTGGCGAGGTGGAGGTCTCTTGGTGGAAGAAAGCTTGGAATAACTTTTCTTGGCCTAAGTGTAACTTTTTCCTCTAGATTTTGGTTTACAATCGTTGTCTTGGGAGAATCTTTGTAAGAGAGGCTTCCAAGGGCCTTCCATTTGTGTCTTATGTTGTAATAGTGAAAAGACTATTTCTCACCTTTTTTTTTCAGTGCCCCTTTGTCAAGAAAATTTGGCACTTCTAGTGGAGTGTGTGGGGATGCACATGCTAGCATGTTTCTTCATTGTCTAAGTTTTGGGACCATTTGGGCCATCCCCCTTCCAAGACCTCTTTTCTTTAGGTTTCTTGGACTATTGGCCCTTCCCTTATTTTATGGCATGTTTGGCTTGAGAGAAATAGGAGGATATTTCATGATGTGCAGCTAGGGATCAGACACTTGTGGGGGGAAATTTCTCATTCTCTTCATGAAACACTATTGGATAAATGTGACTTTGGTGGAGGTTTGGACCTTAGAGATGCTGGTATTTACTCACATGTTTCCTTTCCTCTTCAAGGTGACACTCCCTCTCTCCCCCATAGATGCTCCAAGAATAGAGCTAGGTAGCGCTCTCAGTGTGTTAATTATGAGGGGCATTGGAATCCTCCTTAGGCTGGAGTTCTTAAAATCAACACTAATGACTCTTCTTGAGGAAATCCTAAACCAACTAGCATTGGGGGAGTTGGGTGTGATAGCTCTGGTGATGTTCAATTTTTGTTTTCTATCTACAAGGGTTACCATACAAATAACCTCATGAAAGCCCTTGTTATCTTAGTTGTAATGGAACAATGTTGTCAATGTGGCTAGAGAAGAATTACCTGTGAGACTAACTTGTAGGTGGTTGTGAATTTATTGAATAGACAGAACCTTGTGGATGTGGACTGGCATTTGGCTCTGGTTATTCAACAGATCACTCAGGTACACAATTCTCTAGATTATGTGTCTTTTATGCATATCTATTGGGAGTGGAATGGTGTGGCTGATTACTTGGCTAAATGGGCCTTTGAGCATGTGATAGAATGGAACATTGTTGATCATAGGATGCTTCTCCATGATTTATCTCATAAGCTAGCTCAACTTGTTGACTAGGATAAAACTCTTTAGTGCTCTTTGTTTCCTCTATTGTTCTATTCTCTTTGGTATTCAAAAAAAAATTTACCCCTCTTTTAGTTGCAAGATTTTTCTTACACCTAAGATGCTCCTGCATCATACACCTAGGGTAAATTGAGAAGTCGCCTTGTCATGTCTCAAGTGTGTTCAAAGGAAAACTAGGATGGTTAACCTTCTCCATTATCATCCATGATGAATCTTCTATAGGTCATCCTTTCCATTTGACAAGATATTCTTGATATGTCTCCTTTCTAGTGCTTTTGCCAACATGAATGTCTAGTATATCCTCAATTTCCTTTGTAGCTAAACTAATTGCCAAAATACTCCACTACACTTCTATGACCTCATCTTCAACACCCCCTTCATGATACTTTGTCAAATCTGAAATGTTAAATACTAGCGAAATATCTAGTTCAACAGATAATTCTATTCCATAGGCATTTCCTGAATGATTATTCTTCAGTATATTACATGACCCAAACTTATTCATTTTCAACTTGTTATATGTGCCTACTGAAAATCACTCCTTCCTCAAATGAGCCATGATTTTATCCCCAACTTGAAAGTTCTTATGCGTCCTTTTCTCATTTGCCTTAGCCTTGCACTATGTATTCATCTTGGTAATGTGTTTCCTCACTTCTTCATGGATGCTTTGCAAAATCTCTAGCTTCAACACTAATTGTCTCCCTCTTGACCAACTTCTTCAATTCTGAAGCATTTATGGAACTACTTCCATATATAATCTGGACAAGTGCTTATGTTGACAAAATTATATATGTAATTTTTCCCTTTGGTAAAATAAAATCCTATCTCATTGGCTTATCTCCAACCAAACATCTCAGCAAATTCTCCAAACTCTTATTCACCTCCTCTGTCTGTCCATCACTCTATGGATGATGTGATAAGCTGAACTTCAAATCTATCTTTAGCTTCTTCCATAATGTGTGCCATAAATACCCAAAAAACTAAGTGTCTTGATATGAAACTATGCTCTTTGGTAGACCATGCAGTCTCACCACTTCCTTGAAAAACATTTTTTCCACATGAACAACATCATTAGTCTTCTTGTAGGGATTGAAATGTGTCATCTTTAAAAACCTGTCAACTATCACAAAGATTGAATCATGCCCTCGCTAAGTCCTTGGAACTATGAACAAAGTCCTTGTTGACATCCTCCCACTACTTCTCTAGTACAAGTAATGGTTGATATAACCTTGTATTATGCTTTGCTCATTTTTTCATCTAACATACTCTGCAACTCTATAAAAACTTCTTGACATCTTGCTACAACTATGGCCAATAATAAATCTCACTAACCAAAGCAATGGTTTTATCTCAACAAAATGTCCAACCAATCATCCTCTATGCTTCTCCTTGATAAGTTTCTCCCTCATAGAACTTCTCGAAATGCACAACTAACTTACTCTAAATAAAATATCATCCTCGATGATGCAATAGAATACTATCTCTAGTAAACATGTTCCAATAGTTGAGATAGGAGTTGTTGACTTGATACCTACACTTATTGACTTAATGCCCAATTTTTTTGACAACATGTACCAATATTTGTGATTGTAAAGTTGTTAGGACAATGATGACTATCCAAAATTAAGTTAAATGTACCCCCTTAGCTATAAAAATTAACCAATGATGTGATGACACATCATCTATGTAAGTATGGGTACCCTTTATGCACGACCATTAGTCTCACCTTTTATTTGGGTTGTTTTGGACAACTTAGCAAAAAGCATGTTGATGTGGCATCATAATGGGTGATGTGGGCTTAAAACCATAGTTACAAGTAGACGACTTGCCAAATAAGATGCTGTAAAAATTTGGGAGTGATTTGAAATTTCTACATAAGATTTTGATAAGCGTGAAGTTAGGGTGTTGAGGTCCTCTCCCCTACTAAACAAAAACATACTGTTATAATCCTAAAACCTTAAATACAATGAAAAAAACATTTCCAATAAACTGTTATAAAAAAATTGAAAATAATATGAAACTTTATATAAAATTTTGTGAAGCACAAATTTGACTCACCCCCTAGTACCCCCATATAGAGCCATTCACAGGAAAACAAAATCTACACTGCTCAAAAGAAAAGGAAAGTTAAATGAAACTTCAAATGGAAGAGAATAAACAAATCTAGTGTTTTGGATGTTGCAGTCTTTCTTCAATGGTACTGCCAGAAAGCCGTTTCTTTCCTTCACTCTCACTTTAAAAAGAGACACGTAAAACCCATAAACAAATCAGAAATCTCCATTATTCTTCAAATTCCTAGCAAGCAAGAGATGCAACACACGCAGTTTACACACGAACATTGCATATTAAAGTAAGCACAGCACAGGCTGTCTAGTTGAGATCTGTGAATGAAGCCACGTCCGAGAAAAAATCATCCACATCTGCAAAACAAAATTTTCAATCTTATCAAAATTTCAACTTGTCAGGAAACACAGAAATCTATGCATTTTGGACAGTATGTTGTTGCAGAGGCAAAAGTGTAGTTTTGTTTTAAAAACGTAAAATTCATGACGGCCTGATATATATGTCTTTCAGGGTCGTTAGGATTGAAGTGGATAACGCTGCTATTTTCATCCAAACTGTGAGCTATGAAGCCCTTCTACTTTGATCCTCAGGGCATTGCTCTTATTTCTCATTTGATTTTTGTGGGCTTATTCATTCTGGACAGAATTTTAGCCGTTCTTGGATTTTACTCATGTAACTCTGCATCCATGAATGAACATCCTGAAGGAGATGAAATTTCTACCCGAAAATTACAATGTGGGTACTTGCATAAATTAACTTTGGGCTGCTGCTTGGCCCTTTTCATGGCTTACTCTCTGGCTGGATCATGGTGTTCATTGCACAAGTTGGATGTAAGATGTGAATTGTTGTTCATGGGAGCAGATATTAACATTGTCCAAGCAATTGCATGGCTCCTTGTGAGTCTCTGTGTCATGGTTTCTCAAACAACAGAAAACAAGCTACCAACCCTATTAAGGCTATGGTGGATTTTTGCATTCTTATTCCATGCGGCCATTCTATTCATGGACATAATTGTTGTGGGAGAAAAAGATGAAAATTTTCATTACAAGGTCTCTATGGATGCTGTTCCTATTCTCATATGCACCTTTCTCTTATACATTGCATTCCGAGGCAGACTAAGTAACACTACTCAAGAACTTGAGCAACCTCTCCTACATAAGACTGAAGCTCAAATCAATCATTTGAGTCGATTTTCTAGAGCAAGTATTTGGAGCCGGATGACATTCTCTTGGCTCAACCCTCTGTTTTCTGTAGGATACAAGAAGCCTCTAGAGGTTGAGGATGTCCCCATTGTTGTAGGTAAGGATAGTGCCCAAGAAGCATACATGGCTCTTCAGAATAACTGGTTTGTGGGAACAAAAGACACTGAATCCCCATCAATGGCAAGAACCATTTTGTTGTCCGTGTGGAAAGGAATAGTTATCAATGCCATGTATGCAGCTTCTTATACTTGTGCAACGTACATTGGTCCATTCCTGATAGAGATGTTCGTGGAGTATCTTGGAGGAGCAGAGCATTTTGCTCATGAAGGATATGTGCTGACTTGTGCATTTTTTGGTGCAAAAATGGTGGAGTCTTTAGCACAAAGGCAATGGTATTTCGGGGCTCAACAGCTTGGATTAAGAGTCAGATCAGGCCTCACAGCTCTGATATATAGAAAAGGTCTGTTCCTTTCCAGTAAGTCTAGACAGAACAACACAAGCGGTGAAATCATCAATTATATGAATGTGGATGTGGAGAGGATTGGAAACTTTGCTTGGTACATGCATGATATCTGGCTTTTGCCTCTCCAAGTTTTCCTTGCATTGGTGATTCTATACAACAGCTTGGGCTTATCATGCATTGCAGGGCTGGCCGCCATTGTTGCAGTAATGGTTGGAAACATCCCATTTGCTAAACTACAAGACGAGTATCAAGATAAGCTAATGGAAGCAAAGGATAAACGCATGAGAGCTACATCTGAGACCTTGAAGAATATGAGAACCCTAAAACTGCAAGCTTGGGAGATTAAATATCTTCATAGGCTCCAAGATTTGAGGGGAATAGAACAGGGTTGGCTTCAGAAATATCTGTATGCATCTGCTGCCGTGACTTTTCTTTATTGGGCAGCACCAACCTTTGTATCTGTTGCCACCTTTGGTTCATGTGTGGTCATGGGGATTCCTCTAACAGCAGGTAGAGTTCTTTCTGCTTTGGCAACTTTCAGGATACTTCAAACGCCTATCTATAATTTCCCCGAGTTGGTTTCCATGCTTGCTCAAACCAAAGTGTCACTAGACAGAATTGCAAGGTTTTTGAAGGAGGAAGAGCTTCAGTCTAATGCTTTAGAACAGGTGCCAAGAGATTTTTCGTCCGACATAGCTATCAAGATAAACAATGCGGAGTTTTCATGGGATCGCTCGTCAAACAAAACAGCATTGAGAGGGATTAATTTAGATTTAAGACATGGAATGAAAGTTGCTGTTTGTGGATCGGTCGGTTCAGGAAAATCAAGTCTCTTGTCTGGTATTTTGGGCGAAGTACCCAAGCTAGGAGGTTTCGTCAATGTCAATGGAACCAAAGCTTATGTTCCGCAGTCTCCATGGATTCAAACTGGAAAAATTGAAGATAATATACTGTTTGGAAACAATATGGATAGAACCAAGTACGAGAAAGTCCTCGAAGCTTGTGCTCTGAAGAGGGATCTGGAACTCTTTTCTCATGGGGATCAGACTGAGATTGGAGAGAGGGGAATCAATTTGAGTGGTGGACAAAAGCAAAGAGTACAGCTCGCTCGTTCAATGTACCAAGATGCAGATATTTATCTTCTTGATGATCCTTTCAGTGCTCTTGATGTACATACGGGGACGCAGCTCTTCAATGTAAGTTTTACACTGGGTTCCAGTAGTAACAAAGCTTTTTGCTTAAATATATGACAAATGTGTCTTGCTGATTTACAATCTATATATCACAGGAGTGTCTATATGGAATTTTGAAGTCGAAAACTATAGTGTATGTTACTCACCAAGTGGAATTCTTACCAGCATCAGACCTTATACTGGTAACCTTGCTCTTGTCTCTATCTGCTTTCTTACTGTATATGTGTGTGAAGCAAATGAAGTCGTGATTTGTAAATTCAATCGGTTAACATCATGTTAGGTCTGTGGTGTGTACATAAGAGTTGCCTGTGATTAGTTGAAGTATTTATTTCAAAATTTGAATTTATAAAGCTTCCAGATGTTGGTGCCCAATTTAGACTTTCAAATTGATTTTTGACACTGTTGATATTACTCTTGTATTTTATACATTTAAGTATGTAATGAAATAAAGGCTGTTGTAGAATGTTGGTGGTGGATGATTAATAAAAATAATATATCGCTTTTGTTCATTTCAGATTGCTGGATATAGCTTATATGCTCTGCTTTTACCATGCCTCTCCTTATGTGCTCTGTTTTTAACATGTCTCTGTTTTGTCTCTCTGCTATTCTCCTAACACTTAAAAACTTGTAGCTTTTATTAATGAAATATAGGTACCTTTTGCCAGTAGAAAATTGTTAGCTATGAGTCATAAAGTGGTGTTAGAGATGTTTTATAGAAGCTTCTATTCCTTTATTCAACAGGTGATGCATGATGGAGAGATGGTTCAAGTTGGAAACTACGATGATCTTCTCCAGAGTGGCACAGATTTTTTACAGCTTGTTGGTGCACATCATCAAGCTTTGGACACTGTTGGGGAAGCAGAGAAAGGTAGAGCGGTGATTGTTCCACAAGAAGTAAAAGGACTCTACAATGCCGTAGAAAACGAACTTGCAGAAGTCCATGATAATGAAGCTGCAAAAGATCAAGCACCAAAAAGCAATGATAATAGTTTACAACAGATTGTACAGGAAGAAGAAAGAGAAACGGGGAGGGTGAAATTGAAAACCTACTCTGCTTTCATAACTGCGGCATATAAGGGTGCCTTAATTCCTATCATATTGGCAGCACAAATTCTGTTCCAAGCATTACAAATTGGTAGCAACTACTGGATGGCTTGGGCTACACCTCCAGTAGAAAATCAAGAGACGACAATCAGTAACACAGTTCTAATCCTCATTTATTTAGTGCTTGCAATTGCAAGTTCCATATGTGTATTGGTAAGATCTTTGTTTTTAGCCACTGCTGCACTTGAAGCTTCACGGAGGCTTTTCACAAACATGCTCACATGCATCTTCCATGCGCCCATGTCATTTTTCGATTCAACCCCAACAGGACGCATCTTGAGTCGGGTTAGTACATATTTCCAATTTGGCAACCCTGTTTTCATAACAACTTAATAAATGAGATAGTATACAATATCAGACATTAAGTTTTCACTGTTCATATTTAAAAAAAAAATGTGGCAAGAGGGTGGTGGTTCGTAGTAGTGAGAACTAAGCATTAACAATATATTAACAGCATCTAGTACATTCACAGTAAAATAAAGCATCCACTTTTTGCCTTTATCAAAAACATAAAACGAACCAGAGTATCTTAAAACAAAATTAAAGCTAACAGTATTGTCATACGTAAATGGAAAGTTTAGATAATAGATGAGCCAAACAGGGCCAATAACAGTAACATTATTTTGTTAAACACTAACAAAGCCTCTAGGCCTGCCACAAACCAGATAACAAAAACAGAGGAACCTATATCTAACTAAAACTTAACATTCCCTCCTCGCCTCTTGGAGATGAAGGTCGAGGTTCATTGTTCCTCGAAGAATTGAAAGAGATCTTTGTTGTCCTCCTCAGATTTTGGTTTCCACTGTCCATGCTAATATGCTTGAAGATTTCTAAATTTAATCGTGTTTATCATTTTGAATCGATCTCTATGCTCCATTTTCTCTTCTCTGACTCACTTTTCTCTTCTCTGACTCACTATCATAATGGCAGATCATGAAATATGATAAAAGAGTTGATTTAAGAAGATAAACACATTTGAATCCAAAAACCTTTAAGCAACGAGACAGTAACATAGAACAGCAGACCACGATAGCGTTACCATGAAATTAGGTTTTCATCCCAATTAACATGCATTCTTCTAATAAATATCAATATCCTCATGGACTGTAATTTCTTATGATCAAATCCAATGTTTAGTAAGAAGTGCTGGTATAGATGCGACAAAAATGAAAATAGTTGTCCTCCAAATTTAATTTCTAAACTACTGTTTTTTAGAAATAGCATTTTAAAATGGCAAGGTCCTGCTGATTATAACTGCTCTAATCTATTCACAGGCATCATCGGACCAGAGTACTGTAGACACAGATATTCCCTACAGGCTCGGAGGCTTGGCCTTTGCAGTTATTCAGATATTTGGCATCATAATTGTTATGTCTCAGGTTGCTTGGCAAATCTTTGTTGTTCTTATACCTGTCATCATAATTTGCGTCTGGTATCAAGTGAGTAACTCTGCTACTTGAAAGCTTTCAATTTGTCTCATCTCTAAATTTGATTGTGCTAGTCCATATATACAATTAGTGTTTTGACCATATTTGACTTTGCACTCAGCATTACTATATTGCCTCTGCAAGGGAGCTGGCTAGATTGGTGAGTATTAGAAAGGCTCCCATCATAAACCATTTTGCTGAGTCAATCTCAGGAGCAGCCATTATTAGAAGCTTCAATCAGGAGATTCGCTTCATGGAGAATAATCTTCGCCTGATTGATGATTATTCACGGCCTTCTTTTCACAATGATGCAGCAATGGAATGGCTATGTCTTCGGCTAAATTTTTTGTCCAATCTTGTATTTTTGCTCTCATTGGCATTCCTAGTAAGCTTGCCAAAGGGTTCAATTGATCCAAGTAAGCACCATTTTTCGAAATACCAATCTTTACCCTTTTGTTCAACAGGCAAATAGTAGAATGTATGTTAGCTTACTCTGAGAAGCTTCTTCTACATCATGCGCAGGTCTTGCTGGCTTGGCAGTGTCATATGGATTGAATTTGAACATAGTTCAAGCTTGGGTCATATGGAACCTCTGTAATGTGGAAAACAAAATGATTTCCGTGGAGAGAATACTGCAATATTCAAATATATCAAGTGAAGCTCCATTGGTGATTGAGTCATCAAGGCCACGTCACGACTGGCCATCGTTGGGCACTATAGTCCTTCAGAACTTACAGGTGATTGCGCCAAATTTAAATCTTGAGATTTCTTTACAAATGATTTTTTTAATAATCCTCCTCTTCCATTCAAATGATAAATCATAAAGTGTGATTCGAAATGTTGATGTTAAAAAACATATATCATCAATCCAGAAATAAAATTAAAAAATATACACAGTCAAATCTAGAAATAAAATTAGAATTTAGAAATGGATTGGAGAAATCTGATATTATTAATTTAAATCTTGACAACACGTTTGAAAGCTTTCACTGTTGAGATTTTGATGTCGTTGTGGGATTGTGATTAGGTTCGCTATGCAACACACTTACCATTCGTATTGAAAGACATTACATGTGAATTTCCTGGAGGGACGAAGATCGGCATAGTTGGAAGGACTGGCAGTGGCAAATCTACACTAATTCAAGCACTATTTCGTATCATAGAACCCACAGGAGGGAGAATTCTTATTGATGGTATGGATATCTCAAAGATTGGACTGCATGATTTAAGGTCTAAATTGAGCATTATTCCACAAGATCCCACACTTTTTGAGGGAACAATAAGGAGCAATTTAGACCCACTTGAAGAACATTCCGACACTGAAATCTGGGAGGTAAGATATTTTAAAAGGAATTGGTTTGGGTTTTACTAGATTTGGATGTTAAAAGTCTCTTTTAAGTGTTATCATTTAGAATACTTTGAACTCTGTAGACTTTAAAAACGCTGATAGGTCAAAACTAGTACGTTCTAGAAACTAAATTTTTTTTACGGCCAAAGCTTTTATGCTTTCCTCCAATTTGAAAGGAAAACATTTTAGGCCTTCTAAAACAGGGTAAGTGACCTTTGCAGGAAATGAAACCCTCAAGCATAGTTGAAACACTCAGATAGTGCAATGACTTCGCTGATTCAAAAAAAGATGAATGAAATTTGGGGCTGAAAAAAATCTCGGCGTATTTCACAAACATAAAAAATACATAATTTTGTAAACACGTTATTCAAAAACATACATATTACTGATTCCCTTCAAATACATGTGAAAATTATAGCTCATTGTCAAGATTGTACAGGGACGGGCACATGAGACAAAAAAATCAAAATAATTTAACTTAATTTTGTAGAAAATCTGAAAATATAAGTCATAATAATGGTTTTCAAAATAAGAACAGTGATAGTTTGCAGATTGTTTTCAGTTTCAGATTTGCAATACAGTTATAATAATAATATATGCTAAATGTTTAAATGCATAATAGAAAAGGTAGACTTTAAACATAAACAAGATCAGAAATTATTATATAACAATGGCATACTGTAAATGATAAATTTGTGATGTGAACAATGATAAAATTGATTTTGAAACAATATTGTATCAAGGCTTTAAACTTGCTGAATTAAATCTAATAAACAACAAGTTGATACACAAACAAAAAACAAAGAAAATTTTAACCAAGATCCTTAGCCATGATGCTCTTCACTGAATACCCAATACTTGAATACGGCTTTGCAACATTGCTCAATACACATCTTAGATAATAAAACATTTTTTTGAGTCTGTTGTTCAACTATACCTTAAAGCTTGATTATGCGAAATAGATATATATTTTTATTATCCAAATTTTCCAATCTAGTTGGATGCACGGAAACTTTTAAGAAATGAGATGCTTTATCCAAATGTAATAATAAACATTATGGTCTTCGTTTCAAATTTACAAATTATAAAATGTATGTAGAAATTCTTTCAAACACAGCTATTCCTATGCTTACCAGTCCTTGCAAGTTTTCATTTTGGGCCGTTATAATCTCTTTGTAAGTAATTAATTTTTAAGTATGGCTATATTTTATAATGGAACTAATGTAACAAGTTAATGCAGCATTTTTTTTCTTTCAATTTCATTCTAACTGGAATGTGGGCTTAATTCAGCTTTCATATGTCGTTGCAGGCTCTGGACAAATCTCAGCTAGGAGTACTTGTGCGGTCTAGCAAACATAAACTTGATTCATTAGGTCAGTTTTTATATCATGTCTTGCATTTGAACATTCATGTTTATTTTAAGCTGATTGCAGCAATACCCCAAGTGAAGCTCTTGAATTTGAAAAAGGAAAGTAAACAAAACATAGTGAATGCTAATGAAAATGATGAATTCAGTGACAGAAAATGGAGAGAATTGGAGCTTGGGACAGCGGCAGTTAGTTTGTTTAGGGCGTGCCCTGTTGAAGCAAAGCCGTATTTTAGTCCTAGATGAGGCTACAGCTTCAGTAGATACTGCAACTGATAACATTATCCAACGGACATTACGGTCAGTCTCATATGGGTGCACTGTGATCACTATTGCTCATAGAATTCCAACAGTTATTGACAGTGATCAGGTGTTGGTACTCAGTGAGGGTATGCATCTTTTCTCTCTACACATTCCTACTTTTTGTTTTCTGATTGCATTTTGCTCTGTCCTGAAATCCTTCAAATCTTTATGTGTTCAGGAAAGATCATTGAATATGACTCCCCTGCTAAGCTTCTTGAAGATCAAGGTTCATCTTTTGCCAAACTTGTATCAGAATTCTCCTGCAGATCAAACAAAGTTGCGAGCATTGTCTTTCCTTGATCTGAACTAAGTTGATTCATGATACTTTTAGATTTGGTAAAGTCAAGAAGGAAATCAAATGGGTCAAAAGGGGTCATAGGAAATGTTATTTAGACAACAGTAATATCAGATACACGCAATGGAAGCATAGTTACAAGCCTTACATGAATCAAGTTGATTTATGACACTTTTGAACTTGGTTGAATCAAGAAGGGACTGACACAGAGACTAATCAAAAGATACTGTAATCAAATGGGTCAAAAGGAGTCATAGAAAGTAGAGTATTGTTTAAACAATAATAATACAACAATGAAAGCACAACACTCGCAGAGGACCAATTGATTTGTTTGGGAAGCAACTCGCAGAGGACCAATATCTAAAGGGTTATCTTGTGTTTTATCCCCCTCCACTATGACACCACCTTTGCCTCTTGATTTACCTCATCAACCTATGCAAGATCCTAACTACTGAAGACATGATCCTAAACCTCAATAATCCAAGTTTACTATGGATTATACAAAGATCATTTAACCTATGTATTGATAATTTATTGCATTTCTTGGAGTGTATGTGCTCAAACATACTTCAATTATTCTCACATCTTCAAACATTACAAATTATGAAGTAAATAGGGAACATTATAACAATTATGTAAATTAGAGATCAAACACACTCTCGTCAAACTTTTCCATTAAGGAAGGAATTACTCATTTGGGTAAACTTCAAACTGATTGAGGTTGGTAGGAGCTAGACACAAAATGAACTGAGGTTTATTTGAGTTATTCCTATTGATTGAGAGATTGATGTGTCTACTAACTTTGAGTTTACATTTAGAAATAACAACGTAACTCTGAAATTCAAGCCTTACAATGCAGGGCCATGTGAATAGATGATCTAGGTGTCTAAAACATATATTGCAAATGAACTCTGACTCAAGATGTTGCTTTGATCATTACTTTGAAGTATTGTGCAAAATGTTTTTGATTGTTTCGATAATTACAAACTATTTAAATAATTGACAACATCTAGACAACTTTTTAAGGAATTGATTCTCTTTTTCTTAGTCTTTTGTTTTTGGATTTGCAACTCTTTTCTCCTAGATCTAAAAAAGTAAGCATTATAAGAAGGAAAATGGTGTTTTAGGGATAAATAGGAGTTTGTGTTAATCAAGCATCAAGAGGATTTAACCTTCCCCAAATAGCAATTATGTCTAAAATAAGCCCTGGATATAAAATAAAGAATGTTGGATCAATAATGTTATACCTTTGCTAATGAATTCTCCTTGTCTTGAAGCCTTCATGAAAGGTTGATGTTACTAAGAAGGGAACTCATCCTTGTCTTCACTCATGGAGGAAGCATATGAGTTCTTGATCATTGATGTCATCTTCAATGCTTGAATCCTTCAGTGCTAGATCTCCTCCTTTAGTACTAGAAAATGACTAAAATGCTTGTTCAATGAGAGATGAATTTCATGTTATGTGATGTTCAAATGAAGCAGTGAAACATCCTTTTATAGTAAACCTCGTGAAATGTATTGAAATCATTTTGGGAATAATCATAACATGCTTTAAATAATAGAATTTGGATTTGGTTATTTAAGGATGTATTTAAAAAAAAAAATCATTAATTGAATAAATAGTTGTAATTTACTCAATTAAAGTAAGAATGACGTTGCTTGTTAATGGGATTCCTAGGGTTTATCCTCTCCCATTTCCTAGAGAAGTAGTTTGGGAGAATACTACAAAAGGATGGACAAAAGTAAACTTTGATGGTGCTTAACAAGGTAATTTGGGGTGTTCAAGTGTGGGTTGTGTAGCAAGAGATTATGGGAAAAGATTGTGGTAGTGGAATCCAAAAAGTTGGTAAATAGAACAAATAATGAAGTAGAAATTCAAGTTGTTCTATTGGTGATATAATTGGCATCTAAACTCAATGTCAATAGTTCATACTTAGAAGGTGACTCACAAATCATCAACAATGAATTCATCAATGGAAAAATGAAGGTATCCATCATTCAAAAGAAGTTGTACAATTTTCACAAAATCTTATGTATATAGGGAAGGCAACATGGTGGAAGACACCTTGTCCAAGTTGGAGTTGATAAGACCAATTTAGTGGCACTAACATACATGCAACAAGGCACATCAAAGATAACATGTACGAAGGAATGAATGTCGCATAGATTTGATTAAGAATAAAAGGCTTGGTAGTCGAATCAAGTGACTTTTTTCATTTAATGAAACAAGGGTGGACAATACCTGTGATATGTGTGGAAATGGAAGAAAATTCTTCCATGAAAGCCTCCAAATATAAAATAGCCTTTTGGGGCAAGGCTTCAACTCATAAGTTGGAGATCATCTTCACCACAAACTATCTTTTTGTTCTTGGTCATGGTTCATGGTCTATTTGGGTTTAAATGTCTACTTCTAGAATATAGATACTATACAAAAAAAAATGTTGCATCCATATTTTGTGCATGGGGTTTGGAGATTACTAACATTGCAAAAATTACAAGGGTAGTGAAGAGGTGCATCAAAATCAACACGGTGTGATGGATTGAAGGCTCTTTTGAACCTTGAACTTCTGAATCATGGATTCATTATGAGTGTGGGTTATTGGATACATGTCCTAGATTATCTTGTGTTATGAAAGTAGACTTGCATTAAACCAAAAACAATAAATTTGCAGCACAAATTAGATGCAAATAAGTAGTGAGAAAAATAATGAAGAAGAAGAAGAAGAAGACAACTAACAATACACATATATATGTGGTAAAACATTGACGATATGTCAAGGAAACATCCATGGGGAAAGTATTGGTAACCTTATTGCTAAGAGGAAAAATAATTTACATTTGCAAACTCCATAGTTGTTGTTGGAATATTGATCTTTGAAACATCATAATATACCTTCATAGAGAAGAAGATATATAGCCTCTTCAAGATAAGATAAATCTCTCAACATAGAATAAAACCCAATTTATTCCTTCAAAAAACCAAGAATTTTTCTTTAGAAAATTTGAAAAAAATTCTTTCTCTAAAATAGAGAAAGATCTTTCCTCTTTTCTTCATTGTTGTCATTATCTAACAATCTCCACGTTGACAAATAAATAACTAATACTTTCCCAAGCCCATGTATCACCCCTTTTGCAAACTAAGAGAAGCCACACTCCACTTCAACTTCTCTATCATCGTTAGTTTAGTAAACATCTTTGCACATTTTTTTAGGTGTATGGAATTTTTCAAGAGTTACTCCACCTTCCCCAACAACATGTCTTACAAAATGGTACTTAATTTCAATATGCTTCATTTTACTGTGATAATTTGGATTTTTAACCAAATGGATAGCCCTTTTACTATCACATAATACAATTACATTATCCTGGACTGTTCCAAACTTACCCAAAAAACCCTTCAACCAAATTGCATCTTTACATGCATGTGAGACAACCATATATTCTGCCTCAATTGTAGACTAAGAAATTTTCACTTGGAGCTTTGACATCTAACTAATTTCTCCACCTTCAAGAGTAAAGATATAACTTGATGTAGCTCTCCTTTTATCCAAAACACCTGCAAAATCAGAATCAAGATAACCACACATTGAATCGCTACAACCATAATAAGTAATATAATAATTACTTGTGCCTCTAAGATATTGAAGCACCCATTTCACTGCTTCCCAATGCTCTTTACCTAGATTTTCCATTTATCTATTGATGACACTCATTGCATGTGAAATATTTGGTCAGGTACATACCATCGCATACAGTAAACTTCCTACTACATTTGCATATGGTACACAAGACATATAATCCTTTTCTTCCTTAGTACTAGGACATAAACTTGAAGAGAGCTTAAAATGAAAAGCCAAGGGGATATTAACAGGTTTCACATTTTGCATATTGAATCTAGTGAGAATCTTCTCCACATATTTCTCATGTGATAACCAAAGTTTATCATGTTCTCTATCTATGTGTATTAATATACCCAAAAAAAAAATTGTTTCTCCTAGATCCTTCATATCAAAAGTCCTACCTAACTAAGCCTTCAACTTATTAATTTTAGCCATGCTTTTACTTTCTATAATCATATCATCAATGTATAATACCAAGATAATGAATAAGCTATTTTCTAAACTTTTAAAGTAGACACAACGATCATACTCACTTCTTACAAAGTTTTGGCTCAACATGAAAGAATTTGTTGATCCCTGGGTTATGATGTCTATTAGTATCAAACACTTAGTCATATGTTTGGAAAAGTTGGTCGATCATCACTACGATTGAGCCATCCTATATAAGTCAAGCATTGTAACTAGGTTTGTATATATTTCATGTATAAACTGGGCACTAGTCAAGCAAGTCTATGGTCATTGAGTACTCTAATACATGTAAGTCATCCAAAAGATAGTTCATGCCAAGCGTATAGATGCTAAGTCACATAGTTTAAGCCAAGCAAGTAAATGTTGAATGATAGCATGTAGAATAGTTATGACCAAGCGTCATAATTTTCAAGTGCTAAGTAAACCAATTTTGACATAATTCTTTGGAATGACACAAACACATTTGTAAACTATTTTTGATGATCTATAGATGTATATTTTTATTCAAGGAGTCAATTATGGAGGTGATCACACATTTTGTTATGGATCATTAATCCCTATGCAAGGTGATTAGGAAATCAAAAAAATGGAAGGACAAAGTGGCAAAAGTGAAGGATCTAAATCATTGATTTTGATCTAGAAACTTCTATAGATGGTTATAAGAAGAGGACCCAAACCCTAATTTCATAATGTGTGCGAGAGAGGTTGCTAGTTTGGATGCTAGAGGTGAAGTGTGAAGGAAAACCAGACAGAGTGATTGAACAAAGAAGTGAAAAGAAGAACATAGATACATCAAATTGGAGATTAAATTAGAGATTGTAAAGAGAAGATCTATTATCAACATTTGAAGTGCAAATTGAAGGATCTAGTATTGATACATTCTAGCAAGTGTTTCAAGGTAAATCTCTTAACAAAGTGGTCCTAACTGACCTTTGTAAATCTCTTAATAGATTGCTTACTTAGTTGTAAGTTTCAAATCCATTAATCAAGGTAGATTGTATAAGTCTTGTAAGATCTTAACAGGGTAGACCTCTCATAGGGTAGATCATCAGAAATGATCAAAATTATAGCCCTAACATGCAAACTTTATTGCTATAGTAGTGAATATTTGTGGGTGTCATCCCCACCCCAATTTTACCTTCACCTTGGAGGGTTTTTGGGTAACCAAAATATTTGTATTATGTATTGATCATTTTCTTACATGTTTCATGGATGCGATTAATTGTTATATCCAATACATCATTGTAGTAAATATTTATGTGATTTACGATATTGTTGAGATAAGGGTTTAAGGTGAAAGATTTTAGGTTGAATAATTGTTTGAAAGGGTAAAAGTTTAAATACCTTGATTCACACCCCCCCCCCTTCGGTATCTTAGTTTCCCATTAGACTTCCAACAGTAATCAAACTTATTGTACCATTTTTTTGGTTACTACTTTAGGCCATACAATGACTTCTTGAGTTTGCAATCAAATTTCCTATTGCAATCTTGAGACAACCCTTCTAGTTGTTCCATATATATATATATATATATATATATCCTCATCGAAATCTCCTTCTAGAAATGTCATTTTAACATATAGTTTCTCTAACTCAAGAATAATTAATGCAACTAATGCTAATACAATCTGAATATAAACAAGTTTAACAACTGGTGAAAAAAATACATGAAAATCAACACCTTTTTTTTTAGAATATCCTTTTTATACCATCCTCACCTTGTTCCTTTCAATTTTATCATCAATGCCCTTTTTGAATTTGTAGACCCACTTGCTGCCAAAAGCATTTCTACCCTTTGGAAGTTCTACCAAATCCCATGTCTTATTCTTCTTTAAGGCATCCATTTCTTCTTTTATTGTTATTTTCCATTTAGTATTACTCATTTCTTCCCAATAACAACTTGGTTCCCCATCATTAGAAATAAAAGCAATAGATGAAATAAAATCATCATACCTTTTAGGAGGATTCTTTGTTAATATCATATTGGTTTTGAAAAAGTAGTGACAAAACACTTAGTCATTATCTATTAGTATTTCAGTGCATGTTGAGTGATCAAAGCAAGCTAAGCAATCAATGTGAGCTGAGTGATCCAAACATATCAAGCATCACTTGTTAGAAAATACATGCCGAGCAATATACCTAGTAAGTTACAAGTCATTCATGAGCTGAGTTGACTAAACATGCCAAGTGATTTAGGATTTGAGTAAATAGTGTATGCCGAGCCATTTAGAAGTCGAGTTACATCATTAAGAATGTAGTGATGGTTGAGCATCAGAGCCTTCAAATGTCGAGTGAACAATTTTGGACATAGTTGTTTGTAATGACACAAACTTCTAGGTAAACCATTTTTGGGAAAACTTAACAATTGTTTTACGATTCTAGAAGATATGTTTGGAGGCATATTATGAATCCCTATGTAGTACATGCAACCAATCAAATTATGGGATGTTTAAGTGGTAATATGGATCAACCTTAGTTGTTGATTTTTACCTAACCCTAGCCCACCTATGTTTACCTAATGAGGCAATCCCTAAGGAGTTTGCAAATGAGTGAATGCACTGAAGGAGATGAATGCTAAGTGCAGAGAGAGCATTCATGGTGGCTATGGAGGTTGTGATAATGATCTGAATTGTAGAATTAGTTAGAGAGAATAGAGGAGACATATCTGATTAGAAGGATAAAGGATTCATCATGAAAGAGAAGATCTAACATCTACCAATAGAGTGTTAACCAAAGGATCATGGTGCTGAATCATTTTAATAGGTGATATAGAATAAATCTCCTAACAGAGTAGTCTTAATAGACTTGTGTAAATCTCTTAATTGAGTGATTGCTTTATTGTAAGTTTAAGTCCTCTAACAAGGCACACTTTTAGCAGGGTGAGAGCTAATAGTCTTTGTAAGCCTTTAATAGGGCAAACCCCTCATAGGGTAGATCATAGTTTATGGTCAAACTTATTGTAACCTTAATTGTCTGCACTTTACAGTTGTAGTAATGATGTTTTATAGGTGTCATCCCCACCCTAGTTTTACTTTCTAGGTAAAAAATTTATTGTGTCATGTGTTATTTGTTTCATGCCATGGATGAACATGTGTGATTAGTTATTTTAGTTTACATGCTAAATTATGAGATGGATGTGTGGTGAATGTTATATGGTTAAAGTTTTGAAGTGTTGATTCACACCCCCCCCCTCAAAGTTTAATTTCCCATTGTTATTTCCAATAATTGGTATCATACCTTGATTCTATAGAAAGGAAAGTGTTGTCACAAAAGTTTGCACCCTTGCCCAAAGTTTTTACCTAAGGACAACCTTGTGAAACATGAAAACAACCTCCAAGTTGTGGGACTTGAACTGTGAGTTTGAGTCTTCGGAGAAGGCTGACTTCTTTTACTATCAAGGTGCACCTAACTACTCTTGGAGAGGAAAAGGGAGAAGGAATGCATAGAAGCAAATCTACCTATTCTAACCAAAGGGGGTGATGCACCAAAAATAGAGTGTTCAAACCAATCTTTGCCCATACATGCACTATTGAACAATCATGACACAAAAAGATATACACATCCAGACTTGCTTTAATTTAACAATCACATGCAGATAAAAAAAACCCAAACGAATGACACAAGGAAAGAGAGGACTCACTTATATACCATTCATAGGCCAAAAGAGATACAATCATGCAAGATTACAGATATCTACAATACACCAATGAGAGGCAAATAGTTCTTGCACTTCACATCAATGGCTGAAGGAGATAAGAATGTCATACAATTTAGAGGCAAAGAGGATTTACAATGAAATTACAGAGCAATATCAGAGAAAATAGAGAAGGGTCGACCTCAACAAAATCTACAAAAAATGCCTTTATAGCTTAGGCATAACTGAGATGTTTTGTAACTAAAGTTACTCCACAACCACTGCCATTAAGTCTCTTTAGAGATCTGGAGAAAATCTAATCTGGGCATAGATTTAGATATAATGAAATCTAATATTTTGTTGAAATAGGGCCCTAATAGAAATGATGCCATTAAACCATTTTGACCAAGAAGATGGATAAATTGATGCAGAGCCTCACCTTGGAAAACTTAGGAGGAAATCAATCACTCAACTGAGTTGCTTCAATGGGCACATGCACCTTCCAGGATCAAACTAACATCAAACTCAACTGTTAACTAACTGATTTTTCAATATCTAGTGAAAACTGTCATGCTACAACTACAGACCTAAACTGAAACAAAACAACTCCACACAAAATGACTTTGTCCTAAGTGGCTATAATTGGGGAGTTTATTAATTCACTCTGCCCATTATGTCACCACATTAAAGGACTTTATTATAACATAAAACTTTAAACCATGACATTAATTTTCTACAGAACTTCCTATAGCAGAAACTGTTTGGTTTGCATTAACTTTCTGCATAACTTCCTATAGCAGAAACTGTTTATTCTGCCACTGCAACATACTCCCCTATAGAATGAATCTCAAGTCCTCTTGAGATGAGGTGTTGTAGTAATGAACCATGCTTTTTTTTTTGTTCCTCATCCATCTGAATATCTTCTAGTGCAGGTTTGTTCTTCCATTTCATGAGATACTGAGTATTTTGTCCCCTTTGAAGCTTCTTAGAAACACCTGCAAAAATAAATGTTAGAAAAGAAAAAAATTTCTTCATCTTTACTTTATGCTTATACTCATCTTCTTGTTGTAATCCTGCATTTTCTTGTCCTTGACTCCCTTGTATTTGTCTTTCCTTCTTCATTTTAACCTTTGGTTTGTCTCTGTTTTGTAACATAAAGACTATTTGTTGTTGATCATTCATTTCCAGCAACAACTTTACTACTGCATACATTTGTAACTCCATGAAATACACTTGCCAATGGTATTCTTCTTTCTTGTCCTCACAAACATACCATGTCTCCATACATAGAGAATACACAAATACTTCATCCCTTTCATAACCCATAACCAACTTTTCTATAGCCTCTTAGTTCTTTTGGGCTGTCGACAGTCATTTGCCCTTGTTGTAGTTTTCTTAGTTTTCAATAAAGTTTCACTCTTTTTGTTTCTATTATTCCTTGGTGTGATCCTCAATCCATGTTGTCAGTTATGGAAGCTTCATAGTTTTATTATGTTTTAACATAGTTTCTAATTTAGTTATGTGGAATGGTTTAAAAGATGCTGATTGTATATGGAAATGTTTCTGATTATGTATCAGTTTTGGATTTTCATTTTAGAGCCTCATTTATATGGGAATTCATATGTTTTAGAGTCTTTAGGTTTCTATCATAAACTAGGGTGGTGGAGTGTTCTCCTACTATTTACTGGGTTCAACATTCATTCAAGAGTAGTTGGAATTGATCGTGAGGATCAAATCGTGCAAGAAAACTCGATTTCCTTCATTTCTAGCTCATCAGTCAGCAAAGTCAAAAGTCAACTAAATCTTGCAACCAAAATGGGCCACTCGGGCCAATAATTTCATTTCATTTTGCCACCCCATAAAGTTTCCACACGGTTGACCACATCCTCTCAATTAACTGAGCCACCTTCCCAACTTAACCGCGATGTCACATAACCATCAACCTTAACTGCTAATGCCTTAGCCGGGCCCATAAGGACACATGTCCTTCAAGCACTTTCCTGCATTGTTTAATTACCTTGCATCTTCATAATGCAGGAAAGAACTGATCGTTGATCTCTGTAAGATTAATGATCATGAAAGATCTTCATTATACTACGCCTACCCTTAATACTTTTGGGCTCACGAACTATTCAACATACACCTCAACATGACCTAGCCCCACCTGGAATCACCCTATAGCTTATGAAATCAACCTAACCTCACAAAGACATGAAAAAGTGAGGCGCTTGCCCACATTCCTTAACATCCTTGCATCTTCATAATGCGGGGAAGTGCCCACCATAGATCTATTTGCATCAGACGGTTGATCTTGTTGCACAAATAGAGTATCAGCTTTTTAAACCCACGTGCTTTGACAAGTGCCACGATAGAGAATTCATTTATTACCTTTGAGAAGAACGGATGCATGATGTCATTATCAACTACGTGTTACAAAGGGGCTTTCCCGCATTACTTAAAACTCATGCACTTTCATATTATAGGCAAGTGCCAACCCTTGATCTTTGCTAAGTCAATGATCACAATGCCTGAACTGTAAAGTATTAATATCATTAAAAGACCAACCAATGACATTGCAGGAAATTCAAAATGTGCACGAGGAACACTGACAACTCTGCAACAGGTCTAACTACTTCTGAAAACCAAGAACTTTCATGGCGCACTAAGGTTTGAACATCAGTAGGGTCTATGTGGCGTAAAAGCACTTGCTAGCATTAGGTAAAGGTAGTGCATTTTGAGAAAGCAGGAAAGCGCCCACCGTAGATCAAGAAAGATCTAATGGTGAGGGAATTGTGGGCAAGAAGAAACATTAAAGTGCATAGTCACTTAGAAACAAGGAAATAAATACTTAATAATTTCATATTTCCATGGCATTTTGAATACTTAAATATGGAAATTGACTGTTGGGTGGGCTCAAGTATTTGAATTCAAATTTTTGGAGGGAGGCAAATATGTTTAACATTTTTGGCAACTCAGTGGGGATGCAAGCCAGCTATGCGTATGACTACTGACCTTATGCATCCATTGGGCCATAGAGTCGTAAAAAAGGTGGATCTTGTGCATTATGAAATCCTAACCCTACCTCTGTGGTAGTAAAACACTGAAAGCTCTGTCTCTACTCCTCTGCAAACTCAACAAAACACATGTGCTCGTGTACTTCTTGGAAAGCCAAAAACCAACAGGAAGAAAACTAAGCTACCTATGTACATGAAACCTCAACCCTTGTTTGAAACATGGTTTGAGATAGATCCCATTCACTAGGATAGGAAAAATTTCACCACCAGGCTTGCTTAATTGAAAAGCATTAGCCTGCTTGCAACTAACAATAACATAGGGACCACTCCATAGTGCATCAAATTTTGAGTGTCTCCTTGGCTTTTCCCTATCTGCATCCCATTTCAAAACCAAATCACCTTCTCTAAAGATTCTGACCCTAGCCTTCTTGTCAAAGCTCCCTTCACCTATTGCTGATGTGTTTCTAGGGTCTACATGGCCTGACTTCTTTTCTCTTCCAGCTTCATCAACTCTACCATTCTCACTATCATGGCATCATCTTCAATTAGCTCTAGCTGATGAGCTAGTTCTAGGGATGGGAATTCTAATGAAATTGAAAGCCTTGCTTCTTTGCCATAGACCAACATAAATGGTGAATTTCCTATTGACCTCTTAGGTGTTATTTTGTTAGCCCACAATGTAGTCCTCAACTTTTGATGCCAACACCTTCAGTTATCCTCTATAGTTATTTTCATAATCCTAATCATGTTTTTGTTGGATGACTCAGCCAAACCATTGCCTTGAGGATAGTAGTTTGAGGATATGCTCAAGTAGATATTATGGTCAACTGCCCATGCACAAATCTGAGCTCCTACAAAAGATTTTGCATTATTTGAAATAATGGTTGAAGGGGCACCAAACCTGGTCACAACTCCATCAAGGAACTCAACAATTGAAGATTCTACGGCGTCCTTCAATGCAACTGCCTCTGTCCATATGGTGAAGTAATCTGTAGCAACTAAAATCCATTTGTGACTAGAACTAGAAGGAGGATTGATAGGGCCTATGAAATCCAATCCCCATTGAGAAAAAGTTTGGTCCACTTGAATGGGATAAAGAGAAAGAGCTGCAAGCTTTTTCTTACAAGAGAAGAAGGCACATTTTTTACACTTCCTCACATACCTATGACAATCATAGAACAAGGATGGCTAGTAGTAACCAGCCCTCATGATCTTCATTGCAGTTGTCCTTGCTGAGAAGTGACCACCATCAGGACCATCATGAAGCTCTTTGATCATTCTTTTAGCTTTATCTATGTCAATGCATCTTAGTAGGGCTCCATTAAAATCTTTCCTGAAAAGGATACCATCAACTATGACATAAGGGATTGACTGTAATCTATACTGTCTCCTTTTAGTTCTATCTAATCCTTAAGGATATCTGTTGCCTAATAAGAAATTCCTCATATCATCCATCTAATTCCTTGGGTCATTGTTTCTTGTCTCTTGTTGTTCTGTTAGTATCATAGCGACTTCCTCATCTGATTCTTGATATGATATCATCTATTTACACAACCCCCTCCCTCTAACTAGCTTGGTGATTTGGATGTCAACTTTATATTCCATTACTTTAGTAATCCAACCAGCTCTCTTCTCACTAATATCTTTTCTCAAAAGGAAATCCTTCACACTTGCATGGGATACTAACAAATGAATTTTATTATGAGACAAGAGGTGTCTAAATTTCTTTAAAGCTTTGATGATTGCAAGGGCTTGCTTCTCTACATAGCTTTTGTATTTGTTTTCATACTCTTTAAGCCCTTCACTAAAGAAGGCTATGGGATACTCTTCATCTTTATCATTTTTTTTGAGTCAAGACAGTGGAAATGCTTGACTCACCAGCTAGGGCATAAAGGATGAAATCCTTTTAAAAATTTGGACTAATGAGAGTAGGGGCTAAGGCTATGGCTACCTTGATCTCTTCAAAACTTTCCTTCTCTTCCTTGGTCCATGCAAATACCATACTTTTCTTGTGCATAGCCGTAAGGGGTTTTACCATGGCAGCAAGATTAGGGATAAATCTTATCACAAAATTTATCCCACCAAGGAAACTTTGCAACCCTTTCTTATGTTTAGGAAGAGGGAGAGCAAGTATTGCTTTTGTTCTTTTTTGGATCAATGGTTAAACCATCCTCAAATACAATGTGTCCTAATAATTTTCCTTGATTGGTAGCAAAGACACACTTGCTTGGGTTAAGGGATACCCCAAATTCTCTACACCTTAAGAACACTCGTCTCAAATGATCAAAATGATCTTCTACATTCTTTGAATACACTACGATATCATTAAGGTAAACTAATACAAAATTTTCAATCATGTCTTTGAAGGCCATCTCCATTGCCTTCTGAAATGTAGCACCTGCATTGCTTAGTCCAAATGGCATCTTACAATAAGCATAGGTACCCCATTTAGTGGTAAATGCAGTCTTGTACCTATCAGACTCTTTGACTAGCACTTGATTGTAGCTAGAAAATCCATCAAGAAATGAAAACCTTTTTGAACCACTGACCTTGGAAAAAATATGCTCCATGGAAGGGAGAGGATGGTGATCTTTAAGGGAAGCTTGGTTAAGGTCCCTAAAGTCCACACACAATCCAATTTCTCCATTCTTCTTCCTAACAAGGACAAGGTTTGCTACCCATGACGAGTGCTTGATGGGGAAAATTATATTGGCCTCAATCAATTTGGATAGCTGTTTTCTCATTAAGGGTTCAATTTTGGGATTCATTGGCCTCTATTTTTGTCTTACTGGTTTGGCATTATCAATTAAATCTATGGTATGCTGTAACAACCTTGGGTCAAAACCCTTCAAATCATCATACTTCTAGGAAAATACATCATTAAATTCTTGACAGAGATGAATAAAACTTTCTTGCTCAATCTCATAACATACCTTCCCCATGTTTAAGGATTTTCCATTAACAACTGTGACTAGGGTGTGATGATCTTTATCAGCAGCTAGGTTCATGACTCTGCCTCTTGCTTGGTCATCAACATTGAAAACACTCTCTAAGGTAATGAGACCCTTAGGCAATTTTTTGGAACTGAGATTAATGATTTGATCACCATACTGATCCTCCAGTCTGGACTGATTTCTATTTGAAAATTCTACTTCATTTTGTAAGAAGCTTACAATTTGTTCATCAGATTTAAACACTTGCCAATGGATGTTGTTGTCAGGGATGGTAGGCCTTACTACCATTTTTATTTGTTGCTTCTTCTTCTCCTCAAGATTCCCTGGCACATCATGAGATGCACCTATTTTTGCAAGTCTATCAGCATATCTATTTTCTTTTCTGGGGATACTTTGAATATTAAATACATGGAAACCCTCAAGAAAATCCCATACCCTATGTTTATAAGACTTGAGCAAACCGTTCTTGGTGATATTTTGATTTCTTACTTGATTAACCACCAACTCACTATCTCCATATACACTTAAGGCTTGAATTCCTCTTTTCTGAGCAAGTAGGAGACCCTGAATCAAGGATTCATACTTAGCCATATTATTAGTACAACTAAACTAGAGCCTAAAGGAGAAGTAGTACCTTACTTGTGCAGGAGAAATCAACATCACACTAGCCCTTGATCCATTCTTATTCCTTGATCCATCAAAGTACATACTCCATATCTCACTCACATCTTCTTTAGTCTCCACAAGATTGGGAACTAGAGCATCCTTCTCTAATATACAATATGTACTTAGGCCTATCTCAAGGGTTTCTGACATAGGATCAAATTGATATGCATTAGCCCATTCATCTAAGAAAAAATTAGGTATCTCTACTAGGGAAGTAGTAGGCTCATTCATTATGTCATTCTCATCCATTTCTAGGATAGTGCAATTCATGTTGATGAGATTAGGGGTGTAGGGTTTAGTATGATGGAGGGCTAGAGGCTCTACTCTGATTGAAGCTTTGGTCCCATATCTTGTTCTAAAATACATATATGACCAATCAAAAGATATGTAACCACCTATTTGGGTAGTGAAGTCTCTTGAAAGATAGATGGAAAAATGTGGCTTGACTTTAGGAATAGATATATCTTGAGTTACAGTACAACTAGGGCATGCATGTAGGGCCATTTCCAAATTCCTAATGATCCCTATAGTCTTGACATTACTACCATCTAATTGTAATACATCTCTAACAATGGGCTCATATTTCATTTCCAAAACATCAGCAACACACCCAGGCATCACTGAACTACTAGCCCCTGAATCAATCATGCAATTCTGGACTAGTTTACCCCCTATAATTAGAGAAACATAAAATGGAGGGGGTCTAACCTTTTTACTTTTTTCTACCTCCTTTGATGACTGTACTAGGCTTGTGGCACTTTCCATGCTGGATGGCTGACCCTTTGGTTCAATACTTTCAAATTCTTGTTGCAACAACCTCTTTTGCATGGGTATAGTAGGAAGAACATCACACATGGAAATATTCACATTTGTCTTCTTCATTTGTTCTACCACATTGAATGGCATAGTAGGTACTTTGGTAGAAGCCTTGGGAGCTGCATTTGTAGGAGGTTGAGATGGAACAACCTGAGGATCACTTACATCCTTTCTACCATTATTTTGCCTTTGCTATTGAAAGGTATTTGATTGATCATTTACTACTTGTTCATGAGGTATTGCATTTGAAGTTGAGGCATGATTGGGAGGAAGAGGGGTAGCATGTTCAATAGCTCTTCTTTTTCTCCTAGTGTTGTGAGCAATGGAATCCTAGTTTAAATTACAATGTTCCTCCCCCTGATGATTCATAAAGGAGCAATCACCTTGTCCTTGCATATACAAGGCATCTTTAAATTGGTCCTCCTTCTATGATTGTCCTGTTGCAAGCTCTTGGATGGTCAAAGCCAAATAAGATTTAGCCTTCTGACACATGTAATGGGCATAGTAGTTACAGGAGGGACAAAAATCATGATCTTGGGCCATGTTGTTTTGAGGAACTATCGCCCTACTTTGGTTTACATTTGAGGTTGAAGCATGGCTATTTTGCCTATTCTGATCAAAAGAATTGTTCCCATGATTATGATTTGGAGGCCTACCACTATTTAGAGTTTGATATTGCAATTGATGAGCCTTACTACCTTGAGCTTTCTATCTCTCTAAAGTCACCACCTTGTTGCTCACTTTCTGCATCATAGAGAAGCTATCCTCCAGCTTCTTCTATTGGCCCTGCAATATTTTATCTATGTTCTCTATGTTTAGCATCATATATTGCATCATCTCCTTGATTTCATCTATTCCATTTGAAGATGTGTAAGCTTGAGTGACTAGAGAAAGGGATTATGATGTGGAAGTTGTGGGAAGAGGAGCCATTGCTGGTTGGTGATTTGGAATGTTAGGGAAGAAAGGCATAGGAAGCCTTGGAGCTAGCTTACCTCCTTGTATTAGGATGTTTTTTGACTTTATTGCTATGTAGTAAGCATTAGGCAAGGTATCACCTCTGATAGTTTGGATATTAGTGGAAATGTCACTATTAAAAGCTCTGAGGCAGTGCAAGAAGGCATTACCAGGGGTAGGCTTTACTGAAGTAGGTATTCTATCCCATGTATTTTGAAATCTATAGTTGAAATCAATCATACATTCATGGGGGGCTCTTTTTATAGTAGTCAACTGTTCTAAAAGTGACAAATGGTCACTTTTGTCCTCAAAGTGTTTTCACAGTCCTACTCCTAATCCATCCCAATCTACTATAGAACCATTAGCCAAACCTCTATACCATTGTAGGGCTTTTCCTTTCAAGGATGAGGCTAGAAGCCTAACTGCAACATCATCTTCTGTAATACCATGGATATTGTAGATATTTGCAACTTCTTGAATGTGTTCTAATGGAGAGATAGAAGTTTCACAAGTAAATTCTGCTATACTTTTGAGTGCAACTATTGGTATGTCATGTCTTTGGGCCAATAAAAGAGGACTTCCACCATTAAAGGTGGCAAAAGCATGAGCTCTAGGCTACACCATATAGACAAGTGATCTATTGATATGTGCTGATGGCAATCGAGGCTAAGATCTAACAACAGAAGGAGTAGAGATGGATCTTGCAGGTGTATTTGTTACTATTGCACTCCTAATTGGTGATAAAGATACTCTAGTCTTCCTTCTTCTAGGATTTTAAAGTGAAATCTCTTGGCACTAAAATTTACCTCTAGAAGATGCCCTTGTTTCAGCTTTGGGCATGAATTACTGCAACTTTGGTCTGGAACTAGATCTATTTGAATCTCATAGTTGCCAAGTACTTGAAGAATGAATCCCTTGAAGGCTTGAACACCAAAGCTAGTACTATCTCCTCGGTATTAATCTTGAAATCTTCCTTTTCACACTAGTAGACTTGAATTTTTTTTTGAAGGTCCCACTGAGCGTGCCAAAAATTGTTGTCACAAAAGTTTGCACCCTTGTCCAAAGTTTTTACCTAAGGACATTTTTGTGAAACATGGAAACAACCTCCAAGCTATGGGACTTGAACTGTGAGTTTGAGTCTGCAGAGAAGGTCGACTTCCTTTACTATCAAGGTGCACCTAACTACTCTTGAAGAGGAAAAGGGAGAAGGAATGCATAGAAGAAAATCTACCTATTCTAACCTAAGCGGGGTGATGAACCAAAAATAGAGTTTTCAAACCAATGTCTGTCCATACATGCACTATTGAACCATCATGACACCGAAGGATATACGCATCCAGACTTGCTTTAATCTAACAATCACATGCAGATCGGAAAAACCCAAATGAATGACACAAGGAAAGAGAGGATTCACTTATATACCATTCATAGGCCAAAAGAGATACAGTCATGGAAGATTGCAAATATCTACAATACACCAATGAGAGGAAAATAGTTCTTGCACTTCACATCAATGGCTGAAGGAGATAAGAATGTCATACAATTCAAAGGCAAAGGGGATATATATTGAAATTGTAGAGCAATATCAAAGAAAATAGAGAATGGTCGACCTCAACAAAATCTACAAAAATTGCCTTTATAGATTAGGCATAACTGAGATGTTCTCTAACTAAAGTATTAGCTACGTGTCATGAAGGGGCTTTCCTGCATTACTTAAAACTCATGCACTTTCATATTATGGGCAAGTGCCAGTCCTTGATCTTTGCTAAATCAACTATCACAATGCCTGAACTGTAAAGTATTAATATGATTAAAAGAACAACCAATGACATCGCAGGAAATTTGAAATGTGCACGAGGAACACTGACAACTCTACAACAAGTTTGACTACTTTTGACAACCAAGAACTTCCACAACACACTAAGGTTTGAACATTAGAAGGGGCTACGTGGCATAAAGGCGCTTGCCTGCTTTAGGTAAAGGTAGTGCATTTTGAGAAAGCAAGAAAGTGCCCACCGTAGATCATGAAAGATCTGATGGTGAGGGAATTGTGGGCAAGCAGAAACATTAAAGTGCATAGTCACTTAGAAAAATCTTGCTTAAATGTTACTAGATACAATGACTCAACTAATGAGTACAAACCATGAATTGAATGGAAAGGAAATTGAGATCACAACCTTGAAGTTACAAAATGATTAATTGAGGAATGAACTAACAGTAGAAAGGAATTTACTGAAAGTTTCAACAAACCTAGTGAAGCCATCAAATACTTTGAGAAACTGATGAGATCTCCAAGACCTAAAATTGACACTATTGGATTGGGATACACTAGTACTGAGGAAGGAGAATCATATAAAAGTGGTGAACAAAGAAAAAACAAAGGTAAGAACTTAAACCCACTTTTCATAATTGTGGAAAGCTAGGTCATACAATAAATGTTTGCAGAAGCAATAATGCAAATCAAAACCCTAAGTAGAAATTCAAGGGTTACTGTCATAAGTGCAACAATCAAGCACATGAATGAAGGACCAAGACCATGAGCACACAAAGACTTGAAAGATACTACCACAATTTTCAGAATTATGGACATAAATCATATGAATGCAGATCTAATGCCAACTGGACATCAAACAAGCAGACAAAAGTACAACAAAATGGAAAATCGTATGAATGGGATTACAACATAAGGTACAATTGTCACTATTGTCAAGAATATGGACATCTTCCTAAGAATTGCACTAGAACACCTTTCAAAGGAAACTACAATAGATGGTTGAGTGAGACTACATGCTTTAGTTGTATCAAGACTACTCATGTTAGCAGAAATTGTCCAACTAGATCACCAATGCCAAGTAATGGAAATAATAAAGGCAAAGAAAAAGTCAATGTTGAGAAAGTCAAACTGCAGATGAACAAGACATGAAAGAAGAGAAAGATTGCAGTACATCAAGCTCAAATGAGGTCACTTCATCTAATGGATTAGGTTATCACATCACCCCCAACTAGGCAATCAAGAGGTATGTATGGGACTGATATTTCAAAAGTTATTTTATACATCAATTCCAAGAATCTAAGATTTGAAAAGATTATATATGCATGAATTAAGATGCAATGTATTGGTTAGAACCTAGAAGAAATCTATAGTTTTGTTGTTTTCCATGTTATTGTCGAGCATGGAAAGTTTCACATTTATTATCAAGTGATGGAATTGTGATTAGTATTGGTCAAGTTCGCTATGTTAGCCAAGCATACTAGAGATAATGTATAAGCCAAGTGAGTGGAAAGTCCTATGATAGCTAAGATTACAGTTGTCTAAGCATTGAGCATTTATTGCTGAATATGAAGGGTTATAAAGTCAATTTTCAACTCATTTACATTCATTAGCGATTGAAGAGAGCACAAAGGAGAATTGGAAAAGGAGAGTCTAGCATTTATAAACTGGATTTGATTGCTACTCAACATAATTCATTAGATTGAAAGGTATTTAACTACTTTCGAGATGTGCTAATTGAATTTTTGTAAACCCTAAGTAGTCAGTATGGAAGCTAGCTCTTTTGCGAATGTTAGAAAAGAGGGAAAGGGGGTTTTTAATGATCATTTGATAAGTAATGATGTAAGACAACCACATTTTCAAGAAATACTTGAAATAGCATATAAAGGAGACCCATTTGGTGCATTATAGATGATACCACCAAAAGTTCTCATGATTCAAGATCTTAGGTGTTGCTATATGGGAAAGATAGGAGAAGTAGGTGACATGGAGATAAGAGATGCCTACAAAAAATTGTGTGATAATGAAGTATTGAGTGAAGAATACAAAATCATTGAACAAAAAGGGTTAAACCATGTGCTAGATTTTCCTCAAGTATTTGAGACCGAATGGATACGAATTGTTCTAAGCCACATACATGATAACTATATCTAGTTAGAAGGTAGACTAGTTAAGCTCACAAAGAGGATCATTAGCTGAGTATTAGGGTACCCTACCCTTGCTCAACCTAAGAGCGTGTGAAGTCATGCAAAGGAGGTGATTGAGAAGAATACAGGTGCAATATGAAACAAGAGAGGAATGTCTATTGACACAATCTTGGATCCCTTCATTGTCTTTGTAATGAGAGTGATTGCTCACAAGTTCTTTCAGTCTAACTGACTAAATAGTGTATCATGTATGGATGTTGATTTGAGTTACAAGATAGTAAAGAGGGATCATTCCTATGACCTTGTTGAATTGAAACTACAACAACTATTAGAAAACTTGGAGATCATCAGGAAAGAAAAAAGTGCATCATGCAAATTTGGTTCTTTACTTGTTTGCATATTCTTTTATGTGCAAAAAAACTTTCCCACCTTTAGCACAATTTCTTGGAAGACTAACAGGGCAATAACACAACAAATTTCATAATTCATAGAGTAGCTAGGCAATAATTCTGATTGAGTAATGACAAGTTACTTTAATGATTTTAAGAAATCCATGAAATAGAGGTTAAGGATCCTTGTATCACTTGTGGAGAAAGATTACAATGATTCTTTCTTCCTAGTAGATGCAGACTACACATATGTGCAAGTAGCTATACTAAGGGTCAGACAACTGAAGCCCTTGCCATATGAGATAAATGTAGATGAGGACTTTGCAACTATTACAACTTTATTAGCAGAATATATTGACAAGAGTGCTACATCATTTGGAAATTATGAGAAAGCCAAATCAAGGATAAAAATTGACTTGAAAAAAAATACTATTCTTATGAAGAAGAACAATTGGTGAAAAAGCTAAAAGAAAGATTTCGTGAAGGAGAAGAAGAAGAAGAAGAAGAAGAAGCAAAAGGAGATGAAGAGGAAGAACAAGGCTAATCCCTATTGGAACTAACTCAAGGTCAAGGAGAGGATCAAGAAGAAGTTGTAGAAGGTGCCAAGGGAGAAGAAGTCAAGGAAGCAGCAAAGGACACAAAGGCCAAGAAGAGAAAGGAAAATGAAAAAATAGTGGAGAAACTTGAAAAGCATGTGAAGAAGACATAATAGAAACCTGCAATACCTTCTACTACATCTAGCACAAGGGTAAACATTGCTCAAGCAAAAGAAATTGCGAAGTCTAAAGGCAAGAAGACACCTAACACAACATAGCTAAGTGAGCCTATTAGGAAAACATACAAGAGATTGAAGAAGAAGTTAGTACCTCAACCTGAGTCAAATGAGGATAAAACATGAGTCAATTTAAAGTGGTAAGAAACAATCCCTCCTTTGATTAGATAGTTTGTGTGATAATATCAAGTCAAATGCAAATTTATCTAGTTTCACACATATTGAATTTGATAAGCTAAGGAAAGTTGAACAAAATACAATAGAGGAAGCCATATATGTCATGATATTTACATTGAAATCAACTCCTCTAGAAATTTCCAACTCACTACCTAAGAGTCTATATGACTAAGTTGAGCAAAAATGGTAATATAGCTTGCAAATTGAAAGACAGATCAAGGAATCAATTTGAGCCCAAGTTATGCCAGGGTTAGACAAAAGGAAGATTACTAAAGCTATGGAAAAATATAAGACTAAATTTCCCCCCAAATATAGAGCATTCCATATCTTGACAAATAATATTGAGGATGTGGTTACCAAAAGCAGAACAATTTGAAAATCAATATATGGGTCATCCACAACAATAATCAAAGAGAAAGGTGAAAAAGGATAGGAAGATCCTAAGAAATGTGAACAAGAGGTTGTAGAGACTGTAAAAGAGATTCTAGTCAAGGATGGTAATGTGGAAGGCACTGAGGAGACAACAACAAAAGAGGCCACGACTAAGGAACAATAGCAAAATACACTGGATGTTTAAGATGAACAAGTGTTGAGTGCTAGTCCTCCACATATAGACTAAGTGAATCAATAGTTGTCTAGTACAAATAAAGGATGTTCCTAATAATTCAGCTCAAAAAATCAATCCCTTGACTAAAGAAGACTTGCAAAAGATATTGAATGATTCCACCATGGCAACACAATTATGTACTAATCCTATACTAGTGAGAATGGATGAGATTGAGAAGGAAGAACTTGCATCTGCAGGGGATAAACCATAAGAAATATCCAATGTGCCCCCTCAATATACTGAGGTAAATGAGACAGATTCATAGGATAAACAAGTATATCAAAGTGTAAACCAAGGACAAAAGGATGCAACACACCATATACCATCCGTTATACCTACTGTTGTATTTGAATTGAAAGAAATGTCACAAAATTAGTGCCAAGTCTCAACAGTTCTAGTTTACAAGCTTTGGTAACAATTGAGAAAGATGGAGCTAAAGTGAAACTAGGTCAGGAAGAAATTCATGTACCTACTCCACAAACACAAGGTAAAGCACAACAAGAAGAGAGTAAAATTGATAAGCCTAAAGAGTTGAAGGTGACTACTACACCAAAGGAACAAATTGATATATAGACTCTAGTTACCCTACTAGTTTCTATTACTCCTCCCAGTAGTCAAGCTCTTTAGAGGCCAAGCACACATGTAACACCTTTGCAAATATCAATGCCAAGTTTTAGTACATCAAGGAGCACAAATGATACATATTTTGGAGATGTTAATTTAGATGAGGTGATTGAGTTGCCCTAGTTTGATCTGGAAACAATCATAGTTGACGAGATGAGCATTCTATAGGAAGCTCTGCAGAGAAAGAAGACACAAGAAATCATGAGAAGGGAGTACAAGCAAAAATAAGTTTTACATGAGATAAAAAATATATTTTATGATGCTTTCAGTCTCCCTAAGATGAATGAAGACAAGCCCATCATTGAGAAATTTATCACTATTGTTCACAAAATAAAGGATGAAGACCTGGAAACAAATGTTAAACTTATAGAATGATCTGAAAGGAAATTTCACACTAAGGTACTTGAGAAAATATTGTTAGAAACAATAGTCCACCAAGATAACTGAGAGGCAGAGGTGGGGGTGTGAATCAGTTATCCAATGATTAAAACATTTATCTTCCTTAAATAAACTTAACCATTCAATCAAAGTAAACAACCATACAAAGATGCACATACACAATTACACCAAATATGTTAACTAGGGAAACCCTTGATCAGAGAGAAAACCCCGATGGGAATGATGCCCAGAAGATGATGTACTAATATAAATATTCCTTATTAGACAATGGACCCTATTATGAGTCTATTACAACATTTAGTACATATGAGTCCCTATTAGGAGACTTTGAGTCCCTGTTAGGAGATTCTAACCCTGTTAGGAGTTGTGGTACAATGTATGCAAGAAGAGCCCACTGCCTAAACGTGCAATTTCAATTACAAGAAAAGCTCATTGCCCAAACAAGTAATTTACTATTAAGTTCCTCTTTCCTCTATTCTATCAACCAAACCAATTAATATTAGACCTTGTAGACCAAGTCATGAACCTCAAATCTAAATATCAAACCTTGGATCACATAATAGAACCTCGACAGTGAAGTTTCCTTCACTTCTACTTTGCTCTGGTCAATTTCGCATTTCACTCTCTCTACTCATTACAATCACTTCACATCAATACAATTCCATGACACATGGTAAAGGAAAATGCCCTTCCTTTATACTGAGTCCATAAAATAATTTCCTAAGTTGGCTGTTACACCTTCTCAATTAATTATTATAGGACCATATTAAGAACATGTTACACTTAGCGACACATTAATCTTTTTCCTTGAAACTTAAATAAATATCTGTACACATAAAATTATGACAAGAACACTTAGGCACATCATCATCAACATGTCTTGTTCACATCCTCAACCTCGACTCTCAGAATAATAATTTTGCTAAGAGATATAACAAGTTTACTAGAACATGCCTTTGTAAACTCTATCTTAGAACAAAAATCACTAAAACTTACATAACTTCTTCTAGACTTAACATTTCTTCATCCAACATTAAATTAACATACTAGATACTCAAAAGTATCTCCCATAACCTTAGATAGTTAGAGTACTCAACTAGCCATCTATACCAACTTGATATTTCTGTTGTTCTTCTATCAGATACCACCAAAACCTACTATGTTGACATCAATGAAAAACATAGTCATGAATGTAACATATCATCATAGTAACATATCTAAAATACTCCCCCATAGGAATATCATCAATATTCATGCTTCCAACAATCCCCCCATTTGGCATTAATGACAACATAGATGAAAAACATCTAGTTCCAAGAATACCAACAAAAGACTGTTAATCTTTCTTTTCAAATCCTCTTCATCAATTATTCTCCCCCATTGATATACCTCAATGTGCTTTCTATTTTTCCATGTTGTACTTCTCCTAAACATACTATACTTGTTCTTGCTTTTTTTTGCTTATCCCCATGATGTTTTTCCTCATAATGATTTTGATTCTCCCCTTGATGTTTTTCATGCAATACTTCTCCCCCATTGACATCAATGTCAAAGGAATCTGTAACCAACAATCTCTGCAACAATTGATTCTTACTTAGCTCAAGTGTCCAAAGACACTATTCAAAACAACATCCAACAAGAGTTCTAGATAACTCTGTCCATCACAGATACTCCCCCATATAGGAAGCATCAACATTTAGTCCAAACAAACAATGGTGCTCTATTGCACTTGACTGATGCCCTTTTGCATCATCTACTCTAATGTAGGAAGGGGCATAACCCCTAACATACCTCACAAATACTCAAAAGTCTCTTTGGAAAGAGGCTTAGTGAATATATTTTCAATTTTCTTTTTGGTGCTCACATACTCCAATCTAATTTCCTTTTCTACAACTTTCTCTCCCAACATGTGATACTTGATAGAAATGTGCTTAGTCTTAGAATGCAACACTGGATTCTTAGACATATTTACCATACTTATGTTCTCAAAATGTATGACAACATGTTCACTAAATTCTATCCTTATATCTTTCAACATCTACACAAACAACTTGATTACAATTGTTTGCTACTGCTACATATTCTACTTCTATTGTACTTTGTGAGATATAGTCCTACTTCTTACTTAGCCAAGAAACCAATCTTCCTTCAAGAAAGAAGGCTCCACCAATGGTGCTCTTTCTATTATCTATATTGCCTAGCCAATCAACAATAGTATAGGCACATAAGGTGAAATCATTAGATCTATCATACCACAATCCGAACTTAGATGTTCCTTTCAAGTTTCTAGATATCTTTTTGACTGCTGCATAATGTGCTTCTTTGGGATCAGCTTGAAATCTTGCAACAATTCCAATTACATTTTCTATATCTGGCCTTATGTGAGTCAGATATTGTAATCCTCCAATCATAGATTTGTACTTCTTCTACTCAACAGTAGGTGTCTCATCCTTTGTAGATAACTTGTGCTTGTAGACACCTAAAAACCTTTAGAAAATAAAGTATTTTTATTTTCTGAAAAATTCCCAATGACATCATCATTTATTAATTTATTAATTTATTAATTAATTAATTTATTTTTATGCCATTAAATCCCTTTATCTTAATTAAAAATATTTAATTAAGGAATCCCACCCAAAAATGTTTAAATCTTATTTAAACATTATTTCCTTATTTATTAATTATTTAATTAATAAATTGACCAAAAAATCCAAAATAAATAAAAAATTTATTTTTTGCCCAAAACTTGGCCAATTTCCTTAAGACCACTAACCTCTTCCAAAATCTTCTAATCCTTCTTTAATTTTAATTAAAGGCTAATCCCATCATTTCCTACCCCTAATCCCAACTCAAAATATTTAATTAAAATTAAATATTAATCCTCATGTTTATTAAATATTTTTAAATAAATATCTCCTCAACCCAAACCCTTGAAATAAATAAAACTTTATTTATTTTCTAAAAATCTAATTTATCCTCATCCTAAGAAGTTCTAGACTCTTCTAGAAAGTCTTCATCCTCATCCTAGGAAATTCTAGACTATTCTAAAAAGTCTTTATCCTCATCCTAAGAAGTTCTAGACTCTTCTAGAAAGTCTTCATCCTCATCCTAAGAAATTCTAGACTATTCTAGAAAGTCTTTATCCTCATCCAAAGTCTAGACTCTTCTAGAAGATGTCTTTAAACCTAATCTTAATCCCCTCCTAACCTTGTCACATTCCCTAAACATGGGTTAAGAATTACTAACCCAAGCCAAAGTTAACAAATATCTCCTCCTTCACCCACCCTCATTAAATGCCATCCACTTGCCTATTCCTAAGCTAATCCTAAACCATCCTAATCCATCCTCTAATCATTTGTACAATCCTAAGCAAGCTTAAAACCCTCCTAATCAAGCCCAAGTCGAAATTGCTCTCATCTCTCTCAAAATATCTCAACCATAAAACTTTATGAAGTCCACTAGGCCATAAATGACTCTTACAAGCCCTTTTATTGCTCTTACAAGTCATTATGAGGGTCTTTATGAAGATTTTATCCCTTGAGCCTCCTTTGTTGACTCATCCTTCCCCTTTCCTCCATCCTCTCACCATGTGACATGTGTCACTCCTTGATTGGTTGTAAGGAAGCACAATCCATGTGCTCTCCTCTCATGCAATCTAAGCCCTCCATGAGCTTTTTCCCATCCTTGCATTCTAGCTCTTGATCCCTCAAGCCCTTTGCCTATTTAAGGAATCCTCTCCCAAGCCATTTTAACACAATCCATGAAGTAAAGTCATAATGCCATTTTGAGAAGCCATTTTACATCAAAACCATACACTCACACCCAAATTCCAACTCTATTGGAAGCCCTTTTTGAAGCATAAAGCTTGAGCATACATCCTATCTATTTAGACAAAGCTACTCAACAAGAGAGCTTCTCATTGAGAGAGCCCATTAATGGCTCATATTCTCAATTGAGAGCTCATCTTAGTCTATCTTGAAGTTTATGAATTTTGTTTAGTTTGTAGAAGCTTTATTTAAATTTGGTTTCTATTAGCATACTAACATTGCTCATATACATTTTGGCACGCCCGGTGGGACCCCGCATGGGTCATCTTCATTAGCTTTTTTAGTCAAGTTTTGTATGTCATTTGCTGATTTTGGCTAATTTTGCTTGTTTTTGTGATTGGTAGGATTGTATAAATTGGTTTTGTAGGTCCACATGAGCATGAAGAAGACAAAGGAACTCATAGTATATCTCATAGTGTTTGCAGATTTTTCAAGCTTATAGGTGGACAAAGAACTTGGAATTCTTCTTCCTCTTCTTGTCTATATTCTTCTTATTCCATCTACTTCTTCTTCTTCTTGTGGGAGATCTTGGCCATTTTTTTTAAGGAAGCAAAATCATACACACTTCTTTTTAGTGCTTAAAATGAACCCCCAAATCATACTTAAATCCATTAAAAACTAAAAATTTGCCAAAAAAAAAAAATCTTTTAACAAGTGAAACTAAACCAATCCAATCATTTGCATCCTTGCGACATCAAGGTTTTAGATGCATTCATGCAAAGTTAGGAACACTTCATTTTTGGGAATTTAAAAAGAACTTCAAGTTTCCATTTCAAAAGGTTCAAAATCAACACTAAGTGCACACTAAAATCTAAATCAAACTCAAAGCATCAATCAAGGATAAAATGAACCTCATTTGCAAATATTTTAAAGTTATTTTAAAAAAATCTCATGAAAACTAAGAGTCCTAAATGGTTGCCAAAATTGTCTTAAAAAGCTTTGTTATTTGTTCCAAACAAATGTCTTGTTGTAAAATCTTGAATGTTTCTTAGGTTTTTCATGCATCAAAACAATCTAGGAATATCATTTTTGGGCTTAAAATATGCAAACTATAACACAAAATCTTGAATGAAAACCAAAGTCCAAAGAGTCATTTTCACTTTTGAGTCCAAAACAATCTTGAATGATCTAAGGTTAAAACAAAGCATTTCAAAGTTCTTAAAACAACACACAAAATCTCAATCTTGAATGCTCAAGGAAAAAACTTGAATGTTTAACCACTTGTCTTTGAATGCATGTTGCTAAAATCACTCTTGAATGCCATGGATTAAAATCAAATTTTCCTTGAATGCATGATTAAAACAACAAATCCAATCTTGAATTCCAAGGATCAATTAACCATTGCAATATCAAACACTTCATTTGGAGCTTCTAAAATTGAACAAAAAAAATCTCTTTTCCACATGCAATCTAGGTAAAGTTTGATTTTTGAACATTTAAGAAACTTTGTTAAGTTAAATACAAATTTGCAAAAATTAACTTGAGTAGTTCCTTGGACTCACCTCTTTTCTAATCACCCATCAATTCAACCATTGGTTGCAATCTCAGCGCCATTTATGGGGATGGGTCTACTTGAAAAAGGTGTTAAATGTTCCACAATCTAACTCACTCACTTGGTCTTTGAATGTTTGCTTTAACTTTATCAAAATTCTTAAATGATCAAAAATCTAGATTAAATCGATCACACTTCAAGTTTGGGCACTAAAATTGAACAACAACTGACGTGGAGAGCCTCCGGGCACGCGCTTGAAATCGAATCTCACACACTTTTGTTTTGGGCTTAAAACAAACTCACACTCAATATTGAATGCCTTAAAGAAAATTAATCGATACTTGACGTGGAGGGCCTCTGGGCGCGCGAGTTTTCTTTTGTTGACCCTAACTCTTCTTATTGTTTGCATTCTTCGATCGATTTACTTTTGTTGGCGCTTCAAGTTGGAATTGAACATTGTCTCTTAAACATGAGTGCTTGCAAAGTCTAGATTAGCACACATAAGAGTCAGTTGGTAAAAGAACAAGCGTGTTTTTTAGCCCAAGGTCATCCAAGTCTTCTCTCCCCTTGTCATCTTTCAAGGCCATCTTGGGTGCATAAGATTAGGATCCAAAACCTTGTTTCTTTTTAGGAGGCCTGCTTGGGGATTTCATCACCCCTTGGATGACCTCAACTCTAGCGTTCTGGCAGAGTATAAGAACCGGGAGGTGAAACGAAAGACACCTCTCTTGGGATCAAGATTTTGTCACTCGGGGTAAGCCTCAAGGAACTTTATACCCTTGAGAAGTGAAAGAGGAGAAGTGGGTCACCGCTCCTCTTGGCTATGTGACATCTTTTTGGTTTCATCTACGGATTTGGACCTCACGTACCTTGGGTATATCGAGGACTCCCTAACTAAACCAACTGTCAGCCTTGTAGACAACTATCTAGGATGTTAATGTGCTTGAAGTGACTGATCGAAACATTTGTAGAACACACACACTCCTTGGCGCAAGTATCACATTCTGGGAATCAAAACTTCTATCTGGTTGTTTCTATCTATTGCTTGCTTTTTTATTTGTTGAATGAATGTTTGCCAAACTTGGTCAATCCTAGCTTAGGGTATACTTAGCATAGTCACTGCCTATTCTAGAAGTTGAACAAGTTGAAGAAAAACAACTGAGGTCTCTCAAAGCCAAGCAAATTTAAGAATTGATGTCAGAGCAACCCAAACCCAAACAGAAGTTTCACAAAGTTAAACTCAAACCATCTCAGGCATACCAAGAACTTTCAGCCAAGAGAAAGGAACTAACACCAAGTCCTCGAATTGCAAAACTCCACAAAGTAGAGGATAAAGCTGCCGACGAAGCACTTCAAGAGGCCTGGTTAGAGCGCACCATCAAATTTAGCCGACATCCAAGAGTTAATCCTGCTTATGCCTTACCAACTAGGCATGATTTTTATGATTAGACACCCTTGTTTCTCCACACCTTCTTGGATAAGCTTCACCTTAGAGTCATCTTTGTAGAAAAGTTAGCCATCTTAGGTTATCCCCTTAAGCATTATTAGCTCATCCATCTCATTTAGAATCAAACCATCTAGCCAACAATTCAAAAACTGTACATCTAAAGCTTTCAAAATTGTTGTCACCTTGCTAAAAGTTTGCCATTCCTAAAATCTTTCAAATCCACCAATCTCACCAAGGTTATCCCTTTGACAGAGCTTTATCTAGGGTAATCTAGCTTTGTCACTTGTCATCCCTCATCACCTTGAGCTAAAGGTTGGGATCCACAAGTGGTCAATCTCATTTTCTTCCTAAAGGATCATTAGTCTATCCTTAAGTTGACACAATCACCACCAAGCTTGCACATAGGAAAGTAGACCTTTTGTGCTTCGGCAACATATCTTTAAAGTTAGAGTCCCAAACCCAATCCTCCTTAGGTTTTGTCATATAGCTTTGCCTCAACCTAGGAAATCATTTGCATAGAAAAGCCTTCCCCCTTTTGCATCCACCAGCATTTGTTGCATATCATCCCTAGGAGCATTTTTCATGCCACCCGTCACTCGCTTAGCCAAGAAGAAAGAAACAATGGAGCCCTATCATTTGGATCGAATAGCCTCACTCCCCTTGAGCACTCAGCCATCCTTCAGCCCAGAGAAAGCTATGCCATCACCTACTGACATTGAAGCTTTCATGAACCAACCAGGAAATGCAGTATTGGTAAACGCCATTATAGACAAGAAAAAAGAGACAATCATGGCTAATTTTCAAAGGGACAATGTAGGAACCTTTGACTTTGGAAGACCCCCTCCATTATCAGATCCATCTCACCCATTTTTTGGGTAGCTGCCACCACCCATAGGCTCTTATGATCCAAATTATCCTCAATATATGCAAAAAGAAGAGCCTCTAGCCAATCCATATGATCCAACAGACCCAAACATACCATCATCCACCCAAGTTGAAATCTCCATGCTGCAAGCCAACCCAGCCACCACCACTCCATCCTTGGTTCATACCTCTCCGCTCCAAACCCCCTTTACCCAAAACACCTCACCGTTCACCCCCTTCACTATTGCTGCTGCTACTCCCCAACCTAGCCTTCCAAATCCACCCATCTCCCAAATCAGTGCTAGTGTTTTCGGCCAACCTCAACAATATACAATAGGGATGCCACCCATGGGGCCAAGTAATCAACCTTTCATCACCCCCAGCTTGTTCACCACAACCCAAAGCACAATCCCATCATTTCCATTAGGTCTTGGAAGCTCAGTGCCATCAACCACAAATCCACAAGCTACTACCCTCACTCCACAAAGATATCAAACCCCACAAGCTACTACCAATGTTTTGCCTAGCTCTCAAGTGACCCAAGCTCCCACCACTACTCTACCAAGCTTCCAAATCCAGCTGCCAAGCTATTAAACCCCATCTATTCCATTTCCTAGCTTTCAAATCCCACCACCTCCACCACCAACTAATCCATTACCTCCTATTACCAACTACTTTTCAATGCCACTTCTAGGAGGTAACCCACCAATCTAGCCAACCACCAATTATTTGCAGGTACCATCCCAAATGGGGGCGCAACCCACATACCTTGGTCAAACCCCACAAGCCCCCCGATCCTTTTCCCAAGCTTCACAACCATCTTATACCTTACCTCCACAAAGCTATTCATTTATCCCATAGCCAACTTATGTTCCTCAATCCCAACCTCAAATCCCATATCAACAGCAAGCCTCGCAACACATGCAGCAATATGCGCCACATCCCCCTCAACAACCCATCATCCACCATGCAGCTTCCCAAACAATGTACAATCCCTATCAACAAATCCCTCACAGCCATCCATATTTAGTGGCCCCATCTAGCGCATACCTACCTCAAGGCACTCCTACATTGGGGGCACCCCAGCCATCACCTATCAATTCAGAATGGGAGCAAATGAAGACAGCTTTGAAAGCCATCCAAGAAGGGAATGATCTGAAGACATTCAAGTTTGAGAATGTGTGTCCTTACCCATTTGAAAAAGCCATTACCATGACACCATTTCTCAAACACTTTGAGGTACCCAAATTTGACAAATTCAGAGGAAAAGGAGACCCTATCACACATATCAAAGAATTTTACATGCACTGCCAGGATGTGGCATACAATGATGTCTTCCTCTTGTGCCTTTTTCCCAAAAGCTTGGCTGGACCAACTCTTGAATGGTTTTATAGAATCCACTATGGCACAATTAAAAACTTTGCTGAATTATCTGAGGCATTCGTAGCCCAATATGCCCATCCTTTTGAAACAGAGCTATCAATAGTTGACCTTGTCCACACTAAGAAAAAAGGTGGAGAAAGCCTTGCTGAATACCTGCAAAGATGGCAAACCCTTACCACCCGCGTATCCTGCACCTTGCCAGAGCACCATGTGGTGAAAATGTTTATTGATAATGCCCATCCCAGCTTGGCTCACCACATGACCATGAACTGTTTGCAGACCTATAAAGATATCAAAGAGAAAGGAATGATCCTTGAGCAAGGACTCATTAAAGATGGTGTGGTCAAGATTTACAAGGAAGCCAACCAAAATCAATCACATTCCAATGACAAGTCTAGGTATTGGAACAAAAACAAGCACGTTGCAACAGATGGCATCACTAACACCAGACATGTGAATATTGTTGGTCCTTCTCAAATCCTGTCCAACCCACCATATCAACCAAACAATCAACAAGCTATCAATTACCAACAGCATAATCACCAAAGCTATCAAAACCACAATCCAAGACCCAACTTTCAAGGGTCTAGCAATCAAGCTAATGCCATCAATGTAGCTGTAGGAAAAAAGCCTAGATTCCAACCTACACCTAGAAACTATACACACCTTGGTGAGCCATTGGATGTCATTTTTGAGAAATTAGTCAAGGAAAACCTCATCAAATTTCCTCCTACCCAGCAAATTGACCCAAGCCAATCCAAAGCTGCATGGTACAAAGATAATGAGTACTACAAATTTCATAGGGTAAAAGGTCACACTACCCTCAGATGCATGAAACTGAAAGACTATGTGTAGGACCTCATTGATCAGAAGGAAATCACTGTTGGTGCCCAAACCTCTCCCAATGCAGGCTTACAGATCTATCAAAATGCTTTTCCTCCACACCACAACCAAAATCCTAGAAAAACACCTATCCAAACCAACAACAACAACACCAACAACCGTCAGCCAAACCAACAACATGGGAAGAACAATGACCACACTTCATCCTATATAGACTATGGTAGCCTTATAGGTTGTATATCCGAGAAAGAGCCTTCTGTCAATGTTATCAATATCCAAGGACCAAACAATGAGTGTGCAGTCACCACTCGAAGAGCGCGATTTAACATTATAGGCCCACCTGTTCCACCAGCACCATCAGCTCCATCAAAAAGCCAGTACAATATCTTGGAACACCTTGGGAACATGCCAGCCCAAATCTCAATTTTAGACCTTCTTCGCACTAGTCCTGTGTACAAGAACATCCTTGACAGTGCTCTCATAGAATCTCGTGTCCCTTCAGATATCAATGCTACTGATTTTCGAAATCTTGTTGGACACCTATCCTCCTCATGTGCCCTATCTTTCAAGCCCACCGACATACCCGTGGTTGAGCCAGATCACACCCTTCCGCTTCGCATAGCCATCATGGTATCCAACTTTGCTGTGAAAAGAGTAATGATAGATAATGGATCAGCCTTGAATATTTGCACCCTAAAATTCATAAAACAAGCTGGGTATACTGAGGCAGATATCATCAGTGAGGTTATCACCATCAAAGCTTATGACAACTTGGAAAGAACCACAGAAGGAACTATTTTGCTGCCAATCAAGGTTGGGCCAGTCATCCAAGAAACACTTTGCCATGTTATTGATCTAAACCTACCATTCAACTATAGTGCCTGCCCTAGTCTACATTTTTGAGCTACATTTCTGATATCATTGCCAAACTCTTTTAGGCCAATTTATGTTTGATGATTAGTATTATTATTTTAGAGATTATCAGATGTTGTTTTACACTCAATTTATTATATGATGAGATTACTTGGTACTCTATATTTCATGCATGTATGATGATTATTCAATGTTTTCAGTTATCGATGATGATTAGTTAGATGGTTTATTATCACATGTGCTTTCTTATGGATACTTACCCCATACTGCATGTGTATGGTGTGTGTGTTTGTTTTCTTTATGTATGGTGTTTCTGATGTGGTTAAGGAAGGGAGTCATAGTCACCTGCTAGTAGGGATCTACACGATGCACCACTTCCTGCCATTGTCTGTTTAGCTTAAAATATTGTGTTTGTACATGCGTGGATTTTATGCAGGTTGCAGGTACCGGGTATCGACTTCCCTGAATTGCCAGGATGAGCGTACCCTATCGCATTGTCTCAATGGTAAGAGAGGGGAGATAAACTCTTAAGTCCAAATCCTAAACCCTTTAGCCAATTGTCCTAATTGATAATTAGGACAAGTATCTGAGTTAAGTACCCTCCAAATGCATCAAATGATGTAATTTCATGATTATAACCCTTTTTGTTTTGATTTAGTATGTGTTTTTCTATGTAGGGTTTTCGTATGTTGTTATATGAGTCCTTGATGTGTTTTCTATTAATTAAGTCTAATTAAAAAGATTAATTAATGATTTAATTTAATGAAGAATTAATATGATGTCTTTAATATTTAATTAATTGAGAAATTAATTAAATAAAAGAATTAAATTTAGAGGTAAAAGTTCAAAGATAAATTTAGAACAGGATAATATTTATTTAATTTAATAATAATATATTTGGAGTTCATTTTTAAATAAATGCTAAATATTATTGTTATTTAAATTAATTAAATATGTTATCAATTAAGTTCTAAAATAAATTAAAAGTTGAAAGACATTAAATTATTAAAGGATTTTAGATCGCATGATCTAAGCATGAGTTTAAATTTGAGTAATAAATTAAAGGATTAAATTATAGAAATTAATAATGTTATTTTAATTTCATAAAGTGCACATAAGATTAAAGTAATAAATTAATTTAAAATAGAAGTCAAGTAGAATATTAAATAAAGTTATTTAATAAATCAACTTAATGTGCATGAAAGTTGAATGCAAAATAAAAGAAAAGATAAAGCAAAGATTAATAAAAGATTAATACAAGTTAATTTGAGAGTTAACTCAATGAGCAAAGAGTCATCTAGGGTGAACGCACAATTAGTTCCCCGATTTGAGGAGAAAACTCCTTATCACAACTTTGGGGGTTCATTTTTGGTGGACAGAAATTTGGGCGAAGATTTTGGGGGGGAGACAAGAATTTTGTGGAGACATCTTTTGGCAGTGAATTTTCAGAAGAAGAATTCCTGGAAAGTTTTTTTCAAAGGAGCAAATTCTCGGGGTTTTCATATTAGCATCAGAATCAGGTAGGGTCTTGTGCTTTGATCACTGGTTAAATTATGCAATTTGAGATTCCTGTCTTCTTCGTGAGTGTTAAAAAAATCAAGTCTCTGGATTTCATTGCATGAATCTCTTGTTCTTTGGTTCTGTATCTACAATAGGGCATTGTTAAATTATGCTTAGAAGAAAAATAAATTTAATTAGGAACCCTCATCTTCTAGCTTAAAGAAGACACGATTGGATTGGGAAGGGTTCGAATTTAAAAACGAAATTCTAAATTGAAAATTTGGATAGTTGGCAATAGTTCCTCTATCAAAGTAATGTGGTGATCAAATATATATATATATATATATATATATATATATATATATATATATATATATATAGTTTAATAAATTATAAATTCTTATTAATTACATAAATAAATAAACTTAAAAAAAAAAAAATAATTAATATTTGAGGAAAGCTTTTATATATTTTTAAATATATATATATATATATATAAAATAATAATTAAAAAAAAATTTTATTGGGCGGGGGGTATACCCCCACCCGTGCCTTTTAATTAAGGCAGGCCGACTGCGACAGCAGTCGTGCGCTGCAGTTCCTTTGACTGCAGGCAGCGATTTAATGAATCACTGTTTTATGTATTTTTTTTTTAAAAATTTGAAATTAGTTTTTTTTAAAAATTAATTTCATTGATGATATTAAATGTTAAAATTTTATTAAATATTTATATAATGATTATAAATATAATATTTATTTAAATAAAACATTAAGTAATTTAATTAAGAATGATGTTTAATAATAATAGGAGTTATTATTATTAAAGGTTAAAATAATGGGTTTTAATAAAATAATAGTTATTTTATTTAAATCATTATTGATTATTATTATTATTATTATTATTTTTAATAAAAATTAATTAATTAAATATTTTTTTTAGATCATTTTGTTAGGGAAAAAAAAAAATTTGTTTTTAAAAAAAAAAAAAATCTGAGAGTAATCTTATATTTATAAATAAATAATCGGGGTTAAGCATAAGGGTAATACTGAGATAATTCTACGTTTGAAACGTGCATAGAAATGTGAATTGAACTTTAACTTAAATCCAAGTGTGTTTTTGAAATGTATCCAACTATGAGCTGTATTGTACTGTTCTATTTTCTTATGCTGTTATGTTTTGGGATTTTTTTGGGGTTGACTAGAGCGTTGACCAGTTTAGGTTGTTACCAGAGGCTCGGGGTTGTGAATGTGATGTCATGATGATTTGGTTTCGATCTTTCTTAACCTGACCATGGTAATGTGATGAAGTGCTCTATGACATGATTGTGTTTACTGTTTGTTATTGCTTTCCAGTTTCCTTGTGTGAAGCTGAGATGTACGTATTTGAGATACTTGACTTAACCATTTTCGAGTCTCGATCAGTTATATTTGATAACCATTTTTGAGTCTCGATCAGTTATACTTGGATTGCTTTTTGGTCGCTTGAAAGGACTGAAGTGTTTGTTATGTTCTTGATGATGTCATGTGTTGACTTGACCATTTTTGGAGTCTTCGATCAGTATTGTAATTTAGTATTGGGATACTTTCTGGTTGCTCATTGGAGAACCATTGGATTTTGTGATTTATCATTGATACCTTCAGTTGCTGATAGAGAACTGTCGTGATCATATGATTACTAATTGATATTATCTGTTGCTCATGAAGAACTGATGTAATTTTGTGGATTATCTTTTATGATGTTTTTCAGTTGCTTGTATAGGACTGAGGTGGTTTTATTATGATTCTTTGATTTACGATTTCATGAGCCTAGGGTAGGTTATCTATGTGTAGAGTCGGGAAGTGGCTTGCAATGGGGGTCGGAGCCCTAAGAGGCTGCCTTGAGAAACCCATTGTAAGTCATTTTTAATAAGTGAAAACATTTACACTAAATGAGAGAAAATGAACCTAACAAGATAATTGTATGTTCTCTCCCATGCCTTGAGTGCTAGTACAGACTAGGATGGGGTAGAGAGAATGCTTGGTTATGACCTTGCATTCCATAGTAGGCCTTGTCAGTACGAGAGGATACTAGTGGCCGCAGGATCAGTAGGGACCCGAGATTCCTAAGGGATTGCTCGGGTAACTTCTACATGAATTTTGCGATGACACTTTCCCGCTTGCATATTAGGTTTCCTACGTGTCTTGTGGTACCTCTAGGATTTAGATGTCGATCTTTTTCGGAACCCTTGAGTTAGCATACTTATAGGATTTCCTAGACTTAGGGAGTATTTATGATTATAGGTCTCATTATCCTATTTGGGACTTGAGACTATCTCCTCAGCGCGGTGGGAGTGGACCATTTAGGTTCCACACGGTCGGGTGGTAGTGCTTTTACTCTTACCATTGAGATCCATTCCGTGGTCATCGTGGCTGAAGTTTTCATGATTGGCATTTACCTTCACTATGTTCTTGGATTATTATGATGGATGGTCAGATTTTATGTTAGATGTTTTATCATTATGGTTGTATGGACGTATCAAGTATGGTGAATAGTTTTGTATATATCTTTACTGTACTTTGTATCATGGATTCATGGAGGTTGATGTATTTCTATTTTTACATATGTATATTCTTTTAAGCCTTTCATACCCTGTGACTTGTACAGTGGATGATTGAGCATTCTGAATTAATTTGCCGAGAGGCATTCGGAACAAATGTATATTATGGACATGGGACTTTCTGATTATTCTTTCATATGTATGTGATAGTTATTAGACTTAGATTTAATTAAATTTAAATGTGACTCAACGTCTTGGGATCTTTAAGAAATGTAACTTACAATGTATGTTTGTCGATGATTACATGTTATTGCTTCCGCTACTATGTGTTTGATGTGTATGTTATACTTTCTTACTTTTAAAAAAAAAATGTTTAGCAAACTTAGTAAAACTTTAGGTTAATTCTTTTGGATCCCTTGGCGGGGCGTTACATCAACATCCTCCTTGGTCACCCATGGATTCATGCCATGAAAGCCATTCCATCCACTTACCATCAGTGTGTCAAATTTCCACATCAAGGCACTAAGGTAACCATCCATTCTGATCTAGAACCCTTTGCTTACTGCAATGCAGTTGAAGCTTCATATACAAACCATTGCCCTGGAATTGATATCGACACATCCATCGCTAGCTCATCCCACACTTGTAATGACCCAGAAACCATCCTCGCCTCTACCTTGTCTACCGTAAAGATCAATAACAAGGGCTATGGAGAGTATAGTCTGTCAGATGCATTTGTTGTCGGGGCACTCCCACTTGATCCACATGCCCATGGACGATCGACATATCACAAAGCTAAGGAGATTCCACCTCCTCGATACAAACAGTTTGGCCCAACAACCTTTGTATCCTCAAAAATCCCTCTTCATGAGGAGCTCACTCCAGATATCAACAATTGGCTACATAAGGATGCACCTCCAAGAAATCAAGCATGCCTTGATCACTTCAGCTAAAAGTACCCCCAAGAACATAAGCTCATCACTAAAAAATGGAACTATCAAGGTGGTAGTCTAGGACCAGAAGAAAGAGGCATGCAATGCCCCATCAAAGCACACAAGTGGGAAACAAATTCAGGTCTTGGCTTTGGCATATCCACAACTGGGAGCACCAATGATAATGGTCATGCTTTTTTGAACATTCACTGCGACCTTGTCAAAATTGAAGACATTCTTGAGGAAGTTGAAAAGAGAGCCTATGACGATATCCTAGACCAAATCTCCCTCGGAGACTCTGTTCTCCAAGAACTATCCATCCACCTCATTGACCTACCACTCACCCATCCACAACTCATAGATTGGGACCAACCAAGTGTCATACACATTGATGAGTTCACATCAGAGGAAGCACTTCTAAGATTCATGGGAGCTGAAACACCTCACAAGAAAACAAAGCCAGATTTTGCCTATATCTACAAGCTAGATCCCAAGGGGTATTTTGGAGAAAATCCCCAACCTAGTTCTGATACACCCAAAATTGGAACTAGGGTGAATTTGAGACTAGCTAAGGTAGCGAAGAGAACCCCTTAGCAAGAACATCCAGAGCCACAAGCAGAACATGAGGATTTAGCATTACCTCCTCAAGATAATCGACTAGAGATATCTTCTATTCTAATTGAGGATACTAGGGAAGTCAACATCGGTTCTTTAGAGATCCCTAGGATTGTTCACATTGCTACATCCCTATCACAAGACCAAGTTGATCTCCTCTTTGAGGTCTTAAGAGAGAACATTGGCCAATTTGCATGGTCATATAAAGACATGCCAGGGCTTGATCCAAAGCTTGTAGTTCATCATCTTGCAGTCAATCCATAGATCAAGCCCGTCAGACAAAAGCTTAGAAAAATGCACCCCAAGGTGGCATTACTGGTCAAAGCTGAGTTAGAAAGAATGTTAGCTACTAAGGTTATCCGACCTATCGACTATTCAGAGTGGATATCCAACATGGTCCCCGTCACTAAGCCTTCTAGTGACATCAGAATCTGCACTGATTTCAGAGATCTTAACAAAGCTTGTCCAAAAGATGATTTTCCCTTGCCCAACATAGATATGATTGTAGATCTTACAGCAGGACATGAAATTTTGTCCCTCATGGATGGATTTTTTGGGTATAATCAAATCAAGATTGCAGAAGAGGATCAACATAAGACAACATTCACTACCCCTTGGGGAACCTTTTGCTACAACATGATGCCTTTTGGCCTAAAGAATGCTGGGGCTACCTATCAAAGAGCTATGACAACCATCTTTCATGATCTCATCCATAGAATTTTGGAGGATTATGTGGATGATATCTTGGTCAAATCTCATACCTTCATGGATCATCTTGTTGACCTGGAGAAAGTCTTTGATAGGTTAGCCAAATATCATCTCATGCTGAATCCAAAGAAGTGTGTCTTTGGGGTCACATTTGGCAAGCTTCTAGGCTTTATAGTTTCTAAACGAGGTATAGAAATCGACCCCAAGAAGGTCAAGGCTATCTTAGACATGCCTCCTCCCCAGACACTATGACAGCTTCATTCTCTTCAGGGAAAGCTTCAATCTGTTCGGCACTTCATCTCCCAGCTTGCAGATAAGTGCACACCATTTTCACATTTACTAAAGAAGGATGAGAACTTCAAGTGGGATCCTTTATGTTAGCACAACTTTGACCATCTCAAGCAGTATCTCATCAATCCCCCTATCTTGGTTCCACCAGTTCCTGGTCATCCCCTAATTTTGTACATATTAGCAACACCTACTACTCTAGGGGCACTTCTAGCATAGCTTGATGACTACAGTAGAGAAAGAGCCATCTACTACATCAGTAGAACCCTAGTTGGTTATGAACTCAATTACACTCCTATGGAAAAAGCTTGTTTGGCAGTTGTTTTCTCAACTCAAAAGCTTCGCCATTACATGCTAAGTCATACCATCCAACTAGTCTCCAAGATTGACCCTCTCAAGTATATGCTCTCCAGAACAACACTTACAGGCCATTTGGCCAAATGGGTTATGCTCCTTAGTGAATTTGACATCCAGTATGTGGACAGAAAGGCAATCAAAGGGAAAGCTATAGCAGATCACCTAGCTGATGCACATCTAATAGATGCTTATCCGTTGATCACAGAATTTCCAGATGAGCATATCTGTCTAATTGAAGAACAACCCCCATGGAAACTTTATTTTGATGGCTCATACACATCTCATGGATCAGGGGCAGGAATATTGTTGGTCACACCTCAAGGAGATTACATTCCAAAAGCCTTCAAGCTACAATTCCCTAGCACCAACAATATAGCTGAATATGAGGCCCTCATAGCAGGATTAAAGATAGCTGGAGAATGGAACATTGCTGAGCTACAAATCTTTGGCGATTCTCAGCTCATCATCAAGCAAGACCTAAATGAATATCAAACGAAAGATGAAAAGCTATTACCCTACAAAGAGCTAGTTGATCAACTAACCCAACATTTTACAAGGCTTCAGTTTACACAAGTGCCTCGAATACAAAACAAAGCAGCAGATGCTATGGCTACTATAGGCTCGCTCTTGGAAATTCCCCAAGCAGCTACACAGTATGAGTTTTTAGTGGAGCAGCTCCTCACACCCACCTATGCGAATGAGGATTCAAAGTATGTTTGTATCTTGGTTGGTCCCCAATCCCCTTGGTACCATGAGATTCATGCTTACCTTAATGATGGTATCATATCGCCTCACCTCACACGTACCCAATGCCAGAACCTCATTCAAAAATCATCCCACTATGTTATCATAGCCAATACCCTATATCGTCGAGGTTATCATGATACTCTCTCTTGATGTTTAGAACAAAATGAGGCCGCGATGGTGTTAAAGGAAGTACACTCTGGACTTTGTGGTGCCTACACAAGTGGTATTGTCCTAGCGCGACAAATCCTTAGAGCAGGCTACAATTTGGCCTACCATCGAAGAAGACTCCTGTGACTTTGTCAGAAAGTGTCTCCCATGTCAACAACACGCAAATCTTGTGCATGCTCCGGCACAAGATCTTCAGCCTATTGCACCACCTTGGCCTTTTGCTTGTTGGGGCCTTGATCTAGTTGGAACTATCACACCCCTCTCATCTGATGGACATAAATGGATAATAAAAGCTACAGACTATTTCACTAAATGGGTGGAAGCAGTCCCCCTAGTCTCAGCTACAGGAGTTCAGGTCTCTAAGTTCATCTTGTACCACATTGTTTGCCACTTTGGTATCCCTTCCACCATCTTCACCGACCACGGAGGAAACTTTGAAAATCTCAACATGGAAGAATTATGCACCTCCCTCCACATCCATCACCATTTTTCTAGCCCATATTTCCCACAAGGTAACAGCCAGACAGAGGCAACTAACAAAACCCTCCTCAAAATCCTAAAGAAAGTTGTCAATGATTCCGACCGTGATTGGCACCTACAAATAAATCCAGCCCTATGGGCCTATCGAACTTCCTTCTGTACATCCACAAGCACAACTCCATACTCCCTAGTCTATGGTGCCGAAGCGGTACTACCTATAGAGGTTGAACTTCCCTCCTTGCGCATATCTTTGCAAGGGAAAATATCAGATGAAGAATAAAGAGTAGCTCGACTCACCCAGCTAGATCTCTTATACGAGAAGCGACAACAAGCCTATGATCATCTCACAGTCTATCAAACTTGTCTCAAAAAGAATTTCAACAAGAAGGTGCTTCCACGACACTTTCAGCCAGGTGACATGGTCCTCAAAGAAAGCATGAAAGTCCAAGCAGATCGAGAAAAGAAAGACAAGTTTGAACCTACATGGCTTGGTCCTTATGTTGTCACTGCTTCCTTTGGCTCTGGAGCCTATCAACTATCTACATCAGAAGGAGAACTCTTGAATGATCCTACTAACATCATTCATCTGAAGAAGTTCTATGCTTGAAGATCCTTGGTATACCCAGCTTTTGAAAAATACAAAAGAAAAAAATAGTAAAAAGAAATAAGCATCCAATGGTGAAAACTTGGCAATTCAAGCACCTTGGATAGGTACCTTGGTGAAAACTTGGTAATTCAGGTGCCTTGTGTACTAAGACTAATCCATTATCTATCACTATCCTATCCCTCATCCATTCACCCACCATCCCATAAAATACCTGCTTGTTCCCTTGGTGTTCCAACCAAATATCCAAAATCTAATGGAGCTTGTAAATACCTCCTGTACAGATTGTAAAATCTTGTACCAAAGCTTGTATTATACTTTGTAAATCTTGTACCATACCTTGTATATCCAAATCTTGTCCAAAGTTTGTACCATATTTCAGCCTATAAATAATCTTGTATCCTAGCTTGTATACTATCACGTGCACACACAAAACCCCATTTTCACTTAAGCTTTTCGCAAACCATCTACCTATCCACCTATCACCTATTATAGACATCCCATCCTTCACAAACATTTCCATCTCACAAAAACCAAAACATGAACAAACTTGTACATTTGTAACATATCTTGGTCCATCAGCTTGTACATCCTCTTTAGCTTAGTACCATTGTATCTATCCAGCGTTCATGTCAGTTTGTCCTTGATCAACATCTTGCACCCATCACACATCTTGGTTAGCTATTCCAACGAATCCTTTAGCTAGATTTCCTGTCACCAAAGTGTTATCTTTCTTAGTTCAGCTTTCCAGACACATCACTCATCCAAATCCACCAGCTTCGGTGCTCTCCGATAGGTCCTTGCAGGATATAGCTTTCCTCATGTCTGATCTTGGTCCGTTAGTACCTTGTCCTACCCATCTCATTGGCAAACATCTCTCTTTTGGATTTTCACTTTTTTTTGATTTGGGATCTTCCCTTTTGGGTCTTGAAGTATCTTTTCCAAGCAATCTCCTTGTTCCCTCCTCAAGGTTTCCACGATCTTCCATATCATGGTATGCTACAAATGGGGCAATTAGAGCGTACGGTCTTGATCAGGTCTTTCGTTTGTTTTTCTTTTCTGCTTGTGGGTTCTCCAGTGTCATTTCCATGCTACTTCCTCTAGGATTTATGTGTGATGCTGGGGCAATCCTTGCGTGTTTTTTTTGAGTCAGTTCGTCAGTCCTTTGGACGGTTGGTGAAAAGGCCTTGATGTTCTTGGTAACCTTGGCAATTAACCAATAGTCCTATAGCAAATCTAGTGCTCAACTACATGGTGGTACTTCTCTTTGAAGTATCCCCCCGCTCAAAAAGCTTCAATGGTTTTCCTTCATCTCCATTATCCCCCATCCATATCCAGCATTCGTCTCTCCTACCCTAGCTTATGCATCAGTATCTCTTTGAATCACTCATCACTCTTAGCTTTAGTGATCCACAATCCTAGTCTTAGGGATCCACCAATCCAAATCAATTCACCAAGCCTCATCTTTCGAGATCCACAATCCTAGTCCTAGGGATCTCCGAAACCCATCTTCCACCAATCTGACTCTTTGAAATCCTATTGCATCAGCTTTATAATCCCCTCATCCATCTCCCTATCCTGGATTCCTTTTTATAGCGCTCTGCTCCTTCATCCTCCACCTTCCCTAAAGTCTTAAGCTTGCTTCCTCTTGTGCATTTGATTCTCCTTTATCATTCTCCCATAGTGAGAGTTTGAGCTAATTCAACCCCTTCTCTTTGCCAATCTGAGTTTCCTTGCTCATCCGAGATTCTTGTACTTTTCAAGAAGCCATCAAGCCTTGCTTTCTCTCCTCGCTGCCTTCTTGAGGGGGCATCTCACAGTCCATTCTCTCCTCTTCTGCTCTAGCCTTGGGCATCTTATTTTCTTATCTTTGATGCCACGCCACTTGTGGCATCACATCAAAGAGGGGCAAAATGTAGACACCTAAAAACCTTTAGAAAATAAAGTATTTTTATTTTCTGAAAAATTCCTGATGACATCATCATTTATTAATTAATTAATTTATTTTTATGCCATTAAATCCCTTTATCTTAATTAAAAATATTTAATTAAGGAATCCCACCCAAAAATGTTTAAATCTTATTTAAACATTATTTCCTTATTTATTAATTATTTAATTAATAAATTGACCAAAAAATCCAAAATAAATAAAAAATTTATTTTTTGCCCAAAATTTGGCCAATTTCCTTAAGACCACTAACCTCTTCCAAAATCTTCTAATCCTTATTTAATTTTAATTAAAGGCTAATCCCATCATTTCCTACCCCTAATCCCAACTCAAAATATTTAATTAAGATTAAATATTAATCCTCATGTTTATTAAAAAAGTTTTAATAAATATCTCCTCAACCGAAACCCTTGAAATAAATAAAACTTTATTTATTTCCTAAAAATCTAATTTATCCTCATCCTAAGAAGTTCTAGACTCTTCTAGAAAGTCTTCATCCTCATCCTAAGAAATTCTAGACTATTCTAGAAAGTCTTTATCCTCATCCTAAGAAGTTCTAGACTCTTCTAGAAAGTCTTCATCCTCATCCTAAGAAATTCTAGACTATTCTAGAAATTCTTTATCCTCATCCAAAGTCTAGACTCTTCTAGAAGATATTTTTAAACCTAATCCTAATCCCCTCCTAACCTTGTCACATTCCCTAAACATGGGTTAAGAATTACTAACCCAAGCCAAAGTTAACAAATATCTCCTCCTTCACCCACCCTCATTAAATGCCATCCACTTGCCCATCCCTAAGCTAATCCTAAACCATCCTAATCCATCCTCTAATCATTTGCACAATCCTAAGCAAGCTTAAAACCCTCCTAATCAAGACCAAGTCGAATTTGCTCTCATCTCTCTTAAAATATCTCAACCATAAAACTTTATGAAGTCCACTAGGCCATAAATGACTCTTACAAGCCCTTTTATTGCTCTTACAAGTCATTACGAGGGTCTTTATGAAGATTTTATCCCTTGAGCCTTCTTTGTTGACTCATCCTTCCCCTTTCCTCCATCCTCTCACCATGTGACATGTGTCACTCCTTGATTGGTTGTAAGGAAGCACAATCCATGTGCTCTCCTCTCATGCAATCTAAGCCCTCCATGAGCTTTTTCCCATCCTTGCATTCTAGCCCTTGATCCCTCAAGCCCTTTGCATATTTAAGGAATCCTCTCCCAAGCCATTTTAACACAATCCATGAAGTAAAGTCATAATGCCATTTTGAGAAGCCATTTTACATCAAAACCATACACTCACACCCAAATTCCAACTCCATTTGAAGCCATTTTCGAAGCATAAAGCTTGAGCATACATCCTATCTATTTAGACAAAGCTACTCAACAAGAGAGCTTCTCATTGAGAGAGCCCATTAATGGCTCATATTCTCAATTGAGAGCTCATCTTAGTCTATCTTGAAGTTTATGAATTTTGTTTAGTTTGTAGAAGCTTTATTTAAATTTGGTTTCTATTAGCATACTAACATTGCTCATATACAGTGCCCAGTTACCATAGGTGTTCCAACAGGTTTACATGTTCCTAAACCAAACCTTTTTAGTAAATATTTCAAATAATTAGTCTAAGAAATAAAGATTCCTTCTTTATCCTACACAATTTGTAATCCTAGAAAGTATTTCATCTCTCCTATCACGCTCATTTCAAATTCCTCCTTCATTTCTTCTACAAACTTATCACTTTCATCATCATTTCCTCCAAATATGATATCATCCACAAATATTACGAAAATCATCAATCCATCATCAATTTGGTTCAAATAGAGATTACTATCTACTATACCTTTTCTATATCTAATCTTTGTGAAATGCTTGTCCAACCTTCCAAACTAGGTTCTAGGTGCCTACTTCAAGCCATACACTGCTTTCTTCAATATGCATACTATGTCCTTGTCATCTATCAAAGGACAACCTTTAGGTTGTTCTATGTACACCTCTTCTTCAAGTTCTCCATTCAAAAATGCTGACTTGACAAACATTTGATATATTTTCTACATTCTTAGGTTCACTTGAGATATCGAACATAGTTCTTCATTGACTTTGCTTCTTTTCATCACACCTTTATCTATGCTTCTGATGATCTGCTTAATTGGATGATTCTTTTTCATATTATTACCCAAAGTAGGATTTGCTATCTCAACTCTTAGCTCTAGTGAAGGTTCTGAGCCTTGTTCCTCCTTTAATCGGTAAATCATTGTTAGTCTCAAGGAATACTTCATCATTCCTTGGCTTAGTAACAACATCATTATTTGAATTGTAATCAACTATTCTTTCTTGTATCCTAAATTTCTCATCAATTCTCACATTTTCAATTTCCATAATAGTTACCAAAGCTATCTCGTATGATACTTTCTCTTCATTAACCAATCTAGACTCATTAACACAATCTTTCAAGGATCTTTCCATACTTGCTCTAAATTCTTCAACTTAATTAGAGAGTAAACTCTTTCTAGTCTTCCTTAGTCTTTTAGGGCATCTAGATGAAAAATGACCAAACTCTTTACATGTCCGACAAATAAAAAATTTCATACCTTTTGGTTCTCTCTTTGTAAGTAGATCAATACCTTCCTTTATCTTTATGTCTTCTTTAGATGTGGATCTATTTGTTCTTTTACTTATGTTCTCTTATATACAACAAAAGGATTTTGGATCCAAAAATTGAATACTTTGTTCTTTACAAAAATTTGATAATTCATCGAAAATTTCCATCCTCCAGGTGTCAAAATTTCCTCTGCCAAAATTATGACTATTTTTCCTAAACATTTTCACCATGGATCTCCCAAATTTGTTAAACTTTATCTTCAAGGACCCGATACTTTGATACCAATTGTTAGAAACAATAGTCCACCAAGATAACTAAGAGTGGGAAGGGTGGGGGTGGTTTAATTATTTATCCAATGATTTAAGAATTTATCTTCCTTAAATAAGCTTAACCATTCAACCAAAGTAAACAACAACCGTACAAAGATGCACATACACAATTACACTAGATATGCTAATTAGGGAAACCCTGGATTAGAGGGAAAACCCCTGTGGGAATGATGCCCACAAGATGATGTACTAATATAAATATTCCTAGTTAGAAGATGGACCTTATATAATATTTAGTACATATGAGTCCCTGTTAGGATATTCCAACCCTATTATGAGTTGTGCCAGCCTTGTTATTCGTACAATGTATGCAAGAAAAGCCCACTACCCAAGCACACAATTTCAATTATAAGAAGAGATCACTGCCCAAACAAGTAATTTATGATTAAGTTCATCTTTCCTCTATTCTATCAACTGAATCAATCATCGTTAGACCTTGCAAACTAGGTCACAAACCTTGGATCCAAATATCGAACCTCAGATGACATAATAAAACCTCAGTAATGAAGTTTCCTTCACTTTTTCTCTACTATGATCAACTTTGCATTCCACTCTCTCTACTACTTACAATCACTTCACATCAATACAATTCCATGTTGCATGATAAAGGAAAATGTCCTTCTTTTATACCAAGTCTATAAAATAATTCCTTGAGTTGGTTGTTACACCTTCTCAGTTAATTATTATATGACCACATTAAGAACATGTTACACTTAGCAATAACATTAATCTTTCACCTTGCAACTTAAAAACCTTTTTGCACATGTAACATTATGATGAGTGAATTTAGCCATGTCATCAACAACATGTCTTCTTCACATCCTCAACCTCGATTCTCCAAATAACAATTCTACTAAGAGATATAACAAGCTTACTAGAACATGCCTCCGTAAACTCTATCTCAAAACATACATCACCAAAACTTAGATAACTTATTCTAGACTTAACATTTCTTCATTTGATATTAACTGCACATACATTATAATCAAAAGTATCTACGATAACCTTTGATAATGAGAGTACTCAACCAATCATCCATACCAACTTGATCTTTCAACTATTCTTCTATCAGATACCACAGAAAACTACTATGTTAGCATCAATGAAAAACACACTCATGAATGTAACATATCATCATAGTAACATATTTACAATACTCGCCCATAGGAATATCATCAACATTCATGCTTTCTATAGATATCTAGTGCTATTGCACTAAGACAGGTTGATCTAGCAACCAAAATGGAGAGTGTAAAGAAGGTGTTAGAGAATATTTTCTCTTTATACACCAAGCTATGTGATGTGAATCTTTTCACACAGGAAGTTCAGAGGGCTATTGACCAACTGCAAGGAGATTTACAAACCACAAGTACTACTCTTAAGTTATCTCTTGGTCAAAGCCAAGCTCATTTTCAAAGACTACTTTCCACACAAGGTATGCTTATCGAGCTGAAATCACAAGATGCAAACATTCAAGTTACCTTGACAAGTATTCAATCTATGTTGACCCCACACATGTAAGTGTTGCATAAGGAACTATCCTATTTCGAGACATTGATGAAGAAAGATAACCAAATTTCAACTCATGATGGCTTAATTGACCTTCGTACCCAGCTAAACATTCAATATCAATCTCTAGAGGTAGTATGCAACAATTGAGATGCAACCCTAAAGATCATAATGGAGACCCATAAATAGTTTTTGGATAAATACACTATCAGTGTACCACCCATGACATAAGTATCAAAAAAGGGAGATTATGAAGTTTTGGATTACAAAGTTTTGAGTAAAGGGGAGTAATAATGTAGAAACAAGGAATAGTAAATCTACTCAGCAGGAATATCAGATTTAGAAACAAAGAGGAAATATTTACTTAGGTGGAGTAATGGAGAAATAAGGTATGATAGTTAGTCATCCATTTAAATTTTTTTTGAAGTTTTAAAATCTTGTATGAGAGATGAGTCACACACACACACACACACACACACACACACACACACACACACAAAGTCTAAGTTATGCTCATAATGAGGATTGTTTATGCATGCAAAGGTATTTTTTCCACTCATGTCAAAGGGGGAGATTGTTAATTTCATATTGGTTTTAACAAGGCATTGATAGAACACTTAGTCATTATCTATTAGTATTTCAATGCATGTCGAGTGATCAGAAAAAGCCAAGAAATCAATGTGAGATGAGTGATCAAAGCATGTCAAGCATCAATTGTTAGACAATAGATGCCAAGCAATATACCTAGTAAGTGTTGAGTCATTCATGAACCAAGTAGGCTATACATGTCAAGTGATTTAGGAGTTGAGTAAATAGTGTATGTTGAGCCATTTAGAAGACAAGTTACAATATTAAGAATGTAGTGATGGTTGAGCATTAGAGCCTTCAGATGCCAAGTGAATGATTTTGGACATAGTTGTTTGTAATGGCACAAAATTCTATGTAAACCATTTTGGGCCGACTTAATGATTATTTTATGATTCTAGAAGATATGTATGGAGGTATATTGAAAATACCTATGTAGTACATGCAACCAATCAAATAAAGGGCTGTTTAAGTGACAATATTTATCAATCTCAGCTATTGATTCTTACCTAACCCTAGCCCACCTATGTTTACTTAAGGAGGAAAACCCTAAGGAGTTTGCAGATGAGTGAATGAATGGAAATAGATGAATGCCAAGTGTAGAGAGAGAATTCATGGTGGCTATGGAGGCTAAGACAATGATTTGAATTACATAATTAGTTAGAGAGAACAAACAAAAGTAGAGAGAGGAGAGAGGAGACATATCTGATTAGAAGGATCAAGGATTCATTAGGAAAGAGAAGAGTTGACATCTAGCAATAGAGTGCTAACCAAAGGATCATGGTGATAAATCATTTTAATAGGTGATACATAGTAAATCTCCTAATAGAGTAGTCTTAACAGACTTGTGTAAATCTTTTAACCAAGTGTTTTCTTTATTGTAAGTTTAAGTCCTCTAACAAGGCACACTTTTAGCAGGATGTTAAAATCCTTTAACAAGGTGAGACCCAACTGTCTTTGTAAGCCTTTAAAATGGAAGATCTCTCAAAAGGTAGATCATAGTTTATGGTCAAATTTATTGTAACCTTAATTGGCTACACTTTACAACTGTAGTAGTGAAGATTTGTGGGTGTTATCCCCACCCTAGTTTTACCTTCTGATTGGAGGGTTTCTAGGTAACATATTTATTGTGTCATGTGTTATTTTTTTCATGCTATGAATGAACATGTGTAGTAAGATATTTAAGTTTACATACTAAATTATGAGATGGAGGTGTAGTGAATGTTTTATGGTTAAATTTTTGAAGCGTTAATTCACCCACCCCTCCCACACCCCCTCTCAAAGTTTACTTTCCCATTGTTATTTCCAACATCCTTGAATTGTGTAGTTCTATTAATAGATGAATGTGGTATTTCCATAATATCTTGTATATTTTCCAAATCTACACCTTTTACTTTAGAAGGACTTTCTTTCTCTTTTTCTTTTGTAGAATGATGAGTTTCCAACTGAACTTGTTGATATTGTCATCCTTGTTCCTGTTCCAAATTATTATCTATAAAATTTGATTTTGTTAGAGAGGATCCATCAAAAAATACATATCTTCTAATGGTTACTTAGTGGGTTGTAGGATCCCATTATATATATATATATATATACTTATATCTATCACCACAGCTAATACAGGAGTATTTCTTGGATTTGCAATCTAACTTAGAATGTTGATTCTTAGAAACAAGAGAATAAGCATCACTACCAAACATTTTTAAATTTAAAATATCACATGAGTGACTTATCCATACCACTTTACAAATATTTCAATCTATTGTAATTGATGGTGATTGATTTACTAGATAGCATATTGTATTCACTACTTTTAAGTCCACAACTCTTGCTACACTTTTGCATGACCTAGTGTACTTCTTGCTTTCTCTTCAAGAGTCTTGTTCATGCATTCACCAATACAATTTTGTTGAGAAGTTAAACTATGGTTTTATGTCTTACAATCTCATCTTCCTTGTAATAATTTTCAAACTCTAAAGATGTTAACTCACCTCCATTATCTATTCTCAAACACTTGATTTATTTCCAACACTCTTTTCAACCCAAACTCTAAATTTTTGGAATACACCAAACACATCATCTTTACTTTTAATATAAAATATTCATACCTTTCTAGAGCAGTCATCTATAAATATCATAAAATATGACACTCCTCCAAAAGAAACTATAGGGGATGAACCCCAAACATCTAAATGTATATAATCTAGAACATCTTTTCTTATATGTCTACCAAATTTAAACTTATGTTGACATTGCTTTCCAAAGATACAATGCTTATAAAAATTCAAATTCAAAGATTTTAATTTTGGAAGAAACTTATGCTTTACCAACACCTTTAGCCCTTTCTCATTCATATCACTCAATCATTGATGCAATATATGAATATATTCATCATTGTCATTACATGCAATTGTTTCTTGACTTACATATGAACTTGGTATCTTGTGGTGTCTAGTCAGGTAAGTATTGTACACTTACCATGTATCTCATCAAGGTTTGGGCCAAGGCCAGGCCTCAAGTAGGGGTTTGGGGGTAGTAGCCCCCAAGAAGAAAAATTGGGGGCTATTTTTCAAGGGGATGACATGTTGTAATCGACTCTAGCCCTAATTTTGTAAGTGTCAAAATGCTTGTATAAAACAACTTAAGGTTAGAGATTTTAATGATGATGACAAAAAAATAGAAGCTTCTTGTGGAAATATTGACTTGCAAGGGATTGTAGATAGTAATAAGGTTGAAACCACAAGATAATAAGAATATTGGACTTGTTGTTTGGTGGACATAGCCTAGGGATTGGGCCATGCCAATCTTTGTATCTTGTGTTCTCTTCTATTTTATTTATTTATTTATGATATTGATTATATTTGCATGTAATTATTATTTATGTCTCTTTAATCCTAACAACACTTCCTTATATCCTATAAAGGTTTTCACCTTTTTTAGCCTTCATTGCCACTAAAATAGTCTTGGACACTTTAAGATCTCCACCTTGACAAGATAATTTATAACCACCAAAATCCAAAACACCCAAGGAAATCAATTTCTTTTCAGTTTTGATGCATGTCTTACCTTTGTAAATGTCTTTACAACACCATAAAACATCTTGACTCTAATAATCCCAATCCAAAGAGGCTTATAGGAAGCATTATTTTCCTTAAGAAAATCACATTCTTCAATAGGTTGGTAAGAAGAAATCCAACTCCTATGTGGACACATGTAATCAAAAGCACTAGAATCTAAAATCCACTCATCTTGATATTGTAAGATATTAAAAATATATAACACTTCACCAATCACACATGAATTCACCTCAACTGGACTCACTTCCTTTTAGGATTCATCATTTTGTTCCTTTCTTTTCCAACAGTCTTTCTTGAGATGATTTATTGAAATAAATACATTTTCCCTTACTCTTCTTGCCTCTTGACTTGGATCTAGATTTATCTCTCGAAGCTTCCCCTTTTTCTATGGAATGACCTCTAACCACCATTTCTTTTGGTGTAGAGGTTTCTATATTAGACTTTGTTTGCACCTCCTTAGACAAAAAATTTCCCACAATAAAATCAAATTGAAGGGAGTTAGTTGTACTAAAACTAATAGAAGTAACTAAATGATTCTAATATTTAGGCAAGGAACATAATAGTGTTATTTCTTTGTCTTCATCTTATATTCTTACATCTATACTACCCAATTTACAAGTTACAATATTGAAAACATTTAAATGATCAACAATTTTTATACCTTCCTTTATTTGCAAGCTATATAATTGCCTCTTTAGGTAGATTCAGTTTGTCAAGGATTTTTCATATAAAGGCTTTACATTCTACTTCATAAACCTCCACTTGTATCTTTTCTAACAATATTAAAGAGAACCTCATCTTCCAAACACAACTAGATTGTGCTTAAGGATCATATCCAAATCTTCTCAATCATCATCAGTCATATCTATCAATTTCTTTGATTTTCTAGCCAATGTCTTATGCAATCCCTATTGCACTAAAAAATCATGTGTCTTGATATACCATAGCTCAATTTTTTTCGTTTCCATTAAATTTCTCCACCTTGAACTTTGCATTTGAAACCTTTTCCATTTGATGGAGCAAAAAATCAACACCAAAACCTAATAGCTACTGAAAAAAGAAAGTTCTCTGATACCACTTGTTATGAAAGTAGAAGCATTAACTTAGATGCAATAAATTTACAACACAAATTAGATGCCAAGAAATAGTTAGAAAATTAAAAAATAATAAAAACACAACTAGAAATACACAAATATACATGATAAAACCTTGACAATATGTCAAGGAAACATCAACAGGGAAAGTATTATCAATCTTATTATTCAAAAGAAAAATAATTTACATCTACAAACTTTAGAGTCATTGTTGCAATATTTCTCTTCAAAACATCATAATATGACTTACAAAGAAGAAGGATATATAACCTATTAAAGATAAGAGAAATCTCTCAACATAGAATAAAACATTATTTATTCCTTCAAAAAACTAATAAGTTTCCTTTAGAAAATAAATGGCTCTTTTTCTAAAATAGAGAAAGAGTGTTTTCACAATCCTATATTTTCCACTTTTCTTCATTTTCATTATTATCTAACATCTCATGAATGTCCACCCTTTCATTATTTAGAGAGAAGGTGACAACAAAGAGGAGAGGAGGGGCAGAGGAAGAAAAATGTGAAAAATTCAATAAAATTACACCAAGAATTGGGAGATGGCTTTGTAATATGTTTTTTCAACAGAAAAATTCAACAAATCTTTACTCAAATTCACCTTAGAAGATTATTGGATCCTCTACAATGAAGGAAATGATGACAACCAAAATCAAAGAGTTACACATGTTGAGGAAGGTAAGAGCTCAAAAGGTTGAAGAGGAAGGAGAATTCCTAAGTGAAGAAAAATGTCATACATAGAATGGCACAAAGTGATCCCAAGGGAAACCATTGTATTTTCTGAATGAAATGGTACATTATAGGTGGTTGGTTCTTCTTCTTTTTTCTTTTCTCTAACTTTTAAGATACATAGTCTAGCAATAACATATGGGTAATATGTAGTTTGTTGTCTATTAATAGGATGTTCATAACCTAAATGAGAATTTTATTTTATTTTAAAATTGAATGAAGTGTGAATGTCAAAAATAAAATGTGGACTATGGATAGGCCATAGATGGTAGCATATTTGAGTCTATTTTTTTAAGATGAAAATTTGAATAGTGGATAGTTAATGTTTAATTTTGGAGCAAACTTCATATTTATGCTAATTGATACCTATACTTGTAATACTTTTATAAAAATTAATATATAGGAACATTTACCAACCAAAACAAGAAGTAAGAATGTGGCTTAAATTAATTAATATTGGAAGATAAATTAAGATGATTAATTAAATAAATATAATATTATTTATTTATTTAGAAATGGTGGTGTGGGGTAGATTAATGATAATAAAATTATTAAGAGATTATTTTAGATGTTTACACAAAGATTTGTAATGTAAGGCTATAAGTTAGTAAATGTTCTTTTATTTTTCAATACCATTTTATCATTGAATCAATAACATAATAGAATGATTTAGAGAATCTAGTCAATATTCTATGTGCTATTGTCATAAGAAGCCTAATGTATATTATGTTTTTTTATAAGACCACACAATGTCTAAGTAATGAAATTACTTTGTAGCTTTATGTTTAACTCTAGTAGAGATATTTGTACTTATATAAAAAAAGTTTCCAAATAGTTATAAGAAACTAAAAAATTAGTGCATTAACTTTTATGGGACTAATGATGCGTGAAAGTTGCTTAGTAAATAAGGCTTTCTTATTAAACTAAGGTTGATAGTTAGATAGCATATGTATACAAATGGTCATATTTTTTTTTTTTGGAGTTATGAGTTGAATGACTAAGGTAAAACTTTCCATTGTGTTTTCCACCATGGAAGCAAAGTATAGGGAAAATATTGTTTAGCTATTAGTCTCGAGTGAAAACATGATAACATATGTTGAAAACTAAAAATGGAACAATTGTTATGTTGTCATTGATGTAAATTCTATTGGTGAGATAGTTTGCTATCTGATCTAAGAGTCATACCTATTTGATTGATGAAGAGAATTTGAGAAGTTGTTCATAACAAAAGAATCTAGAGGATAGGTTGAGTTATGAAGAAGAAAATACAAATGGACATTTGATTAGTTGGACTTTGAAAAAATAAAGTGATTATTTAAATCATGTTGCAAGTGGAGAAGACATTAACATTCAAGTCTTCAAAGTATGAGCAAAGATAAATCAAATGTATAGGTTTGACCAAGAGACAAAGTAGAAGACTAAAGATTTTTCTTGTATATGCCGAGTGATGCTAGTGCCAACCGAGTCATAATAAGTGTCAAGAAAAGTTAGTATTGACTGAGCATTAGTATCGACTGAGTGATAATGTAAGTGCCAACCAAGAAGTTTATAGTGATTGAGTGACCCAGTGATGACTGAGTGTCAGAACATAGTGTTGTTTAAGGAACAACATTTTAACCATTTGTGAGGAATCAAAATTTCTAGTTGACAAAGTTGATTTCTTGGGATATGGAAAGCATGTTGAAGATAAGGATCCATGAGTTGGATCATTTAATTTTAGGCAAGGATTAGGTAAATGACCTAAGAGATGGATTCCAAGAGAAGTTTCTAGAAAAGAAGTGATGTTAGTTTGTGGTGGCTGATTAGAGAAGTACTGTACATGCTTCATAATTATTTGAGTGAACCACATTAAATCTATGTGTTATCTGTGTTCTTATGGTCTTCTTCTTTTATTTTGGCATTTAACTATTTATTTGTATATTGTTCCAGATCTGTCAAATCCTAACAATTGGTATTAGAGTGAGGTTTGTTGTTGTAGATTGACAAGACTTTCAAATTTGAGTGGGAGCAATGGAGGATTCCAAATTCAAGATTGAAAAATTCAATGGCCAAAATTTTCAGTTATGGAAAATGCAGATGGAAGATTATCTGTATCAAAAGGATCCATGGAAGCCATTAGAAGGGAAATATAAGAGACAAGGAATGATCACAGATGAAGATTGGGATATCTTGGATAGGAAGGCACTGGGATCTATTCGATTGTGCCTTGCACCATCTGTAACATTCAATATATTAAAGGAAAAAATGACTGTAGATTTGATGGAGACACTGGTTAATTTATATGAGAAATCCTCTGCTTCAATTAAGGTATTTCTTATGAAGTGTTTAATTAATATGAAAATGGGTGAGGGAGGATCTATAGCGAATCATTTAAATGAGTTTAACATAGTCACCAATTAATTTTCATCCATACAAATTTCATTCGATGAAGAGGTTAGGGATCTCTTAATTTTATGTTCTTTTCCAAAAAGATGGAATAGCTTGGTTATGGTTGTAAGTAATTCTATCTTTGGTTAAAATACTTTGAAATTTGATGAAGTTTTTGGTGTTATACTAAGTGAAGAAATGTGATGAAAAAGCACAAGTGAAACTTCAACCTCACCAGGTTCCACATTGAATGTGGAGAACAGAGGAAGAACAAGTCAAAGAGGAAAAGGCCATTCACATGACAAGTCACAAGAGAAGTGAAAGAAAGGACATTCTCAATCTAAAGGAAGAAAGATTGTTGGTAATATTGAAAACCTGGTCATCTAAAGAAAAATTGTTAGTCTCAAAAAAATAAACAAGTAGATGGAAGTGAAGATGATAGTAAGGAAGATAATGTTGCAAGTAATGATTTACAAGATGCTTTAATCTTGTGTTTAGATAATGCTAATGATTCTTAGGTAATAAATTATGGAGCCTCATTCCATGCTACATCCCATAGGAAATATTTTTCAAGATTATGTTCAAGGTGATTTTGGATAAGTATATTTGGGTGATGATGAGCCTTGTCCTATTGTTGGAAATGGAAAAATAAAGATCAAGTTGCAAAAGGTTGCCAAATGGAAATGACGGGATACTACAAGAGGTAAGGCATGTCCCTAATTTAAGAATAAATTTAATTTCTGCAAGACAACTAGGCAGTGAAGGTTGTGTAGTCATGTTTAGAGACAATGTCTGGAAGGTAACTAAAGGTTCATTAGTAGTAGCTAAAGGTGCAAAGGTTGGTGTTGTCACAAAAATTTTCACCCTTGTCCAAATTTTTTACTTAAGGATAACCTTGTGAAACATGGAAAAAACCTTCAAGCTATGGGACTTGAACTGTGAGGTTGAGTCTGCAGAGAAGGGCGACTTCCTTTACAATCAGGGTGCACCTAACTACTCTTGGAGAGGAAAAGGGAGAAGGAATGCATAGAAGAAAATCTACCTATTCTAACCTAAGGGGGGTTATGCACCAAAAATAGAGTGTTCAAACCAATCTCTGCCCATACATGCACTATTGAACCATCATGAAACCAAAAGATATATGCATCTAGACTTGCTTTAATCTAACAATCACATGCAGATCGGAAAAACCCAAATGAATGACACAAGGAAAGAGAGGATTCACTTATATACCATTCATAGGCCAAAAGAGATACAGTCATGGAATTTTGCAAATATCTACAATACACCAATGAGAGGAAAATAGTTCTTGTACTTCACATTAATGGATGAAGGAGATAAGAATGGCATACGATTCAAGGGTAAAGGGGATTTATAATGAAATTGCAAAGCAATATCAAAGAAAATAGAGAAGAGTCGACCTCAAAAAAATCTATAAAAATTTCCTTTATAGCTTAGGCATAACTGAGATGTTCTCTAACTAAAGTTACTCCACAACCATTGTCATTAAGTCTCTTTAGAGATTTAGAGAAAATCTGATTTGGACACAGATTTAGATATAATGAAATTTGATATTTTGTTGAAATAGGGCCCTAATAGAAATGATGCCATTAAACCATTCAGACCAAGTAGATGGATAAACTGGGGTGGTGGAGTGTTCTCCTACTATTTACTAGGTTCAACATTCATTCGAGAGTAGTTGGAATTGACCATGAGGATCAAATCGTGCAAGAAAACTTGATTTCCTTTATTTCTAGCTCATTAGTGAGCAAAGTCAAAAAGTCAACTAAATCTTGCAACCAAAATGGGCAATGTGGGCCAATAATTTCATTTCATTTTGCCACCCCATAAAGTCTCCACACGGTTGACCACACCTTCTCAATTAACTGAGCCACCTTCTCGACTTAACCACGATGTCACATAATTGTTAGCCTTAATTGTTAATGCCTTAGTTGGGCCCATAAGGACACGTGTCCTTCAGGTGCTTTCCTGCATTGTTTAATTACCTTGCATCTTCATAATGCAGGAAAGCACTGATCGTTGATCTCCATAAGATCAATGATCATGAAAGATCTTCATTATATTGTGCCTACCCTTAATACATCCAGACCCATGAACTACTCAACATACACCTCAATATGACCTAGCCCCACCTAGCATCACCCTATAGCTTATGAAATCTACCTAACCTCACAAAGACACACGGCAACAAGGCACTTGCCCACATTCCTTAACATCCTTGCATCTTCATAATGTGGGAAAGCGATGATCACAGATCTGTTTGCATCAAATGATGGAAGGTACAAATTGAGAACATGTGGCAGCTTCAATGCCTAATTGTAACTTTTTTTCCTTTGGGCCCATGAGGACATGTGGCAATCTAGCGCTTGCCCGCATTGTCAAGAAGTCTGACAAAACACAAAATGTGGGAAAGCACCTGCCAATTGAATTGCTAGCTCACCCGGTAGCTTCCCAACTTGTAGCCCACAAGAAGAACATGGACCCACTTGCCACACATCATGATGAGGCTTCCCTGCATTATGTAAAGATCACTTTTTTTGAGAAAGAAGGAAAGCACCCACCATAGATCTATGCAAGATTTGATAGCATGGAAAGTTCTGGGCTAGGGGAATTTTTTTTAGGAAAATATGAAATACCATAAAATCTTTATTTGTTTATCTCTTGTATTTCCAGGGTATTTAAATAATATTAAAGATGGTTAAAGACCGTTGGGTGGGCCGGCATTCAAATTAAATTTTTTGGTGGGAGGCAAAAATAGGTAACATTTTGGTGACTTAGAGGGGATGAAAGCTAGCTATGCGTATGACCAGTGACCTTATGCATCCATTGGGCCAAAGAGTCATAAAAGAGGTGGATCTTGTGCATTATGAAACCCTAACCCTACCTCTGTGGTAGTAAAACACTGAAAGCTTTGTCTTTGCTCCTCTGTAAACTCAGAAAAACACATGTGCTCATGCACTTCTTGGAAAGCTAGAAACCAATAGGAAGAAAACTAAGCTACCTATGTACATGAAACCTCAACCACTTTCAGAAACATGGTTAGAGATAGATCCCATTAACTGGGATAGGCAAAATTTCACCACTAGGCTTGCTTAATTGAAAAGCATTAGCCTGCTTGCAATTGACAATCACATAGTGACCACTCCATAGTGCATTAAATTTTGAGTGTCTCCTTGGTTTTGCCTTGTCTACACCCTATTTCAAAACCAAATCACCTTCTCTAAAGATTTTGACCCTAGCCTTCTTCTCAAAGCTCCCTTTCACTTGCTACAGATGTGTTTCTAGGGTCTGCATGGCCTGACTTACTTGGGTTAAGGGATACCCCAAACTCTCTACACCTTAAGAACACCTATCTCAAATGACCAAAATGATCTTCTACATTCTTTGAATACACTGTGATATCATCAAGGTAAAATAATACAAACTTTTCAATCATGTTTTTGAAGGCCATCTCCATTGCCTTCTAAAATGTAGCACCTACATTGGTTAGTCCAAATGGCATCTTACAATAAGCATAGGTACCCCATTTGGTGGTAAATGCATTCTTGTACCTATCAGACTCTTTGAGCAGCACTTGATTGTAGCTAGAAAATCCATCAAGAAATGAAAACCTCTTTTAACCACTGACCTTGGACAAAATCTACTCCATGGAAGGGAGAGGATGGTGATCTTTAAGGGAACCTTGGTTAAGGTTCCTAAAGTCCACATATAATCTAATTTCTCCATTCTTCTTCCTGACAGGGACAAGGTTTTCCACCCATGACGAGTGCTTGATGGGGAAAATTATATTGGCCTCAATCAATTTGGATAGCTCTTTTCTCATTAAGGGTTCAATTTTGGGATTCACTGGCCTCCATTTTTGTCTTACTAGTTTGACATTATCAATTAAATCTATGTTATGCTGAAACAACCTTGGGTTAAAAACCTTCAAATCATCATACATCTAGGTAAATACATCATTAAATTCTTGACACAGATGAATAAAATTTTCTTGCTCAATCTCAAAACATATCTTCCCCATGTTTAAGGACTTTCCATTAGCAACCATGACTAGGGTGCGATCATCTTCATCAGTAGCCAGGTTCATGACTCTGCCTCTTGCTTGCTCATCAGGATTGAAAACACTCTCTAAGGTAATGAGACCCTTAGGCAATTTGTTAGAACTAAGATTAATGATTTGATCACCATACTAATCCTCCAGTCTAAACTGGTTTCTATTTGAAAATTTTGCTTCATTGTGCAAGAAGCTTACAATTTTTTCATCAAATTCAAACACTTGCTAATGGATGTTGTTGTCAGGGATGGCAAGCCTTACTACCATTTTGATTTTTTTCTTCTTCTTCTCCTCAAAGTTCCCTAGAACATCATGAGATGCACCTATTGTTGTGAGTCTATCAACATATCTATTTTCTTTTCTAGGGATGCTTTGAATATTAAATGCATGGAAACCCTCAAGCAAATCCCATACCCTACGTTTATAAGACTTGAGCAAACCGTTCTTGGTGATATTTTGATTTATCACTTGATTAACCACCAACTCACTATCTCCATATACACTTAAGGCTTGAATTCCTCTTTTCTAAGCAAGTAGGAGACCTGAATCAAGGATTCATACTACGCCACATTATTAGTGCAACTGAACTAGAGCCTAAAGCAAAAGTACTACCTTATTTTTGTAGGAGTAGTCTCCACAAGATTGGGAACTAGAACATCCTTCTCTAATATACAATATATACTGAGGCCTGTCTCAAGGGTTTTTGACATAGGATCAAATTGATATGCATTAGCAATTCATTATGTCATTCTCATCCATTTCTAGGATAGTGCAATTCATGCTGATGAGATTAGGGGTGTAGGGTTAAATATGATGGAGGGCTAGAGGCTCTGCTCTGATTGAAGCTTTTGTCCCATATCTTGTTCTAAAAGACATATATGACCAATCAGAAGATATGTAACCACCTATTTGTGCAATGAAGTCTCTTGACAGACAGATGGCAAAATGTGGCTTGACTTCAACAATGGATATATCTTGAGTTACAGTACAACTAGGGCATGCATGTTGGGCCATTTCCACATTCCTAAGGATCCCTATAGTATTGAATGTACTACCATCCAACTGTAATACATCTATAATAATGGGCTCATATTTCATTTCCAAAACATCGGCAACACACCTAGGCATCACTGAACTACTAGCCCCTAAATCAAGCATGCAATTGTGGACTAGTTTACCCCCTATAATTAGAGAAAAATAAAATGGAGGGGGTCTAACCTTTTTAATTTTTTCTACCTTCTTTGGTGGCTATACTAGGCTTGTGGTAGTTTCCACACTGGGTGGCTGACCCTTTGGTTCAATACTTTCCAATTCTTGCTGCAACAACCTCTTTTGCATGGGTATAGTAGCAACAACATTCCACATGGAATATTCAAATTTGTCTTCTTCATTTGTTCTACCACACTGAATGGCATAGTAGATAATTTGGTAGAAGTCATGGGAGCTGCATTTGTAGGAGGTTGAGATGGAACAACCTGAGGATCACTTACATCCTTTCTGCCATTATTTCGCCTTTTCTATTGAAAGGTATATGATTGATCATTTACTGCTTGTTCATGAGGTATTGCATTTGAAGTTGAGGCATGATTGTGAGGAGGAGTAGCATCTTCAATAGCTCTTCTTTTGCTCCTAGTGTTGTGAGCAGTAGAATCCTAGTTTACATTACAATGTTCCTTCGCTTGATGATTCATAAAGGAGCAATCACCTTGTCCTCGCATATACGAGGCATCTTTAAATTGGTCCTCCTTGTATGATTGTCTTGTTGCAGGCTCTTGGATGGTCAAAGAAAAATAAGATTTAGCCTTCTGACACATGCAACGGGCATAGGAGTAGTTACAAGAGGGACAAAAATCCTGATCTTGGGCCATGTTGTTTTGAGGAACTGTGGCCTTACTTTGGTCTACATTTGAGGTTGAAGCATGGCTATTCTGCCTATTCTAATCAAAAGAATTGTTCCCATGATTATGATTTGGTGGCCTACAACTATTCAAAGTTTGATATTGCAATTAATGAGCCTTACTACCTTGAGCTTGATATCTCTCTAAAGTCACCACCTTTTTGCTCACTTTTTGCATTGCAGAGAAGCTATCCTCTAGCTTCTTCTCTTGGCCCTGCAATCTTTTATCTATGTTCTCTATGTTCAACATCATAGATTGCATCATCTCCTTGATTTCATCTATTCCATTTGAAGATGTGGAAGCTTGAGTGACTAGAGCAAGGGATTGTGATGTGAAAGTTGTTGGAAGAGGAGCCATTTTTGGTTGGTAATTTGGAACGTTAGGGAAGAAAGGCATAGGAGGCCTTGGAGCTAGCTTACCTCCTTGTATTAGGATGTTCTCTTACTTTATTGCTATGTCATAAGCATTAGGCAAGGTATCTCCTCCCATAGTTTGGATTGTAGTGGCAATGTCACTGTTAAAAGCTCTGAGGTGATGCAAGAAGGCATTACCAGGGGTAGGCTTCACTGAAGTAGGTATTCTATCCCATGTATTTTGAAATCTATAGTTGAAATTAGTCATACATTCATGGGGGAATCTTTTTTATAGTAGTCAACTGTTCTAAAAGTGATAAATGGTCACTTTTGTCCTCAAAGTGTTTGCACATTCCTACTCCTAATCCATCCCAATTTGCTATAGAACCATGAGTCAAACCTCTATACCATTGTAGTGCTTTTACTTTCAAGGATGAGGCTAGAAGACTAACTACAACATCATCTTCTGTAATACCAGGGATATTGTAGATATTTGCAACTTCTTGAATGTGTTCTAATGGAGAGATAGAAGTTTCACCAGTAAATTCTGGTATACTTTTGAGTGCAGCTATTGATATGTCATGTCTTTGGGCCAATAAAAGAGGACTTCCACCATTAAAGGTGGCAAAAGCATGAGCCCTAGGCTGCACCATATAGACAAGTGATCTATTGATATGTGCTAATGGCAATCCATGCTGAGATCTAATAGCAGGAGGAGTAGAGATGGATCTTGCAGGTGTATTTGTTACTATTGTACTCCTAACTAGTGATAAAGATACTCTAGTCTTCCTTCTTCTAGGATTTGAAAATGAAACCTCCTGGTACTAAAATTTACCTCTAGAAGATGCCCTTGTTTCAGCTTTGGGCATGAATTACTGCAACTTTTGTCTAGAACTAGATGTATTTGAAGCTCAGAGTCACCAAGTACTTGAAGAATGAATCCCTCGAAGGCTTGAACATCGAAACCAGTACTATCTCCTCAATATTAATCTTGAAATATTCCTTTTGACACTGGTAGACTTGAAATTTTTTGAATACAGTCCCACCAAGTGTGCCAAAAATTGTTGTCACAAAAGTTTGTACCCTTGTCCAAAGTTTTCACCTAAGGACAACCTTGTGAAACATGGAAACATCCTCCAAGCTATGGGACTTGAACTGTGAGGTTGAGTCTTTGGAGAAGGGCAGCTTCCTTTACTATTAGGGTGCACCTAATTACTCTTGGAGAGGAAAAGGGAGAAGGAATGCATAGAAGAAAATCTACCTATTCTAACCTAAGGGGGATGATGCACCAAAAATAGAGTTTTCAAACCAATCTCTGCCCATACATGCACTATTGAACCATCATGACACCAAAAGATATACACATCTAGACTTGCTTTAATCGAACAATCACATGCAGATCAGAAAAACCCAAATGAATGACACAAGGAAAGAGATGATTCACTTATATACCATTCATAGGCCAAAAGAGATACAGTCATGCAAGATTGCAGATATTTGCAATACACCAATGAGAGGAAAATAGTTATCTCACTTCACATCAATGGCTGAAGGAGATAAGAATGTCATACAATTTAGGGGCAAAGGGGATTTATAGTGAATTTGTAGAGCAATATCAAAGAAAATAGAGAAGAGTCAACCTCAACAAAATCTACAAAAATTGCCTTTATAGCTTAGGAATAACTAAGATGTTCTCTAACTGAAGTTACTCCACAACCACTATCATTAAGTCTCTTTAGAGATCTAGAGAAAATCTAATCTGGGCACAGATTCAGATACAATAAAATTTGATATTTTTTTTGAAACAGGGCCCTAATAGAAACGATGCCATTAAACCATTCTAACCAAGTAGATGGATAAACTGAGGTGGTGGAGTGTTCTCTTTCTGTTTATTAGGTTCAAAATTTATTTGAGAGTAGTTGGAATTGATCATGAGGATCAAATAATTCAAGAAAACTAAATTTCCTTTGTTTCTGGCTTATCAGTTAGCAATGTCAAAAAGTCAACTGAATCTTGCAACCAAAATGGGCTACGCAGGCCAATAATTTCATTTCATTTTGCCACCCCGTAAAGTCTCCACACGGTTGACCACACCTTCTCAATTAACTGAGCCACCTTCCCAACTTAACCTTGGTGTCACATAATTGTTAGCCTTAACTATTAATGCCTTAGCCAAGCCCATAATGACACATTTCCTTCAGGCACTTTCCTACATTGTTTAATTACCTTGCATCTTTATAATGCGAGAAAGTGCTGATCGTTGATCTCCATAAGATCAACAATCATGAAAGATCTTCATTATACTATGGCTACCCTTAATACATCTAGGCCTAGAACTACTCAAGATACACCTCAGCACGACCTGGCATCACCTTGTGGCTTATGAAATCAACCTAACCTCACAAAGACATGCGGTAGCGAGGTGCTTGCCTGCATTCCTTAACATCCTTGCATCTTCATAATGTGGGAAAGCACTGATCATAGATCTGTTTGCATTAGATGGTGGAAGGTAAAAACTTAGAACATGTGGCAACTTCGATGCCTAAATATAACTTTTATTTCTTTGGGCTTGCGAGGACATATGGTGATCTAGCGCTTGCCTGCATTGTCAAGAAGTTTGACAAAACACAGAATGCGAGAAAGTGCTTGCCAATGAAATTGCTAGCTCACCTAGTAGCTTCCCAACTTGTAGCCCACAAGAAGAACATGAACCCATTTGCCACATGTCATGATGATGCTTCCCCACATTATGTAAAGATCGCTTGTTCTGAGAAAGTGGGAAAGCACCCATTGTAGATCTATGCAAGATCTGACGGTGCAAAAAGTTGCGGGCCAAGGGAAACAAATTTAGGAAAATAGGAAATACCATAAAATATTTATTTTTTTATCTCTGATATTTCTAGGGCATTTAAATAATATTAAAGATGGTTAAAGATTGTTGGGTGGGCCGACATTCAAATTCAAATTTTTGGTGGGAGGCAAAAATAAGTAACAGTTGGCACATTGTACTTTTTTCTAGGAATACTTATTCCACTTTAGTTGCTACTAATATTGATAATGGAGGGAAAGCTATTATAAATGTTGCAAGAATAGATTCAATTGTTTGGAACCATAGCCTTCAACACCTAAGTGAGAAAGGGATGAAAATCCTTCACTCTAAGAATCTATTGCCAGGGTTGAAGAATATTAACTTAGAGTTCTGTGAAAATTGTGTTTATGGTAAATAGAGAGGAGTTTGATTTTTCAAAGTTGGAAGAAAGAAGAAGAGTAAGAAGTTGGAGCTAGTGCACTTGGATGTGTGGGACCGGCTTAGGTATCATCTCTTGGTGGCTCTCATTACTATGTTATTTTCATTGATGATTCAACTCAGAAGACATGAAGCAAAATTATGATGTCTTTCAAACTTTTATGAAATGAAAAGATTTGGTTGAAAATGAGATAGTAAAGAAGCTAAAGTGTATCAGATAGGATAATGGAGGTGAGTATTGTAGCAAGTCCTTTAAATATTATTGTTCTATAAATGGAACTAGAAGGAAAAAGATTGTTCTAGGAACTTCACAAGAAAATGGTGTGTCTAAGAGGATGAATAGGACAATCATGGAACATGCAAGGAGCATGAGATTGCATGTTGGGTTGCCACTTGATTTCTAGGGAGATGATATAAACATTGTTGTCTATTTGATAAACATAGGACCTTCAACTCCTTTAGATGGTGGTATTTTAGAGGAAGCATGGATTGGTAAAAAGGTAAATTATTCATTTATGAAAATTTTTGGTTTTAAAGCTTTTGTCCACGTTGATAAAGAAAATAGAACCAAGCTTGATGCTAAATCTTAGAAATGTACCTTCATTGGATATGGAATAGATGACTATGGTTATTAGTTATGGGATTTTGAAAATATGAAAATAATTAAAAGTAGAGATATTATATTCAATGAGAAGGTCATGTACAAAGAATAGTTCCAAGAAAAAAAGCATGACCAGGTCAAAGAAGACTATGTGGTTTTGGATGAGACTCTTGAAAAAGAAATGCCATTGGTACCTAATGCTTAGAAATAATAGGTTATCTCACAAAATCATGTAAATGTTAGACATTCTACTCAATTGAGTAGACCTTCTGGAAGGTTTTTCCCTTCTTTATACTCTATTTTATTAACTGATTCTAGTGAACTAGAGGAGTATAAAGAGGCAATCCATGTAGATGCCAGACAACATTTGAAACTAGGAATGAAAGAGGAGATGGACTCCTTGTTGAAAAATAAGACTTGGACTTAGTCCCTTTACTTGAAGGAAAAAGAGCCTTGCCTAACAAATGGGTTTATAGGCTAAAGGAGGAAGATGGAAGAAAGAAAAGGTATAAGGCTAGACTTGTGGTAAAAGGTTTTGCATAAGAAAAGGATACAAATTTTGATGAAATATTCTCCCTTGTTGTAAAAATGACTTCAATTAGAATTGTACTAAGTCTTGTTGCTACAAATGACTTGCATCTTGAACAACTAGATGTGAAAACAACCTTTCTCCATGGAGATCTAGAGGAGGAAATTTAAATGTAGCAACCAGAGGGATATGAGGTCAAGGGTAAAGAAAATTTGGTGCATAGGTTAATGAAGAATTTGTATGGTATAAAGCAGGTACCTCAACAATGGTATTAAAAAATTTATAGTTTCATGGCTCAACAAGGTTACCATAGATGTCATTGTGATCATTGTTTATATTTTAAGAGATTGGATAATGGGAGTTACATTATTCTGTTACTCTATGTTGATGACATGCTTGTTGTTGTGTCTAATATACAATAGATAGATGAACTTAAATAGAAATTAGCAAGGTCATTCGCTATGAAGGATTTGGGTGCTGTTAAGAAAATCCTTGGTATGAAGATCACACAGGACAAGAAAAATAGAACCTTGAATTTGTCCCAAAGTGAGTATATAAAGAAGGTGTTGAAAAGATTTAATATGTAGGATGCAAAAGTAATTAGTATACCTTTGGCTAGTCATTTTAGATTGACTAACAAAATGTGCCCAAAGGCATAGGAAGAGGTGGATAAAATGTCTAGCATCCCGTATTCATCAGTAGTTGGTAGTTTTATGTATGCAATGGTATGCACATGACCAAATATTGCTCATGCAGTGTAAGTTGTCAATAGGTCTATGAGTAATCTGGGTATGGAACATTGGAGTGTTGTCAAATGGATACTTCAATATTTGAGAGGTACTACTACAAAGGCATTATGTTTCATAGGATCCAGTTCTACTCTGAGTGGATTTGTTGACTTTGATCTAGCAGGAGATGTTGATACAAGTAGGAGTACTATAGGGTATGTTTTTACTATGGGGGTATTGCAGTCGGTTGGATTTCTAGATTGTAGAAGGTTAATGCACTTTCAACCACCAAAGTTGAGTATGTAGCTGCTACAGAAGCTAGCAAGGAGATGATTTGGTTACAATGTTTTCTAGAGAAATTGGGTCAGGAGTAGGAAGATCAATCATTGTATAGTGATAGCTAGAGTGCCATTCATCTTGCAAAGAATTCTATTTTTCATTCAAGGACAAAGCACATTCAACTCAGGTACCATTTTATATGGTCTATTTTGGAGGATGGCCAATTATAGCTTGAAAAGATTCACACAAGTGATAATCCTATAGACATGTTCATGAAGGTAGTCCCCAAGGAGAAGTTGGTTTCTTGCTTAGCTTCTATTGGGCTTCTTGACTGATGATCATGGAGTTAATACACAACAAAGGATTTTATCTAGTGGGAGCCCCATGTGGTGGTAGTATTGCTATAGGATCAATCTCCAAGTGGGAGATTTTTTTCTAGGGTGGAGTTTGATCAGTCCCCAAGTGGGAGATTATTAGTTTATGGTGATTGATTAGAGAAGTATTATACATACTTCATAATTATTTGGGGTTCAAGGCATCACCCTGAAAAAAAAATTTGCTCCTATTTATCATGCCTTATTTAGATAGGCATATTGTAACCCTAAAGCAAGAATATATTATATAAGATAGCTTAGGGTTAGGGATTGTTGTAATGCAATGTATAATGAGATAGGTTGTTCTTGTGGCAGTATTGACCTGTAAGGGTTTGTACTATAATAATTGGATAATAAGAAAGGTTGGATGACTGTGTAGGTGGACATAGCCTAGGTTTTGGGTGAACCATGTTAAATCTATGTGTTATCTATGTTCTTATAGTTATTTTTTGTTGTTGCATTTAACTATTTATTCGTATATTGTTCTAGATCTGTCAAGTCCTAACAAGTGATAAAAAAAATGATGATAAGATTCATTGATTTTGATGGATCAAATCATGAACCCTAAGATATACATTGGTGTTTAAGCAGAAAAATATCAAAACTACCTATTTAAAGAGGTACAAGGGTGAACTTTCAAAAATATGGGCATAGAGACTATTTGCATGTGAAGGAGTTCCAAAGAGTTGGAGTTGTTTCTGATGATATTGACTAGAAAATATAAGCATAAGGCTAAATCAATTTGAGAAGAAGTAAAGGGTGAGTGCTTGAAGGGTTGCCAAGCAAATCAAAATTGAGATGACAATGGAGACCAGATAGTGAATTAGTACATGAGAGATGAATAAAGATCCATACATGAAAAGTGAGTTGTACTTAACAAATCAAACCTATTATTACTTTATAACCATAGTGAATAATATTTGAAATCCTTTGATCAATGTTGACCTAATAATCATATTGACTTAATAGTCTATGTAAATCCTTTAACAAGGTGACATTCTGATGGAATGTTCTAAAGTCCTCTAACAAGGCCACTCCTAATAGAGTGATTAAATTGTTCAACAAGGTCACATTTAATAGTACATATTGTAACCTCTAATATGGTTGGCCCCTAATAGGGCTCACTTCAAAAGAGTGAAAATTGGTGACATGTTGCTAGTCATTTTTCCCAAATTGGATTTTCATGTTAAATCCTAGTGTCAAACTTGTGTGGATGTTATTATGATGTTTTAATAATTAATATTTACATTCAACAAGTTTGTTATTTTAGAATAGTAGATAGATAGAAAATGTTGCTAAAAATCTACAGTAGAGATCAAGTAATGAAACGATAAGATCTAAAATTGTTTCAGTATTTGTTTGTTCAATTGGTACATCTAGACTCTAGATAATTGATTCACCCCCCTCTTAGTTATTCTAAATATTCTAACAAGAGTCAATAATCACAATTGAAGTTTCATATATTTTGCAAAGAACTAAATAAATTGTGCTCATATGATGCATATAAATACTCATTATCACTTTCCTTATGAGATTGTTCTTTGTAGGAAAGTGATGATGTATAAAGTTGACACCTTAATTAATGTTGAATTCTCTCACTAACTCAATGAGCATGAAGAAATCTAGTCCATGCAAAGAGGCTATGATTCTTCCATCTTTCATCACTTGATTTATTTTTTAGGTTCATATTATTTCTTATAGTGTAAACGTAAGGTTAGTAAAATTTTAGATTATTGAAATGGTAAGCAATTTGCCTTTAAAAATCAGATAGATCATTGTATAAAATGAAAAAAAAAAAAAAATCTATAATATAATTGATTCGAGAGTTGAATACATTCAAATTAATGATTTTTTATTTACATCACAATATCTTAGAAATCCTTTATTTTCTTATATCAAATTAACTATACCAACCTACAAGAATCTACTTCCCAAGACTAACATTTTAATTTAATTATTTATAAACAAAGATTTAAAAAATTAATATGTGAGTGTTTATTAATTATTTACTGGTCTCTTTTAAGACTATAAGAATCATATGTCCCTCTTTAAAACTACAATGTGTTAGGTAATTTTTTGATGTAGTAAAAAATTAGTGTCGCTTATCGTACAATACTATGTGAGTTAGGAGGGAATATAATGTTTTATTTACCATGTAGTAAGTAATTATTTATTAACCAATGGGCTACATATGCTAAGAATTTTTGACACATGATGTCTCACCTAGTAATTTTTATTGGCAACCATAATATTGTTGAATTGCAAGAAAAGATATCTAACCTTCTACAACCAATCCAATGATGGTAGTGTCCAAGTTGGTAGTATTGACTTGAGGGCTTGAATGCCTCCATGTTTTTACATTAATTTCAGATGGATATGGATAAGGATGTCTGAGTGGGAAATAGTGTACAATTTTTTGTTAGAAGCAAATGAAGGTTTACAATACATCAAACTCTAGAAAAAGGAAATTTGTAAAGTTGGGTGAAAAAAAAGTTGGATCTTAGATAAAGTATTTTTTATAGCAACTACTGTCAGCAAGGTTAAATTTCTTATTAGAACCATATATGGTCAACCCAAACCAATTTCCTTGTACTACGCAATCATCTTTTTGCTTCCATCTCAAGTGTCATTCATAAATATTACAACTAAATCTCATGGTATGTGATTAGCAGAGCCCATACTTGGGTTTCTCTTTTATTAGTTTCTTCTCTATGCCTAGTTTTTTAACTTGGTATCAAAGTGTTACCAATGTTTTTAACTACTAAAAGTGTTATCCCATTGTTAGTGTGGTGAAACCTCTCCTAATGAAGAAATACAAGAAATATAACACTAAAACAAGGACAAGGAGGATGATATGGGAAGAAGGAAAGAGAGAGAAAGAGGAAGAATAGGAAGAATAGGAAGAGGCATGCATGGAGGATGAGGATGAGGAAGACAAAAAGAAGAAGAATAGGAGGTGGAGGAGGAGGAGGAGAGCATGAGCAGGAGGAAGAGGAGGAGGAGTAGATGAAGAAGAAGGAGAAGGGAAATGTGAGATTGGAGAGGAGGAGCAGAAGGAGGAGAAAGAGGTAGAGGAGGAGAGTGACAATGGTGAGAACATGAGACATAGGAAGAGTGATGCATGAGCATTCTTGGGTTGTTGGAAATCTTGCATCACCCAAAAAGACACTTTCTTGTTTTCAATTTTCTAGTCTAATAGTTTGATTTAGAAAACACTTGTTTGTCCTTCCTAGATTCTATGAGCTTGGCTTCATATTGTGAACTTATCATTGATCATTATCCTTAGTGTGCATATTTCAATATTAGAATTGGTGGAAGTTATGCTTCATCTTACGGTGTTGATTTCCTTTGTTATTCTTCATGGTGAGGTTCTATATTTAAGATTTAGGTTACATGCTCTTGGATCTAGACAAGTGGTTAATGTCTGGTCCTATACATGAGGTCACATAAGGTTTTATAATGTATTATGTAATTGGTCATTAATTCATTAAGGTCCAATCCTATATTGTAGTGCCTCTCATGTTTGTAGTTTTTTCTACTTGTTACTCATGTTATTTTTACATTTGAGATGACCTAAGGGTCAGATGTTATACTTTGATTTCAGTTTCATAGATGTTAGATTACTATTTCATTCAGTTGATCATATTTGTATGATGATGCCATTTTGACATGACAATATGTTTTATGATGATATCTGACTATATAATATTTGGACATATCTTGGATTTGGTTATATGTTGGATTTGATGCTATAGTGGTTTACTTCATTCTTGATTTATGTGAATGTGAGTGATATAAATGGATTATTTTAGTATAATTGAATAAATGGTTAAATTAGGTTATTTAATGCATTTATTGCTTCAGCTATGTTATTATATGCAATTGCACTTGATCATGTGTTTTAGTGTATAGGATTTATATCTCTGGCAATGGAACATGGATTTAGTAATTTACATATTCATATTTACCATTGTCATCCATGTATGGTTGATGTATCTTTTTTAAATGTTTAAATTAAACCTTTCAGCAATTTGATTAAATCCAAACTCATTTGCATTATGCAATCAAACCTGTGAACATTTCTGTGCATTTAGAGGTTCACATTTGTTGTGAAAGCTATTTAGGAAATTCTATGATTTTGGGTTTTTGGGATTTATTTTTATTAATTTTAATTTTTGGCAGCATTTCCATAGATAAATTCCAATTACTTGGAATAGCCTATTTTCATTTGGGTTAATTTGGGGTTTAGCCAGTCTTTCTAATTATTCGCCCTAAAAATGAATAAGTATCAAAATAGGAAATTAATTCTTCGCTTCTCACTCTCAAAAATTAAGAATTTGAGAGTTTTTTCCAAAATCATCTTTTGGAGGATTGCATTTCTATTCATTATGAGAGCTACAAGCATGAGATCTTTGTGAGGTTAGTCTCATTGGATCTATCTCAGGGAGACCTTGTTTTGCCATGACTTTTGGCAGCTTCTGCAGATTATTTATTTTATTGTGCTAATTCATATTTCTACCCTTTTAGCTGTCAGGTAGGGCTCTCCCATTTTTGCATTTCAGCTCCATTTCTACTTCTATTATTGGTAGTTTTATGTTAGGAGGGTGAGAAGTAGTGTTCCCCTCAATTTTTGATTGCTTGTCCTGCCCGGTTGGATGGGTATGAATGTTTTCCCTATTTTTGGGATGAGGGTTTGGGGTTTTGAATTGTTATGCTGGCCATTTTTGCATACAATGTTTGAACCTAAATTTTATTGGATATTCTTGGATTTGGTGCCCAAAAACCAAATAGGTTTTTATTTCAAAGTTTTTGAGTTTTGGGGTTTTTACCTTGATTTGTGTGTCACCTAGTTTTCTTAGGTTTTCTTGGCATGCTACTAGTCATGGACCTAGATCATCTATAGGATGTTGATTAGACCATTATTTCACTTTTATGTTGTATTGGGATGCATGTGGTTGAGTGTTATTTTATTCTTTTGTTCTCATCCAACCCTTATGTTATGATTTTTGTGATGTTGGTGTGCCACACAGGAGCACATGCATGTGTATTTATCGAGTGATTTGCAAGGCTTGATCTCTCATTTTTATTTCAATTGAGTATGTTCATTTAGGGTTAGGTTGAGAATACACATGCCTATGGTTACTCATCGTGTGATGAGCATGGGTATGTAGGGTAAACAGTAGAGGGGATTCTCTCGCAACCTTGGTGACTATTTTCCCAATTGGTGTGAAGAAGTTTTTAAATAAGTGATAATTATATAAATTAATTGGTAATGAAACTTAATTCAAATAAATGAATGCCTGCATGGGTTTTTTGAAGACATGACATGATGGTTTCCTCAGGGATTTGTTCCACATGGATGTGATGGTTTCTTGAGGGATTTGTTCCAAATGGTGTGATGGTTTCTTGAGGGATTCATTCTACACATAAGTCTAGGTTGGGATACTTGATACCAAGTGACTCATCTTCCATCAAGTCCCTACATAGTGGCCCATAGAGTATTTGACTAGTACCTATTGTTCTTGCATTGTGTCATGATCTTGGTTTTAGTCATCGTTACAATCTGGCATGAGTGTTAGCCATGGTCATTTGGTTTATGTGTGTTTGTGGTTGGATCATTATCTCCATCAACATGATAGGATTGGACCTATGGGTTTCACATGGTTGGGAGGTGTAGCTACCTATAGCATTGCTAGGGACCAATGTATAGAGACAGTCTATTGTCCTAGTGCAACTGTTGGTGGATATTTTCACTTGGTACTTCAGGTTCTAGTTTATATTTTCTTGTGATTTATGTTTTCATTGGAATGCTTGGATATCATGTTTAGATAATGTTAGTTTATTTGATACATTCCCTTATATTGATGTTTAGAATATGATTAGATGATGTGATTTGATTAGTTGAAGAATCTTTTTCTTATTGGATTAGCATGTTAGATTTTATGTTCTTATGAAGTTATTATGTTTTAGCAGTGATGTCCTCATATGACAACTCTGACTATCTAGTTGGCAGTTTTGGATGTTACATGTGGGAGATAGCTAGGACCTTTGAGGTCTCATGATGCTATTATGATTGGGATGAAGTGTGCATGAGTTTTGTTATGTTCATTCATTGTGATGTTTCTTTCTGTACATTTCCTTTACTACTATGTTTTCAAGTGGTTAGATGCAGTTTCCATCTTTTTTTTATGGTGTTCAAGTGTCCAAGCCTTGATTTGTGCATCTGGTACTTCCTGGTGTAGAAGAATAGTTTTACCTTTCTTTTCATCTTTATTTTTCCTTGCTTGCTTTTGTGATTCCTTATGCAAGAGTGTGAAGTTTTGTGTGGCTTTCTACATTTCTTCATGTGGCTCTTTGCACTTCTTTGCACTTCCTCGCATGAGCCTTGACACTAGTTCTATGTGTTTAGTGGCTAGGCCAGGTATTCCTTCACGTGAGATAGTATTTTATCATGTGGTTTGGTGCAATTCCTCACTTGAGATTGGAGACTAGTCCACTTCCTTGCATGAAAAAAAATGGGCATCTAAGCTTGGCCAAGGAAAGTTTGAAAGTTGATTTTAGACACCTTGCTAGATTTCACACCTTTCCAGTTCCAAACAGTCTTTCTACGGGGTTTGAAATATATTGTTTAAGTATAATTTGATGAATATTTAAGATATATTTTAATATATGTGATGATTCTCTTGAGATAGGTTTCAGACCTCTCAGAGTTAAGATAAAGAATCTAGGAAATTTTAGGGCTTCAAGATTTTAGACTTAGCCAAATTTCAAGATTCTACATTTATCTTCTAGCATGGTGCTTAGTAGATTAGTGGTTGTAACTTTGAGCCCTCATCCTATGCATGGCTATTGTTGGTCCCTATTTTCAATTCTTGATTATGCTATGGTTAGTTGGAAACATACTTGTATGTTTAACCATGCTAGGAACTTGTTCTTTGGGTTTAAAAAGAATATATTGTTTGAGATTGTTAGTTTTATATTCCCTCTTTCAGATGTTATCCAAAGTTCATTTGGTTATTCTAATGGTTTATGTTATCTTTGGTACTTGGGGATCTTTGGGAGTGTTTGTAAGACTTTCGCTGGTGTGAGTGAACATGTGATCTTAGTCGTGTTCCCTATTCTTATTACTTGTTTTAGATGTTTCACTCTTGCACTAGATTACTTTAGGTAGTTTTTAAGTAACTTATCTTATAATAAATTATTTAGTGCATGTTTTATCCTTTTTCAAGGATCTCTGGGTGGGATATTACATATATTGTCTAGCACATACTTATTATTGGAGATTGTGAACTTGAATCTAACTCGTGTGTCGTCATGGCTATATATGTAATGTCATGAGTCCTAGTAGGGGACATTGAAAAATAAATTGAGTATTATTCCTAGGAGAAGCTTGATAGTAGAAATTTTTGGTCTATAATCTACAATGTATTGGTCATAACCAGGAAGGCATCAAAGCCCAACATATTGTATGTGAGTTGTGATACAAAGAGAATATGAGGATACTACTGTTGAAGGTAATTTGGATCTATGAAAACAACCACATAGTAGAAATACAACAAAAATGAAATATCTAATACCAATTCTTAAGACTTTATTCATAAAATAACTATTTACATGCAATATGCCTAGTTGTAAGGCCTTCTAGGTTAGGGAAAAATACAAAAAGCTCTTACAAAACACTTCTACAAGATCCTTCAAGATCCAACTCAAGCCTAATCCTAGCTAGTCCAGATCCACACTCTAGTAGAAAACCCTAAGGAAATTTCAACTTATGCTTGCAAGCCCACCAAGAAATCTCCTAGTTTGCCAAGCCTCAGCTACTAGCCCTTCAAAATTCACTCTTACACTTCATCCTTTTCTCCAATAGGGATCACTCTCTAACTCACTCCTCCAAATGAATGAATGAATGAATGAATAAAGACTCTATAAGACCCCCTACTTATACCCAAATAAGGCACAAGTTAGCCTAACCCAATATAAATTAAAATAAACCCTTACATTAGATATTTGCATAAGCCACAAGTTGGCTTCAACACTCATTAACTACCCACAACTCAAATTAAATGCCAAAATTTGGCTCATAAACAACTTAGGTACCATAGAGACCAAGACCAAACTGAGTGTCAAAAACCACTATTGAGCATCAACATTCCACCAAGCATAACTAAGCTCCATCATTGACTGAGCCAAGTTAGTCAACATAGAAATTGAACCATCCAAGATCCCCAGTATATGTTGAGTCCTCTAGAAGAAGCTAAGCCCCTTCAATAATTGATAAACTTGAGAAACACTAATGTTGAGTTCCTCCTTATAGATCGAGACCCTTCAATAATCAAGCAACTTGGGAAACATTTTAGCCAAGCTACACTGAGCTCCCAACATGTGTCAAGTTCCCACAAGCATTATCATGTTTCTTTGACATTCAAGTGCTCCCAAGCTATGTTGAGCTCCTTCAACAACTAAGCACCTCCAAGATCACCGAGTCCATCCATCCACAAAGTTCTCAACCAAGAATTTCTAAGAGATGACCAAGTAACCTCTACACAAACATCTCTTCAACCAAGTATCAGTCCAAAAACCCTCCAAAGAAACTATCGAGCCTCCTCCCATGAACTCCAAAGTAGGCATCGAGAAAACCCAAGATTCTCCTGCATCATACTACCTAGGTAAATAAAAAAGTGTGTCCCACACTTTGATGCCCAAAGAAAGATCCAATCCACTCTTAATCTTCACCAAAGGCTCCCACTCCAATAGGGACAAGAAAACCAACATGTAAATCATTCACATCTATATCCATATGTCAAACACCAGAATCTCAATCATCCAATCAACATGCTCACTCCTGGGATCAAATTGTACATATTTCTTCATCAACAAAATCTCATTCACATAAGCAACTAGGGAATCCACACCAACAATAATATGCTCCACATCAGCAACAATATGTAACTCCTCAACAATATATGCCAAAATCTCAACACCAACAATCTCATTGCTCACAAAAAGATTCTCTATAATGCATAAGTTATCACCAACAACAACTAGATCATCTGCAATAAAGTGCTTTGCAATTTCCTTGTCAGACTCAACCAACTAATCATAAAAACCAATCTCCATGCCAACATCAACAAGGTTAGGAATATCCTTAGCAACAACCTCAAGTTTCTCTACAACTTCTATATCAAACTCCACAAAATGATCAACAAAACTAGCCTCTTCAACATCGACCTTGCTATGCCATCTTCTCTCATGGACAAGTTTTCTAACTGGCTAGCCAACTCTCTTTCAGATCAGTAGACTTCAGCTCCATAAACATATACAAAATTCCTTTCCCATCCTATCCTTAACTTGATCAACCAAGCTAGCTTCAAATCTAATAGAAATCTTAGAAAGTCTTCTCTCCACTACATCATGAAAATTCACAATCATCCTAGGGTTCAATCCTCTTAGAGCCATCTTCCAAAATCTTTGGAAACCCTCTATAAAAAATCACTAATAGATCAATCTTTCCCAAAAAGATCAACCTTCCATCTTCACATGCATCAATCCATCTATAAGTCCTCTACAATTGTAAGTTAGAACCAAGATCTACCACCTCACAACCAAGAGATCTAGGACTCAAAAAAGAACAATCCACCACCAAATCAAGATCTTTTGAGATCAACTTCTCTCAACCCAAGGTCTTGATGCAAACTACCTCAACTTTGGCGCTTAGTCTACATACTCAGGGAAAACTATGCTCTGATACTAGTTGATGCAGAGAGAATCTAAGGATATCCTAAATGGAGGTAATATGGATCCCTACAAATAACCACATAGTTGAAACACAACAAAAATGCAAGATCTAATACCAATTCTTAAGACTTTATTCATAAAATAACTATTTACATGCAATACGCTTGGCTATAAGGGCTTGTGGGTTAGGGCTAGATACACAAAGCACTTACAAAATAGTTCTACAAGATCCCTCAAGATCCAACTCAATCCTAATCCCAACTAGTCCAAATCCAAACTCTGGTAGAAAACCCTTAGGAAATATCAACTTTTGCTTGCAATCTCACCAAGCAATCTCTTGGTTTATCAAGCCTCAACTATTAGCCCTTCAAAATTTGATCCTACACTTCATCCTCTTCTACAAGCTGGATGACTCTCTTACTCACTCCTCCAAATGAATGAATGAATAAAAGCTCCACAAGGCCCCCTACTTATACCCAACTAAGCCACAAGTTGGTCTAGCCCAATACAAATTAAAATAAACCCTTACATTAAATATTTGCATAAGCCACAAGTTAGCTACAACACTCTTTAACTACCCACAACTCAAATTAAGTGCCAAAAGTTGGCTCATAGACAACTCAGAAACCAAAAAAACCAAGACCAAATCGAGTGTTAGAAACCACCACCGAGCATCAACATTCCACCAAGCATAATTGAGCTCTATCATCGATCAAGCCAACCTGGTCAACACAACAACCCAACCAGTCGAGCTCCCTGATATATGTTGAGTCCTCCAGAAGTAATTGAGCCCCTTCAATAACTAAGAAACTCAAGAAACACTACCGTCAAGTTCCTCCTTTGTAGATAGAGTCCCTTCAATGACTGAACAACTTAGGAAACACTACATCAAAGCTACATTGAGATCCTAGTGTGTGTCAAGTTCTCGCAAGCATCTCCGAGCTCCTTCAATAACCAAGCACCTCCAAGATCACCAAGTCTTTCCATCCACCAAGTTCTCAACCAAGAACTACCAAGCGATAATCAAATAACCTCTACCAAGCTCTTCTTCAACCAAGTATGAATCCAAACACCCTCCAAAGAAACTATTGAGCCTCCTCCCATGAACTCTAAAGTAGCCATTGAGCAAACCCAAGATGCTCCTGCATCAAGTTGTCTTCATAATTGGTCTTTAGTTGTGTAATTGAAGATCTTTTGTTAATAAAATGATTTATTTTCAATTGTATCTTGTTATACTTCTACTGTGTTGTTAGTGTCAGGGGCTAGTCATCTCCTTTTGGGGTATATATTCCTTGTACTACATCATATGGTATCATAATGTGGTTTTATCTAATTGAGAGAAGATTTATCTAATCATGGATGATCTAATTGTGAATAGCTTTAGTATACTTGTCAAGACATGGACTTCTAAGTTGTGGGGTGATAGATCATTATTATGGATCACAATTGCAGAGGACTTTTTAAACTTATGTTGGAATCTTTTTATAGGTGTGTTATTTCTTTTTGGTGGATATATCAATGATGTTTTAGGAAAATGCACCTTGTTGTAATTTAGTATGTCATTTAGAAGGATGAATCCTAGGAGGTTGGAAGATATGTTTAAGAATTCAAGGTTGAGATAAGGAATGAGATCTGAAATGTACTAAATGGATTAAGAATAAATCCTAAAATACAAGGTGAATATGTGGAAGTTGATGAAGATCTTAAGTACTTAAAGTAGAGATCCATACAAAAGAAGAAAGATTGTTGAGAGTTATGGCACAAGTTGGTAAGATTCATAGAATGAAGGTATCAAATTATTCTAGTTGTTTAGATTATAAGGAATCATAAGACTGGATTGATGAACTTGAGGATTACTTTGAGCTTGAAAATATTACAAATCTACAAAGGGTTAGGTTAGCACAAACTAAGTTGAAAAGCCATGTTCTCTTGTGGTAGAAAGAATTGTAGAAGGATAGAGAATATAATGATGAACCTAAGATTAGTAAATGGAAACCCATGGTTTCTAGATTGAAGCATAAATTTATCCTCAAAGATTATGAACCTGAATTGTTTAAGAAGTTGTAGAATTTGAAGTAGAAAGATTGTTTGTGAAGAATTACACTAAAGAATTTTATAGGATATAAATCAGATATGGACATCATGAATCTTCTAAGGAAAAGGTTGCAAGGTATGTTAATGGTTTTAAATTCAATTTTGAAGATGAATTGAGTATGTTGAAAATTAGTTCAGTTGAAGATGCTTATCAACATGCATTGAAGGTAGAAGAAAAGTTAGAAAGGAATCACACTAAACAATTGAAAAGAGTAGGTAAGGGTAAGCAAGTTTTTTCTAATAAGAAGTATGAATATTCATCTTTTGAATGCCCTGGTGTGAAGATTGATAAATAGAACTTGGTAGTACATGAATATTAAAAAGTGGAAACTTTTGATGCTTATTTGGCTTCACGTAAGGTTGGAGAATTTTTTTTGATAAGAAGAATCATTTTGGCTAAGCATGATGTGGAACTAGCGTAAAGAAGAAGCTTATTCTGATTTATTTGTAAGCCTAGAGGTAAATGTTGCAAAGTTATTATGGATGGAGGTAGTACTAATAATATTATTTTTGAAGAAATGGTTAGGAAACTTGGATTGCATATATTGAAACATCTTACTCCTAATGGTATCGGTTGGTTTCAAGATGATTTGATGTAGGAGATGTTTGTCATGTTTTTACCTTGTGCTTCCCTAAACATGTCTTGCTATGAATTCCTATTTATTATTTGCAAATTAGGGTTTGGTCTTATCAAATTTGGTTAACCCTAAGAAAAACCCTAATTATGACAAGATTTGTGCCCTAAGCGAGCCCTTTAGGTCATATGTTTTACCTTTTAAATCAAGAAGGAAATCATTTTGAAATAATGTATATTTTTTGGGAACCTTTGAAAGGTCTTTTACTTTGTTTCATAAATCTCTTGAGATATTCCTTACCATCATATATTTTTAAGATCTGGGGTAGTTACATTGTCATTATAAAAATTTGCATGAATTTTACCACACGCGACATAGCGACCAAGGAAGTTCAACACATGGGACCCAATAATATATGCTTCATTGTTCAGACTGTTAGATCTTTCTAGGATCAATGGTGGTTGCTATGTTGCCACCAAAAAATGCAAGGCTTTTACCAATAATGACATGGCGACCTCCCAAAAAAATGAAACACAGTGGGACAAAACCTAAAGACAGGTGCTAGGATTTTGGTCTGTCATAAATGAACTTTGTGAGCATGATGGAACATTAGAAGTGTTAGGTGTAGTAAATAAAATATCATAATGAGAACATTCTTATTTCATGATGCCAGATTTCTTTGAAGTATACAATGGTCGCTATATCACCACTAGAATTTGTGAGAACTTTGTCGATAGCGACATGATGACCTCCCATGAAATAAGAAGGCGGTGGGACCTATTTTTAAAAGATGGCACCATAGAAACCACTTGTCATAAAGAGCCTTACTAGCATGTCAAAGATGATATCATGTCATATGCCACATGGGTTCACACTTAGAAAAGGATACATGTTGATTAGAGCTGTCAGATCTCTCCCAGATCGACGGTAGTTGCCATATCACTTTGAAAACTTGCTCAATTTTTAGTGTATTCAACATGGTGACCAAAGGAAATTTATAAGGACCCACCAAAATTGCAATAAAATAATTATGAAATATCCATCATCCTATCAAAGTTGCATCAATGATGGTCGCTATGTCGTATACAGGAGTTGCTCGATGTTTATGCATAGAGACATAGTGAGAGTGTGACACATGTCCACAAGTGCCAGTGGGTCTAGAATAAGTTGCTAGCAGTGGAAGGAAAGGCTTATATGGAGAAATTTGATTGGGTTGACTACCAACCTAGCTAATTGAAACTGAGTCATCAACAATATTGTTCCTAGATCATCATATTTTTTGAAATCAATGGCTTGTTTTCAAATTTAGAAGGTGATGCCACCTATGTTCCTTATGGTCCATTTATGAGAATTAAAGCTCCCCATGAAAAGTGGAACTAGGAATATATTTTAGGATTTCACTAAGTTATTCTTTACACAAAAAAATTTCAGAATTTCAGAGAGCTGAGAGCCATTGAAGAATTGCTCCTTGCATGATTAAAGTGTGAAAGAATTTCCAGTATCAAGTAAGTATCCAAATCCATTAGATAGTAAAGAATTTTGGTATTCTACATCATTAGTAAACATGCCTCCAAAGAATTTTTTTTTGGGAAAGGTAGATTATGCAAGTAGAAATATCCATGGTGACCTTCTTGAACAATTGCTTGAATCCATGATTGAGTTAGCCCAGGTTAAAAATTTAATTCCTGTGAACCCTAGGATCAAAATGGTAGATGGCTTGTATGGCAAATGGAATTGGGTCAGGGATGCTACCACTTCCAAAATAGGGCTTTATCTTTTTAAGAAGTGGTTTTCAAAAAGAAAACTATTTTCTCCCCATAGGAATATTTTGAATTTTGATTTGGGAAAACTAGTGGTCCTTGGTGTTTTCATGGATGCTGACCTACTCATAGCCGTTGCTAAGAATTATGTCCCAATAGTTAGGATAGTAAGAATATTAGATGGGGAGTGCCTGATAAGCATAAGTGCTAAAGAAATTCGAGAGGTTTTTGGTTTGGAGCCATTCTTAGATTACCATGAGACCATTGACCTGGCAAAACTAGAAAACATATACTTATCTAAGAGGGATACGATTAGGCAAGATGCACTGAGGGCACACTTGGGCTCAATTGGAAATTTTCTAGTGGTCACATCATCTACTAAAGACTCGTTTAAGAAGGAATTTTTTACTTCTAGGGCCATAGAAATTTATACGACTCTATGTAGGGTTTTTGTCTAGGATGAACATAATTTTATGCTTATACAATTTGTGTATATGATGACTTAGATTTCTTCTTTTGGTGTGGATATTATTTTTGATTTTGCATCCTATATAGTAGAAGAGATCCACATAGGATTAGTTGGAATTACAAAAGGCAAGGTGGAAAAGACTTTTGAAAAGGAGATGGTCTTGAACCGAAAGTATGAAGGAGAGGCTTTACCAATCCAGTTGTGGAGTGCAGACATGACTTGGGATGTCGAGGAGGCCATTTTTGTCAGATTTGATAGGTATTTTTCATCTAGATTAAGATGCCTCATATTAAGCGACAATCCTAGAATCCCTAAGGCATTGATGGATTTTATCAAGCTTATGGATAATCCTTTTGATTTGAAAGTGTCCCACAATTGGTTTGATATCATACCTTACCTTCTTTCTACAATTTTTAGGGTATATGGTTTTGAAGGGGCTCCTCATGTATTGCCCTACCAAGTACCTCTGAAGGTAGGGATAGCTAAAATGCTATGGCAGATAGGTGGGTTGGAATAGACTTAGTTGGTTGGTAGATCTAGAGTTTGACTTTTCCCAACTTGTACTGTGGCTCACCATTTTGTTATCACTAAGGGTGGTTGGGTGTTTTTGTATAAATTTTTGGATTAGTACAAGATGGTTGTATCTCACCCTTGTTTTTGTGATACTAAGAGATTTTTTGATATGTTTAGGCAAAGAGCTAAATTTGGTTCAAAAGATCATGAACCCTACTTCCTCAAAGATATAATAAGGAATGAGTTCTCTTTGCAAGAGTAGGAGATCAAAAAGGAAAAGTGGAGAGTTTAATCTAGAGTTTTAGAATTCATTAATTATTTTGATAATAATTATAAGCATATAAAGGATGCAAAAAAAAAGTCAGATAGGTCGAATAAACTAATGACCACTTTTCCTAAAATTATGGAGACCATGAATGAAAAAAACTATTATTTATTAATTCTTTTCCTAAAAAGGCCAGAGAAGTTATGAGGAGGTTATCATTTACTCCTACAGTAGGATTAGGGTAGTTAACTATTCAAAGGAGACCTGGTTACAATGTAATTCAAAATAAAAGGGCCATTGTAGATAAGGGAAAACAAATAATGAGATCAACTAGTGTTTTCCTTGAGGAGAGACTAGATGAGCTCATGTCCAAGAGGCAAAGAGTGGAAAAGGAACAAGCACCTCAAATTGAGGAATATTCACCCACACAATCCCCATTACAAATAGGAGATGAACAACTCACTAGGGAGCAGGTGGAATATCTGGGGTCCCAAGGGGAAGACTTCATTATTGCAATAGAATTGGAGGAAGGAAATCCTCTGGAACCTCCAATGCAAAGCCTTGAGTCAATAGTGGTAGACTACAAAGGAAAGTAGTTGGACCCTATGATGGAACATACCAACCATTAATTTATCTCTGATGATAATTTTGTCAAATCTAGAGCCTTTTACTAATTTTCTTGGGAGACAAACATTGGAATGTTAGAAGAAAGATGCAATAAGTTGGAAAAAGAGCATCAAGAAATGGAAGAAGAAGACATACAAAATCAAATAAAAGAAAAGATGATGCAATAATTCAAGAGCTTGATCCTTGAAGAAGGGAGACAAATGATAAAAGCATCTAAGGTTTTGTTGTTACCCAATTGGGGTATTGCAGATACCATGGTCTTCAATTTTGTTAAAATAGATTGACTGTGGGGAGGAAAGAAATGAAAGGTGCTAAATTTAATGAAGACCATGCTGCACTAGTCATTTTCTTAATAAGGAAAGGATTCAGGACTAGCTCTTCCTGGCCTAATGATACTGGCTTAACAGCCAACCTGATTGTAAAGAGAATTGAAGAACCTACCACTGAAGAGGTGGTAGAGCTAGGTGTTGGATTAGCCAACCTCACCTTAGCCACAACTAAAAGAGATAAGAGAGAAAGGATGGAGCTACAAGAAAAGTATGAGAAAGTCTTGGCTACATATAATAAAGAAGTTCAAAAAAGGATTGAACTAGAGAATAAAGTGATGGGATGATCCACCAGGCAAAGAATCACATATCCTCACCCACTAGTGGAGCCTTTTAAATCTACTCCTCATATTGAAATTCCAAACACACCACAAAGGCCATAGTATTATACTGTAGAAGACTTTGAAGAAGAAAAAAATAAATTATGGGCACTGCATGTGGAACTGGATGTACAATATGAGGATAAGCTAAGGAAAGCTCTTGTGTATTTAGTTAATGAGAAACTAAGAAGGAAAATAAATATATTTGATGAGATAAAGGAAAATGATGAAGCCTTGAAGCCAATTGTCAACAAATAGAGTAAAAGGAGTAAAGAGGTTACTCTTTTATGTTTTTCTATCATCAATTTATTATATGAATATATAGAAAAGACTTATGATATTGCCAATGATCTCTCAGAATTTGATAATAAAAGAGTTGAGCTACAAAGGAGAATTATCAGTTATCTGGACAAATAAATGAGTGTTAAATTTGAATTGTTCCCACATGCTTTAAATAAAAAAGAATAAATTGAAAAATAAGGAGGAATGGGCCCAAGAACTAGATGACCTATTTTGTCTAAGGATGAATAGAGTCATAAATGAGAATGGAAATGCATAGTGGTCTATTACAACTGAAGAAATTGTAAAAGTTCAATTATTCTTTGATTCTTTAAGACAAGATTTTGTTGAAATTGACAAAGTTGTAGAATATGTTATGAAAAAGCAACAGGACATCATACAATTTAATTGGCTAGTTGACACACTTTTTGACAAGTGGATGGAAAAATTTGTTGATGCAAAGTAGTTAGAAAATGCTGAAATTGATGATGAAGATATGGAACAAGATGAAGTAAAAATTATTGACACATCAATAAAAGAAGAAGAGGACAAAAGTGAGCAACAAATTGCAGTTGCAAGTACAAAAACCTAGACTAGTGACTTGGTAGAAGAGCAATAAGATATAACTATTGTCTTATCAGTTCATGATGATATACATGGAGAGCCTCGAGTGGAAGTAAGCCTACAACAACCAAAGCCAGATATATCACAATCAATCCAATTTCCTACATCCTCCGAGGAGCTACAACAGTAATAAGGCCAATCATAAAAATTTTCACCAACAAATAAATGTAACAAAAGGTGTAATAGAAAGTGGTCCCACAAAAGAATATTATGATGTAAAGTTTTTCTTGTTGCACAATTTTTTGGCTTTTATGACAGTAACATTGTAGATATTTTTTTTCTTAAGGATAGCTTTCAATTTCTCTATGCCTGAAGCTTGTTGCATCTCATACTATATAAGTGAGATTCCAAGGCTAGAGAAAAGGTCTGAATCATTAGATAATTTTAATTTTTACTAAGTGTTGTTTGGTTCAGTCTTGATGCAAACTTTGTGATGTATTTTCTTTGCAAGTATCTGAGAATACATTGATGTTACAGGATCTTGATGTCTTATCTTGAGTCATTTTGAGTTCTATTATAGTTTTTATACAATTTTCAAAGGAAATTAATATAAAGATGAGCTGCCCCCATATATTTTCTTCCTAGATCTTGTCTCCAATTTTATTACCTTGTTATCTTGAAATTGCATAAGCAAAGCTTGTTCAATTCAATGTAGTTATGTTAAGTTGTATATCATTTTCACTATTTCTTTTAATTCAATGAATTAGGTAAATGCTTCAGTGAATATGATAGGGTTTCCATGTTAGTAGTGAGGATATGTGTAAGAATGAGTTTTAGTGAGAATTGTTGATAATATTGATTGTAATGCAATCAATTAGGTCCATAAATTGAATAGATTTTGAATCCCAATGGATGAGGCACTAGTCAATTAGTTCAGTTTGCATATGAAGAAACCATGAATAAGCATCAAGCTTAAGTTCAAAATGAATTTTACTTTAATGTTTGAAGAATATCAAAGCTTGTAAGCACTTGTTTACATTTAATTTTTGAGTTTTAGTTAGCTGCTATTGCCTAGAGTTACCTATAAATCTAAGAAGAATTATGACCAATCTGCTATAACAGATGTGTATTATTATAGAATGTCATTGAATGAGTGGAATATGTATTCAATATCATTTTGTAAATTTTTCATCCCTCAAGTGCACTCACCTTGGTTTTATGGAGCCTAAAGAGTAGAAAATCTTTCTAATTTTGTTGAAGTTGGGTCCATATCTGAAGCACACATAACTATTTATAAGAATTAGCTAATCCTTAGGTTGTTGTGATCTTTTTAGTCTTGGTATTAAGTATTTTGTTTCTTAATAGTGTAAAAACAACAATAGGAGAATCTTAGGTGTAAGAGCAATCTTGCATCATCCAATTTTTTTTTTCTTGAATAAGGGTTTTCTTAGTGTAGAGTTGTTGTTTTTGGAGGCTTGCTACTTAGCGAGTCAATAATACAAGCTTAGAATGTCCTAATTTTAGAGATGAATCTTCATCATGGATATATTAGCCTACTAGTTGAGGCTTAGTGTCATATCATGAGTATTCATGGATTATTATGGATTTTTGGTGTGCACTTTTGGTATAAAAACTTTAGGCTCACCGTTGAAGACCCTAGAGGGCCCAAATGGGCTCTAAAATTGGGTCAACAAAAACTTGTGCAAGTTGGACTCTATAGATCGAAAGTTGAGGATTTTGAAAAGTGGTTATAATAGCCAATCAGAGTAACGGTTCAAAAGTTATGGCCTTCTGAAGTTGGGCTGACCATAATTTCAAAAATATGTGTTAAAGGTGTATCAGGTTGACTCTATATGTAATTTTAGAGTTGGTTAGTCTTAAGGGTTAGGGTTTGATGTCTAGAAACTTCTTAGGTGGTGTAAAAATATCTATTTAAAGAATCCATGTACATTGTCTAGGACAACTTTGGGTAATAGTTTGCAGCTTTGTGTTGCAAATTAGTGTGAGAAAGGTGCCCATGTGGGTTTGCATATTGTATTTCAAAATTTTATAATTCTATATTTGTGATGATAATAAAAACATTTTTTCTAATGAATTGCTATTATTTCTTTGTTTCTATTATGTGCCTGTGGAATTAAGGGGAGCACCCTTCATCATGATCATTGGATGCAGGTTAGAGAATAATGCTTGGTTAGTTTAAGTATTGGACCTTGTAAGGATAAAGTATTATGTGATGTTGTGGTTATGAGAACCTAATGTGTTTTACTTTGAAGACCTTGGAAATTTGATATAGGAGCTATACATGATCACAAAAAGAATATGGTTATAGTTGAGAAAGATGGCAATAATTTTTTTTATTCCTTTGAAGGATGAGGAAGGAGGAAAAGAAAAGAACCTAAGTGTTTCCAATACTTTCTATTTGAAGACAATAGAGTTTGTGATTGAGGTTAGAAAAGATGAAGGAGAGTCTAACTTGAAGTTACTTGATCTTGTGATTAAGAATAGAGGAAAAGGAAATAAATCTTCAAATCAAATGAAGATATGCAGTGGGTATGAATAATTTGATCATAGAAGTAGCAGCAATAGTAGATCTGAGATGTCTGATGGAATAGTTAGTAAGACTTATGTAGTGATTCATGAAGAGGATTTATAGATTAAGAATGAGAATATGATTTATGTTTAGAATTCTATCAAATGTTCATAATTCCTTATGGAACATATTTTTTCACCTTGATTGTCTAATGTGGGAGCATCCTTGGGTTATTGAAAATCTTGCATCACCCAAAAAGATATTTGTTTATTTTTAGTTTTCTAGTTACCTATCTGATAGTTTGATTTGACGAACACTTTTTTGTCCTTTCCAAATTCTACAAGCTTGGCTCTATATCATGGACTTATCCTCAATCATTATCCTAACTACACATAATTTAATATTACAACTAGTGGAATTTACACTTCATCTTCTCAGGTGTTGATTTCATATGTTATTCTTTATACAATGTCTCAACAAAATTCTATATTTAAGAGTTATCTTACACGCTCTTTGATCTAGACAATTGGTTTAAAAATGAACCTATAAATGAGATTGAATAAGGTTTTAAAATGTATTATGTGTTTGGTCATTAATTCATTAAGGGTTAGCCCTATATTATATAGGGTGTTCCTATTATTGGAGATTTTGAACTCAAAGTCAACCTATGTTTCATGATGGTGATATATGTAATGTCATTAGTCTTAGTAAGGGAAATTGAGCAAGATATTGAGTATTATGCTTGGAAGAATCACGAGAGTAGAATTTTTTTATCTATAATCTTGAATGTATTGGTTGTAACCAGGAAGGACCTACAACCCAATTGCCATATTGTATGTGACTTTTCTTCTCAATCAATATTCAATTGTGTAATTGAAGATCCTTTTGTTAATAAAGTAAGCTTATTTTAATTGTATCATGTTATAATTTTTTGTGTTTTTTTTTTGGGTGGGTGATCATCTCCTTTGGAGGTACACATGTGTTGTACTATGTCAGAGAGGAAGAGGAAGATAACACAAAGAAGATGAGTCAGAGAAGACAAAGAAAAAGTGACATTGATAGTTGATTCCACTTTAGTGAATTAGTTGGGATCCTATCAAAAAAATCTTTAAAGCCTCTCTAACAATGTTGCCACAAAAAAATAAGAAGTAATACAGGGCATAAGCTAAAGAAACCACTAAATTAAAATTATGAAAATGTGTGGAGAAATCAAAATTTACAATGTGAATTAAAAAATTATAACTATTAGAGAATGAGAAAATTTTCAACCTTTTATGAATGATACAATACATCTTTCTATCAGTGTAATCTTTCACTTAGGGGGAAAAAAGGAGATAATTTAACATTAGTTGTCATTTTTGTTAGAATAATATATAAATTACAAAATCTATTATTCTATTGGCTAAAATATTACACGTCTTTTAGGTGCAACTACTAGTTGTTATAGCCTATACTACAATGTAATGTATTTCCAATACTCCCCATCGTATTACATCAATCCAACCAAAAGACAATACACAATAGGAACTAAATACAACTCCAAAAATATGAGAAAGTGCCAGCACCAAATAATCTCACCCATTTAAGATACCAAAGTAAATCCATTAATATCTTTCTTTAATGTCAAACATACAAATGATTGTACTACATTACATACAATATTTTGTGCACAAATTAGAAAGAAAAACCCTCTTCTAAGATTCCATCACTCCAAGTGTGTTGAAATTCCTCATATTATGCATACATATAATAAAAGAGAACTTTAATATGAAGTGTACACTTTCTATTGCAACTGGTAATATTCCCCCTCTAATGTCATGAGAAGCTAATCCATCCTTTGGTTTCTGATATACAAATTTAGGGTACAATGATATCTATAGTAATGTGTATATTAATCCTCCAATCTTAGATATACATTAGGGGAATATAAAGAGTGACCATAACCATCCAAAGGCCCAAATTAGATAACACAACACAAAATGGATGTATAGGGTTCCAATGCTAAATCCATGTCATTTCAAACGCCATGTACACTCAAAGGCTATATTTGTACTAGTTGTTCTTTCCCTTTATTGATTTAATTTAATTATGTATTTAATGAATTGACTCAATGCAAGTAGAATGACTAATTGAAATGAAATTGATGTAGAAGAACATATGATATTAGCTATTCACACGAAAATATCATATCTAATACATCAAAGTAATTTTCGTAACAAGATAAATGAAGATTCAAATTCTCCTTGATTGCTAGTAGAAGATGTTACTTTATATCTAAAAACTAGTTGTTAGACTATAACAAAAATAAGAGTAGAGCAAGATTTGGAACTAAGAGATAGAGATCTAAATATTATGAAAGTCTAGATGCTCTAGGTAAGAAACAATTTAGAGAATAAGGGATGACCTAAGGTAAGGTATGATTTGGTAAGGGTAAACCTTGACCCTATCTATACTAGAAAGCTAAAAATATAAAACTCTAACAGAAACCCTAGATTTATTATTCAAATTTGTCACTCATAAAACCTATAGATATGCCCCTACACATAGCAAAAATATAAGTTCTTGGGGAGGAGTGACTTGCCTTGATCAAACTCCCACTTATGAATTAACCTTAAAAATAGAAAGCATGTAAGAGTAATACAAATGTAAATATTCATCTTACTTGCAAATCTCTATGGATGGATTTGGATCCGTAATCCTAGTATTGTATAAATAGTTGTATGTAGATGTATGAAGGTGTAAATTTTAGGACATCTCCACAATTGAAATAAATATATATTTAATAAATAATAGATACAAATATGTAAGTAGACTCTTGAATTCTTGAAGGATGAATGCTTAAATGCTTATTCAATGTTGATAAATATAGATCTTCTTTCTTGATGGTAAACACCACTATCTCTAATGAAGAAAGAGTCTATGTCTTAAGAAGTAAATGTATGGCATGAGAACCTTCAATCATTGCATGCTTGGCTTGAAATCCTTGAATGCACCTTGAAATCTTGATTGCAAATGATATCTTGTACATATGGTTTATCATGCAATTATGAATTTCACTTAAAAAAATTTGATGATCAAAGTGAGTAAGTCCCCTTTAATACCAATTTAGGCATCAAATTCAAAATGGACTTAGCACACTCATGCATGAAAATATTGAAAATCCAAAAATAATCCCAAGATTTAAGGAAAAATTCCTCAAATAAGGGATGAGCTCAAACCTTACTTGGGGTAAGGTGTAACGCCCCACCAAGGGATCCAAAAGAATTAACCTAAATTTTACTAAGTTTGCCAAACAATTTATTTTTTTTAAACATGAAAGTTAAACCATTCACAACATACACATAGTAGCGGAAGCAATAGCAACATTCAACTGAAAGTATAAATAAACATACATAACATGTTACATTCCTTAAGGATCCCTTAACATTGAATCACGTTTAAAATTAACTAATATTGATTCCATCTAATACCACATCCATATGAAAGAATAATGAAAAGTCCAATGTCCATAATATACATTTTTTCTGAATGCCTCTTGGCAATTAAATTCGGAATGCTCAATCATTCACAGTACATGTCACAGGGTATGAAAAACTAAAAAGAATATACATATGTAAAAATAAAGATACATCATCCTCAAAAATAAAGATACATCATCCTCATCGAATCCATGATTCCAGTGCAATAAAGTAAATGAAACCATTAACATACATGATACATCCATCCATAAATAAAGATATAACAACCATCGTAAAAGATAACCATCCATCACAAACAAAATTATCTAAGTACGTGGTTCCTCCCATCCATCAATAGAATCATTAGACCATCATGGGCCCTAGCCATCCCCCACGTGTAACATCCCAAGTCACCGAAGAGATCATCGATATTATCATAGTAGGGATGTCACTCCTAAAACATACTACAACATATGCATAAGGAAATCTAACATGCAAGAATAAAGCATAAGATGATCCTACAAAGTAGATAACATCATCTATCACATGCTAATCATCAATATAAAGAAATATGTCAGTAACTAACATCCAGCATAAGATATAACATCCATCATAATGATCCAAGAACATTTTGAAGGTAAAAGCCAACAAAGAATATACTAGAGGAGATAGGCTCAAGTCAAAATCCACATGTCAAGAGTACATCAACCAAAAATCACCAATCATCATCAATGAAAGTGAATAACCACAATAAACACATCCAACAATAAGTACACCACCAGAGGTACACACAAACTCTATAGAGGAGACTCAGGCTACATTCTAAGTAAGAGTATTCTTCGTTCACCCCAATAATTAAACCCATCCGAATATTCAAATAACAAACACCATAGACGAACAAGATACAGACACATATTTTAGTTTGCTTTTGCAATCACATGGTTAAGCCAAACATGAGGTTTTCAGATTTTATTTCAAGCATTAAGATTCTTTGTTTAATCTCCAAGTCAACCCATTTATCTTTTCGAATAAAACATAGAATTATGCCTCCATTATTTTAAACAATCGTGTAAAATAGTCAAAAGATAATTATTTACTTATTTAAATCATTAAACTAATTCCCATTGAATTTTAATAAAGTCATTGCATTATTTTACTAAAATCAGTGTTACTAATAATTAAATGAAACTCCGTTAATTCCAAGAGCATCTCCCATTATTCAAATCTCTAGAGTAATACTTATCTTCTTTTAAATAATTAATTTGAAAATTCCTTAAAACACTCCAAGGAAATCATTTATTTAAAATAATCTTCATTGATTTTTAAGTAAAATCAATCTCATTAATAATTCAATTATTTAATTCCACTAAACACTTATTAATTTTTCTTTTAATTTTCCCTTATTTAAAAATCTATTTATTTAAATTGACTAATAATTAATTACACTTCTTCTACTATTAACTAATCTTAATTAAATTAAATTTAATTAGATTAGTTAATAAATCATATAAAACTAATGCATAATAATAAGATTCTATTTTAATTCGAACCTAAACTCGAATCAATTTCCAAATCTTGACTCTACTAAGGGAAATTGCAATAATATTTTTAATTCCTATAATTGGATGAAACAATATGCATGCCCAAATTCCAAATTACAAAATTAAAGATTCATTCATAGAGAATTATTTAGACACACATAACAGACACGATGAAGATAGGAAGAGAAAGAGAAAGCGTAATAGAGTATGCAAAATAATCACGAGTGCCTACTTGGACACTGATGCTAAATCGCTATGCCTCAAAAAATTGTGGAGAGGCTCCTCCTCTTAGAACCTTCTCCAACATTCACAATTCCTCCAAAAACCGAAACCCCTCAAGTGACTAGGAATTCTTGTAGAAGCATAGGAGGATGTAGAAGCATACTAGGAGAGCCTCTCTATAAAGGCCTCTAAGATGCATCTAGAATATTTCTAGAAAGAACTAGGAGATAAGCATGACAACTAAGCACATATCTTCCACGATAAGAAGATAAACATGATGAGGTGTCTAGAATATTGTAGACACCATGTGCTTAAATAATGTGCTAAGTGCTAAGTGTAGACAACACATGCATAATTAGAGTGCAAACTCCTGTGTTGTCAACATGACAACTCACGAAAGCTCACATACTCCTATGTGAATAAATATTAAAATAATGCACATTAATTTATTTAATTAAATTTCTTTATTTAATATTCACTTGACTCCTTTTTAAATTAATTTATTAATTTCAAGTCTCATGCACTCACTTTATTAAATCCACTTGTTTTATCTTAATATATTTTAATCACATGCACGCATCATGCGATCTAAAATCTTTTAATAATTTTAATATCTTTTCCACTTTTAAATTTATTTTTGAAACTTAATTGATAAAATATTTACTAAATTAAATAATAATATTATTTAGCATTTATTTAAAAATGAACTCTAAACATATTAAATAAAATAAATATTATCAAGTTCCAAATTGAAACTTATAACTTTTATGTTCAAATTTAATTATTTTTATTTAATTAATTTCCCAATTAATTAAATAAAAATAAATATTAAAATATCATATTAATTTTCCATTTAATTACATCATTAATTAAATCTTTTAATTAGACTTAATTAATAGAAAATACACCAAGAAAGAGTTCGGCAACAATAGCAAAATGCAAACTAGGGCAGGCACTACATAAGGGACAACCTCGTCCCTTACCTTTGCGTCTAGCAACAAAGGAAAATGGTGTAAGACTAGTTTGGGATTAAGTCCTTGCATATCAGCATATGACCAAGAAAAAATAACTTTCCTTGATTTGAAGAATTCAATAAATTTATCTCTTTCCTTAGGAGAGAGAGATTTAGCTAAATAGATTCTCTTAGGATGGAGTTCACCTCCTAAGTTTACTTCAATGGTCTCTTCTTCTAGCAATGCTAACTTTTCCTCTTCTAAGGGGAGGATGTTCAACTTTCCATCCTCTAGTGCCTTTAAAACATTTTCACCAAAATAAACATCCTTATTTTTACTTTTTTCATGATCAAGAAGCACCTTTAGGTTTTCACTTAATGACCTATTTTCATTTTTCTCATTTTTCTTTTCATTTTTTATTTTATGACTGGATAGAGGAACTACCTCCCCAAAGTAGGTTGATCTATCTAGGTCAATAGAGTATCCTTCTTTTTGATCTCCTCATGGAATATATTCTCAAAGTCCCAAAAATTCTAAAATGGCCTCATCGTTCTCAAATATGTCAAGATTTGGATGTCCTTGTTGGTTCTAGTCAATTAAATTAGGATGGAATAGGTAGTGGTTTATACTAGGTGATGACTCAATTTGGAAGAATGTAACCATAGAATGAGTTTGGAAAAATCTAGAGTTGGAGTGGATGCACCATTAAGTAAATGCACATCAACATGCTTATTAATACAAGGTTCTTCCTCTAGGTTGATTTGGTCAAACATTTCAGTTATGTGCATGGTACTTGTGGAATGAGGGGAATTCCAAGGGATTACTAGTTTCAAATCATGGAGGGATAACAACTCATACTCATGTGAATCAGTCATGCTAGAATGCTCATAAGGTATCTCATTTCCTACGGAATCCAAGACTTCTTGTTTCAGTGACAATTCAATGTTTATAGTTTCCACTTCTTTTGGCAATAACTGTGGATGTATGTGACTAATTTGGGCATGTCCATAAATTTTCCCCTAGTTAGGATTGATGACTTCTAGAATGTCTCTAACATCTACACTGGAACTTCCCAATCTAACTCTGGCTTGACCATAACCTAGACCCCTTTTATTTATTTGAATAGGTGGTAGTGATAGTTCTATAATTCCTTGTTATTGTGCCCCATGACCTGTGGTTCCATCATATCCAAATTTTCATAACATGGTGAAGCCATGTCCATATCTATCCAAGGGTAGTTGGATAGGTAGTGAGTATTGAGGGTCTTGGTATAACCATGTGTTGATATCATACTCAAAAGGACTCTCTTCACTCACATTGCCCCATCTGAAAAATGTTGTAGGTGGGTACCTAAAGATAATAGGTTCTAATTCTTTGACTATCTCTATGGATCTAGGTCAGCTATATGATCTAGGAGACAAAGGTAATTGTGTAATGGTGAATGCCTCCTCATATTGATAATCTATTTAAATCATTCATTTTCATCATAATAAGAGTCTACTACAAGAACAAAGAAAATATCCATAGCATAAACACATCAACCATAATACCAATAATATCCATCATATAACCATAAACATAGTTTACAACCAAATACAAAACAACAAGATATCATCACAAAGCATCATGATGTAGATATGATCAAACTAAACAATATAGCTTCTAAAATATATCTACTATGATACTGGCAATAAAAATAATGTCAAGTCATTGAAGCATCTCAAATGCACATATACAAGAATATCATAAAGTCTCTCAAATAAACATAGGTCACAGTACATAATGCAAACACAAGAGGCACTACATTCTCCTCCACTAGTTATGGGATCACTCTTGGAAGCCTATAAATAGATAGGGGCACATATCTCTCAACCATGTGGCATCCTCCCAAGTATCTGAAATCTCATCATTTGGGTCCCATTAGACACTTATCTTCTCTATGTCCTGATGTTTGAGGGCCAACCTTTGATAGGAAAGGATGTGAATGGTCTCTAAATAAAGTTTCTCATCCTCTGCTTGTAAAACATACCAATCAAGTACATAGGTCAAATTAGGAATATACTATCTCAAAATAGAAACATGAAAAACATCATGGATGTGTGACAAGCTATGTGACAACACTAGGTTATAAGAAATAGGAGTTGTCTACTCCAGGATCTCAAAAGGTTCAACAAAATGTAATGCCAACTTAGAGCCTTTCCCATAATGGATGGGCTCTTTCATAGTTGAACTCTCAAAAACACCCACTCACCAACAAAAAAGTGATGGTCGAATCTATGGGCATCTATATACTTCTTCTATCTATCCTTGATAGTAACCAAATGCTCTCTAATATGCACAACCTGCTACTCCATACCCTAAATCATTTGTAGACCCAAAGCTACTTGATCATCTAAATAGTTCCAACTCAAAGGAGTATGACATGGTCTATTGCACAAGGTCTAAAAAGGTGAAATACCAAGGGAACTATGGTATGCATTGTTGTAAGAAAAATATACCAAGTACAAATAGTCCTCCAACCTTACTTGTCAATCCATCACATACATGTCAAGCATTTCCTCCAAAACTTGATTCATTCTGTTAGTCTGACCATCTATCACTTGGTGATAAGCTAAACTAAAATTGAGTTGTGTTCCCAAATCATTCTAGAGAGATGTCTATTGTGCTAAAGTAAACATTGGATCTCTTTCCAAAATGATCCTACAAGGAATCTTAAGCAACTGAATAATATCCTCCAAGAAAACATGAGCCACTAAAGCAACTATGTAGGATGCTCTCATGGCTAGAAATTATGCCACCTTGGACAACTTGTCCATTGTCACCATAATAACATCATAAGGATGTGATGAAAAAGGAAAACCTATGATGAAATAAATAAATATTGTGTCCCTCTTCCACTCTAGGATGGACTATGGCTGCAAAAGACCCACATGATGTGGATGTGTTTCCTTCACTCTCTTGCACTCAAAACATTGAGGAAAAAAATTAGCTACATTGTGCCTCATTCAAACCCAAAAGTACAATTCTCTAAGGTTGACATGCATCTTCTTCGATGTCAGGATATCTAGAATACAGTGTACAATGTGCCTCTAAAAAAACTAAGGAACAAATATTTCCTAACACTAGCATATAATCTCTAAGTGTCACAATAGCCCATCAGACTCTAAGGAATAGCTCGAAATTCACCCCTCAAGGGTACGTCCATACTTAATCACTTGACCACCTTGCATCAAAACTACCCTAATGCCCTCTAATGATATATTTTTGTAAACCACAAGATCACCTATAGGATTGGGTACTACAAGAACATGTGCACTAGTCAATCATTCCTCAAGACTCTCAAACATTGGTTCACACTGATCGGTCCAAATATACTTCTTCCATTTTTTTGAAGAGAAGTGTACAATAAAAAACTTGAATCAAGGATATAAGACTTGATTTCATCACATAACCTACCCTATATGTTCAAGTGTGTGATATATAAGAAGGGAAGATAAGGAAGAGAAACCTTTCAATCTCAATTCTAGAAGACTAGGTCTAAAGAGATTAATACTAATTAAACAAACAAGGAGAACTAATACAAACTAGATCTTTAGGAATAGGGGAAAGATATCCAACTCGTTAAAGATCCTTAATGTGTGTGTGTATGCTAGATATAGAAATGCTAGATTGAGAAAGAGGGGTGAGGGGGGGGGGAGGAACTCACCTTTGAAGTCTATTTTGTGCTTATTATTTTGATCAAAATGGGAGGAAATCTTCAGATCCAGGGTTGAAATTACATGACAGAAAAAATCCATAAATATTTCAAAAATTTATCAGGGGTGAACTAGTGCATTAGAGGTGTAGTGTAACCCTAATTGACTATGTTCGATGCTAATTCTATTTTCATAATTTTGAAGAAAGCTGAAAAGGGTACTTTGATCTATAGCCTGTTTGTCAAAATGATAACCACATCTTGTAATAAAAAAGGTTTTTGTTGTTGATGGGGGGGGGGGGGGCTTTCCTTTATCAAACCTCAGTTTAGGAATTAACCTTGAATTGAAATAATTGAAATTACATAAATACAAATTAAATGTATGAATTCAACTTACAAACTCGAATCTCTTGAATCAAGTACAATGTGCTTGACATCACCAATGGATTTGGACCAAGAAGATGAATATGAATGGATGTAGAAGATGAACCAAATGATCTTGAATAGATTAAAAGAGATCGTGAAGATCTTAAATTTCTTGAATTCTTGAATCCATGATTTTCAATGGGAGAATTCTTGAAGGCTTGAAACTTGAATTCTTGAAAGCTAGAGCTTGTGGATGCTTGAAGGCTTGATGTTGTGATACGATATGAAAAAGGGAAAAAATAGAGGGGTTCATATAGATATTGTAGACACCCAAAATTGGCAAAGACATAAACAATGCAATTTCAATCAAAGGACATGAATTAAGGATTAAATAAGAGAGAAATCAATAGACTTTCAAATCAATCATTACATCAGGTCATTTAATCAATCAAATCACCTATCAAATAAAAAAGGACTTAAATCATTTTTAAAAGAGGAAAATAAATTCATAAATCATAAAATGAAATAAAAAAAGGAAAAAGGAAAAGACAAAAAGTTAAAAATAAATGGAACAATAAATAAATCAATAAAATCCATTTATCCTCTCAAAACTGAAAATCATCCTTTTTACATTTAAAAGAATTGGAAAAATCCTCTTTTGTCCTCATAAACTAAGTCTATTGTACTCTTCTTCTTGGTCCCTTATGAGATGTTTTTAGTTTCACCTCCATCCTCTAGTCAAAGGTAAAATCCCAATTCTTATCCCAACCCCTTCTAATATCCTATAAATAGGAGGGAGATTCAAGAGAAAAAGGACCCAAGTTTTAGGCATCTACACTATAGGCACATTTAGTGTTATCATCTTTTATCAATGTTATAGCAATTTCATTTCAATTTGATAGCATTCTAGCATTGTTTTCATGTTATTTAGCATCATTTAGCACATACTCATACCATAGCATTCTAGGGTTATCATACTCATATGATCTGCATTATCACATAGATCTTGTATACACCTTTTTAGATCTGCATTTATTGGCATACTCCCATTCTATAACTAACACTGAGATGCTAGTCTAAGAGAAATCTTAGCGGTTGTAGTTAGGGAAACATGGGATGTTCATAGAGTCTCTATTTGGAAATGATTTTTTGAGTTTACATTAGTTCATTGTCATTCTATTCTCGAAGGTCTCATGAATATGTGAATCCACTATGTACAAATCGGTGCCCACCATGGGGCTTCGTGTTAAAGCCTCGCTATTCTTCAAGTTTCCTCACTAATCTTTTCTTTTTCTTTTAGATTTGTATTTTCTTCTAGTTTTTGGTGTAGATCTTATTGGTTGTAGGTTCTACAATATTTTGGAAGCTTCATAATAGAAACAAAAAACTCTCAAAGACATTCCCAAGTATAAAAAGGCTAGATTTACAAGTTTTTTGATGCTACAACACTTTTGAACTCTATTTTAACACTTTTGAATAGTGTTTAATGCATTTAAATCTTTTTGTAGTGTATTTACATGATTTTGTAGCACATTTAAATCATTTTGTAGTCCATTAAAAGTTTTCTATAGTGCATTTTGTACTTTTGGTAGTGCATTTACTAGTTCAAATAGCACATTTGATAACTTTTGTAATGCAAATGCTAATTTTTCTAGCCCATTTGATCAAAGTCATAAATCACTGAATTTGACTAGCAGATCTAATTATTGGTTTCTTACAGGTCTCTTCCAAGCTAACGAGAACTCTCAGGTCATTGACAATGCATGACAAGAATGAAGACCCTTAGAAATGTCCCTAGCCTTTTGCTAGCATTGAACAAGGTAAGTGGACCTCGACCCTTTTTCAATTCAAAGTGTGGAATTCCTAAGTTTGAAACCTAGTTTAATAGTAATGTTTGATCTTGTTGACCTGAATGAGAGTAGGCCTATGCTTTCAACTCTTTTGAATTGATTATAATTCTATACCTTCTATAAAGATTAGTTAGAATCAAACTAGAAATGAACCAACACATAGCTTAACTAGAAGCCCCTTGTCTTTTCTAGTTAAAGGGCTCGTAATTGAATAATTTTGTCTATTGTGTTTGGGAGGTCAAGACAATAGCGATATGCTCTCACTCTTTTAGAGTGATCAAATTCCCAAACCATTTTTTGATTTCTATTTTTTTTACTTTCTATTAGATAGATTTAATCAGCCATATAAAGGCTACCTCCTGAGATTTTTCTTGATAGGGTCAGTGAGAGGGAATGCCTTCCAATCTTACATTCCCATCAAATTTAATCCAACTGTGTTCAAAATATAGCCTTCCTCTAGTAGTCCCACAAGGGATTGCACCCAACCTCCTTAGCATTGGTGGGAAGCTCTCTGTTACAAGAGAGGTAAATTTGAACATTATTGGTTAAACACTAAAACCCACTAGTCACCAACTTTAGACAACCTTGTTAGGAAGCCATTTTCTTCCATTTTCTAAGTGTGTGTGGTTTCATATTTTATTGTCATTTCTACTACTACTATGCTTGGATGTGTTTTAAAACTTAATAATAAACTTTAGCTTAGATTATAGTCCTTTTAAAAAGGCCTAACTACAAACTGATGCCAAATCAAACAAACAACAAGCATACTATTGAAGATCCTTAAATAACATATTTTCTCCTCAAAATAGTTCATTTGACCCATTCTATAATGAATTAAAACTCTATTATAGAATATCTAAACATTTAAATAGTGCATTCACTCTGCATTACAATGCATTTGACTCATGAAACAATGCATCTAAAGATTTAAACAATGCATTTTCTCTATAGAATAGTGCCTGGTGAACAATAAAATAGCACAAACACCAATTGAAATGGTACATTTGAGAAATATTGTAGTGCATTTGAGAAAAAACCTAAAATAGAGGCTATCTATATACATGACACTTGCAAACAATTAACACATTCAGATACCTTTTTTCCTCATTGACATTTTCCAAGGCCTAGAGATTCCAAAATTGATCATAACCATTTTTTAAAGAAGAAAAGTTAGAAGTTCCATTCATAGTTTCTTAATCCAAAATTCATTGTTGCTTCACCTTGTACATCAAGCTAGAAACATCTAGAGACACATATCCATTCCCTACTTGACTTTGTGAAAGTGAGCTCATCATTACCAATAGTACCAAACTCCTTTTTAGACTTAGCTTGTTACTCCAAATGAACCATGGTAAAAAAAAAACCTCATATCATTAAATGCATAAAAGTTAGAAGAATCCTATCCACATCTCATGCCACTACGTAAAACCAATGTAGTCATAAAGTAGAAAGAAATAAAATGATCACCTATATGGGTGAGTGCCAGAATAGCCAAAAGGAACATCAAGCACACACAATCTCCAAATCTTATTGAACTTGTCACACCAACAGATTGTTCATCAAATACAGTTATCCATGTTTAACCAAAATTCAAAACCTTTTGCCAAAATGGGTTCATCCAATGTGTGGGACTAAAATTGCATCGAAACCAAAATTAAGGATTTTCAGAGAAACCTTGAGCTTAGCGATATCATGGACAAGATACTTGAAAGACACAAAGAATGATACATACTAGCACTAGCACAACAAGGCCCAAAATTTCCTTTTGACTTTGATGTAACTAGTATTAAATGAGATGAAGAAGAGTCACCTTTAAATGTTTTTACCCAAAAATTACAAGACCTACAACTAGAAATGGAGAGGATAAAATGAGCAGAGATCCAACCTATAGAATTTAGCCTTGAAAAAGTGTGTGCTCTTCCATTCGATAAAACCATCAACTTTACACCTTTTCTATAGAATGTGTAGACCCCAAAATATGACAAGTATTTTGGTACATTAGATCCCCAAGATCATCTTAGACAATTTTATACTCTAAGTATGGAGTTTGTTCATGATACAAATTATCTAATGTGTCTATTTCCTAGAAGCCTCAGAGGGCAAGCCTTGGATTAGTTCTCCAAGCTACCCTCTAACATTAAGTCCTTTGATCAATTGGCTTCCATTTTCATTGCCTAGTACTCTTATAATATTGAAAGGGAAGTTATGATGATTGATTTTTTTAACATCAAACAACTTCCCAAAGAATCACTCAAGGTCTTCCTACAAAGGTGGAGACACACATTTTCCAAGTATCATAGAGACATCCCAAACAAAGAGAATAATGACATCTTCATCAATAGTCTCTCTAAACCCATAAACTACTAGCTTTAGCCCCAAGGGCCTAAAGACTTTTAAAACTACATTAGAAAATGTGGCCAAAGTAGAAGGGAACCTGATAAACAAAGATATCATCAAGTTATCAAAAGATGGTAAGGGTTTCTCAAACAACTCCTCATAGACTCACAATTCATCTGATTGGTCCATCAATAAACAAAAGTTGTATAGATATAATAACAAAAACACAGTCAATGTTGGGGTGGTTGAAGCTAACCATGTTAAACCATACACACAACCTCATCCAAACTAGTAGTATCCTATTGTCAATAACACCAATGTGAACACTAGATAAAACCCACCAAAATAGGATGATGTTCACCCATTTTATTGACACAATCCAGCTACTCCTTCAATGTCCAATCAACAAGTAGGCTATAATCAACATCCTCCTCCAATAAGATACCAATCTTTAGATATATCTAAAGAATATAAATCTATTGGAGTGTCTTATGAGAGTGCATTGCAGACACTCTTAGCCAATGAACTCCTTATACTCCCTGAGGCCAAGCCCTATGAACCACAAGTTAAATGAAAGTGGTGGAGTGACAAGAATATTTGTGCCTACCACCAAAATAGGGGGCATTTAACCAACAACTATCATGCCCTTGAAAGGGCTATACAAAAATTGATCAATGATGGAACTATTGAAGTAAATAACCTTAACAACAATGAAGACCACATGACCTCAAGAACCTTTTCATGAGCCAAAAAAAGGGTGAATCCTCTAGAGAAAATTAGAATGCACCTTCCCATGATAAGGTTAATTATGCTTCTCATTATGATAATACCATCAACATGATCTCTGAATTTGATGATGTCATGCATGTCATAATAATTAAAGATAAAACTAAAAAATAATCATTGAACACTATTACGTAAGGTCAAGCCTCTAAAATAATCCTACCAAGCCCCATGATAGGTTCCAATCATGAAACTATGAGTTCCACCTTACCCAAATATAGCTTGGTCAACCAATTACTCAAGACTCCCACCCATATCTCTATTTTTGAGTTGTTGCAAATTTCCCTTGAGCATAAAGAGATCCTCATTAAAGCCTTAGTGCCAAAAAACCTTGATGTTAGTAGACTTTAAAACATGGTTAGTAACCTTGTTTTCCTTCACTATGTATCATTTTCTACTCAAGATGACATGTCACTCATTTATCCCCAAAACTCCTTGTTGCACATTGAAGTGTTTATTCATAGAAATAGAGTTAAAAGAGCCTTGGTTGATGGCAAAGCAGGAATAAATATTTGCACACTAAATTTGGTAAAAGCCTTGGGGTGTTTAGAGGATGTTGTTGAACCCAAAAATAAAATCACTATTAAGGCTTATGATGATGAGGAGAGATCCTCCAAGGGCATGGTTATTCTACCAATTAGGGTAGGTTTGGTTGTAAAAGAAACTATATGTGAAGTCTTGGACTTAAAATTAACTTATAATATCTTGTTAGGGAGGTCATGGATTCATGACATGTAAGTTGTTCCTTCCACTTACCATCAATGTCTCAAATTTTCATACATGGTTCAAGAGGTGACCATACCTAGGGATCAAACCTTGCCCAATATTGTAACTCCCTTATTTCTCATAATAGGGAAGAAACTGGCACCCTGATAGATGACATCAACCAGTCCACATCAATAGAAACTTCATATTCTTCCTGCCGAGATAATGACCACTTATCTACATCAACTAAGGGTAAAGAGAAAGTTGGTTGTTCAAGTTCTTCCCTTCCTTCACCATCATCATCAAAAGACCCCAAATAGTCACATTGTGAAGAAATGGATAGGCTAATGAAATATTTTGATAGGAAGTACAAACTATAGTGCAAAGGGGTAGGTGAGTACTTAGTCTCATTATTTGATCCCCCACTTTCTCCAAGATCACAAGACAAACCATCATCCACCATTAGGCCTTACCATGCACATTTTTTTAGAGCAAGTGGTGTACCTTTAAACTCCATTGAATAAATCAGTGAACAAAATATTGACATTTCCCCTCACCTATATTGAAAAGGTTTTGACTTAATGAAAAAGATGGGATATATGGGTGATGGCACTTTAGGGAAAGGGAAATGCATCGTCGAACCCCTAGCAACACAATTCAGGTCTAATAGATCAAAAATAGGTGTAGGATACTCTAAAAAAGATAATTCATAGATCACTTCCAAATCCCATTCCAAACACCATAATTCTTCCTCTTCCGCCTTGGTATAGTTACCTTAAGGGAAATATGTCAACAAAAAAAGAAATAGCTAACAACAAGAATGTAAACCTATCCATCCAATATCTACATCCTATAAGGGGACCATTTATGGACACCTCTAATAAAAAATATGATGATGATTCCACTAAGTGGGAATTAGAATCATTATCTAAAGAGTCCATTCATGAAAAAAAATGTGATTATGTTCACATTCCTACATACAATAGTTTTAGTGCACAAGGATCAACCTCTCGTTCAGAATTTTGTTCACCAAGAGCTAGCACATCAGAATAACATAGGGGCTAGATATAGAATAGACACATCACATCACATCATATGAGGATGATGAACCTATTGAAGGGTTTTAGTTTTAAATTTTATTTCCCAACTTCTTTCCAATAGAAGTCAAAGATGACTACTATAAGCCACTTGCCAACACTACTTTTCTTGATACTTTAGAGGAAGCACCTATTATAGACCTAATTGATATAGAATATGAATTGTTAAATGAGGTCATGTCTTTAAGCCCTTCCAAATTGTATCCATATTATGAACCACTCTCCTTAGTCCATCCCGAGCTCATCAGTTGGGATATAACTAACCCTCACCATATTCCCAATTTTGACACTGACCACAATGTCTTCATCTACTTTAATGTGGTTGAACCATCTCATCCACAAAGAATAGGATAAAAGAACACTGATGGATCTGATATCAATCATCTCAGTCATACCAAAATAGGTGGAGCACATAAAAGCCTTAATGACCAACATCAGGTTGTAGCTGATCTTGAGAAAAAAATAGAAAAAAATAGAAATGATGCATCCAAAGGAAAAAAACCCAATTGTGGCACCCATATATGAGATGATTGATACCCTACCCAAGTACTTAGAGGAAATATCATCTATCCTAATTGAATATATAGAAAAAGTCAACATTGGAATAGAGTAGGAACCAAGGATCATCCATTTGACATAGTCTTTAAATAGACAAGAAAGAAGCACATTCATTCACTTCTTTAAAGAGAGGAAAATAAAATTTGCATGGTTTTATGTAGACATGCTCAAATTAGACCCAACTCTAATCCTTCATCACTTCAACATATCTTCAGAAGCCAAGATGGTTAAGCAAAATCTAAGAAAAATGCATCCCCACATAGCCCTTCTAGTCAAAACAAAATTGGAGAAATTGCTCAGCATCAACTCCATCTGGCCCTTAGCATATGCATCCTGGATAAAAAATATTGTGCCTATATCAAAAAAAGATGGTAGCATACATATCTACATTAATTTCTAGGATGTAAATAAAGCATGTCCCAAAGATGATTTCCCCCTTCCCAACATCAACACAATTGTAGATTTGATAGTGAGCCATTCCATGTTTTCACTCATGAATGGATTTTGAGGGTACAACAAAATTCAAATAGCACTAGAGGATTAAGAGAAAATGGCTTTCACTTGTACATGGGGCACATTTTGTTGGAATGTCATGCCTTTTGGTCTTAAGAACATAGGGGCCACCCATCAGCAGGTCATGACCACTATCTTTCATGACATGATGGACATTTTTATGGAAGATTATGTGGATGATATGCTTGTCAAATCTCATACTCAATAAGGTCATCTTTCCATCTTGAAAAATAAATTTACCCACGTAGAAGCATTCAAAGTTAGGTTAAACCCTAAAAAATGCACTTTTGGCATAAAATCTTGCAAACTCCTTGGCTACATAGTTTTAGTCAATGGGATTGAGGTTGAATTTGAAAAGGTGCAAGCTATAATCAACATGAAACCTCCAAAGAACTTGAATCAGCTACAATCTCTTCAAGGAAGACTTCAATCAATCAGTCTCTTCATTTCTCACTTAGGATAAAAGTGTGTGCTTTTCACCCACCTCCTCAACAAAGACATAATTTTTAAATGGGATGATTAGTGTTAGATGACCTTTGATTTACTCAAAAACTACTTATGAATCCACCTTTTTTGGTACCTCCAGTATTAGACAAACCATTTTTGCTATATATTTCCCTAACAAATAAATCAATTGCAGCCCTCTTGGCATAGGAAAATGACCAAGGAAAAGAAAGGGCCGTTTATTACATCAGTCACACCCTAGTCAAATATGAACTCAATTACACCTTTATTGGAAAAAAGCTTGTTTAGCTACAACTTTTGCTTCCCAAAAGCTATGCCATTATCTTTTAACACATAAGGTTAAGCTCATCTCTAAGATTGATCACCTCAAGTATCTTCTCAACAAGAGAGTGTTAATAGGTAGATTGGCCAAGTGGGTAATGATCTTAAGTGAGTTTGATATTGAGTATGTTTATAGGAAAGCAATAAAAGGACAAGCCATTGCTGATCAATTGGTAGACGTAACCATAGAGAGCTCGAATCCTATCTTAGTTGATTTTTTAGATATGCACATTCTTCAAACAGAGCCAATCACTTGAAAGTTCCATTTTGGTGGTTCTTAAATACACCATGGTTCAGGTGCTAGTATTTTTTTCATTACACCTCTGGGTTTTACCATCCCCATGTCCTACAAACTACTTTTCCCCTACACAAACAACAAGGCAAGATATGAAGCCTTGGTCTTAGGCCTCAAAATAGTCTTAGAATATAAATTAACAATGCTAAAAGTTTATGGAGATTCTCAATTGATCACCAACCAAGTCACTGACACATATCAGACCAAGGATGAAAATTTATTTCCTTTAGAACATATGGTTGAGACACTTAATGCATGTTTTGTTCACATTACTTTTGAAAAAATTCCTAGAGATAAGAACAAAGTAGAAGAAACCATGGCCACCTTGGCCTCCTTGCTTTAGTTACTTAAACAGAACGAGCAATAGGAGTTCTTAGTAAAAGAGGTGATTCAACCCACATTTACTCATCCTAATTTACTCATTATTTTCCATTTAGACACCCCTGATTCCCCCTTGTATAACTCCATCGCCACCTACATTCATGATAACACCACTTCCTATGATCTCTCATGGAACCAAAGATTTAATTTCATTCTATAGACCTTGCACTGCACTTTGGTGGCTGATATGCTATATAGGAAAGGTCTTGATGGTACTTTGTTTAGATTTCTTGAAAAGGATGAGTTGAGATTCACTCTACAAGAAGTCCATGCAAGCATCTGTGGGTCACACTCTAGGGGGTTTATGCTAGCAAAGAAAATTCTTAGGATGGGCTATTTTTGGCCAACCATGGAAAAGGATTCTATCGACTATGTTAAAACTTGCAAAAGGTGTGAATTCCATGGTAATCTTATTAATACGCCAGCCCAAGAGCTCAACCCTTTAGCCACACCATGGCCTTTTTTATTAGTGGGGCTTTGATTTGATTGGATCCATCCACCCACCTTTAGCTGAAAGACATAAATAAATTACTGTTGCAATAGAATATTTCACCAAGTGGGTTGAAGTGGTGCCACTTGCCGACTCTACATGAAAACAAATCTCTTCATTCATTCTAAACCATATCATTTTCACATTTGGCATACATCATGCCATTCTCACAGGCAATGCCTTGTACTTTAAAAATTAAATAATTGACAAATTATGTGAGAAATTTCACATTATACACCATTCCTTGTCAATCTATTATCCCTAAGGAAATGGCCAAGCAAAGGCCTCCAATAAGACCATTATCAAAATTCTTAAAGGAACTATCAATGATATTGGTAGAGATTGGCATTAACAACTAAACCCTGCCCTCTAGGCCTATAGAACAAGTTCTAGAATTCTTTAGGTGCTACACCCTTCTCCTTGGTCTATGGTTCTAAAGCCATTCTTCCTTTAGAGGTTGATATCCCATCCTTGAGAGTTACTCTTCATGATATCCTTTCAGATGGACTACAAATTGGCCCATCTAGAGTAGCTAGAACTATTAGAAAAACATTAGCGTGCAATGCATGACCACCTCAAAGTATATTAGAATAGGCTATCAAGACATTACAACAAAAAGGTTAAACCCCATGTTTTTTAGATTGGTGACCTAGTTCTCCGAGAAAACCATAAGAATCAAGTTGCTAGGAAAAAGAAAGGAAAATGGGATGTAGTGCCTGTCATGTTTGCAGTCTGTACCTTTTTTTTTTTTTTGATTTGAGAGATACTTGATACTCTTATTATATGTACTTTGACATGACCTAACGGTTAGATGTTATACATTATTTCAGTACCATAGATGCTATACTGCTACGCTGTCCAATTTATCATATTTGCATGTTGATGCTATTTTGAGATGATAGTAGATCTATGATGATATATGGTTTTATGGTTTATTGGACATATTTGTTGATTATGTTATGTGATGGATTTTATGCTATGGTGATTTACTTCATTCATGTATCTTTACGCTTTTTGCAAATGTGAGTGGTGTAAATGGATTAATTAGTTATTTAATGCATTAATTGCTTTGAATATTATATTATATGCAATTACACTTGATCATGTGTTTTAGTGTACAGGAATTATATCCTTAGCAGTGGCCTATGGAGTTAGTGATTCTACTATTCATATTTTACCAGTGTGATCCCTGTATGGTTGACGTATCCTTATTTTTAAGTTGCTTAAATCTAAAACCTTTTGGTGATTAGTAAATTTGAACTAATTTGCATTATGTGATTAGACTAGTGAGCATGTCTGTGCATTTAGAGGTTTGCTCTGTCGTGAAAGTGTTAAGTGATTTTTTGTATTTTTGGGTTTTTGGGCTTTAAATATTTTTAGATTTAATTTTTTCCAGCTTTTCCTTAGGTGAATTTTAATTATGGATAATAACCTATTTTCATTTTGGTCAATTCGAAGTTTAGCTACTCCAGCTAGCTATTTTCCATAATTGACTATTCACTCAAAAAGTGAATAAGTATTGGAAAAGTGAATTCATTATTCACTTCTCACTTTTCAAAAATAGAAATTTGAGAGCTATTTTGGAAATCCTCTTCTGAAGGATTCATTTTCTATTCATTCTAGGAGCTGAGTGTGGGATTTTTGTGAGGTCAGTCTCATCGGATCTAACTTGGGGAGACCTTTCTTTGCTAGCACTTTTGACAGTTTTAGAGGGTTATTTATTTTATCAGGCTATTTACAAATTTTGCCCCTTTTGTTGTCAGGTAGGGCCTTTTCATTTTATTGCTTTTGCTCCATTTTAGCTTCCATTTATGGTAGCAGTATGTTAGGAGGTTGAGAACTAGTGTTCCCCTCCATTTTTGTTTGTTGGTTCTGCCTAGTTGGTCAGGTATGAACATTTTCCCTATTTTTCAGGATGGGGGTTTGGGATTTTGAGCCGTTATGCTAGTCATTTTTGCATATGGTGTCCAATTTCAATTTATTTTGGATTTTCTTAATTTTGGCACCCAAATGCCAAATGGGTTTTAACTTTAGAATTTTTCCAAACTTTGGGGTTTTTACCTCATTTTGCGTGCCACCCAATTTTCTCAAGTTTTCTTGGCATGAGTTTGGTCACAGGCTTGGATGATCTATTTGGATGTCAGTCAGACCTTTATTGCATTTTGGTTTTACATTGGGATGTGTGTAGCATCAGTCAACCTAAATATGTTTTCAATTGATTGACTTTCTACTTTGTGTTCTCATTCAGTCCTTGTGTATGATCTTCGTGATGGTGGTGCATCACACACGTGTACATCTGTCAGGTGACCTACAGGGCCCAATCTTCTGTGGTATTTCTAGAATTATGATAATTGGGGTTGGGTTGGGAATTTGCATGCCTACGGGCACTCATCATTGGATGAGCATGGGTAGGGTAGGGTAGCATATGGAGGGGGCTTCTATCGTGCATTCTGGTGTCCATTTCCTATTTGATTGAAGAAGTTTTTAATTAAGTGATAACTAAAGAAAATATTGGGTGGTAATAAAACTAAAGATAATAAAATTCTCGTGCTAAGCCATTCTATTGAGGGATGTTGAATCCACACGATTTGAGCTTGGGCTTTTCGATGCCAAGCAACTCTCCATGATGTCAGCCCCTACTTAGTAGTCCATTGAGATGTCTGACTAGGACCTATAGTTTATGAATTTTCTTTGTCTTGGTTTTAGTAATCATCCTGCCTAGCGTGAGTGTTAGCCATGGATTTTTTTTTGCATGTGTCTATGGTTGGATCATTATCTCCATCAACACTGCGGGTGTGGACCTACGGATGTCACATGGTTGGGAGGCATAACTACCTTCATCACTGCTAGGGACCAATGTATAGAGATGGTCTATTGGCCTAGTGCGACCATTGCTAGATGTGTTCACTTGGTACTTCAAGTTTCAGAGTACATGTTCTTGTGATTTATGCTTTCATTGGGATGTTTGTATATCATCTTAGATGATGTTAGTTTTGATGCATTTCCTTATGATGTTGTTTAGCATATGATAGATGATGTATCTACTAGTAGGATTATCTTATACTTTACTACTAGCATCTTAGATTTCCTTATGCTTGTTGTAGCATATTTTGTAGTGGCCTTCCCATTATGATAGTATCGACGATCCGATCGGTAGCTTGGGAATGTTATGCGTAGGGGATGGCTAGGGCCCACAATGGTCTGATGACACTATTATGGTTAGGAGGAACTGTATACTTAGTTTGGTTATTTTTCTCATTATAATGTTATTTATATTTAAATGCAATGTTGCTTTTAGTACACTGGGATGTTTCTTTCTATTATTTCCTTCATTGTTGATTAGATGGTTAGATCGTGCTTACAATTTTCTATCTTTTAGTTATAGTGTTGTTACCTCAAATGTGGATCAGGTACTCCTCGGTGTGTAGGAACTTTGTTTCATAGTTTCCTTAGCTTTTTATTATTTTTATTGTTTGCATGCTGATTTAAGTTCTCATGTGAGATTGCACTTTCTTGCACGAGGATGTAAGTCTTCACGTGGTGTGGTAGGTTTCTTTGTGTGGCTAGGAAATTCCTCATGCAAAACCCTATACTAGTCTAGGTGTTTTGGTCGCAAGTCTTTGCATGAGAAGGCACTAATTTGCATGGCGCTATGCACTTCTTCATGTGAGAAGGAACTTCTTCACGCAAGAATTTGGTATTCTCAGGCTTCACGCAAAAAATAGGGGCTATCTAGGCTTGTCGAATTTTTTTTTAGAAATTGGTTTTGGGTACCCTTTTTGGTTTTACACCTTCCTAGTTCAAAATAGTTTTCCTATGATGTATATTTAATTCCTTAAACTTAAGATATATTTTAATATATGCGACGATTCATTTGAGATAGGTTCCGTTGGTGTTTGGTTGATTGTCAGTCTTTCATTACAATCTTTATGATCTATGTATGTTGTTATCATGTGCACTTAAACTTGTTTAAATTTTATTTTTATCTTGCTTGCATCTCATCCTTGTTCCAAGTATCTTCGAGTGGGGCATTACATAGGAGGCCAATTGGATTGGTCCTTACATTATCACAAAATCTTTTAGGAGCGATACTTATAAACTTTTTGATTGTGATGTAAAGACCTAGTAGAGCCCATCAACATCATCCATCTCAAAATGTTTTATGTCTAAAGCTTTAAGGAAACACCTCATTGCGAGAAATACCAAAAAAAATAAAAACACCAATTTTTTTTTTAAAATGGTACAAAAGAGATGAGAAATACCACCTTTGGTTTAAAATTAAAGAACAAGAGATAACACCTTTGGACTTCCCTAACCAACACAAGTCCTTCAATGCTCAAAGACAACAAGGCATGATATAAGAAACTCTCTCTAAGAAATTTTTTGCTTGTTTGTAGCCTTCTTATAGTTGAGTTAATTTTACACATACTTAATTGAGAAACACTTGTAGGTTACAGTTTCATGGTTTCTGGGCATCAACCACAGTTCACAATAGTGGAGACAACCAATGAAACAACAACAAAAGGGAAAACAAGAAACTTAGAGGCAATATGGAGTCTAATTATGTTCTAATATACCATAGACATGAATTGTAGGAAAATTAGTGCACACCTCAAATATCTGCCACATCCAATAGTTTGATTTTGGGCCTTCATAATATCCATTTGTAGTCCCAAAGACCCTTCATGCAACCATGGTCTCCATTATAGCCCTCAGAGTCCACTTTTAGCCATTGCAACCCTTTTGGTCTCCTTGACTCTTTAGGTGCCTCCACAAGGCTCTAGTTGTCTCCCTATTCCAACAAATCTTTCTCACATCTTCCTTCTTCCAAGCACCAATCAAAAAAATTGTCAAAAACACTCAAAAATGGTAAAAAACATTCAAAACTTATAAAAAATTGTCAAAAACATTCAAAAATTATCAAAAATTGTCAAAAACATTCAAAAATTCCCAAAATTGTCAAAAACATTTATAAATTGCCCAAAATTGTCAAAAACATCTAAAAATTATCAAAAAATATATAAAATAACCCAAAAATCAGCCAACTCAACCTAAATAGGCTATTTAACGTTGGATTAATTTTCAAACAAATGATCCATTTATTTCTTATCAAATCGGTGTCTATCTATAATTGTTGCTCCTTCAAGTTAGGTTTGCATACCTTGACCAATTTTATATGAAATCAATGGTGAGGCTCACCATATTGAAAAATATTTAAATATTTTATGACATGTTTTATGGCTCTATTTCCTTTGGCAAAATAATACAAAGTTTCTCCAATGCATTAAGAAGTAGAATAGTTATGTCTTGAAACATCTCGTAAAACTTTGGAAAATTTGGCATAATGTGAATAGTGAAAGAAGCTCTAGTAGAGTACTCTTTTCTTTCCTCTTGTCAAGAACAACAATTCTTGATGGATTATTAGTTTTATTTATGTTGCAAAGACCAAAATTAACCTAACCAATATATCAATGCTATCTGGAAAGGCCTAGATATCCATCAGACTCTTTCATCATCACCTAAGAGGGGGCACAAAATAAGTGTAAGTTTGAGAGATCACAATGATCTCCTTGCCTTTTTCAGCCCCCAAATCATCTTTTTAGGTCCCATGCACCTTTTTCAAGGCACAAGCACCATTTTTAGGTCCAAAACGCCTTTTTCAAGGCCATGTTTTGCCTTTTTTAGGCCCCTCAAGCATGTTTTTAGGCCCAAACACCTTTTTCAAGGCCCTATTTTGCTTGTTCAAGCCCTAAAGTGACTTCTAAGGCCCTCAAGCACCATTTTCAGCCCTCAAACACCTTTTCAGGCCCTAGGCACCTTTTTCAAAGCCCAAACATCCTTCTTGAACCCCCAAGTGCCTTTTCAAGGTTCCTCTCTGGCCTCTTTTGGAAATCAAAGCCTCTTGTAGGCCCCAACACCTTTTCACAAGCCCCGTGACCATCTGTCTTAGAACACACCTAGAGAAAAATCCCAACTTTGGTCTTAAGCTTGTCCATAAAGCTATCAATATATCAAGAATTGTGCCTTATAATTCATGGTTTATCACTTCCTATTTTTCCACCTTAGACACCACGACTCTCCAAATGTTACAACAGTTTGTACTCATCTTTATTGAGAGTCCACACCACCATTCAATTACCCCACATAAGTGAAGGTCAATCTTCCTCTACATATCCTATCATTCCCACTTTTATGGAGATTGACAACTTTCCAAATAAGTTGCATAAAGTCCAAAAACAAACACATCCAAAAATAGCCAACTATTTATCAAAAATTCCAAAAACATCCATATATACTCCTAAAAATTTCAAAAACATCCAAATACATTCACAATCAAAAATAGATGTGACAAGATTTATCCAACATTTTCAATTCTAACATGAGCCATGGTCACCCCTTTTGCTTGCCATGAAAAAAAACACACTTTTATTCTATAATGACAACAATGATAGCATTACAATTGAATAATATCTGACAGATCATTTATTTTGGCCTCCCTTGTAGAGGTGGTAGGATAGGATGTCCAATTAGGGGAATTTTTGTAGAACTAGCCCCAAAGGATGAGGCCCCTTGCATCAATCCTCTTCATACCCACACCGCATTCATGGGAATTAGAAATTTACCACCACATAATTGCGCATTTAACAATTTTTTTAAATTTTGTATCCATAAACTCCATCTCCTGTTGATTCTCATTAGGGAATACTTGATGATAAAGTCCCATATAATAGGTAGCTTTCCAATGTACCTTCATTATTTGTTGCATATCCACAAACATGTTCTCCACTAGCTTGTTTATCCTAGGTACAGTAATCGCTCATTAGACAATTTCTTGTTCATGTTGCATTTGATCAATCACCATTCGCCAATGCTCTCATCTTCTTTTGTCTTGCTCAACTGCTACTACAACTGTTTCACCTTTGACTCACTCAATGCTAAACACTCTTTCAACTGCAATGACAAGGTGTTTGATTTTGCAATTGCCTCCCTAAATGACTCAGATTGCGATTGTAGTAACAACAACTCATTTTGCGTGCTCTCCAGACCCACTTGCACCATCTTTAGGGATTTTGACAACCTCTATGCTCACAATCACTCCACTTGCATCCCCACATCATTTCCCTCCACCCATAATTGCTCCACCCACAATTTTTCTTCTAATTATTGTACCAACCCTCGTTCCATATTCGCCACCACTTGGAGTTGTCTTGACTTCATTTGTACTCTATCTTCCCATGCCTTCTCCATCAACCGTAGCAAAAATGAGACTTTTTGTTTGGCATTTTCTATCCAAACTCTCTCTGCAACCAAAATTCTTTTTAATTATTGCACATCCCTTGATGTGTGGCCTCCACTCCCCACCTCTAGTGGTGGCTCCTCTACACTCACACTGCCAGTTTCTCCTTTCATTGACCCTTGTCCCATAATTTTGAGACTAATTAACTGACAAGCTCCACTCATCACCTCACCCACACTAACATATTCCACCTCTTTTTGAGCTTTTCCTATGGACTCTTCAGGGGAGTCCATCACCCTTGCCTCCATTTCTACTTCTAACATGCTCTTCACCACCCTAGGTGGACTATTCTCTGCCTACATCATCATTCATCATCCAATATTTCCAACAATGCTTGTTGTACTATGCTCCCTGACAACATAATTAATGCTAACAAGGGCATTTCTTCTACCTTGACCTCCTCATCCTCAAGTTGTGTTGGCACCATTCCCACATGACTTGATTCACCCCACTCATGAACTAATGCTTAAATTTTAGACTGATACACTATTAGTGTAAATAATTATTATTTACACTTTACTTAAGATTACTTAGGATAAATGCATTATTTTATTATTTCTTAGGTTAGACACCTAGGAGATTGTGTACTCATTTGAGTTTTCATGTTGACAACACTAGAGTAAGCAACTCTAATTTAGCACATGGTATCTACAACACTGGAGTTTGCATAAACAACTAAGTCATTATGTAGACAACACAATTGTTGGCAATATTATTTTAGCACATGGTGTCTACAACATAATTATATATGCTACACCTTTGTAGGCTTATCCTCTCATCATCGCACTAACTCCTGAACTTAATGGAGGATAATTCACACCTAGTGGACATGTGCCTAGTTTTAAGACTTATCAGGTTGCTAACTCCTAGGAATTCTAGATGCATCATAGAGGCCTTTATATATAGGTGCCTCTAGTGTACTATACAATCAATTTTAATATCATATCATTATTCTAATCATGCTCTATTGGTTTTTTGTGCTAGTTATTGTGTTTCTTTGTCTTGGGTGAATTTTGCCCCAAGGAAAATTCTTACATGGTATCAGTGCCATAGGAGTGTCATTTCATAGCCATTAGAGACTGATCTTGCTTCACCTCTCTAAGGACACCTTGACTTAGATCCAGAGTATCCATAGATATTGGGAGTGTCTAGAGCCAAAGCGGACCTCACCATTGTGTCTAGAGTATCATTTTGGTGAAAATTGACTATAAATTTGCCTTTATTGGGCAATAGTCAAATTTGAGGCAATTTTTTTTGCAAACTTACACTTGAAGGCTCAATTTAGAAATTTGATATGATCTACTAGATCTGTGATTTATTTTATTTTTAGATCTATATTTATTTTTTTCTGCAATTTTTTGGGTATTTTTTCAAAAAAAATTTAGGCTAGTAGGGCCTGTAGGGAAATTTTTTTTGCAAGAACCGAGTGGTGAAATCTTGACCCCTACAAGGAATATTCTATGTGAATTCAACATATTCCATTTATATATCAATAGGAAACATACTATTCTGGTGACATTGGTTATTACAACCCCAATGGATTTACACACAACCTGCGGGCATATTCCAACTAGCAAACACATTCTTAACTAGTAGCTCTTAAGCCACATTTGTTGGTGTGTGGTTTGGGTTTTATAAACTACAAACACCCATTGTAAAAAAGATGTGGGATTAAATCTCAAGGTTGGTACAATCTTTCTAGGCACCACAAATATTATCTCTAGCACATAGCACCAAACTCCTAGCCTGATGCTTCAGTTCCCAGCGGTGTCATTTTTACCCCATAATGTCATTTTCTCTGATGCTGAGATCACAACTTTCATTGCAAATGCTGACCTCCTCTGTCAACACGACATGTCCTCATTGCCTATCCATGTTGGCACATAAAAAACATAGACTCCCAACTCTGGCTCCGTCCATGTAGCAATCATCAAACTACCACATGGTAGCATAGTCACTACCATGTGGCACATGACCCCCTTCAACAACGAAGCTCCATGTCACTAGATCCAGTTAGCCTATCCCTATACATGTTGGCATCAGACAATAAATTATTCATTGCCATGTCAACACACAAGACATGTCATATTTGTACTATGCCACATCTACTTTTTTCTATACCATCCATATAGGACATGTCAATAGTGACATCATCTGGAGGAAAATTAGAACTATTATGATAGCCATTTTGACATTGAATTTAACCTCATGTTTTACTAATCAACCCCCTCTCCAAATTCATTTTTTGATTTGATAGTCTGACTTTGTGAGGCCATATCTCAGTCATCCAGGCTCCAAATTAGGTGCAATTTTTTTTTGATTTGGGGTAGAATTTCTTGAAAACTTTAGTGATGTAGTAATTTTCTAGTTTTGGTGCACATATTTGTTAGAAATTTTAGTTTGTGGTGACTGTACCTGTCTAATCCTACATTTTGCAACTTCAAATGCTCCATATGGGCTCATCTAGACTCCAAATTAGGTTCTGTTTCGTTTGAAAGTGCATAATTTTTCATCTATTTTCTAGATCTATAATCAAGTTATAGGCTTGTGTGGACAAAAAAGTTTTTTTTGGAATTAGGTCCTTTCTTTGCATTATATTGCTTCAAAATTGTTGTACATTGCTTAGTTCTAGATTTTGACTCAAAAAGGAGGTTGTAAATAGAAAATCAGAAGACCACTAAGGCCAAAATTTGCAAGTGGCTATTGTAAATGCACTAAATATAAATTTCCAAAATCTTTCATTTGGGGGGTTTCTTGATTGAGTGAAAGGGGGGGATGTCTCTTGGTGTTGTGTTCCTCTTTTTCTACTATTATCTTTCATTTCTTGCATTATGGAAAATCTTAAGTTTCCAAAATTAACACCTCATAACTATGCTACATGGTCTATTAAAATGTTGTGTCAATTAATGCATAATGAAGTTTTGCAATATTAAAGCCCTAGATAATATTATGTTGGGGGTCGAAGACAAGATCTTCTATCAAATCCAAAAGTATAAGGCATCCAAGGAAGCCTGGGATGCCCTCAAAAACCCATATGGTAAAGTGACTAAGGAGGATGTTTACAAAATTGAATATTAGCTTGTCTCCCTAGATGCTAAGACATTTGATTCTATATAGTATTTCATCATTAAGGTGAATGAATTAAGAACAAAGCTTGATGATTGTGGTAGTCCTATTAAAGATGATAGCTTAATATATCTCATTCATAATAAGCTACCATTTGAGTACTCCACATTTATTTCTTCTTACAACACCACCAAGACCGCATTAGGGGCTGCCTATTATAAAGTCACTTTTGATGGTTATGCTCAACTGGTGGATGATGAAGAAAATAAGTTGCAATCAATGGGAATTCTCAAGTTTTCTAAGTCTAAGGCATTGGTGGCTGATAATGAGGGTTCTCAAAATTTAGCTGCTCAAACTTCAAACAAAGGAAAGGGAAAGAAGAAGAAGTGGAAGAACAACAAACAAGAGGATACAGAAAAGAAAACACCAACATCAAATCAACAAGGCAAGTCTTCCTCAAATACAAGCAAGAAGGGGGACTCTAATCTGGAGAAGAAAAAAATGTGCTTATTGCAAGAAGTTGGGTGATGACAAATATGAGTGTTACCACAAATAGATTGATGAGTTGAAGCACATCATTAAGAAACACAATGTTCCAGTGCCTAATGCTTATAAGGACAAAGGAAATTCATCCTTAGATTCTAAGGGCAAAGGGCATGCTTTACTCACAAACACTATTAGTCAGGGAGAATGGATCATTGACTGGGGTGCCATACATTATATGAGTGCGTCAAATTGAGATTTTTCTTCCATGACATATTTAGAGGTACCACACATCTTTGTAGGTGATGATACTAAGCTGGAAATTGAAGGTAAAGGTGAAGTTGAGATGAATAATGAAATGTTCAAGGATGTTCTATATATTCCTAGCCTTACCTCTAATCTTCTTTCAGTCTACCAAATGACTCACTATGGAGGTGGTAATAAAGTGGAATTTCTTTCAGATTTAGTGGTAGTGAAAAAAATTAAGGATGACTCAATGATTGCAATAGGAGAAGCCAATCATCATTCAAAGCTTTACACTTTCTCCTCCTTTGTGTCTACATCAAATGCAAAAGCCTTGTTATTATATTCAAATGAAGAAAGTAAACTGTGGCATGAGAGATTTGGACATCTCAACTACATATATCTTTTGTAGCTTAGCAACAAAAATATGGTCAATGGTCTACCTCAAATTCAGTTTTTAGAAGGTTTTTGTTTAGGTTGCTCACTTGGAAAACATCTAGAAAAGTTGTATGAAAGGGGGAAGTCTAGGAGAGCACATTGTGTTCTTGAATTGGTTCATAGTGATGTGGCAGGACCATTTCAAGTGCCATCATTTGGCAAGTCTCACTATGTCCTCACCTTCATCGATGATTATTATTTCTTTACTTGGGTTTTCTTCATGGCTCACAAGAGTGAAGTGTATGGAAAATTTCTCACCTTCAAGGATCAAGTGGAAAAGCAATCAGGGAAATTCATCAAAGTTTTATGAACAGATAATGGGGGAAAAGTATGTAAACACAAGACTAATAGAATTTTACACTCAAGAGAGTATTGACCTTCAAAATTCACTACCATATACACCACAAAAAAATAATGTTGTTGAAAGGAAAAATAGAACTCTCAAAGAGATGAACACTTGCATGCTACTAAACAAGTCTCTTGATCAAGTCTTTTGGGTGGAAGAAATGAATTGTGCTAACTACATCCAAAATAGGAGTCCTCACAAAGATTTGGATGGTATAACTCTTTTTGAAGCATGGACTGGTAGGAAACCTATGGTTAAGCACTTTAGAGTCTTTGGTTGTCCAACATGGGCAAGAATACCTCCACAAAAATGTAAGGCATTGGAAGCTCAAAGAAAACCTTGCATCTTTGTTGGATATGTAGACTCACATAAAGCCTACAAGTTGATGGATCTAGAGAGAAATGATATATTCTATGAGAGAAGAGTAAATTTTGAAGAAACTTTTCCAAAATTTTCTTCTTCAACTCCTCCTTCATCCTTCTTTGTTGAAGAGAGTGATAGTGAAAATAATGACTTCGAAGATGTTCATCCCTGACCAACATAGTGGTATCAAACAGTTGAAGTTGAGGATACACCTTCTACATCTTCTTCCACTAGACCTAGATGAGCCAAGCAGACCTTGGATTCTGCAAGACCATTGGCATGGAATTTTTTAGATTTAAGGAGGACAAGATCATAGCACAATTCACTCCCACATGCTTATATTGTAGTTTCTTTGGATCCACAATCATTTAAAGAAGCATCAGGTATTCCAAAATGGGATAGAGCAATAGAGGAAGAGTATAACTCTTTTATGAGAAATGATACATGGGACTTAGTCTCTCTTCCTAAGGGAAGAAAATTGGTTCAATGTAAGTGGATTTATTAGACCAAATTTTTAGTGGATGAAAGTGTTGATAAGCATAAATCTCACCTTGTTGCAAAAGGTTTCTCTCAAAGACTGGGCATTGATTACACTAAGACCTTTGCACTAGTGGCAAAGATGAATTCCATTCATCTGACAATAGCTATTGTAGCAACTCAGAGATGGGTTGTTCATCAGATGGATGTGAAGAGCACATTTTTGTATGGTGATCTATATGAGGAGATATATATGGAGCAGCCATAGGGATTCATATAGGATTCTACCTTGGTTTGCAAATTGAAGAAGTCTATCTATGGACTTAAATAAGCTCCCAGAGCTTGGTATGCCAATATGGATTCCTTCTTTCTCTCCAAAGGCTTCACTAGATGTCATTTTGATCTAAATGTCTACATTCTTTAGAGGGATGATTCACATTTTCTCCTTGGTATTGAGATACATCAGTCTTCATCAAGGATAACACTATCATAGCCCAAGTATGCTCTTGATCTTCTAGCTTGGTTTCATAGGAGTTATTGCAAGGTTACACCTACCCCATTCCTTTCAAGTGTTAAGCTAGAAACAAAGTGTTCCTCTCCACTTCTTGATGTGACTCTATATAAATAGTTGGTGAGAAGCCTTATCTACTTGACACATACACGCCCTAACATTTCATTTGCAGTTGGCATGGTTTCTTGCTTCATGCAAAAACCACACGAACTTCATTAGAAGGCAACCAAATGCATCCTACATTACATCTAGGGTACACATACACATGGGATACATTATGCAATTGGTATAGGTCTTTAGTTAGTGGGATTTACAGACTTTGACTATGCAAGAGATATTGATTCTTGCAAGTCTACTTTAGGATATGTGTTTCATCTTGGTTTTGGCCCCATTTGTTGGTATAGTAAAAAGAAAAACACCACTCTTTCATCGACTAAGGCCGAGTATCGAGGAGTTGTGAATGCAACAATAGAGGCTATTTGGCTACAACAGATTCTAAAGGAGTTTGGATTTGATCTACCCTGATGCATAGTCATACATTGTGATAACTAGAGAGCTATTGAGATCTCTAAACATCCAGCTCAACATTAGTGCACCAAACATATTGAGGCTCATATGCACTACATCAAAGAGCTAACCCATGAGCAGGTCATCGCATTGTAGTATTGTCCTACTTAGTAATAGGTAGCCAACATCTTCACCAAGCCCTTCATGGAGGTCAAGTATATTCATTTGCAAGATCTCTTGGGGGTGAGGGATTTTTCACCAGAGGGGTCACATGATCCTTCTCATCTATATTGTACATATCTCACTTTTTTCGGGGGAGGATTTTTCCCATTAGGTTTTCCCTCTATCTTCATTTGCAGAGAGATTTCACTACATTTTAGCATTGCATTGTACTTGGGTACCTAACATGGCCTAGTAGCTAGGACCCATTATGCATTTCACAATAGCTTTTGTGAGCTTAAGTACATTCCCCTAAGTTGCACTTAAGGTGGGGTGTTAGTGTAAATAATAATTATTTACACTTTACTTAAATTTACTTAGGATAAATGCATTATTTTATTATTTCTTAGGTTACACACCTAGGAGTTTGCATACTCATTTGAGTTGTCATGTTGACAACACTAGAGTAAGCAACTCTAATTTAGCACATGGTGTCTACAACATTGAAGTTTTCATAAAAAACTGAGTCATCATATATACAACATATTTGTTCACACTATTATTTTAGCACATGGTGTCTACAACATAATTATACATGCTACACCTTTGTAGGCTTATCCTTTCATCATTGCACTAACTCCTGTGCTTAATGGAGGATTATCCACACCTGGTGGACATGTGCTTGGTTATAAGACTTATCATGTTGCTAACTCGTAGGCATTCTAGATGCATCATAGAGGCCTTTATATACAAGCACCTCTAGTGTACTATACAATCAATTTGAATATCATATCATTATTTAGATCATACCCTATTGGTCTTTTGTGCTAGTTATTGTGCTTCTTAGTCTTGGGTGAATTTTTCCCTAAGGAAAATTATTACATACACCAGTTCCCTAGAGGTCCATTGATTGTGCTTTTCCCTTCATCCTTGCCTCAACCATCCTCCTTGGCTAGCATCAACCTCTTGTTGTGACTGATCTAGTGAGCCCAACATGCTTTCACTTACACATTTTCTCATAATTCTCAATAAACTCAATAGCTGCATTATATCCTTTACTGTGCCTCATTTCATCTACATATTCTCCACCTATTTATGGCCATCGCTCGCCATGCCTCACACTTCCCTAACCTTTCCACGTGTCCATTATCTACATCCCACAAAACCAATAGTACGTACACTTTTCACTCAGCTCTGACATTCAAACACACTGATCCATGCTGTCATGCCCTAAATTATACTAGCTAATTTTTTATTTTATTTTTGTATTTATTTATTTATTTACTTTTAACAAGACACTTCATTCAATCATAACCATTATATGCATAAGATTATATATATACCCCATGGTCGCATATCATATAATCTTCTTGCAATTTCATACTCTAGGAAATCATTCTACTAAGTCTTATACATTATTCATTTGCTATTACTTTTTCTTTTTTCTTTCTTTTTTTTAATCCGGTTGGATATAAATTTAAGTATTGATCTTTTAATCACTTTTATTTTATTTAATACTTCCTTTATTTATTTTATTCTATTAATAGTCTTTACTCCAATTATTTCCATCACCCTTAATAATTTAATTTTATTTTTTTTGTTAAGCATGTCCCCTTCCTTATGTCTTCTATGTTTTCCTATACCCCAAAAGAGATTGACTCACTATCACATTGATATTTAATGAATTATTTATTATACACATATATTTTCATCATCTAGCTTTCTATAAAATAGTTAATTTGGTTATTAATCCCTAACACCACTTGATTTCTTTGACTCATTCTACTATAGTCATAGCACATTTTTTTTCTTCCCCTTATTTTATCCTAACCAGTAATATATAACTAGTCAATAATTTCTAATTTTTCAACAAATAACAAAGGTTCATTTGGTAGCATGATCTATATATATTTCTTACTAAATATTCTCAATCATTATTCAAAAATTTATTAAATTTAAGGAAACTATTTACTTTAATTTACACCCCATAATTTTACCCTAAATCCAATCTACTTATTCCTTATTCTCTATCACAATTAATTATGTTTACTTATTTACCTAATCCTACATTTATCCCATAGCTTTTCTTGCCAACACCACAACCAAACAAACAAAATAAATAAACTAAAAGAACATAGTCTACCCTCTAACCCTACCTTTCTACTTCCCCCATTCCCTAAATACTAGCTAATATTCCTAACCAAGAACTAACCCACTCCTTCTAAAGCTAGCGCCTAGCCCTTTATGGGCTATTAAATCAATGTTTCCCCACTTCCAACATGGCCTAGCTTCTAGGTTCACATGGCCACTTAATGATTTGCTGATCTCTCTTCCCCCTAAGCAATGTAGACGTATAGGTTAAGTTGACATTCCTATTTAATAAAAGAAAAGTTTTCTTTTGTTTAAACTTTATCTACTGTGGACTTTGGCGCCCAACCTCCCCACGTGAGAGGATATAGCACATAGGATGGACTCCCAATGTGGTTGGCCTTGGGATGTCTTCTAATTTTTTTTAATCTTTAATTTCTTTTTGACTTGTTGAATGTATACTTCAGGTGGTATAAGGCAAGTATCATGTGAGTTATGACATGACAATTTAGAAATTGTTTTTTTTTTTTCTTTGTTTTATATATTTATTTTCTTGGAATAAAGAACATAGCCCTAGTTAGTGGGTCTAATACATTTTATTAGGGTAGTCTAAGAATATTCCCTTTATTATTTTAATGGTCTGTATTCATGGGGAGGAATTAATTTCCTCCCTATACAATTTCCAGAGAGGAGAAATACACTCCTACAGCAAGGCTAACCAAAATTGATCTAACTATGTACTTTTCTCAGCTATCTCCTTTTTACTTTGAGTTGATTAGTAGTATCATATAAATTCTAAGAGGATATAATTGAATAGGATAGTGTTGTCTACTTAGAAACTTTATTTAACCTTCCAAGAAATTTTAATGCATAAATGATTAAACATATCTAATAAATTATCAAGCAAGATGGTTTACTTCCAAGTTATAAAATGCTCAACCAAACATCTTCTCCATGCAACATTTGCATTTTAAACCTTACTAACTATATTCACAACATTATTCTACATGTCACATATAAGGTATATATCTACAACATATCCAAGATAAGAAACCTTCACAACACATAAAATATCATAGAGAACTTCATTACAAGTGAAATATAAGCATACAATTTTTCAACCTTTCTTCCAAAATTTTCAAATGATAACAAGGATGACATTACATTCTACATTTTATATTAACTCTTCCATTACTCATAAACTTCAAATGGTCATTTCTTAACAAGGAGACATACATGGACAACATTCTCAAATTCTTCCCTCCACATATTCATAGGGTATCAATGACACATTCTCCTTTCATCACAATGTGACATTACAAGAGATTTTCCAAAATCATGATCAATGAGAAACATGAATGTTGAAAAGAAAAAATGTACATTGAGATACATATACAATTAGCCTTCTTTACACATTTGGATCTTCTCCACCTTGACAAGGGTGAAACCCTAATACTTCATGGCATGCATCCTCACAAGACCTGCACATAACACACAAAAATAGGAACCATGGAGGCTCACCTCCCAACCTGGGCTTCTATGAAGCCACCCACTGAGCAAGGGAAATAAGAACCAAATAGGTTACACACATACTTCACTAAACTTGGCATGAAAACAAAACACCAAAACACACTCAACACCCTCCCATGGATTGCACAATGATTCTCCATTGGAATCATAAAACATTGGGTGAAGGTGGGCTCTTCAAAGAGGAGATATTATAACAACATAAATAACATAATGCCATTGCATTTTGCCTCTCAAGGCCACCATAATCATAATGCATTTGCATCTCAAGGCCTTCAAAACAATCATCTCGTCCTCATTCACCAAAACCTCCTTGTACCTCCCAAAACAATAAGATTTATGGCATTAATGGAGCCCATACTCCATAGTATAAACAAACCCTCATCATGAGGTAATTCTCTCAACTGCAATGTCAAGCCCAACTTATGCCCTTCACCCAAGGTGTCTCTTCCCTCCCAAGGGTGAGTGAAGCCTTCACACCCATAAGCACATTCAACACTTACATTCAAACAAGAAATAAAAGAGAAGAAACAAGAAAAGAAAAAAAAACCAAGAAGAAATCTCCAAGACCACAAGGTACATTCACCACTCCACAACACAATGGCAAAGTCCATTACATAAGATTTACAATGCAATGCATACATCATGGATAACTCTTCCCACATGTTTGAGTCACCAACCTTGGTCCAAGCTAGGATAAGGATAGTTGTAGTAGAGCCCCCTTAATCTCCCTCCAAAACTTAGTTGTCTCTAAAATTAGAGAGTGGGTGAACAACCCACTAACTTGTCACTCCCCCCTTAAAAGACTCTCCACTGACCCTTTTTTAGTAAGAAACATCAAGCCTCCCTATCTTACATTGTTGTTCCTCCAAAATAAGAAGGTTGACCAAGTGGGGTTGAGAGGGTTCTATCATAGAAAAACTCAAATTTCGAATTGGTTCTAGTTGGCTTTGTTTAAGGGGTTCCCAAAGCTAGGAAAACATTAAAATGATTAAATTTAGGCCCCTAACCTACTATACTACCATTAGGGTGGCCTTTTAAAAATAAAATAACACCTTAGGATCCCATATAGCCCCCCTAAACTCCTTGTCAAGTTTGAATTCGAATTCCAACATGATGTGACCCATCCAAACACTCTCTCCCAAATGGGTGTACTCAAGCATTAATTTGAAAAGAAGGAAGAGGACCAAGATTGAGTAAACTTGAGACCAACACTATAGGTGACATGTCATCAACACATAGACTGTACAAGTGTCAACTGACACACATAAAAATACATTACATTTTCCTTGGCATGCCTTTAATGCATCTAATATATGATTAAACATATTCACAAGTAAGAAACCATACAATTATGAAGAAAAATACTTTCACAACAAGGCTTTTGAATCTTCTAAAGATTCACCTTGGTTAAACTATGTTCACAAGGTTTGGAACTTGTTTCCCCAAGAATTTCCATGGTTCCACTTTCCTGCACACTTAGCTCAATGTCAGTAGTCCAACGAAATGATATAAAAATACATGTAGATAAGTGCAGAATAATCCAATATCATTTAATCCACACTAACTTATTCAATTAACTTCCATCTAATTATTTCCATAAACTATTCAAAACATTTCAATATGAAAATATGTGTATCATCATTTATCTTTCTTATCATAATGAAATTACCATTCTATACACTATCACAATACTTGTCTATCATAACCATGAACACTAAGGTCATATCTATTAAATCATTTAAGCAAATAAATGGATCCTAGTATATGTATTTAAATGGAAATCACTAATATGTAGACTTGTTAATTGGTATCTTTTCAATCAAGTTAAGGATAATGACATTCCTTGCAATATCCCTTCATCACATAATGAGGGGTTTGTGTGTGAGTTTCTAGGGTTAATTCCTTAGACTATTCAAATGTTTCCATAATTATGTCATCATAATATAAAACCAATTTTCAAATGTAACCATATGTCTTGTTGTCGTCATTATCAAATTACATTTATCTGCATATCATAATCCTTCATCTTATAAAGCATCATAATCGAATTAACATTTATCTAAAAATCATAAATCATCATAATATAATTAACATTTCACATCGCATCAAAATCTAATAGTATCAGGTCATAAAATTGTATCCATATGTGTTCAATCATTTCATAAAAAATAACAGGTTCTTATGTAACAAGATCAAATTAACATTCTGAACAACCTCATAACCTATTCTCTATCATAGTGATGAAATATTAAATTCATGACTATTAAGTTACAAGGCATGTGAGTTGGGTTCATTTCCATATCTAAATCTATCCTTTGGTGCTAATTTTCATTTGAACATTACAATTTGACATTCAAGTATTTATGTAATTCAGTTTCCATTAAAGCAATTGAAATAGCTTAGAACATGAAATGAAATAATTAAATATAAAAATTAGGTTCTAATAAGTGTGAATCATCAAAATGTTGATATTAGAATGACATAACCCTATAGTCTCAAAACTATATCAAAACATCAACTTAAAAGTACCACAATGAAATTATGTCATCTATACTATGATGGATTAGGTGAGGCCTCACACATGTCGACACATATCTGCTAGATCTCATTGTTCAATCACCACTAACACATAGTACACTTTTTTACTAGATTCCTACATCAGTTGCATCCACTGGGAACTGAACAAACTTGACACTATTGCACAAAACTATCTACACTACTAATCCACAAACAATGGTTTGTTCTACTATTATGAACTTCTAGTACCTCAATGATGTACTTGACTAGAGGTACTGGGATAAAGTCATGATATTTTATTTACCTTTGGTTTTTCACTATTTTTCTCCAGTGATCCTTTGATTTTTTGCATCATTGGTGTCCACTTGTAAGTTCCTCCTCTCATCTTAGAAGGCCCTGTGTACCTCAACCAATTTTGTACAATATCTTAGGTGAGGTTCTTTATCTAACATATGACTGCTTGCATGCCTATTTTCATTCACTACAACTATAACTTTTATTCTTAATATTTTTCTTATATTTTGTATACATTTCCTGTGTTTGATTATACTTTTTGGTGTGATACAATATTCATATTACTGTAGCTAAGCTAGTGATGTTTGTACTAGGTCACTTTTTATTAAATGCTCTATGATGAAAATTAATTTTCTTCTCTTTACAAAAAGTGATAGTTAGTTGCATTCATTTAGTTTGCATTTTCATCTTGGGTTCCTTGAAAATAAATGGTTGGCACAAAAATTTAGGCAAGCTTAACAAACACCATTCAACAAAATGGCTACACGGTTTGAGAAAGGCTATCAAATAGTAGGACACCCAACAACATGCTCATGCATGATTAACACTCAACTATTGTGGACTTTGTCTCATCACAATACTACCACCTTGCATCACACTTCATTCTGACATATCATTTATTCCACCTATTGCATTGTGTGACCTTTAAAACTCAAATAATTTTGGTCACTATTAATTACTCCATTCATTATATTTTATGCATTCACTACTTCACCTATTCTTACTTGGATCTCAAGTTTCATTTGTGACTTTTGAATCTCAAATGTTGCATATTGTCCCTTCATGTCTTTCCATCTCGAGCAAAATCATTTGCTTCCATACATTTCTTTCCATCTATCATTTCATTTACCATTTCATTGCATTGGATTTCCCCATATTTCACTTTTTATAATACTTCACTTATCATTTTCTTTCATTTCATTTCATTTATCATTACCATTTTATATCATCATATTTCATTTATCACATTTCATTTCATTTCATCACATTTTCATTTATACATTTAATTTCATCACATCCAATTTGTACATTTCATTACATCACCATCTATGTCTATCATATCAATAAACAACACATACATCCATTGATAACAATATATATATAAAGTCCATGATATCAAAAATGCACAAGTCTGGACATCAAAATGCTCGAATAATCATATATCAAAAGATTGAATCGTCAAAATTAAAAGGTCCAATGGTCCGCCACATTAAATGTTCATCAACATCAACATCAAAAGGTCATCATCATAAATGACATACATGATAAGCCAATAGTATACAATACAAAATGATACACAAATCAACCTTGTGTCTCACCACTTACATCATATATTTGTGTTTGATCTCAAGGGCCCTGCTTATTGAGGGCACTCATCCCATCTTGAACAATCAAACTTTGAACAACGACATAAATTTTTCATCACAAATGATCTTCCTATATCAATCAAATATCAACATCTAGTTATTCACCTAATGATTCTATCTTGAACCTGTTATTTTTCCTAATCTATATCTTGAGATGGACATATTAGTTTTCCTACTCTGTGCCCTAAGGGGAGCATTGTTTTCTATCCATCCAACATCACCTGATTGCCTTTTATGCATCACTTTATTGAAACACAATCTTGAAACTGTTATTTTTCCTACTATATATCCTAAGATGGACATATTATTTTTCCCTTCTTTGTATCCTAAGGGGGGGACTATCTTCTATCTATCCAACATCACCTAATTTATTTTACACATTACTTTGTTAAAACACAGTGTTGAACCTATTATTTGTCCTACTCTATATCCTAAGATGGACAGGTTAGTTTTCCCTACTATATATCCCTATTGAGGCCCTATCCATTGTTCTCATCAATATTTTCATAAATAAAATTGGAATATTCCTATTTCGCACATACATTTTTCCAATTTCATTTTTGAGGGGGCAGTATACTAGGACATCATAAATTTTCAAATATAAACAACTTTCTACCCTAGCCAACATTTTAACATCAAATCAAATGGGGGAATCTAATAAAATTATCCTAATGGAGGATTTTAAAACATCAACATTGAATCAAACATCAAATCATTAACAATAAAACATTGAATCATCAACAATCATACATTGAATCATTATCAAATCAAACATCAAATCGCCAATGATTAGATAATGAATTATCAACAATTAGACATCATATCAAACTAGAATCAATAAAACATCATTGATCAAACATTTAGTTATCATAATTTGACCTAAAATCAAAAAATAAAACAATCTTTGAACTAATATGCTTCACATATGAGCTCAAAGAGGGGCATTTGTAGATACCCAAAGTTGGCAAGATATAAACGACACAATTTTGATCAAAGGATGCAAATTAATGACTAAATTAGAGGGCAACTGATAGACTTTCAAATCAATCATTACATCATGTCATTAATCAATCAAATCACCTATCAAATCAAAAAGGACCTAAATCATTTTAAAAAGAGGAAAAGCATATCATAAATCATAAAATGAAATAAAAGAAGGAAAGAAGAAAAGACAAAAAGTTCAAAATAAATGGAACAATAAATAAATCAATAAAATCCTAATTCTTACCCTAACCCCTTCTAAAATTCTATAAATAGGAGGGAGATTCAAGAGCAAAATGACCCAAGTTTTAGGCATCTACACTATAGGCAAATTTAGTGTTATCATCTTTTAGCATTGTTATAGAAATTTCATGTCACTTTGATAGTATTTTAGCATTCTTTTCATGTTCTTTAGCATCATTTAGCATAGTTTTAGTCTATTACATACTCATATCATAAAATTCTAGGGTTATCATACTCATATAATTTGCATTATCACATAGATCTTGCATACACCTTTGTAGATCTACATTCATGGCATACTCCCATTCTAGAACTATCACTAAGATGCTAGTCTGAGAGCAATCTGAATAGTTGTAGTTAGGGAAACATGGGATGTTTTTAGAGTCTCCATTTGGTAATGATTTCTTGAGTTTATATTAGTTTAGTGTCATTCTATGTTCATTCTTCTCTAAGGTCTCATGAATATGTGAATCCACCATGTACACATATCAAAACTAATTGATTCCCGTGAGTTGATTTCCCCAAAAGTTAACACTTGATTATCTTAAACACAAAGTTGAGAGAAAATGGGCCAAAATAGGGCCTCATTAGGGGTGTAGTGTGCTCTTGATTGACCCATCAAGGGTGAAATTTAGCCCTAATTTTTAGGAGCACAAACCCTGGGGACCCTAAAATAGGTCTTAGAACCTGAAAACCATGTTTAGATTCCAAGGAAACCCTATTTTAGTGCCAAGACAAAATCCTAAGTGGAAAAGTAGATGAAAAAGGAAGGACCTAGGGGAAATATATCTTACCTCAAGCTTATCACTATGAAAAATGGGAGTTTTAAAGAGGATCTATTAGGTTTTACCCCAATTCCACCTAGGACAAGTGGTGGAAAAGAAAAGATGAAATGAAACAGATATGGAAATTGATGATATCACATTAAATAGGTCCTAAACCTTCATTAAATTGGAGTGCTTCAAAATTTAATATAACACATTTAGCCCTAACTTTAGTGAGAGAATGGACTCAATCCAAAATCTTGGTAAAGTAGAGCACAAGGCATGACATAATCTTATTAAGATCTATGAGAGAAAGAATCAAGCCTCAAAGGGATTAAGACTTTGCTAACTCCCAAATTATAATGAGAGAGATCACTAATTGAAAAAAAAAGGGTGATTGTCTTGCCTAGTAGAGTGCCCACCCAACTATGAATCACCAAAGAGCTACTGAAAAATATGTCATTAAAATAATCTAACAAGATGGTAACCCACTAGTCAACCCATCATAGGACCTGCCGATAGATCAATGTTCTTTGTATCATAATGGTAATATTTTAGCAAGGATGTGTTACCCATGCATGAGACTTTAGAAATTTTTTATGTGTGGCCCATTAATAAGATTTAGCACATGCGCATGTGAAGGAAAGAGAGACCCAATGTCAATGATGCTCACTTCTTGGATTGAATGTATCCATAGAGAATACATTCTTTAGGATCATGTTGTTGGAAACTTACAACTAGAACAATTTTTATTTTGTAATTAATGTTAAATATATTGATGAGACATATTGCTACCTAATCTAAATATCATATCTATTTGATTAATGAAGAGGATTTGAGAAATTGCTCATAATAATAGCACCTAGAGGAAAGGTTGAGTTATGAAAAGGAAGCTATAATGGAAATTTGATTAGATAGACTTTGATAAAGAAAAGTGCTTGTTTATGTCAAGAGAGCTAAGCCAAGTTAAGCAATATAGTAAATGGTAAAGAAATTTCAAGTGATGCTAGAGTCAACCGAGCCATAGTTAGTGCCAAGAAAATCTACTATTGAATGAGCAGTAGTGTCAACCAAGAAAGCTAGTTGATGTTGAGTCAAAAAAATTTACAGTGCTTGAGTGTTAAGTGATGGCCAAGTGTCAAAACTTAGTGATTGCTAAGTAATACTATTGTAGATGAATTCAACGAAACCATGGTTCCCATTTAACTCAGTTGATTTCTTGGGGAATGTAAACCATGTTGAAGATAAGATTGATGAGTTGGATCATTAAATTCAAAAAAAGGATAAGGTAAATCCCTAATAGAAATATTCTAGAGAAGTTTCTAGAAGAAGATGAAGAAGATGGATAAACACAATGAATCATGTTGAACTTGATTTTAAACCCTAAGATCTATAGTGATTGTGGAAAATCGTAAATCAAGAATTGCATATTTAAAGAGGTACAAAGCTAAATAATGTATGTGTGCAAGTGTGTATGTGAAGAGAGGCATACATAGAAAGGTGGATTAGAGACACACAAGTGTGCAAGTGAATGTGAAGCTAAAAGAAATTTATTATCTAGATGTTGCTAATAGTGATAAGTGAAATCTAAGCAAGAAGACTTATGTATTTTTGAAGGGGGGAGATTGATTGCTTGAAGGTTTTTTGAGTGAATAAAAAATAGAGATGATAGTGGAGAACTTATAAATGAATCAAAACCTAGACCCAAAAGAGATTTAAACTTGCAAAGTGAGTTGTAATCACACAAATCAAAACCTACTATTTTTTTTCTAATCATTGTAAACATTTTGTATTGAAATCCTTTCAACAGAGGTTGACCCAATAGTCATTTTAAAGATATAATAGTCCGTGTGAACCCTTTAACAATGTGACATTCTAAATGGGATGATCAAAGTCCTCTAACAAGGCCACTCCTAACAAGGTGATTAAATCCTCTAACTAGGTCGCATTTAATAGTGTGTATTGTAACTTTTAATAGGGTTGGCTCCTAATAAAGCTCACTTCAAAAGAGTGAAAATTTGGTGACATGTTACTAGTCGTTTTTCCCAAATTGGGTTTCCATGTAAAAATCCTAGTGTTAAATCTCTATTGAATTCTTCATATGTTTTAGATTTTACATTTAGCAAAGCATTTTATATTTGGAATAGTAAAGTTTGTTTACAATAGAGACCAAGTAATAGTCGAGGCTGACAAACAACAAGATAAGCATAATAGTAAGAGTTTTATGTTTAAAAGTTCAAATGGTACTTAAGGACCTTGAGTAACTAAGTCACCCCTCACCATCTTAGTTATTCTAAACATTTATAACAATTGGTATTAGAGCTTAGTGCTTACGGAGAAAATTTTGAAGGTACTTAAAGCTACAAATCATGACTCACAAGAGAGATGTACCCAAGCTAAACAAGGACTTTCTTACATGGAAAAACTTTATGAGGTTACACAAATCCAATATCAGTGATGTTGCTATCAATTTTGTGGACAATGAGTATGTAAAGGTGGCCACTACTCCTCTAACAGTTGATCAACTAAAGAAAAAGCAAGAACATAATAAAACAATGTTGGAGATTGGCTCAACCCTAAGCTATGTTGAGTTTGATGACCTAAAATAATGTGACAATACAAAGAAAATGTCGGACAAACTAAATGTCATATATGGAGGTGATCATAGCGTCTTAAGAGCCAAATTAGAAAGCCTAAGAGGTAAATCTGATGACATGAGAATGATAGAAGGTGAGAATATAGTTCAATACTGTAGAAGAGTTAAATAAGTTTTTAATATTATTTGTGGTGCTAATGGAGAAATCAAAGGTGAAACTATGATAAACATGACATTGAGGACTCTATTTCCTATTTATACCATTATATTGTCTGCAATCCAAGAACTAAGATGAACACCAGGTAACACTTTGACCTTGGAAGGTGTAATTGGTAGACTTATTGCTTTTGAAATGTCTAACTTTGATAGCTACACACCTGCTACTATTGAATTATCATTTAAGTCACAATTAGTCCTTAGAAAATAGAAAGGAAAACATGTGAAGAGTGATAGTGATAGTTCTGATGATGAGATTGAAGAACTTGAAGCCCTTATTGCAAAATAATTTGGAAGAGGAAAAGGTAAATACAAAGGTAAACTACCTATTTTCTATTTTTCATGCAACAAAGTAGATCGTATTGCTGCTAGGTGTATTGATAGAGAGGATAAGGATGAAAGGAAGGAAAGCAAGTACAAAGGAAGAATAGATGACCAAGACTTCAAGAGAAATAAGGATGAAAAAGGTAAGATATATTGCTATATTGCTAAAGAAGAAACTGAATGAATCTAAAAGTAATGATAATGAAGTAGTCTATGTTGCTATGAAAGAAGACTCTGATGAAGATGAGAAAAATGCATTAATTTCATATGTTAAAAAAAGTGACAAATGAATAATTGATAATGGATGTTTAATTCATATGATTGGTCATAAAGAAAAAATTGGGGACATTGGTCCATACAAAGGTGAATGTGTAAAACTTGGTAATAATATTCCATGTGCTGTAAAAAGTAAAGGAACTATTCAACTGACTGATAAGATAAAATGTGACAACGATTACTAGGTTGAAGGACTTAATGATAATTTTTTGAGTGTTTTGTAGCTGAACAAATTAGGTTATAGAGTTGAATTTCATAATAGGGAGGCCAATATACATGATGCTAATGGTAAGCTAGTTGGAAGTGGTGAACAAACAAGAGGTAACTTGTTCTATCTAGATTTATCAAATGAGATGTGTTTGTTTGCACAATAAGAAGATATTTGGTTATGGCATAAGAGGTTCTATCATGTCAATTTTGACAATTTGATGAATATGAGTAAGATGAAGAAAGTAAGAGGATTGCCTAAACTAAAGAAGCCTAACAATGCCATGTGTAAACAATGTCAAATAGGACAAATGACCAAGTCTAGTTTTAAGAGCAAAACATATACTACTAATGATATTTTGGAATTTTTTTATACTAATCTATTGGACCCATTGATGTTAAAAGTTACTAAGGAGATTAATACTTCATTTTATTTTTTGATGATTACTCTAGGATGATGATTGTGATGTTTCTTAAAGATAAATCTAATGTTTTTCAATTATTCAAGTTGTATTTAGCTAGAGTTCAAAAAGAAATAGGAAAGAGTCTGAAGTGCTTGAGATCTGATAGAGGTGGTGAATTCATTTCCAATGAGTTCAATATATTATGTAATGATGGAGAAATTAAAAGACATATGTCACCACCAAGGACCCTTCCTTGAAATTGAATAGCTATAAGAAGTAACAAAATCAATAATGGGTTGTGCAAGGACATTAATGATGGAGAAGAGTGTATCAAAGAAATATTGGAGAAAGGCTATTAGTATTGTAGCCTATACCCTAAATAGAGTACAAGTCAAGAAAGGTACAAATGCTATACCTTTTGAGCTATGGTATGGATATGCTCCTAATGTGAAATATTTAAAAATATTTGGAAGTATATGCTATATACTTAAAGATAATAGAAATTGAAAACTTGATGCAAATAGTGAGGAAGGTGTATTCCTATGATATTCCACTAAGAGAAAAGCTTATAAGTGTTTGAACTCTAACACTAACAAAGTTGTGGAAAGTGTAAATGTGAAAATTGATGGTTTTGGAGAAATAAGTAACATTGCATGCAAAGAAGAACCAAAAGACTATAGTACATTCATCTATGTGGATGATGATGCTCCAAGTGCTCCTAATGAACAAGTAAACCAAGTTATAGTCTCTTAGCAGACATGAAATGTTGCAAAGTGACAAATTGTCAAGAAGTAGAGAGTGGGTGTCAAGAAACAAAAGAAATATGTTGAGTCATAGACAAGGAATGTCAACCAGCAAATTGAAAATGTCGAGTATGTAGAAGCTAGAATAGAACCTGAACAAGGAAGAGAAAATGAGCTTGAAAATAATTTTCAAGATGACCTTGTAAAAGAACAAAGAAGGAAACTATTTGTGCTAGCAAAATATGTGAGAAGACATCACAAACCTAATCAAATCATTGATGATTTTGAATCAAGTGTTATGACAAGACATAGACTCAAAGATGGCACATGCTTTCTCTATGAATTTGAGCCTAAAACAATGAAAGATGCTTTGGAGAGTGAAGATTAGCTTTAGGCAATGATTGAGGAAATTGAATAGATTGAGAAGAATAATACTTGGACTTTGGTGCCAAATCCTAAACACAAAAACTTCATTGGGATAAAGTGGGTTTTCAGAAACAAACTTAATGAGAATGGTGAAGTAACAAGAAATAAGGCAAGACCGGTATGCAAGGGTTATACTCAAGAAGGAGGGGTTAAATATGGAGAAAATTTTTCTCCTGTGGCAAGACTTGAAGGAGTCAGAACTCTACTTGCATATTCATCCTACAAGAATTTCAAGGTATATCATATGTATGTCAAATCTAAATTTTTAAATGGTATACTAGAAGAAGAAGTATGCATTGATCAACCTAAAGGATTCATAGATCTAGACAAGAAGAATATGGTATGTAAATTGAACAAATCCCTCCATGGATTGAAACAAGCCCCAAGAGCATGGTATGAAAGCTTACATAATTATTTGGAAAAGATTTCTTTTGAAAGGAAAAATGATAATAGTAATCTATATTTGAAGAATGGTAATAAGAATAAAATAATGTTATCTAAAATATTTTTTTATGAAATTATATTTGGAGGAAGAGGAGAATTATGCAAATCATTTGTTGATGAAATGAAGAAGGAATTTGGAATGTCCATGTTTGGTGAGATCAAATTTATTTTTGGCTTACAAGTATGTCAAATAAAGTTTGGTATTTTCATTACACAATCCAAATACATCAAGGAGATACTAAAGAATTTTGAAATGGAAGATTCAAGACCAATGAGCATGCCTATGTCAATAGGACATAAGTTATCTAAGAATGATGAATCTACTAATGTGAATCAGACCTTATAGATATGCATGGTTGGAAAATTGCAATATGTTTCTCATAGGAGACCACATATTACTTTAGTAGTTGACATAGTTGCTAGATTTTTAGAAAATCCTAAAGAGAATCACATGATGGTTGTAAAAATGATATTGAGATATCTAAAAGGTAAAGAAGAATATGGATTATATTACAAGAGAAGTGATAAATTTGAATTGAAGGTATTCACTCACTTAGATTGGACAGGAAATATTGATGATAGAAAAAAAAACTAGTGGAGGTGCATTCTTTCTAGGAAAGAGATTGGTGTCATGGACAAGAAATAAACATAATTGTATTTTCCAATCTATTGGGACTCAAAATTGAAGCCCTAATTTTGAGTACCATTATGAAAACCAAGTCAAATTGAGCCCCCATAAGAATTTTTCATGCATGTGCACCTGGATATCATTTTAAGGCCTATGATGTATTTCAAGTGTTTAAAACCTTTCATTTAGTATGTGCATGCATCCATAATGATAAGTCACCATTCTAAATCATTTTTCAAAGTTTTCTTTTGAGCATTGTTCAAATTTTCATTTTTGCCAAAGTCTCAAACATTGACAGGGAGCCTAGTTGAAATTGAATATCTTGCACCTAGTTAAGTTTCATGACTCACCACTTTGGAGATGTTTAGTATGCATATCAACTAATATATGTTTCATATTTCAAGTTGTTTCAATATGTTTTGACTAGGTTTTGAATCCATCAAAGTTTTTTTTTTACTGTTGTCATGCTAATGCATATTATTCATAATTCCAGGTAGTCGTGTTTGACTAGAAATAAATTTGACCCAATTGACCCTATTAAATAAATTCATTTCAGATTGCATTCTAGGGGTTAGAGAAATGCTATGTTCCTTATTTGAGCCTATGATGAATCTATTTGACTAGTTTTCAAATGTGATTCCAAATGTGATTTTTGAAGTTTCACTAGTATCTAAAAGTACAGATTGATTAGTAGCCATGTTTGGGATGTCATAACTTTGAATCTATAATAGATGAGACAAAATGGATTGTACCACTAAGTTCTACTCTAAAAATACTTCAAGTGTGTGATTTTTCTATTAATCTCAGATTGGTTTTGACATATGAGTGACAATATACTTAAGTCATTTACGTAGTTCATGCCAAACAAGTAATACATATCAAGAAAAAGTTTTCAGATAGTATATATTGAGTGAGAGATATACAAAAACTGGTAAGTAATCAATAACTACTAAGTCACTCAAGTGTCAAGCAGATAGTAAGTGTTGAGTCATTCATATGTCAAGTCATTCAGAGGCCAAGTTACAACATTGAAGTTGCAGTTGATGTCAAGCATCAGGGACTTCAAGTGTCGAGTAATATAGTCCTAACATAGTTGTTTGTAATGGCACAAACTACTATGCAAACAATTGTGTAGCTGAATTAAGGATTATTTTGCAATCTTAGATGATAGGGACAAATCTTTATTGAGAATCCCTATGCTGTACATGTAACCAATCAAAAAAAGGGAAGGATTAAGTGAAAATATGGGTGAATCACAATCATTGATTCATACCTACCTCTAAGTCACCTAGATCTTCTTAAGGAGGATAGATCATAAACTTTTTATGAATGTAGAAGGAGAAAAGAGATAAGTTTTCATGCACAAATCAAGCATTCATAGTGACTAAGGAGTTTTGAATTGAGATACATTACAAAATCAATTAGAAGAGAACATATGAAAGAAATTAGAAGACAACAAAGATACATTTGATTAGTGATGATCAAGTACAAATCAGGAAAGAAGTGATCTCTTATCTAGCAACAGAGTGCTAACCATAGGATCATTGCTAAGACATTCTAATAGGTGAATCAGTTAAATCTCTTTAAAAAGTAGTCTTAACAAGATGTTACAAATGCTTTAATAGGGTAAGATCTAATAGTCTTGTAAGCCTTTAACAAGGAAAACCTTTCACAGGGTAGATCATGTTTTATGATCAAACATTATAACCTTCATTGGATACACTTTATTACTATAGTAGTGGATATTTGTGGGTGTCATCCCAATCTCAGTTTTACCTTCTCCTTGGAGGGTTTTTGGGTAGCCAAATATATTGTGTCATATATGTGTTGAATTTTTATTTACTTTCATACTATGGATGTATGTGTTTAATTTGGTACTTTAGTTTACATGCATAAATTGTGAGATGGATGTGTGGTGAATGACTTTAAGGTTGAAATTTTAAGATTGGATTCAACCCCCCCACCAGAGTTTACTTTTCGCATTGTATTTTCAATAATTGGTATTAGAGCCTTATTCTTTGGAAAAGGAAAGCTTTTTAGGTTTGAGAAAAGATCTTGAAGATGGAAGTCTACAAGTTGGGAAAGACTATTGAGAACTAGAAGATTGACATATAGCTTGCCCTACATCAGTTGAATGAAATAAGAGATGAGTTAAAACAATCATTGAAGAGAAGCAAAGAGATAGCTATTGAAGAGAATGACACACATTTCCAAGAGATTGACACTACTAAATTATTTGTAGATGGAAACACAAGTGAATTTGATGCAGTAGTTTCAAGTTTGATGGAATGGAATGGATCCCTAATTAAAGAGGCCAAAAATCTCAAGATAGAATAAGAAGTCCAATCAATATTTCTATGTGAGGTGACCAAGAAAAATAAGAAAGTTGAATAAGACAAAGCCATGATTGAAGATGACAAAATGAGATTGACCAATAGACTAGAAGAAAAGAAAACAGAGGTGAATATGATTGCTCACATGAAATTAGAAACATTGAATCAAATGATGATTTCAATTCATGAATTTAATGGAATAGATATTGAAACCACAACACTAAAGTTGTAGAATGAACAACTGAGAAATGATCTAAAAAGAGAAAAAAAATTGTTGAAAGTTTCAACAAACCTAGTGAAGCCATCAAGTATTTTGAGAAATTGATGAGATCTCCTAAATCTAATAGTGATACTATTGGATTGGGTTATACTAGTACTAAAGAATGAGAGCCATATAAATGTGGTGAACAAAGGAATGCCAGTGGTAAGAACTCAAAACCTACTTTTCATAATTGTGGTAAGATAGGTCATACTGCCACTATTTGCAGGTGCAAGACTACAAATCAAAATCATAAGTAGAAGTTTGTGGGTCACTACCACAAATACCACAAATAAGGACATTGGGTAGATGAATGCAAAACCAAGACCATAAGCACACAAAGATCTAAAGGTTACTACTATAACTATCAAAAGTTTGGGCATAGAGCATATGAATGCAAATCCAAGCCCAAATGATCATGACATAAGAAGACAAAGGTAAAGTACAATAGAAACTCTTATTATCAGAGTTATATTACTAGGTATAGTTGTCACTATTTTCAAGAGTATGGACATGTTTCTTAAAATTACATTAGAACACATTTCATAAGTGACTACAAAAGATGGTTGAGTCAAACTACATGGTTTAGTTACTTAGAGACTGGTCACATAAGCAGGAATTGTCCAATAAGGTCATAGGAACCTTGCACTAAATTCAACAAAGGAAAAGGAAAGGAAGATGTTGAGAATGTCAAAGATGAGATGAACAAGACATGGAAGAGAAAGGATGATTGCAGCACATCAAGTTTAGATGGGATCACTTCACCCAATGGGTCAGGTGATCACACCACCTCCACTTAAGAAATAAAGAGGTATGTGTGGGATTGATATTTCAAAGTTTAATTATACATTAGTTCCATGGTTTTATTTCTAAAAATATTATATTTTCATGAAGAAAGATGAAAAGCGTTATTTAGAATCTAGAAGAAATCTTTAAGTTTTGTTATCACTTAAGCTACCAAGTGAAATCTAGTTAATGTCAAGCTATCATAAGTGATAGTGTTGAATGAGCTCATAGTGGTTGCCAAGTTTAAAGAAAACTACATGGAAAATTACTAAGTTGAAATTTCTATTCAAGTTAAGCTTATAGCTATGTAAGAACTGAGCATTAATTGTGAAGTTTTAAGGTCTATATGAATGATTTTTGACTCATTTGACATCATTTGAAACTAAAGAGAGAAAAAAGAGATAAAGAAAAATTGAAGAGATCATTCCAAGCATTTTTAGAGTGAATTCAACCACTGTTTGACACCATTCATCAGATTTGTGAAGTTATTTATCATGTGTCAAGCTATGTTGTTTGAATTTGTATAGACCTTAGGTATTAAATATGATGTCTAGTTCTTCTGCTACTAAGGTCAAAGAGGGAAAGGAAGTTTCAAAAGTTCAATTAATTAGCAATGAGATTAGACAATCAAATTTCAAGGTAATTCCTAACATTGCTTATAAATAAGACCCATCTAGTGTGCTATCCATGATACTGCCACAAGTCTTAATGATTCAATATGTGAGATGTTATTACACATGCAAGGTGGGTATCAAAGGTGATATGGAAATGAAAGACCTATATGGAAAACTATGTGAGAATGGTGTACTAAATGAGGAATACAAGATTGTAGAGAGAAAAGATTTAACCCATGCCCTATATTTCCAAACATTTTTAAGAAAATGCATTAAGATTGTTCTTAGCAGAATTTATGACAATTCTATATGGTTAGAAAATGGACCTATCAAGATTACTAAGAATATTGTGTAGAGAGTAATAGGGTATCCAACCCTAGAGAGACCCAAAACCATGAGAAGTGAAGCAAAAGAGGTCATTGAGAAAAACACAAGGGTAGGGTCGAACAAGAGAGGAATGATAATTAATACCATCATAGATCCCCTAATTTCTTTTGCAGTAAGGATTATTTCACACAAATTCGTTCAATCAAGTAGGTTGAACAATGTAACTTGTATTGCTATTGACATAGGATACAAGATAGTGAAGGAGGATTATTCTTATGACCTTGCCGAGCTATAGGTGCAACAATTATCAAAAAAATTGGGAGCCATAAAGAAAACCAAGAGTGTAAAATGCAATTTTGGATAAATACTTATATGTATATTTTTCCATGTGCAGAACACATTTCCTTCCTTTGGTAAAGTTTGATGGAAAACAAATAGATCTATTGCAGTACAAATAGGTGAATTCATTGAGAAAATGGGAGAGAATTTTGAGTCTTTTATGACTAGTTACTTTGAGGACTTTAAGAAATCAATGAAACAAAGACATAGGATTCTAATGTCACTAGTTGAGAAAAATTTAATGATGTTTTCTTTCTAGTTGATATTGATTTTGCATATGTACAAGTTGTGGTTGCAAGGGTAAGATGGTTAAGACCTCTAGGATATGATATTAATGTGGATGAGGCATCTACAACAATTACAAATTTTCTTGCAGAAGAAGTAGATAATAAGATTACTACCTTTGGTAATTATGATTTTGCAAAATCAAATATAACTATGGACTTGAAGAAAACAACATTATTAAGAAAGAAGAAAAAAATAGTTAAGAAGCTTAAAGAAAAATTTGGTGAAGGAGTAATGGAAGATGAAGAAGAGGAAGACAATGAACATGGTGAAGAAGAAAATATCCCTACTCAAACAACACTGGCCCTAACCCAAGGTTAAGGAGAAGGTCAAGGTGAAGAGGAAGCTAAGCTTGAAAAAGGTATCAACGGAGAAGAATCCAGTGAAGCATCTATAGCCACAAAGAAGAAGAAGAGGAAAGCTAGAGCTCTAATAGCCAGCAAACCAAAGAAGGTTGTAAAACCTAAGCTTGTAGTTCTAACTACCAATACCAGCATAAGAGCTACTACTAAGAAAGCTCAAGAAGTGGTAAAGTCAAAAGAAAAGAAGTCCAAGAAAACTATATAAAGATGATGAGTCTAAGAAGAGATATAGGAGAAAGCACATTTCTCCAGCCAAATTAGATGAGGAGAGGAAAAAATCTAATGATAATAGCCAATTCAAATTAGTAATTCATAGTCCTTCTTTTGATTTGGATAATCTATGCAAAAATATAAAGACTAATGTAGATTTAAGTGGAGTTTCAGATATTGAATTTGATAAGCTTGGAAAGCTAGAAATGGATAAGGTAGAAGAGTTAGTATATGCCATGATGGAAACATTTAAGATGACTCCAATTGAGATTGCCAACTCTCTAATAAAGAACTTATATGATAGCATTGAGAAAAGATGGAAATATAGTCTCACAACAGAGAGAAATATCAGAGAAACTACACTTGCATGTTTGATGCTAGATTTAGATAAATTTGAGATGAAAAAGGCCATTAAGAAGTGCATAGGAAGATTTTCTCCAAAGTATTGAGCATTCTATATTTTGTATAATAAAACTAAAGATGTTGTTTAGTAGAGTACTCAAGCATGGAAGGTAATTTATGGGCTAACAACACCCAAGGAAATTAAGCAGTCACCTATTGAGGAAGGTGATGAAAAAGGTAAACAAGAAGTAATAGAGGTTACTAAAGTTGATACTAAGGAAGATGCACATGTGGAAGGAACTACGAAAAATGTTGATACACAAGCAACAACTGAAGATGAGAAAAAAATATAACAATGTATACTAGATATATAGATGTCGAGTGCTAGTCCACAACATGGGACAACAGAAGATATTGAAACTATATAGATCAAGGATTTTTCTAACAATGTGCCTTAGAAAATCAATCCCCTAAAAGAGGAGGACATGAACAAGATATTGCTAAACACCACCGCCAAGTCACAACTATGTAGTCAACCTATATTGGTGAGTATAGACGGACTTAAGAAGGTAGAGAAAACATCTACAGAGGTGGAAGCACAAGAAATATCAAAGATCCCTCAATTTATTGTGATACAACCTACATTACCCATTGTAGTGTATCAAAGAAAAGAGACATCCATGACCAACATCAAAAAATTGGTGCACACTATGTCAATACTAGAAGTTGCTATAGATGCACAAATTGGAACACAAGTTCAAGGTGCAATTGAAATTAAAAGGAAATAAGAGAGAGGAATGAAGAGTCAGACTTGACTACAAATCCTAAGGAGTAATTAGAAATACAAACAATAGTTACTTTTCCAACAACTACTACTCCTCCAAGTCAAGCAAGTGTAGAAATTACACCCCTGTAGTCATCAAGGTCTAGTCCTAGTACATCCAAGGTAGATGAGGTTACATCATTTGGTGATGTCAACTTGGATGAAGTGATTTTTTTACCAAAGTTTGACCTTGCATCTATTACTATTGAACAAATGAGCATACTACTAGATGCACTTGCAAAGAAAAAGCATCAACAACTTCTCAGAAGTGAGCATAGGAAAAAGCAACAATTGCAAGACATCAATTATATATTTCTTGATGCATTCAACATGTTGGCACCTGAAGAAGACAAGCCTATCATGGAGTAGTTGGTAAACATTGTAGAAAAGATCAATAATGAAAACCTAGATTCCAATGTAAAATTACTTGAATGGTTTGAGAAAAAATTTAAGGAAAAGTCAATAAAAAGATATCAAGTTCTATTGCACATAGTTAGGTTGAGTTAGCAACCAATATTGAAAGTGTAAAGAAAGTCTTAGAGAATATTTTTTCACTTTACACCAAGTTGTGTGATACAACTCTATTCACACAATGAGTACAAAACCATATTGAAAATCTAGAGGGAGATATGAAACTAACAGGTACTACTCTACTAAATTCTCTGACTTGGAGTCAGAAGCAGTTCAGGAACTTGATGAATTCCCAAGGTCAGTTGGTAGCTATGCATGCTCAAGATACAAATATTTGAGCTACACTAATCAACATTCAATCCATGCTAACCCCTCACATAAATATACTTCGCAAGGAGCTATCCTTTGTAGAGACATTAATGCATAAAGATCCCCATCTTTCTACACTTGAAGGCTTAGTTCATCTTGCTATCAAGTTTTCCATCCAAATCAAATCATTGGAGGTAGCTTGTGATAATTGGGATGTAGCTCTAAAGATAATACTTGAGGTCCATAAAAATTTCTAATACACTATTCGTGTACAACCCATGACATAAGTATCAAAAGGGGGTGAGTAAATAAAGGGGGAGAATGTATGATAACTAAAGATAAGTTTTAGGGGAGATCAAATAGAGATAGAGTCAACATATGTAGTAGGGGAGATCAAACAAAGATAGAGCCAACATATGTAGAACCAATTTAGAAGGACACTTCAATTTTAGTTTAGAATAGAATAATTAACTCAGGTGGAGTTATTGAATTTTGAGGTATGACTAAAGAGTCATAAGTTTTGCAAAATTTTGAACTTTTCAAATTTTGTATGATATTATCTGATTTATGCTTGAAAGGCTAAGGTTATTCATGCATGACCAAGTATTTTTCTACTCATGTCAAAGGGGGAGATTGTTAATCTTAGATTGGTTTTGACATATGAGTGACAATATACTTAAGTCATTTACTTAGCTCATGTCGAACAAGTAATACATGCTAAGTGAGAGATATATAGTAAGTGCCAAGTAACTAGTAAGTACCAAGTCACTCAAGTGTTGAGAAAATAGTAAGTTTTGAGTGATTCAGATACTGAGTGACCAATGGATGTTGAGTCATTTAGAGGCCAAGTTATAGCATTGAAGTTGCAATTGATGCTGAGCATCAGGGACTTCAAGTGCCGAGTAATACAGTCTTGACATAGTTATTTATAATAGCACAAACTACTATGTAAACTATTTTGGATCCAAATGAAGGATTTTTTTTCAATCTTAGATGATAAGGATGAATCTTTATTGAGAATCCCTATGTAGTACATGCAACCAACCAGAAAAAGGGAAGGATTAAGTGGCAATATGGATGAATCAAAATCATTGATTCATAGCTAATCCTAAGTCACCTATGTCTTCTTAAGGAGGAAAAACCCTAAACTTTTAATTTAGAAGGAGAAAAGAGAGAAGTTTGCATGCACAAATATAACATTCATGGTGACTAAGGAGTTGTGAATTGAGATACATTACAAAATTAGTTAGAGGAGAACAGAGGAAAGGAATTAGAGACAATAGAGATACATCTAATCTATGAGGATCAAGTACACATAAGGAAAGAGGTGATCTATTATCTAGAAATAGAGTACTAACTATAGGATCATTGCTAAGACATTTTAATAGGTGAATCAGTTAAGTCTCTTAATCAAGTAGTCTTATCAAGTTGTTGTAAATCATCTAACATGGTGCTTACTTCATTGTAAGTTAAAATCCTTTTACCAGGCACACTTCTAACATTGTGTTGAAATTCTTTAATGAGGTGACATCTAACAGTCTTGCAAGCCTTTAATAGGGTAGACCTTTTACAGGGTAGATCATGTTTCATGATCAAACATTGTAACCTTCATTGGATACACTTTATTACTATAGTAGTGGAGATTTGTGGCTGTCATGCCCACACCAGTTTTACCTTTTCCTTGGAGGGTGTTTGGGTAACCAAATATATTGTGTCATACATGTGTTGAATGTTTATTGACTTTCATACTATGGATGTATGTGCTTAATTTGGTACTTCAATTTACATGCATAAATTGTGTGATGGATGTGTGGTGAATGATTTTAAGGTTGAATTTTTAGGTTGAATGATGGATGTGTGGTGAATGGTACTTTTCCCATTATATTTCCAAAATTTTCAAGTCTTGAGGAATCCATCTGCACACTTTCTTAGGTCCATTCCATTTGTGAAAATTACTTTTTTGCTAGTGTTCCCAGTTCTACAATTCCAAGTATCCAACTTTGAACACCTAAAAAATTTGCCTAATTATTTTTCTTGAGCCTAAATCACAAATTCATACTCCCTAGATAATAGTAAACTAGTATCCTAGATTTCATGCCCCCAAGTATCTATTTGACCTATTTTTTAATCCAAATCCGAATGCAATTTATTGTTTCTTACATATTTGGTTGCGGAACATTTTGAGGTGAGCAACTTTGATGGTCAATATCTTTGGAATTATTTTTCATCATGAGGCATAAATTTGTAGGATGATAGTATTCTCACCAAAGAACAAAAGTGTAAGGTCCTAGAGCTTAGTTGTTTGATTCAAACAATTTATAGGGCGAATTCTAGAACCTCCTGACACTAAAATGGACATTTCTCAGGAAAGGGTAAAATTAACTTTCAATGATCAAGAAGTGATTGATTTTAAATATAATTAGTGAAAGAAGATCATTGAATTAATTTGGATGGTCAAGTGTTTGAGTTCAATTTTTTTTTAGCCATACCCACTTTAGGGCTTAACTAATTCCATCAGATTGATAGGACATCACATGAGCTAGCTATGTCTAAGGAAGCTACAATTTTTTATCATATTTAAGTGGCATTTCATTATACATATAACTTGTCAAATAAAATTAATGTATAGGGCTATTCACATAGTAAAAAGGGAGAGAATCAAGTATACCTAAGATTCAAAGACCTACAATCACTGAGGTCCACTTTATTAGTAGTCATCTAATGAAGTTATCTTTATATAACTATGCTTGGGGTAAATGTACTACATACTTTTCATTGGAGAATGGATCCAAAATGAAGTAACTATACTTCGTGATCTACACATGTAGGAGGCATACATGCAAGAACCATTATTTGTAAAGATTTATCTTTTAATTTGTGTAGTTCCCTTGGTAAAATTTATACCATTATTGTAATAGTGTTCTCAATGAAGAATATGGATGAATCCATTTGGGTGGAGAAAGGGTTCAATGCTTTCAGTCTAGAACAATGATATTGTGACTATTTCTTACATGTGTATCATACACATAGGATACATTAAAGAATTTTAAAAATATGTGAATTAATCATAGGATCCACCATTGTGTATTTAGATCTCACTCTAAAAAATAAATCTTTCTAACATGAATCACCACCAATTTTTGCATTAGCGAAGAGTATTTTTAGCATCAATAAAATAGACTCAAATGTTACTGAGTGGAGGATGATGTTGAATTTGACTATGACATTATATAGGAAGCAACGATGGGTTTTAGAGTTATGTAGACCCTCATGAGGTGATTGTGTTAGTGTGTACATAAAATGGTGAGTATTTTCATTGATTTCATATGGCTATGGAGTCCTAGCTATGTAATCATTGAAGTGACAACATGAAACTTTTTTTCTTTGCAAGGATGGGAAAAGTACTATCCAATACATAAGTGTGTGCAAGATTTTCTCTTGCCTTATTGGGGGAAGTTTGAATTCAGACTGATAAAGTGAGGAGCGGCACCTCTGATCAGTGCGAGTAGAAGGAATGACTTTCTTGAGGAGGTATGTTCTTTTTCAAACACAAGAGGCATATTTTAGCATCAATTGCTAGTTTCATGAGGGATCATTTTGAAAATTATTTTGCATGTATTTGCAAGTGAATCACTCTTTTTTGACTTTCTATAATGTGCAGTGAGACATAGATTGATGATGATTATGAATGGATCAAATTTTCTTCTAAAGTTAATTCTTTGGATCTTAGGCATATGAATTCACTTCATCATTGGTCCACTTTGTGATATTTTTGCCTAAAACTAGTCTTTTTAGAGGAAATTCCTATGAACCTACCATCAGTGGGATTGATCCAAAATCTTGAAGATGAAACCGTGTGAGTTCTAAAGTCTGATTCATCTTTAGATTAGGTTAGAGTGAAGAAAAAGGTTTTTTTTTCTACACCATACCAATGGATCATGACTTTGTCAGCTAATGAAGATGGAGACACCCATTGCAAAGTAAAAAATTGAAATGAATGTTGATCCATCCCACAAATCGATTGCCTAAGTGCTAACTATTGAAGGAAAATCAAGGCATATGCAAAATTTAGAATTTGATAAGTAGACTAGGGGAGACCAAGAATAATTAGTTTACCCTTCGATAAACATGAGATATAGATAACATGCTTGTGTATCACTTAGATTCCTCTAAAAATGGACAAATTTGGAACTCACTACATGTCTAACATGTTTTAAATGCCCTTACAGCCAGTCTCATTACAACACAAAGAGGATCATAGAAATAAACTATAATGGTTGTGGAAAGGTTAGATTCAGTACAAAAAGGTGATTGGGGATGTACATTGGAAGCATATGTGCATAAAGAAAATTGTATCTAAATTATTCAAGTATCAGTTTGTAAGATTATAAAGAAGGCCACAACCAAAAGGAGTATTGGCAAAAAAAAATTCCATGATTAAGATTGAGCAACATTCTTGGTAAAGGATTCACACAATAGTTTGAGAGGATCAGGCATTATTTTGCAAGTCCCAAAATAATGGTGTCATCACATTGAACTTTTCATCCTAGGAGGGGTGCCATTCTAATGATCCAAGTGACCAAAATGAAGGATGTGTTAGAAATAGATAATACTGAGAGGTGGGGGGTGAATCAGTATTTTCAAAACTTTTTCCCATAGCTGGATATTATTAATTACTTTTCCACATGCATAAGAAAGTAAACCAATAATGCTGAATAGTATAAAAAATCATACACAAAGAGAGCTCATAACAACATATTTTGTTAACTAGGGAAATCCTAGCCAAGGGAAAACCCCAGTGGGGATAGAACCCACAAGATGATTCACTATATAAAGAATCCGGTTAAGGATATTGACCCTATTAGAAGTCTATGAAGAATGTATAGTGTCTCGAGTCCCATTTAGGAGACTAGGCCTTGTTAGAAGCATCAACCCTATTAGGAGTTCGTAGATCATATAAAAAAGTGTGCAAGAAGAGCCCACTACCCCAACATGCAACTATACAATTAAGTTCTTCAAAAAAATAGTTATGTATACAATGTTGGATCACTTTTTGTGCTTCACAGCTCTTTTAATTAGATATATCATATTTTTCTTCATACAAGCCTTCAGTAGCCTATAGATAATCTTCCCTCCAATTTTCTCAATGTCATAAACAAGGAGTAACTACACATATATCAACTTGCATCATATCTCGCATTATCATATCACATCACATATATCTCTTTTTTCTCTTTGATAGCTTTGTAAATGAAGTACTTTACTTATATCAAAAATATTAATAAATCCTTCCTCAGTTGGCTCTCATATCATTCTTAGAGTCGGCTCATCAAGATTTAATGATTAGAATAATTCTTTAAGTTCTACAACTCAATTTGTTGACATGCTCTATTTTGTACTATGAAGTATCTGCATCGATATTTCCTTCATAAAGTGAACTCAATTAACCATACATGCACGTGCATTGGTATACATCATTAGGATGATCTTATGCATCACTGGTCAATTGTGCAAGAGAATATTCTTAAGGAATATTTTGCTATCAATATAACTCATCATGCTACTGTATCATTGTCCAATACTTAGACAATTTTCCATCACAAATAATCATTACTGAACTGTAAAGCATATGTTACCATAAATGACAAGTACATATCTCATCTTACTTGATTGATTGTCCATATTTCTAACAATCTCCCCCTTTGGCATTGATGGCAACATTTTGGGAAAATTGGCAGGTCCCAAAAATGTTGTCATACCAATCAAAGTACATAAACATACATAACATAGTAAAAACATTATATTCTTGTTTTGAGAAAAATATTACATCCCTTAGAACTCTGATTACAAAGCTTGTTTAAAGAAAAGCTTACTACTATACTTCAAAATACAACTATACAATTTAAAATTACAATTTTCCTCATCACTCCCTCTTTGACATCAATGACAAAGGTGTCAACAAAAAGAAAATCCTATCAAAACTAAAAGCCACATCAAAATCTAGAAAAGTAATCATTGAAGTTAGTCTCCAACTATGCAAGGTGCTTCTTCCAATTGTCTTTTAGTGCATCTAACACACTTATTAGTGCACATAAGGCATATATGGCTAACTCTGCTACATTCAAGTCTATAACCACAAACTTTTCATATGAATTTTTAGCTACCAAGCATTCCTCCAACTGATTCTATAACAATGTAATATGTGGGGATAAGTGGTCTCACAAAAGTGAAAATATTTTTAGGGCTTTCTCTTTTTCACCCCGGATGCTATCATGAATTACTTCCATTGTATGCTCAAATTTCTCTAACCTCTGATCTTGTTTTAGAATGTTATCAGTAAGAGTCTATAATTTAGTTATCTTTCCTTTGATTTATGTAAGAATTTGCCTAAGGGAAAAATTTGCCTAGGAACTAAGAAATCAAACACAAGCACAATTGTAGACCAAAAATGGATATGATCAATTAATCAAAGTATGTTTGAATATATTACTCTATTTAGAATGTGATGTTCAACACACTAGGAGTGCCTGTATATAAAGGCCTCTTAGGAAGCACCTAGAATGTCTCTAGAAACAACCAAAAGATAAGACAACTAAGCACCTTATCCAACATTCTAGATGAATGGATAAGAATGACTAAGTGTCATATGTGTGTAGAAGATTCCTATGTTGTAGACAACATGTGCTTAAAAGAGGTGCGAACCCCTATGATGTCATCAAGACAACTCACAAGAGTGCACAAACTCCTAAGTGTTTCACAAATAAAATAATGCAAAATAATTAAATAATGTATTAACCTAAGTAAACTTAAGTAAGTGTAATAACTAAATACTTATTTACACCAACACCCCCCCTTAAGTGCAACTTAGGGGAATGCCCTTAAGCTTAAAAAACTAGTGTGAAGATGCAGAATGGGTCCCAGCTACTAGGCCATGTTAGGTACCCATGTACATAATGAAGATGCAAATCTCTCATAAAGCGAAGAAAGAGGGAAAACCTCATGGGAAAAACCCTCCCCCAAAAAGAGAGATAAATAGGGATGCATGGATGGATGGATTAATCAAGACCCCCCCATTACGACATACATCCATGTATCTACAAGAAAGAATGGAGAAGGAAAAAGCCTCTTATGAGGAAAATGTCCCCCCCAAAAAAGAGAAGGAGATGAGGTAGTCCCCCCCCCTTTAAAAGTAGTGTGCCAATCAGTGAGAAATGCTTTGATGTAGAAGCTAATCCATGACCTTTGGATGATGTTCCTCCCCTTTGGAAGAAAAAAGAGTAAGGGTGCTTATGAGATATGTCCCCTAGATGGAGAAGGAATCTCAATGATGAGTGGTATCTCTAAAACCTGTTCAAAAGTCCCTGTGTCAATACTGATGATGGCTTCCTCCAAAATTGCTGAAGAGAAGAGTAGATCAAGCAAGGAAGGAGGTAGAACCTATCTCAGGAAACCAACAATCTTATCAACTGATGAAGAGACCTCCTATAGATGTTGTACATAAGAATCCAAAATCATGCCAACTTGGATGAATTGATCATGTAGAGCATGGAGTTGAGAGTCAAAGTGGGCCCTTGCAACAACTGTAGAAGACTCCTCAGCAAAGAGAAGCGAGAAACCATCATAAAAGTCTCCCATATCTACTATGTGTGACTCCAAGAATAGAGCTGAAATGTATGGCAATAAATCATCACCTGGAAGACCATGTGTACCCTATAGTGTTAAAGTACATGAATATGTCACTATAGCAAAGGATGAAGTATCTGCCTCAAATAGAAGATGGATGTCATCAAGAATATCTCCCACATATTCAATGTGAGACTCCACGAATAATTGTGCAATGTCTAAAAGGAAGTCTTCACATGAAGGTAGAGTAGGAAGACATAAAGTATCCTACTACATTGATTTCAAAGCATCTATGGCTGAAATAGGATCACTAGGAGCAATAGGAGCTAGAGGTGTGATCTCATTTGAGGTTGAAGAAACCATAGCTAGAGTGACTGGATGTAGAAAGTCCACTAGAGATGGAGGATCACATGGATCTCCATATGCTTCCCAAATAGACCACCAAATATCACAAGGAAAATGTGCCAATCTAAGAGGACCAAAAGATTCCCTGCTCAAACTTTTACGTAGAAATTGATTAAGCTTGATAATATATGTCCAATCAAAATGTGGTGGCATTGAATAGAGATGAGAAAACAATCCTAGATGTTCTCTTAGATGGTTAATTATCAAAGTCCTCCATTTGTAATAGTTCCTTGTTGTCAATTGTGGTCTAATACCAAATTGAAAAATCTAACAAGAATCCATGAGATCAATCAATGAACCCCCAAAGAATCAAAGAACCCCCCCTGAAAAAGATGTTGTTGACACTTGAAAGCCACTTGCCAATTTAGGGCCTATTTCTGAAAGTAGTATTTCTATCTACAAAACCTTTAATGTGATTGCAGATCTAGAAAGTAGACAAAAAAATACACTTTCAAAAAAAATGGAACCTTATTTGGAGTCTAGATGAGCCCGTACCAAGCATTTTAAGTGGCAAAATTCAAGATTTTGGAGTTGCAGAAAAATTCAAAAATAGAGATCTCAAACCACCTACACCAATGTGTAGATCACAAAATCCTACCCCCAAAAAAAAAAATTGCTCGTAAAAAGGAGTCCGTATGAGGAAGATATTGCTGTTTGAAAATCGTTGCTGCTGTTATTTTTTCTAAATCACCACCGCGCCTCCAAAAAACAAATGGCTCTAGATTTTGCCTCAGATGTCCGATTTGGATGAAACAAAATCTGATTTAGGGGTTTTTGGACCTTTTGAATGTGATGTAAATATCAGATTTGCACCAACAAGCTTCAATCTTCACCTGCAAAAAATCTCTCCTATGGCCCTATGGCCAATTTTTTTTTGAAAAATAATGCAGATTTGAAAAAAATAGCAGAGATGCAGATGAAAAAAAATGTAGATCTGAAAATTAAATGTACAAATATGAAATGATCATACCAATTCTTCAAATCGGTCTTTCGAGTGCCAATTTACAAAAAAAAATTGCTTCAAAATTGACTTTGGCCTAGGGTAGGCAGCTATATAGCCAATTTTCACCGATTCAATGTTACAGATGCAATGGTGAGGTTAGATCTGATGCTAGACACTCCCAATTTTTGTAGCACTCCAGATTCAAGTTGAGGTGATGAAGCAAGCATGGTCTCGAATGGCTATGTGATGAGAAAGTCTCCAAGTTTCTCTGATACCATGTAAGAATTTGTCTAAGGGAAAAATTCACCCAAGAACTAAGAACTCAAACACAAGCACAACTTTAGACCAAAAATGGATATGATCAATTAATTAGAGTATGTCCAAATACATTGCTTTTTTTAGAATGTGATGTTCAACGCACTAGGAGTGCCTGTATATAAAAGCCTCTTAGGAAGCACCTAGAATGTCTCTAGAAACAACCAAAAGATAAGACAACTAAGCACCTTATCCAACATTCTAGATGAATGGATAAGAATGACTAAGTTTCATATGTGTGTAGAAGATTCCTGTGTTGTAGACAACATGTGCTTAAAAGAGGTGTGAACCCCTATGATGTCATCAAGACAACTCACAAGAGTGCACAAACTCCTAAGTGTTTCACAAATAAAATAATGCAAAATAATTAAATAATGTATTAACCTAAGTAAACTTAAGTAAGTGTAATAACTAAATACTTATTTACACCAACACCCCCCCTTAAGTGCAACTTAGGGGAATGCCCTTAAGCTTAAAAAACTAGTGTGAAGATGCAGAATGGGTCCCGATTACTAGGCCATGTTAGGTACCCATGTACATAATGAAGATGCAAATCTCTCATAAAGCGAGGAAAGAGGAAAAACCTCATGGGAAAAACCCTCCCCCAAAAAGAGAGATAAATAGGGATGCATGGATGGATGGAGTAATCAAGACCCCCCCATTATGACATACATCCATGTATATACAAGAAAGAATGGAGAAGGAAAAAACCTCTTATGAGGAAAATGTCCCCCCCCAAAAAAGAGAAGGAGATGAGGTAGTCCCCCCCCCCTTTAAAAGTAGTGTGCCAATCAGTGAGAAATGCTCTAATGTAGAAGCTAATCCATGACCTTTGGATGATGTTCCTCCCCTTTGGAAGAAAAAAGAGCAAGGGTACCTATGAGATATGTCCCCTAGATGGAGAAGGAATCTCAATGATGAGTGGTATCTCTAAAACCTGTTCAAAAGTCCCTGTGTCAATACTGATGATGGCTTCCTCCAAAACTATTGAAGAGAAGAGTAGATCAAGCAAGGAAGGAGGTAGAACCTATCTCAGGAAACCAAGAATCTTCTCAACTGATGAAGAGACCTCCTGTAGATTTTGTACATAAGAATCCACAATCATGCCAACCTAGAAGAATTGATCATGTAGAGCATGGAGTTGAGAGTCAAAGTGGGCCCTTGCAACAACTGTAGAAGACAACTCAGCAAAGAGAAGCGAGAAATCATCATAAAAGTCTCCTATATCTACTGTGTGTGACTCCAAGAATAGAGCTGAAATTTCTGGCAAGAAATCATCACCTGGAAGACCATGTGTACCCTACAGAGCTAAAGTACATGAATATGTCACTATAGCAAAGGATGAAGTATCTGCCTCAAATAGAAGATGGATGTCATCAAGAATATCTCCCACATATTCAATGTGAGACTCCACAAACAATTGTGCAATGTCTAAAAGGAATTCTTCACATGAAGGTAGAGTAGGAAGACATAAAGTATCCTGCTGCACTAATTTCAAAGCATCTATGGCTGAAATAGGACTAGTAGGATCGACAGGAGCTGGAGGTGTGATCTCATTTGAGGTTGAAGAAACCATAGCTAGAGTGACTGGATGTAGAAAGTCCACTAGAGATGGAGGATCACATGGATCTCCATATGCTTCCCAAATAGACCACCAACTGTCACAAGGAAAATGTGCCAATCTAAGAGGACCAAAAGATTCCCTGCTCATACTTTTACATAGAAATTGATTAAGCTTGATAATATATGTCCAATCAAAATGTGGTGGCATTGAATAGAGATAAGAAAGAAATCCTAGATGTTCTCTTAGATGGTTAATTATCAAAGTCCTCCATTTGTAATAGTTCCTTGTTGTCAATTGTGGTCTAATACCAAATTGACAAATCTAACAAGAATCCATGAGATCAATCAATGAAGCCCCAAAGAATCAAAGAACCCCCCATGAAAAAGATGTTGTTGACACTTGAAAGCCACTTGCCAATTTAGGGCATATTTCTAAAAGTAGTATTTCTATCTACAAAACCTTTAATGTGATTGCAGATCTAGAAAGTAGACCAAAAAAATACACTTTCAAAAAAAATGGAACCTTATTTGGAGTCTAGATGAGCCCATACCAAGCATTTTAAGTGGCAGAATTCGAGATTTTGGAGTTGCAAAAAAATTCAAAAACAGAGATCTCAAACCACCTACACCAATGTGTAGATCACAAAATCCTACCCCCCCCAAAAAAAAATTGCTTGCAAAAAGGAGTCCATATGAGGAAGATATTGCTATTTGAATATCGCTACTGCTGTTATTTTTTTTGAATCACCACTACACCTCCAAAAAACAAATGGCTCTAGATTTTGCCTCAGATGTCCGATTTGGATGAAACAAAACCTAATTTAGGGGTTTTTGGACCTTTTGAATGTGATGCAAATATCATATTTGCACCAACAAGCTTCAATATTCACTTGTAAAAAATCTCTCCTATGGCCCTATGGCCAATTTTTTTTTGAAAAATAATGCAAATTCGAAAAAAATAGTAGAGATGCAGATGAAAAAAAATGTAGATCTGAAAATTAAATGTAAAAATATGAAATGATCATACCAATTCTTCAAATTGGTCTTTCAGGTGCCAATTTACAAAAAAATTTGCCTCACAATTGACTTTGGCCTAGGGTAGGCAACTATATAGCCGATTTTCATCGATTCAACGTTCCAGATGCAATGGTGAGGTCAGATCTGACGCTAGAAACTCCCAATTTTTGTAGCACTTCGGATTCAAGTTGAGGTGATGAAGCAAGCATGGTCTCGAATGGCTATGTGATGAGAAAGTCTCCAAGTTTCTCTGATACCATGTAGGAATTTGTCTAAGGGAAAAATTCACCCAAGAACTAAGAACTCAAACACAAGCACAATTGTAGACCAAAAATGGATATGATCAATTAATTAGAGTATGTCCAAATGCATTGCTCTATTTAGAATGTGATGTTCAACGCACTAGGAGTGCTTGTATATAAAAGCCTCTTAGGAAGCACCTAGAATGTCTCTAGAAACAACCAAAAGATAAGACAACTAAGCACCTTATCCAACATTCTAGATGAATGGATAAGAATGACTAAGTGTCATATGTGTGTAGAAGATTCCTGTGTTGTAGACAACATGTGGTTAAAAGAGGTGTGGACCCTTGTGATGTCATCAAGACAACTCACAAGAGTGCACAAACTCCTAAGTGTCTCACAAATAAAATAATGCAAAATAATTAAATAATGCATTAACCTAAGTAAACTTAAGTAAGTGTAATAAGTAAATACTTATTTACACCAAAAATTTGTTCATCAAAACTATGAAGGTGAAGGTATGCCAGGTTGCACTTAGCATAAATCTACTTCCTTTCCTCCATACTCTATCTCAATACCTTAATACATATATTTAATGTTTCTATATTATTCCTTATATTTGTACACATAGTATTAAGAAGACCAACATCATGCTTAGTTTGTGCTTGCATTGTAGAAACATTAGTAAGAGTTGTAAACTCATTGTCAAAGGCTTCACACAAAATTGATGTTCTCTACTAAGTGTCTGCAAATCTAACCATAGAACTTACTATCTTCTCTAATCTACCCAAAGCTAAAGTTAAAGTCTTCTCAATTGAATTTATCGATTTCCTCTTTTCAAAGATATTTCTCAAAGAAGATATAAGGTTTTATGCTTTAGCTTCATCGTTTGATTGTACTACTATGGTGACCATTGCTTCCTAAGTAGGTGGTATAGAGGGTGTCACTGTTACTATGGCTATAGGTGTACTTGTAGTAGTTTCCTCAGTGCTAGCTGACACAACTTTAAATTTCCTCTTGGCAAATATATCTTCTTTCTTTTCTCCTACTCTTCTTCTTTGTCTTCATTAGTAGAGTTTCTATAGTCAACGATATTGCCAACAATGTCAAAATATTTGAATGGATCTTCAATTTTGTCCACTATTACATTAGTTCTATCCACTTGCATGGACTCACTGTCAATAGTGATGTGTGGTGGTGAATCACTTGAAATTGAAGCCACAACTGGTTGCTCAAAACTATGAGAAGGATTGAATTCTGCCATAGTGGGGCTTGTTCCCCCTAACTGCACACTCTTCTCTATCTCCTTAGGCAAAGTAGACACATATGTGACTATTGCCTTTTCAGTTTCCATATTTTCTTCTTCATAATTTCCTCCCATAAGAATAATAGATCTTTTCTTATTCCTCAACAAGGGTGCTATACCTTTCAAAATTTCTCCTAACTCTTTTTCATTATTTACTATACATAGCTTTTTCACCATATTTATCCTTATTTGTTTTTCTTCCTCAATTACTCTACTCTTTCTATATCTCAATCTATTATACAAATCTTCAAGAATTTGACCTTTTATGCTGTCAAATATTTTATCTTTCAAAATAATATTTTTAATTATAGCATTTTCTTGATGTTTCATATTTATATTATTGTACAAGTCATAGTACTTATTCAATTGCACAAAATTGTAGTCATTAATGATTTGCATGTTAAGATTTTCTACCTTAGGTTTCCATGCTCTCCTTCCTACTGAAGTCTTTACTTCCTATTTTGTGGACTCCACTAGTCTTTCACTATTCTCTTCTTCAGATTCTGAGGAATTGATCTACAAGGTTTTACTCATCTTACTTTGTCCACTTGATGTTTCCTTAACTCTCTTCTTGGGAGAGGGGGTCTACATGGCTTTTGTCTTCTCAAGTCTTGTAGAGTTTCTTGGCATAGGTGCTTCCTCTATTTTCTTTTCCACTAATTCCTTTTGTTTCCTTAGGGGTTGCTATTATGCAACTATTGTATATGGCATTGTAAGTGCTTGCACACTTTTCTATGCAACTGTGACATCTACAGTAGGTTTGGCCATTGCAATAGGTGTAGGAGTTAGTATTTTAGTTTGACCACTAGCCTTCATCTCCAAGGCTATCCCTTTCACCTCTTCAAATTCTTTTCTAGACATCCTTGATTCTTTTATGATAGAGTCAATTACCTTTTCTACCCTCTTCTTGATTTCATTTTCCATTATATTTGTTTGGACCTCTTTCATCTTTTTAGTATATGTATCCCATCTAGGGCATCCAAAATCTACTTCAGAATGTAGAATTATCTGTGCATAGCCTTCAATTAGTTCAAAACTCATTTCATAACCCATAGGCTCAATGAACTTTACTTAAGGAACTACTACCTCCATGCATGTGAAATTTGTTTCTACCATAAAACACTGTATTTTTCTATCTGCATAGGTGGTATCTTATAGCTCTGCTTCATTCCAGCTTAGAATGATTTCATCATTCTATCAATATCATTGTCTTTGATTGTTTCCAACTTAGATCTATCAACTCAAGTGACAATTTGCATTGCACACTCACTTCCATTCTAATTTGAAATGCCAAGAAATTTCTTTATCGCATAGAAGAATATATGTGTCAATAAGGATTCAAACCTAAAGATTGCACTCTTAGATTTCTTGATCTTTGATATGTTATCCAACAACTAAGTTTGGATAATATCACATAGGTTAACTTTTTCACCCTTTACTTCCATCACATAAGCCACATGAAGAAATATGGTTGGGACTGAATCTAACCTAGATCCATGATGAGGAGTCTTGCTCCTTCATCTTGAATGGTGCTAACCTTCATGTTTCTACTATCAAATCTTGTGTTGAGATCTGTTTCAACCATTATGCACACATTCTTTATGTTCACAGGATTGCATCTTCCATTGCTCAAACCAATGACCTTGTGAATTATGTCATTAACAATGCATATAAGTGAATCTCCTAACCATAGATGGTCATTATGAAGTTTTCTCAAAATAATTCTTGTCCACTCATGGTTTTCAAAGTCCATATAGAACATGTACTTAACTAGGTTAAATGGTTCTAGGTTTGCATATTCTAGTTTTAATGATAAATCATTATTGCATATTTTCTCCAATTCTTTATGGATCTTAGTATCTCCTATGCTTTCTATCTTGCAGTGAATGTAACTTCTTATGTCCTTGACATAAAGAACATTTTTTGGCACTTGCAAAAATGCTCCAATGGAATCATCAAGTAGAGAAACAAATGGATGTTTCTTAAAAGTATATCTAGGTCTATCACAGATATCAAACACTTATTGTGTTTCTATAGCTAGTTCTACTAAAATATGCTCAACGAATTCGAAGAAATACGTCAATTTTACATTTAGGGCTTTTAGAGGTCATGTGTATCTACAAACTTCTTTAGCACTCCAAATAACTTTCAAATCACTCTTCAATATTGCACTTAAGATTTTGCACAAGCAAATGATGCTTATAAATCAAATTTCATCCTTTAAATCTTTCACAATTTGTACTTCACATTGAATGTGTATCTACCATAAATTCTAAATATTGTGTCTATATAACAAAGAGGTCATTTTTTGCATAACCTTATACTATGATCATATCAAGCAATTTGCACTTTACTATAGACTGCTTTCCTTGTCTAGTATATACTTTAAACTATGCAACTTAGATGTTACTTTTCTTAACTAGGATCTTAGATCTACATTTTTAGCTTTTATTTCAGAATCATTCTTACCTCCATTTTTCTTAAGACTTAGCTTAAGTTTTGCTATTTTTAACTCATGTTTCAAAATCTCATTTTCTTTCTTTAGATCTTCAATATCATCATCACTAGTCTAATTACTAGGTCCTTTTTGTTTTAGATCATCTATCTTGTCTTTTAGTTTACCAATATAAGCTTTTGCATCTTCATATCTATCCTTTAGGCCATCTCTTTCATCAGTAATGAGATTAATTTTCTCAAGAGCTTCTTCAAGATTATTTTTCAATTGTTCCATATCCATAGGGATCTTATTCAAGTTTTTAAGCCTCTTCTGAATAACTATGCTCTAATACCAATTGTTAGAAATAGATAATATTGAGAGGGGGGGTGAATTAGTATTTTCAAAACTTTTTCCCACATATGATATTATTAATTACTTTGCCACATGCATAAGAAATTAAACCAATAATGTTGAATAGTATAAATAACCATACACAAAGAGAGCTCATAACACCATATTTTGTTAATTGGGAAACCTTGGCCAAGGGAAATCACTGGAGGGGATAGAACCCACAAGATGATTCACTATATAAAGAATCTGGTTAAGGATATTGACCCTTTTAGGAGTCTATGAAGAATGTATAGTGTCTCAAGTCCCTATTAGGAGTTGGTAGATCATATACAAAAGTGTGCAAGAAGAGTCCACTGCCCTAACATGCAACTATACAATTAAGTTCTTCAAAATAATAGCTATACATACAATGCTAGATCACTTACTATGTTTTGTAGTTCTTCTGGTTAGATATATCATATTTTTCTTCATACAAGCCTTCAATAGCCTATAGATAATCTTCCCTCCAGTTCACTCAATGTCATAAACATGGAGTGACTATGCATATATCAACTTGCATCATATCTCACATTATCATATTGCATCACATATATCTCGTTCTTCTCTTTGTTAACTTCACAAATGAAGTTCTTTACTTATATCAAACATATTGATAAATCCTTCCTCAGTCAGCTCTCATATCATCCTTAGAGTTAGCTCATCAAGACTTAATGATCAAAATAATTATTTAAGTTGTACAACTCAATTTGCTAGTATGCTTTTTTCTATACTATGAAGTATCCACATCGATATTTCCTTCATAATTTAAACTCAGTTAATTGTACATGCACGTGGATTGGTATACATCATTAGGATAATGTCATGCATCACTAGTCAACTCTGTAAGAGAATATTCTTAAGGAATATTATGCTATCAATAGAACTCATTGTGTTGTTGTATCATTGTCTAATACTTAGACAATTTTCCATCACAAATAATCATAACTAAACTGTAAAGAATATGTTGCCATAAATGACAACCACATATCTCATCTTACTTGACTAATTGGCCATATTGCCAATAGGATGTTCATATGGTCATTATCATACATTCCTTATGTGGTGATATTTTAAGAAATTTAAATATACCAACTAACAACTCTTAAGTGCCTTAAATGCAGATCCTTTAGATAGATGGGTGGCTCTTCAAGCCTAGGGCCCACTAGGTCGGATTGTTGCATAACCATAGTTTTGAATGAATCAATACACATGTTGATAATGATGAAAACCTATGACTAAACTAGTTGGACCAATTGGTCATCAACATGTGGTAGCTCAAGATCCAATGACAAGATAATATGTGGTGCACACTTCTAGGCTTGGTGCAAAAATTGAGGTGATGAGATGGAGAAACAAGACATGCGACGAGATGTGGCATTCTTGCAGAATACATGGCAAATGGTGACTCGGCATGTGAGAATATGACAAGGTGACATGTAGCAGGGGCACTGATGTGGCATTGATGATATGGCACACATTTTGAGGTAGGTGAGTTGGCAGAAGAGGACATGTGTTGCATTGTCACATTGTTGCAATGACATAGAAAAATGTTGACTATGTATGCAATAATGTAATAGTGTGACATGTGACAGAGGTGGTGATGTGGCAATTCATAGATTGATACTCCCAATTATGCCATGTGGTAGCCAATCTATGGATATCGCATTGTCACAAAATGAAGATGCTCACCCATTAAAGGATGTGACAATGGGAGGACCAATAGGATGATGACATGCAACACTGTGTCAAAGGCAGGAAAATGGTCAAAAAGTCAATCAAGATGAGACATGTGATGCTTATGTGGCAAAGGGGTCCAGGTTGTGGTGACATGGAAGTGATTGTATAGAGTTTGACCAAACAAAATGTGACATGTGTCATAGGCTAGTCAAACCAAGTTTGACCCTAATGTAGAAGGGAAGGAAAAATTCAAAAGTTATAAATTTTAATATTTTTCCCTCTCCAAACATACAAGCTCATTTAAATTAGATGAATTTTATATCATAAAGTTCAAATTTTATAATGTGATTTAATTTCTGCAAGAAATCAGGCCTAGAATAGATTCTTGAATATAGTTTTCAAATGGTTGTCTATGGCATTTTTCCTAAGCAAGTGTACATGGTGGAATTGTGTATTCATGATACCTTAATGCAGAGTGCTATTGAAGTAACAATGACCTATTCTAAACCCAAGAAATCACTATTAAATAAGCCCTCCACTAACATCCCATGTTTCCCTAACTACAACTGCTAAGATTGCTCTTAGATAGCATCTTACTGATAGTTCTAGAATGGGAGTATGCTATGAATGCATATCTACAAATGTCTATGCAAGTTTTATATAAAAATGTATATTATGTGAAAATAACAACACTAGAATGTTAAAAACATGTGCATATGTAAACCTAAATGATAATAAATGACATGAAATGAATGCTAAAATGGTATCAAAATGACATGAATTCACTATAATAACAATGCTAAAAGAGATGAAAACTCTAAATATTCCTATAGTGCAAATGCCTAAAACTTGGGTCCCTTTGCTCTTGAATTTCCCTCCTATTTATAGGATTTCAAAAGGGGTTGGGGTAAAGATTAGGATTTCACTTTTGACTAGAGGGTAATGGTAAAACTGTAAATATCTCATATGGCACCAAGAAGAAAAGTCGAACAAACTTGGTTTGTGAGGATAAATGAGGATTTTTCAGTTCTTTTAATTGTAAAAAGGAAGGTTTTCACTTTTGTGAGGATAAATGACTTTTATTGATTTAGTAAATGTTCCATTTATTTTCAACTTTTATCTTTTCCTTTTTCCCTTTTTCCTTTTTTATTTCATTTTATCATGTGAATTATTTTTTCCCTTTTTAAAGTTGATTTAGGTTCTTTTTTATTTGATAGATGATTTGATTGATTCATGACCTGATGTTACCATTGCTTTGAAAGTCTATTTGTTTTCCTCTGATTTTATCCTTAATTTTGCATCATTTGATCAAAATTGCATTGTTTTAGGTCTTCACCAATTTTTTAGGTGTCTACAAATGCCCCTTTTTGAGCTAATATGAGAAGAATATTAGTTCAAAGACTATCTTTTTAAAAAAAATCTTTAGGTCAAATTCTGATAACTAAATGTCTGATCGATGGTGTCTGATTGTCTTGAGGTTGATATGAAGCCTAATTGTTGATAATTTGTCATTTGATCATCAATGATTTGATGTCTAATTTTGTTTTTTGATTTGATATTGATGTTTTAAAAATCAATCATTTAGGATAACTTGATTGGATGCCCCAGTTTGATTTAATGTTAAGATTTTGGCTAAGGTAGAGCATTTTTTATATTTGAAAACTTTTGATGCCCTAGTATACTACCCCCTTAGAAATGAAATTGGAAAAATTAATTTGTAAAAATATGGATATTCTAATTTTATTTCTAAAAAATGTGGATGAAAATAATTGATAGTAAAAATGGGGTAGATGGAGGCAACCAAGTTGTTTTTAGAATAATACCCAATTCAAGAAAATGAGCAAAAAAGCCTTAATTGGGTGAGTAGGGTTAAAAATGTCATATAAATGCCCCAAAGGAGGGTTGAATAGGTCAAAATACCTTTTACCCTTGTCATTTTCACAATCCCTTTTGAACTTTGGTGATTTGGAGCTCTGAGCTAGCAAAGATGCTTGTCCCATTGCGAGTGCATAGATTCGAGAGGGGGCACTAGTATGAGTGGCCAGTCGACTATGGGGCCCCAGTAAGTCATCGAGATCCTCTATATTTTAAAAGATTTTTGTATTGTTACATGAATTTGTTAATTTTTTCATGGATTTCTTTCATGAATGTGTTATCTTAGATGTTTTAATGCATTTAATGTTTGTTTTAGCACATTTAAATTCTTGTGATGCATCCACCCAATAGAATATTACATTTGCATAATGAAGTAGCACATATCAGACCCTAGTTTAGAAATGAATTAGTGCATACACAAAAACAATAGTACACATGTAGCTTTCCATAGTGCATCTGAATGTTTTAGCACATATAAATAATTGGCTAGAGCATATGAAGCATGAAATAGCGCATATGATGTTTTAGGTTTTATTGAGTCTCATTGATGAGAAATGCCTTGTTGAAAGTTTGTGTTATAGTGCATATGCCAAATGTATGAGCACTTTTACATTGTGTAGCACTTATGTGTGTTTTGATAGTGCATATAAGAAATATGGTAGCACATTTGTATCTCATAGCACATCTGTTGAGTAAAATAATGTGTTTGATAAATTTAATAATGCATAGGATTTTCATAGTGCAAATAGTAGATAGATCAACACATATGCTTTATGAAATAGAACTAATTAAACTTGAAACATTGTTGATGGTTGTAATATCACATAAGATTATTTGAATAGCACAAATAGTTTTTGTAGCATTTATTTAGCATAAGATAACATAGAAAGCTAGAGTATGGGTTTATCTGATAGCGGTTCCTTGTAACAAGTCAAACAATAGGGATCATTTAGTCAAAAAATGATGTGTAGGATCAATCAATTGATATTTGATAGGTAGAAAATAGTGCCCTTCTTAGGATACCAAGAAGAGAAAATGAACATGCCCATCTTAGTATATAGAGTAGGACAAATTGACTGGTCCAAGATAGAAACATTAGCTGAATAGCTTGATTGTGAAATTTTATTGATGTAAGACAATCACTTGTGAGAAAAACTAACATCATTGGTTGATTGTTTGATGAAATAGGTACATGGGCATAGGTTCATGTTACAGGGATTGTACCCATGGCCATTTGATCTATTAGGTGGATTTTCCATGGTGGATCGATAGGTGATTGATAGATGTGCATTCACTTGTTTGTTATAGATGCCTCAGGTCCAAGTGAATAAAGTATTATTGATAGTTGTGGTCAAGTGGTCACACTTAGACCACAACACCTTCCACAAGTCACTTGGGGAGATGATGATATCACTAGAGTATATATACTAGATTCTTAGCATCTCTACAATGGGAGATCTTGTATATTATGATTAGACAACTTTCAGAGATGTCTTTGAAGATGATAGCATTAGAGATGATAGTGTTTCCTAGTTTTAGATCCTTCGGTATGAACCATTTCCTATATTGTTGGCATGATTGATAGGTGGATTTTTGTTTCTAGATAGGCAAGGACAAGGATGTCTAGTGGGATGAAGCCGGATTATCCAAGATATGATTAGTAGGGTATGGAGATTATCGTGAGGGAGCTATATATTAGCCCACCTCTATCATGACTTGCATCAAGTGGTATATTTAGGGGTGACTTCACTGTCACTAGGAGTTGTATTATTATAGATATGGTAATGGGAGCATCTTCCCATTTAATGGTTGATATGTGTGCATTAATGGTAATAGGATATCCCATATATATACGTATTCATGTGTGATCATGCAGCCCCATCTAGGAAAGATAGAGTATTGGCAGTAGATGTTGGATGACCTAGATGAGGTCGTATGGAGGCCATACCAGTTTAATGAGCCATGGGTCAAGGATGATGATGAAATAGTATACTTCTTTTGTCCTTGATTTTTTCTTGGTCAAGTGCCCTCAGATATAGACAGATTTTTTCTTTAGGAGGGCTATGAGATAGTTTGGTAGTCGGCAAGGCATGTTGCAAGAATCAACACATTATGCCTAGGTTTAGTTAGAGAGACCAGTATGGGGGCTAAATTTAGAGTATGATGCATTTCATGAGGCATTCTTGATGCAGGAAAAGGGTGAATAACTAGGGCCAAAGGCTCACCCAGCTATCCAAACCACCCTGCAAGATTTAACACAACGGAAGCAAACACAAGGAACAACAACCAAAGGAGGAAGAAGAAAGAATACTTTTATTGATTCATCAAAATATCTTCATACATGCCTAGTTGTAAGGCCTTCTAGGTTATGACCAATTAAAATACATTCATATACAAAGATCCAACAACAAATTTGCACCTTTTGTTCTACTCTAAAATCCTCTTCTCTAAACTTGCCTAACTCTAAGCCTAAACACTCTATTTATACTTGTAAAAATAGCTTACAGATCATTCTAGAACATTACATAGGAGGAAGGCTGACCCAATAATGGTCTGGACTCATCCCAAGAAAATATCTTAACATAAATGTCACAAATGAAATAAATCTTGCAAATCAATCCACAAAAATCACGTCCAATTACTGGCATTCACCATACACTGGATAACTCAGCACATGAGGAACACTCAGCATACACTGAGTAACTTGACACATGAAGGAACACTCGGCATACACTGAGTAACTTAGCACATGAAGAAACACTCAACATACACTGAGTAACTCAACACATGAAGAGTCACCCGGCATACACTGGGTAACTCGACACATGAAGGAATTGCTACAGTAACTCAACACATGAAGGAATTGCTACAATAACTTAGCACATGAAGGAAACTATATTGATAGGCACATGAAGAAAACTAAATTTCTAGGCACATGAAGAAAACTAGATTGGTAGGCACATGAAGGAACTACTAGGCACATGAAGGAACTACAACACACATGAAGGACTGTTAGGCACATGAAGAACTACTAGGCACATGAAGGACTACTAGGCACATGAAAGAACTGCTAGGCACATGAAGGACTACTAGGCACATGAAGGAACTACTAGGCACCTGAAGGACTACTAGGAACATGAAGGAACTACTAGGCACATGAAGGAACAACAAAATGAGAAAAATGATCAAGATAACAAGGCAACCTAGGATGCTCCTGCATCAAACAATCGGGGTTGAAAGAAATGATTCTCCTGAATCATTGAGATGTCCCAACCTGAGCTAAATCCAACTAAAATTGAGAAATCCATGAAGCATCTTTAATAGGTTTATTCTTCCACTTCACCAAATATTCATAGTAATCTTTTCCTCTTGTACTATCGCCAACTCTCTGATCCAATATCTATTCAACTTCTTCAATCTGCTTCTTAGGATAATCATCTAATACAACAACTTCATCCTCTGACTCATGATACTTATACAAATAAGCAATATTGAATATAGGAGATATATCCATGTCATTAGGTAACTCAACTTCATAAGCATTACCACTATCAAACTTCTTCAAGATCTTACAAGGTCCAAATTTCTTCATCTTTAGCTTACTGTATGTTCCAATTGGGAATCTTCCTTTCTTTAGATGAACCATCACCTCATCACCAACTTGAAAATCATGATTTCTTCTAGACTGATCAGCATTCTCCTTATACTTTTGATTACTTTGCTCCAACCTCAACTTTACTTCCTTATGTGAAGACTCCATAAAATTAGCAAATTCTTCTCCTACATCACTTTTCTTTTCTTCACCTGCGACATCTCTCAAATATGATATACCTATAGGATGCATTCCAGTAACAATCTCAAAAGGTGTCTTCCCTATACTCCTATTCATAGAATTATTATATGCAAATTCAGCTTGTGCCAATACCATCTCCCAATTACTCAGCTTATTCCCAACCAAACATCTTAGCAAATTTCCTAAGCTTCTATTCACCACCTCTATCTGTCCATCTATTTGTGAATGGAATGTAGAACTAAGCTTCAATTCAATACCATCTTCTTCCACAAAGTCTTCCAAAAGTAACCAACAAACTTACTATCTCTATTAGAAATAATAGTTCTTGGTAATCCATGCAATCTTACAATCTCTTTAAAGAAAAGTTCAACAACATGCTCAACATCTGATGTCTTCTTACATGGTATGAAGTGAGCCATCTTAGAAAATTTGTCGACTACAACAAATATGAAATCATACCCTTTCACTATCTTAGGCAATCCAAGAACAAAATCCATACTAATGTCAGTCCAAGGTTTCTTAGGGATAGTAATAGGTGTATACAAACCAGTATTTTGACTTACCCCTTTTGTAACTTGACAAACTCCACAAGTATTTACAAATTTTTGAACATCCTTATACATTTGTGGGCAATAATACTTCTCCTTCAGCAAACTCAATGTCTTATCAATTCCAAAATGTTCAGCTAATCCACCACTATGCTTTTCCTTAATTAGATTCAACCTCATAGGACTTCTAGGTATGTACAACTGAATAACTTTGAACAACATACCTTCTTGAATGAAATATTCATCATACTTACTTATGTAGTATGTCAGATTTGGTGCTCTACACTCTCTCCACACCTTAGAAAAATCAGGGTCAACATCATATAACTCTTTCATCTCATCAAAACAAAGAACTTCAACCTTCTTTTCAGTCAACAAAGAACGTCTTCTACTCAATGCATCAGCAACTCTATTAGTAACTCCACTCTTATGCTTGATCACAAATGTAAAACTCTACAAGTACTCAACCCACTTCATATGTCTTTGATTCAATTTATGTTGTCTTCCCAAGTATTGTAAAGCTTTATAATCAGTATACAACAAAAACTCCTTAGGAATCAAATAATTTATCCACTTCTTCAATGCTTGAACAATAGCATAAAACTCTTGATCATACACAGAATATTTCATTTTAGCATCATTCAACTTTTCACTAAAGAAAGCAACATGCTTAGCTTCTTGACTTAGTACAGCTCCTATTGCATTACCACTTGCATCACATTCAGCTTGAAATACTTTTTTGAAATTAGGCAAAGCCAATACAGGTAATTCAGCAACCTTTTGTTTCAAAGTTTCAAAACTCTTATCAACTCCATGTGTCCACTTGAATTCCTTTTTATCTCACCTCATTGTTTTAGTCATAGCATTACAAACAACACTGAAATTCTTTATAAACTTTTTGTAAAAACTAACCAAACCATAAAATGATCTTACCTCACTCACATTCTCAGGTGTAGGCCATTCCAAAATTTCTTTAACCTTCTTAGGATCCATCTTCCAACCATCAACCAAATCACAAATCCCAGATACACAATCTCTTCTTGCATAAAAGAACACTTTTTTAGATTAATCAACAACTTTTCCTCTTTCAATCTCTGTAATAATTGTCTAATATGCTCAAGATGTTCTTCCCTAGTTCTACTAAATATCAAAATATCATCCAAATAAACAATCACAAACTTACCCAAGAATCTTTTCAAAACTTCATTCATCAACCTCATGACAGTACTAGGTGCATTAGTCAAACCAAAAGGCATAACCAACCATTCATACAAACCATCTTTTGTCTTGAAAGCAGTATTCCATTCATCACCTTCTCTAATTCTCATTTGATGATAGCCACTCTTCAAATCAATCTTGGTAAAATACTTTTCTCCACTCAAACAATCCATTTTGTCATCCATCCTTAGCATAGGAAACCTATATTTCACTATTATCTTGTTAATGGTTGTGGAATTAGTACACATTCTCCATTCTCCATTCTTTTTGGGTGCTAATACAACAGGTACAACACATGGAATCAAGCTTTCTCTGATCAAGCCTTTCTACAACAACTCATGCACTTGTCTATTAAGTTCTTCATTCATTACAAGTGTCAATCTATATGGTGCTTTGTTTGGCAAACTAGCTCTAGGAATAAGATCCATACAATGACTTATACTTCTTATTAGAGGTAAACCATTAGGAATATCATTAACAATAATGTCTTTATACTCATTCAAAAATTCTATAATTTATATTGGTACTTGGCTATCACTATCTATTGTCACTCGGTCATTACTAGCTTCAACTACTTGGCCATTACCACCAACACTCAGTCCTCTAGGAACTATGGCAAAATAGACTTGATTCTTTTTCATTTCCTTTTCAAATTGTTTCCCATTAACCATTCAAATTTTTACAATAGTACAATTAAACTGATATATTTCTGGATTTGATTGTGTAAAGATTTTTACCAATCAAATCCAGAAATATATCAGTTTAATTGCTATGGATTGTGGAAATTTAATCTCTTTAATAGTACAATTAACCTCATCTGTACTTTCAATCAAAGATAAAAATTTTTGTTTCTTCCCATTTACCCAAAGAGTATATTGATTCAATCTTCCATCATGTACAACACATCTATCATATTTCCAAGGTCTACCCAACAAAATATGACAACAATCCATGGGCATAATATCACACAAAACTTCATCATAGTAATGTCCAATTTTAAAATTCACAAGGCATTTCTCACTCACCAATATCTTATGCTCATCTTTGATCCATGAAACATGATAGGGTTTGGGATGTTTTAGCCTTTACAACTGCAACTTTGTAACTAGCTCCTTTGATGCCAAATTTGTAGAAATTCCACTGTCAATGATCACTTTGCAACACTTTCTAGCCATCTTACATCTTGTCTTGAAAAGACTTTTCCTTAAAACAAGTTCCTCATCACTTCCCTTATTACATAAGGTTCTTCTCACCATCAAATTTTCTCTAGCATTAGGTCCACTTGGTGAACTCTCAATGTCTTCTTGAATCATAGCATTTCTAGTATTCTATCCACTTTCAGAGGATCTACATGTAAAAGATCTATGCCCTTCTTTGCCACATCTAAAACAATTACCATGAAATCCACCTCTAGAATAAGAATTACCTCTTCCTCAATAAGAATTAGTGCCTCCTTGGTAAGAATTACCACTTTTCCATTCAGTATTTCCTTTTTCATCATTCTTCTATTTGGATTTTCCTTTATCTTGCATAGAACTTTTAGATCTGTCACCTTCACCATAAGATCTACCTCGGCCTCTCTAGAATCTTCCACCTCTACTTCTTTGTCTTTGTTCATTCTTCTTTGTCAAAATCACCTCAGCCTTCAAGGTATTGGTATGCTTCTTCCACACTCTCCAACTTCACAAAAATTATTTCATCTTGTATTCCAGATCTCAATCCATTTATGTACCTTGCAATTTTCTCAACATCATCATCCACATGTCCAGATCTGATGTCCAGTCTATAGAATTCCTTAGTATATCTTTCATAGTAATGTTTTTTTGCTTCAAATTTTGCATCTTTCTCAACAAGCTAACTTGGTAATCAATAGGAAGGAATTTTTTCTTGACCTTGTTCACCATCTTTGGCCAAGTTTTGATCTTCTCCTTTCCTCTCCTTTGTTTATCAGTTTGCAAGTGCTCCCACCATAGTGACGCATGACCTTTCAGCCTAGTGACTGCAATCTTCACCTTTCTATTATCAAGAGTGTTTTCATACTCAAAGAACTTCTCCATATCAAAGATCCAACCAACACAGCATTGGTGTCTAGTTTTCCATCATAAGGAACAACTTCTACAGCAAGCTTTGAATTTTCCCTAGACAACACTCACAACAATCTTTCCTCATCTTGATCTTCTTCAAGTTTTGGATTATGGTTTGGTGATGTTGCTTCATCATCACTTAGATCATCATGGTGTGTTCTTATCCTCTGGGCTATCTCCACAACATCTAATCTGGCTGCAATTTGTCTCAACTAATCCAATATAGCATCATCAGCATTTGTTCTACCACGAACCATCTTTACAAATCTAGTTTCTACAAGATCATAACCCTCTACAAGTTATAGGTCAAATTCACAAATCTACCACCCTACAACCAAATCTGAATTAGGGTTCTACACAATCCAATATCCACAAGGATGAACCTCAAGCTTTGATACCAACTAATGCAAGCAAAGGGTGAATAACTAGGGCCAAAAGCTCACCCAACTATCCAAACCACCCTGCAAGAGTTAACACAATGGAAGAAAACACAAGGAACAACAACCAAAGGAGGAAGAAGAAAGAATACTTTTATTGATTCATCAAAATATCTTCATACATGACCAACTATAATGCCTTCCAAGTTATGGCCAATTACAATACATTCATAGACAAAGATCCAGTAGAAAATCCGCACCTTTAGTTCTGCTCTAAAATTCTCTTCTCTAAACTTTCCTAACTCTAAGCCTAAACACTCTATTTATACTTGCCAAAATGGCTTACAGATCATTCTAGAACATTACATAAGAGGAAGGCCGACCCAACAATGGTCTAGACTCATCCCAAGAAAATATCACATAAATGTTACAAATGAAATAAATCCTACAAGTTGGTCTATGAAAATCACGTCCAATTACTGACATTCAACATACATTGGATAACTCAGCACCTGAAGGAACACTCAACATACACTAAGTAACTTAGCACATGAAGGAACACTCAACATACACTGAGTAACTCAGCACATGAAGAAACATTCGACATACAATGAGTAACTTAGGACATGAAGAGTCACTCAACATACACTGGGTAACTTAGCACATGAAGGAATTGCTATAGTAACTTGGCACATGAGGGAAACTGGATTGCTAGGCACATGAAGAAAATTGGATTGCTAGGCACATGAAGGAAATGCTAGGCACGTGAAGGAACTGCTAGACACATGAAGGACTACTAGGCACATGAAGGACTACTAGGCATAGAAAGGAACTACTAGGCACATGAAAGACTACTAAACACATGAAGGAACTACTAGGCACATGAAGGAACTACTAGGCACATGAAGGAACCACAAAATGAACAAAATGAGTAGGATAACAAGGCAACCCAGGATGCTCTTGCATCAATTCCTATAGATGATAGAGACTCCACAAGTATGGGAATTGAGGGATAAAGAGGCTAATGCAAGGATGGAGGGTGACTATGCACAATGGTTTAGAGAGAACCCATTCCCAAGATATATGGAGGGTGAGACCAAGCTATAGTATTACCATAGCCACAAATTTTTGTATGGGGCCCAATGTAGAGACCAAGAAAGGTTACAACAAAGAGACTTAAAGAGGTATATGGACAAGGTCGGGCAACCATTAGAGGGGTACATGTAGTGGTTTAGGGTCTAGCCAACTAGAAGAGGATATGGGTTAGTGCAGGAGCAAGCAAGTTAGGGCTAGATTGCTAGATGATGTGTAGTTTATTCATTGGTAGAGGCCTCAGGTATAGGTCCCTATCTTAGGTGCACAACGTTTATAGCCATAGGGGTAGTAGAAGATACTACCATAGGGGCAACTACTACTAGAGTGACTAGTTGGTTTAGTAGACATAGAGGCTCAAATGACTTTTATGGAGGAACAAATGTGTGAGTTGATAAGTATAGTATAGGCTTTTATAGTTGTGATGACACTGAGGCTGCCACTACTACCACCAGCAAGGATAGATGGGGCTACCATGAGTTAGATGGTGACTGCTATTCCCATGAAACCAGTGATAGATGGTCCTCTAGATGAGAGGAGTGCCCCTAGCAAGCTGGGAACTCCTAATCATACACATACAAATGATGCAGGTGGTGAGACACATGGTTGATATTTGTATCATGTTGTATTGTACTATTATTAGCTTGTCATATTTATCATTTATGATGATGATCTTTTGATGTTGATATTTTTGACCTTCTAATGTTGATGTTGAAGTTGATGATTCAATCTTTTGATATAGGACTATTCAAGCTTTTTGATATTCAAACTTGTGCAATTGTTATATCATAGAGTTTATATATCTAATTTTATGTATGCATGTATGTGGTGTTGTGATTTAGTTTATATGATAGTTGTAGATGTTGATGTAATCATGAATGATTAATGTAGCATAGAGATGCATGATATGTGGATAGTAAATGTAGAAATGAAGTAGATAAATAAAATATAATGAAATGGAATGTATAAATGAAATGAAATGGAATTTGATGTATAAATGTAATGAAATGAAATAAAATGAAATGTGATGTACAAATGTAATGAAATGAAATGTAATGAAGTGAGATGTGATGGAATGAAATATGATGTATAAATGTAATGAAATGTGATGTGATGTATAAATTAAATGTAATGAAATAAAATGATATGTGATGAAAGGAATAAATGTGATGGAATGAAATGGAATATATTGAAAAATAATGAAATGGAATAAAATGTGATGATGAAATGGAATGTAATGTAATGACATGACATGAAAAAAGAACAAAAGAATGAAATGGATAATGAAAATGGTAATGAGAATGATAATGATGTGAATATAGAAATGTACTAATATGATAAAGATAATGAAATGGAATCACAACTTGAGCTAAAAGAGAAGAGTGAAAAAATGGAAGGCAATGTCAAAAATGAAATGTGAGTGTTTAGAGTGTGATATATGAGGAAGATGGAGTGTGATGAAAATGAAAAATAAAAAATGAATGAATGAAGTGGACATGAAATATATAAAAATAGAAATAAAGATGAAAATGAATAAGAATGAAAATGAAATGAAAATGAGGAATTGTAATGGATGAAATGATATGAAGAGAAGTAGATCAACTTTTGAGATTTGAAATCCACCGAAGAACCTCAAAGCCCTAGTGAGAAGGGTGAAATAGAGGATACATGGAATGTGATTAAAGATGGATAAAAGAATTGTGTTAGGGGGGAGTGGTGACCAAAATTGTTTTAGATTTGAAGGCCACACAATGCAATAGATGGAATAGATATGATGGGATAATGAAATGTGATGCATGATGGTGCTGTTGTGAGGAGACTAAGTCCATGATAGTTGAGTGTTAAAAATCTCTCTTTTGATGTTGATGTCTTTTGATATCCATTCTTGAGTTTTGTTTCCAATTTTTTGAATGATGTTGTGTAATCTAACTTGTGTAATCTTGATTTATGTGCCAACTATTTTTGTTTAAGGACCCAAGATGAAATGAAAACTAGATGAATGCAACTGATTGTCACTTCTTTTCTTTTCTTTTTTGTAATGAGATGCAAATTAAATATCATCATTGAGAACCTAGATAAAAGTGACATAGTACAACCACCACTAGCTTAGCTATGGTGATATGAATACCCTACATTGCTAAGAATTATGACCAAAACAATGTATAGGAAAGATAGGACAACCATTAAGAACAAAAACTATAGCCATAGTGAATGAAAACAAGCACACAAACTAATACATGTTAGATAAATAACCTCACCTAAGATATCATGCAAAAATGGTAAAGGTACACATGGCCTTCCAGATGAGAGGATTCACTTACAAGTAGACACCAATAATGCATGAAGTCAAAGGATCACTAGAGAAAAATAGTGAAAAACAAAGTCAAATAAAATATCATGATTTCATCCTAGTACCTCTAGTCAAGTACATCATCGAGGTACTAGAAGCCCATAACTATAGAAAAAACATTATTTGTGGATTAGTTGTGCTGATGGTTGTGTGCAATAGTGTCAAATTTGTTTCCCTTTGGATGCAACTATTGTAGAAGCCTGGTAATAAAGTGTGGGATGTGTAAGCAGTGATTCAATAGCAAGATCTAGTAATTTTAGTGGAAGATATATATCGATGGGGATTAGGGTGTCTAAATGTTAGAGCTGAATGGAAAGTGTACTTGGTATTGGTGCGGTGGGATGTATAGAGCAGATGTGTTGCAAGGCAAGTGAAGTGCAAGGCATAGTAAGTGATGGTTATTAATAGATGAGGAAGGTGTCCATGAAAGGAAGCACATTGAAGAAGTAGTGCAATTGTTTAGTTATTTTGAAAGCTCCAGTAAGTGTGTAGTTGAAAGCATGTCAAGCTCACCAAATCAGTCACAACAGGAGGGTGATGTTAGCTAGGGAGGATAGTGAGGCAAGGATGAAAGGAAAATCATATTTGATGGACCTCTGGGGAACCAATTTATCAGTCTAAACTTCAAGAATTAGTTTATGAGGGTGATGAATCAAGTCATGTGGGACTTTTCAAACACAACCTAAAGGTTCGAGAGCCAGGGCAAAAGAAACACCATTGTCAACATTAATGATGTTATTGGGGAGTGCAATGCAGCAACCATTGTAGGTGGTACTAGGTGATGAACTGATGACATAGGAAGGGAATAGTCTGCCTAAGGTGACAAAGAGTGTGTTAGAGACAATGCTAGAGGAAGGGGAAATGGGTTCTCCAAAGAAGGTTGTGGGAAAATCTTAGAGAGAAGTAGAAGATTTTAGGGTGGGTGAGGTGACAAGCACAGTAAGTCAATTGATTAGGCTTAGGATTCCAAGAAAAAAGTCAACAAAAGAGGAGGGGGATGGAATGAGTGTGGTGGAGCCATAGCTAGATGCAAAGGGTAGAGCACAAGTGATAAGTAAAGTAGAGGAGTTATGGAAAATTTTGGTTGTAGAGAGAGTCCATGCAGATAATGCAACGTAGGAAGTTGTATTTTTGCTAGGGCTAATTGAGAAAGCTTGTGAGGATGGAACTCAAATAGAAGTGAGGTGACTCCAAGTTGTGGTGAATTTTGAATGGGCTTGAGTGTGGTTGTTGGAAGTAGAACTACAAGTGGAATAGTCATGAGAAGAGGGAAATGATGTGGGTTTGCAAGCAAAGCAATCATGAGCACAAAGGCTGTAGAAATCACTGAAAATGGTGCAAGTGGGTTTAGAGAGTGCATAGATTGAATTGATGTTATTGTAGGTGTAGTCTAAGTCTTTTAGGGAGATAATTGAAAATTCAAACACTCTATTATTGTAGCTATAAGAGTGGTAAACATTGAGCGAGTCAAAGGTGAGGTAGTTACAACAATGATTGGGTGAAGTAAAAGAAAATGTGGAGCATTGGAGAATGGTGACTGATCAAATGCAACAAGAGCGAGATGTGGCCCAACAAGTGATCACTATACTAGGTATAAACAAGCTGGTGAAGAATGTATTTGTAGTTATGCAACAAACTATGAAAGTGCACTAGAAAGCTACCCATTATATGGGGCTTTATCACCAATCACTCCCCAATGAGAAGTGACAAGAGACTTAGTTTGTAAATAGGGAATTTACACAACTTCTAAACACTCAATTGTGTGGTGGGAGATTTCCAATTCCCATGGATTTCATATGGTTGTGAGGAGGATTGACACTAGGGGCCTCATCCTCTGGGACTAGGTCTATGGAAATGCCCCTAATTAGACATCCTATCTTGCCACCTTCCCAAGGGAGGCCAGAATAGATAGCCTACCAAATGTTATTTTGAATGTAATATCGTTGTGGTAATTATAATAGAAAAATAAGTTCATTTTTTTTTGTGGAAAGTAAAAGGGGTAACCATGGCTTGTGTTAATGAACAATTAGGATTGAAAATGTCGGAGAAACATTGTCATTTATATGTTTGATATTTTATGGATGTATTTTGGATTTTTTTGGAAATTTTTGGGAATATGTGGATGTTTTTGAAATTTTTGGGAATATTTGGATGTTTTTGGAAATTTTTGGGAATATTTAGAAGGTTGTCAATATCCATAAAAGAGGAAACAATGGGATATTTAGAGGAAGATTGACCTTCACTTTAGTGTGGGGTCTCAATAAAAGATGAGTAAAAACTTGTGTAATATGTTGAGAGTCATGGTGTAGAAGGTGGGAAAAGAAGGATGTGCTAAACCACAAATTGCAAGGTACAATTTTGTAAATATTGATAGCCTTTGTAAACAAGATGAAAGCCAAAGTTCAAATTTTTCTCTAGGTGTGTGCTGAGATAGATGATTACGGTGCCTATGAAAAGGCATTTGGGCCTATGGAAGGCTTTGATGGCCAAAAAAGGTGCTAGAGAGGCCTTGAAAAAGACATTTGGTGCCAATGAAAAGGCATTTGAGGCTTGAAAAGATGCTTGAGGGCATGAGAAGTCACTTTAGGGGCCCAAAAAGGATGCTTGGGCCTTGAAAATGGTGTGGGGATCTAAAAAGGAAAAATGGGACCTTGAAAAAGGTGTTTGAACCTAAAAAGGAATTTTGGGGGCGTAAAAAGGATTAAAAAGGTATTGAGGCCTAAAAAGGTGCTATGGGGCCTTAAAAAATGTTGGGGGCTAGAAGAGGCATTTGAGGGCCTTGTGGTCTCTCAAATGTATGCTTACTTATTCTAAGCCCGTGTTAGATGACAATGAAAGAGTCTAATTGATATCTAGGAATTTTGAGATAGCATTGATATATTTTTTTAAAGGTTGTTGGATAAATCATGGTCTCTACAACATAAATAAGATTGGAAATCTATTAGAAGTTGGTGTTCTTGATAGAAGCAAAGAAAAGGGACTATGTTAGAACCCTTTCAACTATTCACATTATGCTAGATTTTCCAAAGCCCAATGAGTTGTTTCAAGACATAACTACATTACTTCTTAATTAATGGATGCTCTTGTTTATTGTTTTTGCTGAAGGTAATAGGGAAATAAAATATGCCATAACCATTGATTTCATTTAAAACTGGTCGAGGTATGCAAACCTATCATGAAGGAGTAGCAATTATAGACGAACACTAGCTAGACATGAAATCAATGGATCATCAGATTAAAAAATACAAAATTAATTTATGAAAAATTAAATAGCCTATTTGAGATGAGTTTGCTATTGTTTGGCTTGATTTTTTGGCTATTTTTGAGATTTTTTTATTATTTATGACATTTTTTGAATATTTTGGACAAATTTTGAATGTTTTTTATTGCTTCAACTATTTTTGGTGATTTTTGATCCAGTGGGAAGAAAAGAAGGATGTAAGTGAGATTTTTTGGAATATGAAGATCCATAAAGAGCACATATAAAGTTAGGGAGACTAAAAGTGGGCTTGGAGAGCTACATTTAAGACAATGGAGGCAAAAAAGGAGTTTTGGGACTTCAAATTGATTTTATGAAGGCTAAAATGGATGTTGGGAACTATTGGCCATGGTAGATATTACATTGATTTTCTTGCAATTCATGTCTGCAATATCTTAGAACATAACCAAACTCCAAGTTTCCTCTGAGCTGCCTATCTTCCCTTTGTTTTTGTGTTGTTGGTTGTCTTTGCTACTAATAATTGTATCTAATGCCAAGAAACTTTTAGACTATAACCTACAAGTGTTTCTCAATTGGGTATGTGGGAAATGAACTCAACTATGCTAGGTAGTGTAGAAAGATGAAGTGAGGAAGCCACAAACAAGCATAATTTGTCTCAGAGAGAGTTGCTTCAGTCATGCCTTTTTGTCTCTCTACATTGAAGGGCTTGCGTTGTTTAGCAAAGTCCAGAAGTGTTATCTCTAGCTCCTTTTAAACCAAAGGTGATATTTCCCATTCCTTTTGTACTAGGTTTTTTTTTTTTTTTTTTAAATTAATGTTTTTTGATGTTTTTGATTTTTTTTTGGTATTTTCAGTGATGAGGTGCTTCCTCAAAGATTTATACATAAAACCTTTTGAGATGGATGTTGTTGATGGGCTCTACTAGCTCCTCTCCATCATAATCTAAGAGTCTATAAATACCAGTCCCAAAGGATTCTATGATAATGTAAGGACCACTCCAATTGGCCTCCCATTTTCCTTTCTTTTCCCTAGCTACCTGATTCTTAGGGTTTTCCTAGAGAACTAAGTCCCCAATTTGAAAGACACAGGGTTTCACCTTTTTGTTGTAGTGTCTAGACAACCTATTCTTGTGAATATGTTGATGTTCTTCTAGTAGTTCTAGTTGGTCTAGATGGGTCACTCTATGGTCCTCATCTGATAGGATATCATAGAGGGTAATTCTCAAGGATGGAATCTCAACCTCTAAAGGAAGGATGGCATCACAGCTATAAACCAAGGAGAAGGATGTGGCACTAATAGGTGTCTAAACACTCATCCTGTAGGCCTAGACATTAGGGTTCAGTTGTAATTGTCAATCTCTACCAATATCATTGACGAATATTTTAAGGATGTTGATAATGTTCTTGTTGGTAGCCTCGGCTTGGCCATTACCTTAGGGCTAATAAATTGATGATGAATGGTGTATAATGTGAAACTTTTTACATAACTTGTCAATAATTTGATTTTTAAAATAAAAGGCATTGTTCATTAGGATGGCATGAGGTATTCCAAACTGACAAATGATATGGTTTAATATGAATGAAGATATGTGTTTTCTTGTAGAGTCTACAAGAGGTTCCGATTCAACCCACTTGGTGAAATATTTAGTTGTGATGATGATCCATTTATGTCCACTAGAGGAAGTGGGTGGATGGCTCCAATCACCAGTAATTAAGAGGCCATGGTGTGGCCAAATGGTTGAGTTATTGTGCTCATGCATGAATAAGGTTGTCATGGATTTGACACTTTTTACAAGTTTTTACATAGTCAATAGAATCCTTTTCCATGGTTGGCTAGAAATAGCCCATTCTAAGAATTTTCTTTGCTAATGTAAACCCACTAGAATGTGACACATAGATGCCTACATGGACTAAATAAAGTATCATCAATACCTTTCCTATACAATGTATCATCCACCAAAGTGTAATGTGAGGTCTGTCGGATGAAATTATGCTTTTAGTTTTGTGAGAAGTTAGAGGGAATGGTATTATCACAGAGAAAGGTGGTGATGGAGTCATACCAAGGGGAATTAGGGGTTCCTAGATGGAAGATAATGAGGGATTTGGGTTGAGTAAACACAGGTTGAACCACCTCTTCTACTAACACTAGTACATTTGACCCCATTTTTAGACCAAAATTTTTGACCATCTAATAAAATGGGGTCAAATTGGTCAAAATTTTGACCAACATGGGCTCACATATATGGAAGGAAACATATATATTTTTGTTGAATACAAGCCCGTGTTGGTCAAAATTTTGACCAACACGGGCTCACACTATAAATACAAGCTCGTGTTGGTCAAAATTTTGACCAACATGAGCTTACACTATAGATAGAAGCTCGTGTTGGTCAAAATTGCTTACACTATGTCAAAAAAACTTAAAATCTCTTTGCTACCCTTATTTCATTCTTATGTGACCGGAAGACAGCTTGTGCAGTTAATTTTTTCCTTATTACATTTTGTAGTGCCAGGATTATGTGCAGAGGCAGGGTTTGAGGATTACATGCCAATAGTGTTTTACAGCTTCAGTGCAAATAGGGGTTTGAGAGCTTCATTGATGCAACCTCTAGAATAGTAAGGGTTCTTACCCTTATTTTCTTCATTAGAAACACAAACATTTTAGTTTAATCCAATGGCTTTTCTCAATCGTTTAATGCTTAATCATTTAATGTTTAATTCCAATCATATGAGCCCTGCCCTACTATCTATCACGACCCTAGCCAGGGCTTTCATCAAAAATCTGTATAACTCACACTATAGTAAAAGTTACCCAACCATAGCCTATAGTTCTAGTGGGGGCAGTGCTGGGGTTAATAATGGTTGGGCCCCATAAAATTTTAGGTGCCCCTAACTTGATCATTATTGTAGAGTTGCTCATATGACTGGTGAACTGACCCTACTCGAAAATTACTGCTACTAAATTGCCCTTTTGAAGTTAAAAGAAAAAAGTTTGGCTCATATGAAACAAACTTTTTGAGAAACTAGATGGGATGCTTAGACCATATTAGTTACCAGGATGAAAGGATGCTCGAACCATTTCTCGGATAGCTTTCCTTAGTCACATAAACTTCTGGATAGTTGTCTTCCCCCTCTGGGTAGTTGAGGTCCTTGATCAAATGCTCAATATCTAATGCCATAGAATTTTAGGACTGTCAACTGGCATCCCCACATTTCATATGAGATCATTTGAACATAGGGAGATCTCAAGAAAATAAATGATTTTAGAGATAACTAAAATAAATGTGAGTACTTCAAACTTATCATAAGAATGAAATCACTTATTATTTTCTTTTTTACGTTATAGATGATTTCAACTTTCAACTTCACCAAAAGACCAAGGATCCATTGAAATATTTCAATATTTTGAATGCAACTAGAGTTAGTATATTCTAGGTTTAAATGTGTCAAATTATAGCAATAAGATTTTTGTAGATACACTGCTGGATATTTTTGGTGTAGATATTTTTTATTCAATAGTTTGATTTTGTTGATAAGTTATCCTTCTCTAATTTATTTGGGCAGAATTATGTGTTTTTCATTCAATTTTCATTTGCATTGAAGGTATATTAGAATTATAGAGCACATTTTGAATATCTCATCTACTATTCTGTAGACTTCAAACCCCTATATTTTATAGTTGTATGTCCCTAAACTTTTGAAGCACATTTTATTCTATCTCAAAGCTTCAATATTGTTACATCTATAGGAAATAGTGAAGTCCAATCTTGGAAATAAAACTTCAATTGAAGTCCAAAATATAAAGCTAATGCCAAATTTGGCTATACAACTAGTTATCAGAATCATCATTATTTAGCATAGATTTTTGATCTAGATATTTTGATTTTAGCATGTCCCTATGTATCAGGTAATATTAGTGGTAGAGGAATCATAACAAATCAAATACTTAGTAATTAACATACATCTTTACATGGAAGTCAAGATGGATTTATGCTTAGGTCAAAAAAAAATTAGTAAGCTGAATTTCATCCATTATATAGATTCCTTATCAAATATTTGGAAATCATAGAGCACATCTTGTTAAAATGGCATTTGATGAATCCAAACAGAAAATTCCCTTCAGAATCTACGCTCTCTATTTTATTTTGAGATGAGGAATGTTGATCATTGCCTTAACAAGAGGACCTTGACTATGAATAATTTTACATACCAACAACTTATTTTCTTTGGGGCTCCTTTTATCTCTATGGTAAGTTTACACCTTTGATCCCTGCTTCACTAGATTGAAATTGCAAGCAACACATTCTAGGGTCACTGTATGGAAGCTAATATAATGCAATAAACTCAATTTGCATGATTGCTAGCCATTAATGTGGAAGCCTAATTTCTCCTCACTTCTAAGATCAGAATAACAACAAATTTAGTATTGAGCACAACATTTTACATGTTACAAATTCTTTTTTATCCATTGATACTTGTAACTAGTCTCCTTAGGGGAAGTGGTTGTATACACATCATTTAAAACATATAAACTATTGGCATGATAACCATCTACAATTAGTTTGTATTTAAAAGCTATTTAGTTTTAATAAACTAGGGTAATGCATTAGCAATGAGTAAGAGTTTTGATAGTTATCTTCATTTTACACCATAGGTTTAGTGTTCAAGCATGTAGCAATTCACAGTTTTTATACTATTTTAATTTTTTTAAACTGTTGTTAATAGAACTAAAATTGAGTTGTTTATTCGTAAATCTATATTCTACAACTCTTTAAAATAGTTTATTTTCATTCAGAGGGTTCCCAAGATACTATGCAATAACCTATTTGTAAGTTGCAATAAAAATTTATTTGTCATTCTGTAGAACCAGAGTATACTTTGTCATTCTGCAATAAAGATTTATTTGTCAATATTTTTTGAGGTATTTGTCAATAATAACCAATTGGTTAACTCAATATCATTCTTGAGTTCAAAGCCACCTTCATAGTATAAAAAATAATTTGGATACATGTTTACCTGTTTGCTCTCTTATAGATCATGAATAATTTGGGTTTTTACTCTTGTTTGTTCCTTGGATGGGAATTTATTCTTTCTTTTTCTACCACAAATAATGAAGAGGGTGAGTATTTTACTCTTTTTTCTTCCTTGCAAATAATGACTATGAATACTAGTTTACTCAACTTCGGAAACCTCTCTAAAAAAAAACTGTAGGAAGATAGATTGAAAGCAAAGCTTAATTTGGTTGATACACATTGAGCAAGGATTTTGGAGTAAGGGACTATAAAATATTACTTTCTTAAAGGTGTGTTTTTAGAAATTGTGGTTTGAAATTTGTTTCTTTTGATTCCCTTAAAATGTCTAACAATTTATCATTATAGAAACAAGAATCTCAAACAAAGACTTCCAAAGTACTTGAATTATTTTCTCCTATTAGGGATCTTGAGACTTGAGGTTTGAGGTCACTAACATGAGCTTACCCTTAAATTCTTGCATGTTTAGTAAAACTTTGATGGGGATTCCTAGCTCAAACCTTGAAATACCAAGAACCTTTGCTGCTTAGCTTTAAGAGTAGGAGAACATGGGTTTTTTTGATAAAATTTTAAAGTTTTCCTTTTAACCATGTTGAAAGTTGGCTGCTACAGGGGACTTTAGGACATCTCAGAGATAGCACAAGGATATTGGGGATGGGCTTGCATCCCCTTTGGATTTCCCAATGAGGAGGATTCCTAGGAGACATCCCCCAGGGGTAGGACGGAGTGTGTCCTGTCCCTATCCCTAGAACATCCCCTTTCACTACACATAGTATAAAACATTGGAAGGATCAACCATAAGAAAAATTTCAAAATAGTTCATTTGATACTCAAATAAAAGTGTATCAAAATATTCCTAACAATATGGCAACAACACAAAGTGTTTAAAAATTACTTTCAATATTCAGGTCCAATCTATCTCTTCACCAATGATTTAGATTAAATCATTCTACAACTTTACACCAGAGTCTAGACAACTTACCTATAATTATGAGTATATGAATACACCGTATCTCCATTGCTCTAGTCAAGGATTAATGTCTTGATTCAACTAGCATATTGAATGTGGCAGAATTATGAACATGATAGTCAACCAATCAAAACTATTAGCCCAGGGCTATTAGAAAAGGTCAAAATTAAAACACTCTAACTATTGCCTCAATACATAGTTTGGAATCAGTAATGAATGATACCAAACATCTTCCATGAAGTTTCAATAAAGCTGCAGCGTACTTATCACCTAGCTGATTTGATAGTAGTGTGTGCTAAATGCTTCAATAGTGTTTCAAACTTCCTATTTGTACATGCAGCCAGAAGCATGATGGTCTTACATCTCTAAAGGATATATAAATAATAGTCTCAACTAATGACAATATTAACAAGACACTAGATAGTATATAAATGTACCAAATTCCTTCTTGTGAATTGTCCATAAAGATAAACTTCCAAATTTATGATACTCTCGTTATCCAACATACACATTTTGCTTAGAATCAAAACAAATAATTTTACAAAAGTCCTAGAACTGGGGTCTAAAAAGCCAAAAAAATCACTTAATTAGAGGATATAGAAACTTATTGATGTATGTTCTGGACAACTTGGCTTTTCAATTGGGGATCTAGGTCCCTACCTAAATAGCTAGTATGATCAGGTTCCCATCACAAGATATTGGCTATATCGACTGGGATGCAGACTCTTATTTAGTAGCAATATTGACCAGGTTACTTTGCAGGCACTCTAGCATTGTATAGGTTTTTAGAGTTCAGATTTCATTCTTCTGTTATCTTGGCTTTCTTTATGTATGTTTTATAATTGTAGTGACACCATACATGCACACACATATCACAAACATGGTTGTTACCACAAAGATAAACACTCACGTTGATGACAATATGTCATGGGGATCACTTGGATTCATACTACATGACAAATTTAGGCATAACATTGTGCTCAATGAACCACATTCATGGGTTCCTTGAGAGGGGTATTGTCCATGGGGGCTAACTTGTAGGCTCCATACTTATAAGAAAAAGGTGAAAATATATGGCCCCAGCCAGTTGGGCCGAATTTCCTTCTTTGACTAGGTGACACATTTACATTCATTTGGATTTGCAAAGAATGAGATTACCTACCTTAAAGTTCTGAGAGTGCTTTCTAATAAGCTCAAAAGCATAGAGTATGTTCATCCAAAATTTTTAACTCATGCAAATAATTCAAACTATTAGTGTCATCACCAATCACTCCTTTAAGGGAGACACAAAATGATGGTATCTCTGGTTGAGGGGCATGATAGCATTGGCTCTATATACTAGGCTATAAGGAGTAGATCATGTATCTATAGAGACACTAGTGCAATAAGCCCAAAAATCATAGGTTAATTGGGTATACCAATCTCTCCCATTCTTAGTTACAAATGTTTGCAATATTTTCTCAATGGTCTTGTGAGAGGCTTCTGCCTAACTATTGGATTGAAAATAATAAGGTATAGAGAAGTGATGTAGGACACAAAATATTTCTGTAACTATTTTACCTCATTTAAAAAATATGTCCCATTGTTTGAGACAATAGTGGAAGATAAACCAAAATGAAATTAGATATTGTCTAGTACGAATTGATAGATAATTTCAATGATGGTAGACCTTAATGGGCCCCCTTCCACCCATTTACTAAAATAATATGAGGTCATGATGATAAAAATATGGCCTTTAAATAGTGGCAAAGATATATTTCCAATTATATCTAAACCCCATGTCTAGAAGGGCCATGGAGAGTTTTGAGCTTAGTGAGTCTATCCAAGAGCTTAAATTAAATTTCTATGTTGTTGACATTGTGAGTACTCTTGATAAATGAAAAGGATTCTTTCTCCATCATTTTGTAATAGTATTGAACATGAATTACCTTTTGAACTAAGGCCTTACCACCTATATGTCCTCTAGTGGGGCCTAAATGAGCCTCTCAAAAAATGAGTGGTATCTCATCCTTGGTTAAGTATCATTGGAGGAGACCATTATAGGATCTCCGATACAAAACATTTGACAAGAAAAGATAGAAACCAAAGAGTTTTCTTATCCTAATATAAGCATTTTCATCAACTCTATCAGGGAATTTTTTTCTCTTCAGATACCCATAGATGCCAACAAACCATTCTTCTGAGTCTACATGTACACAAATGGGATTACTAAGGCTTGGCAATTCTGATACTACATGAGATCTCAACACTTGTAGCAAAAATTGATATGCATTAGTGATGATTTCAGGTTAGACCAAAGAGGCTACACTAGCCTTTGCATCCGCATACCAATTTTCTCTTTTTGAAATACTATCTATGGTGTAGTAATAGAATTGATTAAGATCAATGGTAATTCTATATACTGAGACAACCTAGATTGGTTCACCTTAAGTTTTTATTGGATTCACTATCAACATACAGTTTCTATTTATATGAAGGCTTTTAATCTCTATAGGAATCATGACATGTACCCACATGATTAGGGCTTTGTACTCAATGATATAATTTGTCTAGTGGAATTCTAGGTAAAAGGAACGAGGAATTAATTTTCCTTCAAGGGATGTCAAAATATCAAAATAACTAGATTAAAACAAGTTTATTCATTAAAAAATCATATGATTTTTCTATTAGATCATATTTTTGTTCTAGATTGGGCTATTATCTCTATAAAAAGAATCTTAGACCTATTTGAAATTGACAAGCAGTTTTTGCTACATTTTGAATGATCAAATATGAATAGTGTAAAACTTTTAAGATTTTGTTTTTAGCTCATCTGCCACACGCAAGAGATGGTTGATGTCAATCAATGGATAATGTTAAAGAAACTTTAGATTTGATGTAAAATCACCAGCCAACAAGCAACTTCTTACACACATTAGCATAGCAAAGCATATGCGGAGTAATATGTCCTTCAATAATAGAGTAGGCAATGCCCAATCACTAGATAGCCTAAAATTTTATGCAAAATGTGATACACCTCAAAAGCATTGACTCAAGATCTCCAATATGCCAGTATCATTTATTTCATTATCAAAAAAATTAATAGAGCACATATTTACTTTATTTAGTTTTTTGGGTATTTGACAGCTTATAACTTTTGTAAAACTCTGATTGAAACTTTGTGTAAATGATTAATAGAAGATTCTCTCTTTCAAATTGAAGATAGAATCATACCATAGGCCCATAGGGATTGCTTAGAAGTGAGTCCCAAATCCTTAGAATATCAAGGAATTTAAACTCTTGTGTGAACAACAGAGTAATCCACCTGAATGCATAAAACTAATGGTTAACCTGCATAATACAAGCAAGAGGAAGCATGCTCCATTATATCTTTTCCATAAAATAGTATTTGATAAATGTCTAATGATTTCCCATCTAAAGGATATCTTAACATAGATGAAAGGTTAGGTTTCTTCTGTAGGATAAAAGATCACTCTCTTCAAGACACCACCTTTAGCCTCTCTCATATGACTGGTTCGAAATGAAGAATGTAGATCTGTACAAGTCCTAGTCTATGGTGATTTGGGAAAATTATGGATAGTCTCTAGAAATAGAATTTAAAGAAAAAATACAATGAAAACAACACAAAAATGTAATGTGTATCAAAATAAGACTCATTTTCCTATGAAAAAACATTATTGTGTTGTAATGGTAAAAATCAAGCAGAAGATCTTCTCCTTTATGTTCAAAGTTTATGCTAATCTATATTTTAGTCTTGAGGGACCCTTAACTACTGAATCTTGGATAATTATTATTCAATTGTAGGAACATGTATTCATTTTCTTATATGTTTCAGCTTAACTTACTTAATGTTGTTAGGATTATTTTGTGTTAAATCTTATTGATACACAATCATTTGGATTGGAATGCTTAGGACTCTAGCTACAATTCTAAAGAGGAATTATTGGAGCTTGCTTTCATGCCTTGAAATCATTCCACCTTTAGCTCTCGACATCTTTAAACTACAAGACAACACCACTTGTCAAACATTTGTCTTTCATATTTCATCTAAAATCAAAATGCTAAGAAGCAAAATCCAATGAAGACATCCTACTTAGATGATTTCTATGAGTATAATATCTATTCTTTAAATACAATTTGCATTCTATGGTTTCTAAACAAAATGAGAATTTCAATTAGAACACATAATCACAAAATTCATCCAGACTATTTTCTCCTTAAAAAAGATATCTAATAGCTCCTTTCTCATTTATGGATTCCCACAAAATATTTATCAACACTTACCTTGTTTCTTGTAACAAAATGCTGCATTTCTAAACTCAGATCTACAAGCATTTGAACCCTCCAAATATAATATTCCTTCATAAACTCTAAGTTTAACACTAAATCCATTTGAGTTTAGATATCTCGATCTCTAATTTCTTTTCCAAAATCATCCTCCAAGGTGAAACTCGCCAACCTGCTCTTCTTATATGCTTATGGAATTATTTTAGATGTTCCAAAGAATTTCAACATCCAACCTTTATAGGCGTTTGAGTCCTAAATTCACATCCCTTGATGTTAGGCCCAAATGGTCTTAGGATTAAGTTTTTTAAAATTATACAACCACCATGAGGCCAAACTTGCATAAGCTAATTGATTTGTAATTAAGTGAAATCTAAATTCTTCTTTTGACCCTTAGGCCAACCCACTCAGGCCTATTTTTCAACAAATTTCAATTGCAATTATTTCACGGCTGAAATTGTAATGATCTTAGGCTCACAATTTTTTGAAATTTACCCATCTTTTGAGCTCACATGTTCTTGATTGAAGATTGCATTAATATGTTATGATCTTTTAGTCATCTTCATTAGTTGATGCATTAATCACATTAGTCATTGCTATCAAGATTAGTCATGACATGCTAATGTTAGCACCTAAGTAATTTTCACCTTGTGACATCTCTATGAGGCATTTTTCAAATAACTAAGATACAGTGTCTATAAATCCACATTTTGCAAACATCTAGGCCTTTAGAAATTATAGGATCATTTTAGTTACATTTGAAAACATTAATCAACAATTTCCTTATGTGCAGATATAAACATTAACTACAACATGTCCAATTTATTTGTAGATATATTTTCTTGTGAAGAAAGACCACGCCTGACAATATGAACCCAGAAAAAAATAATGAGACAATGGCTACATTGTGGGCTTAGTTCCAAAGAAAACCTGATAAATGTTATTGTCCTTGCAAAAAGTGTAAGGGCTTAAAGAATTAGAGAATTCTAATAACAATAGCCCAGAGTCATTGTAGGAAACATGGTCATGTTGAAGGGGGCCATGATTTTTGTCCATTGTTGAATGTGGATTTCCTATTGGAGGAACATGGAGGTGTGAATATTGAAGCTGAGGATAACACTCCCATGGAAGAAGATGATAATGTGCTAGAGGACATGATTGAAGAAGATGGTATTGGGGCAGGTGATGAAGAGGCTTACAATGATGGTATTAGCAAATCTGATAATGATGATGAAGATGGTCTTGATATACCTTTACTTGAGAAGGCACATGAGCCCTTATACGAAGGCTCCCAAACAACTCTACTCTCGACTATAGTGTTGTTGGTGAACTTAAAGGTTATGAATGGTATATCCAATGTACCAATGTCACGTATGCTGAGGTATGTCATTTTTTTCATCTTCAATATTAGCATACAATTACTATTCATTAATTAACAATACATATTTGTTGTTGTAGGTTGATTAGTGAGTTTTTCTTACCACCATCAAACATTTTGCCTCATTTGTACCGAGAATTATCTAACATTATGGATCCTATTGGAATGAAGTATCAGACAATACATGCATGTCCTAATGATCACATTCTATATCATAAACAACATGAATTTGCAATAGAATGCCCTGATTGTCATATTAGTAGATATCGATCAGATCAAATAACAAAAAAAGTGTCTCACAAGGTTCTTCGATACATTCTCATTATTCCACGTCTTCAACGATTATTCAGGTGTGCTAGCTTGGCACAATTTATGGATTACCATGCACACAATAGAAGTTAGGATGACATTATACGAATGCCTTCTGATGGTTTTGCATTTAAAGAGATAGAAGAAACATGGTCACACTTTGAAGAAGAACCTTGTAATATGAAGCTTCCATTTGTGGCAGACAATATCAATCCATATGGAGATATGAGATCTATTTACTTAGTGTGGCCTATTTTTGTTATTAACAATAACATTCCTCCTTGGATGTCCATAAAGAGGGAGCACATAATGTTGTAAATGATTGTGCGAGGTATTTTTTCATTTTATAGTTATCTAAATTAATTTATAAATAGTGCATGAAAATGGTCATAATAATTATGTAATGTTTATGTTCATTCAATTTCTAGGTAAATACCAAGTTAAAGATATGAACATGTATATTGAGCCCCTAATTGACGAGTTGTTGAAGTTATGGAATGGTATCACTATGTATGACATTTCTAGACTGATAGGACATCAACAATTTCAATTCAATGCAATGCTTGTATGGACAATACATGATGTCCTTGGGCTAACTCATTTTTATAGTATGTTATATTGTTAAGATCACATAGTTTTGGTCTATTATAGTGCTTACACATTACTATTGAATTCTTAAGTTGTGCATGATAATTGTACATGATCCAATTATACATGATATTTTAGGTCTTCAGACAAAGGGAAAATTGGCATGTCCAATTTGTGGTTCGAAGATGAAATCTCATCATTTAAGAAGTTTAGGAAAGTAGGTGTTTGATGAGTTTAGACACTTTCTCCACAATAATCATAGGTATCAAATTGCCGAAAAACATCTTTTCAATGGGAAAGAAGAGACATCATCAAGGCCATGAAGAATGACACCTCATTTATGGAAGTTGAAATACGATCGACTAAATCATCGAGGTAATGTCCAATTTGACATCTGAAGTTTAAAATTTGTATTTCGATATTGTCTTATATTTACTAATACTATAATTGATGCTTGTGAAGGTTGTCAAGGCATCAATGACCAACTTCTTAGAGGAATGAAAAGTTGTCCTACTCAATTTAGTAGGTTACCATACTACAAGGATCTTCCAATCACGCATTTGTTTGATACTATGCATATTGGAAAGAATGTAACAGAGACACTATGGAAAATGTTGGAAGGAAGGTGTGATAGAGAAAAAATTTCCAAAATTTGTACTGACATTCATGAATCCAATCATGCACTAAAAGCTTTCATTGAATCAAATAGAAATGGAGACCGCATAAATACAAGTGCCCTTCCTTGGTTATTAACGGAGCAACAAAGTGATGCAATAAAAGAAGTCATAAAAAAAGAAAAATTTCCAACAAGATTTGCTGCAAATATAAGCACTCTTCTATCAAAGAAAGGTGATTTTGGGCCAAGGCTGAAAACACATGATTGGCATACCTTTGTCAAGGTAAGTCATGTTCTCTATTTATAGTATATTTATAAGATTGAATGTACTACCAATTGCATTTTTTAATAATATATTGAAATGATCATTTTTTAATGATTGTAGTTCATCCTACCTCTATCCCTTCCACAATAGTTTGACAACAATATTTAACAAGTTATATATGATCTTGGAAAATACATGACGTTAGAAGTGTTTTTTCTTAGATTTATAGCTTTTTATCTGAAATCTATTGTATAATTTTATTTGAAATATCGTTTACATCTTTTTGCATGTTGAATCTCTTTTAGGTGGTTATCATCTATAGAAATTGATAAAAAAGATGTAAAATATTGGAAGAGAAAAATTTCATAGCTTATGTGTGAAATGAAAAAGTGTTTACCTTCAACATTTTTCAATGCTCAAGAACACTACCTCATACATCAAGTTGAGGAGATTGAATTGTGTGGACCTGTACAAGCTAGATCAATGTGGATGGTTGAGAGGCACTTGAAATTTATGAAGGGTTTGATTTGACAAAGAGCACATCCTGAGGGTTCTATGATAGAGGAATATATGATATATCAGACCATGGTGTACATTAGTGAATATCTTCCAAAGTTTTCAGTAGATATCCATGTAGATCGCATTTGGGATCCCAACTCTAATGACAAATTCAAAGGGGAGTACCTGACAGGGAAAGGTAGATTGAGGAGGGTGAGAGGTAATTATAATTTTTTTTTGTAATTTAATAATTCTTTTCCATCATCAATATTTATAAATTGTTTTTAATTGGTGTAATTGTCTTCTTTATACTTGGTCATGAGTGGGATGCACTACACTTGTATATTACAAACAATCTTGATTGGATGATAGTATGGATTGAACAGTCTCAAGAAAATGGTCACTCATTAACATGGGATGGTGTTGCATCGTTGGTTAAAGAAGCTCATCGTAATGGAGATTCCAATGTTACACCAATGGTACTTGATCTAATATATGGCTTAAGAGATACTGAGGTATGCATAAGATTACTAATCATGAGACATAAGTTTAATATCAACTCATAGATCGATGGGAAGATTCTTGACATGTTTGCATAATTGCAGGTCAAACACCACAAAGCTATGTACTACCATGGCTATAAATTCTGCACAAAAAAGATAGATGAAATGAAGAAAACGTGTGATTCTAGGATAAGTGTTGTCTTTGCGGTCACCAATATTTCATCTAGAACTAACATACATCCTCAACAATATGAAAATTGATACTATGGAATTTTGGATGATATACTTGAGTGCAACTTTAATTCATTCAAAATAGTTATATTTGTCATCAAATGGTTCAAATTATGACTGAATTGAAATGATCCTGATAGGACTATTATTGAACACAATAGTGGATTTACTATGATTAATACAAGGTCATTTGAGCTAGTTGAAGATGAGCCCTATGTTCTTCGAAGCCAATTCGAGAAAGTGTTTTACTTTGGTGTTCCACACAAACTAGGTTGGTCATTTGTTGTTAGACATGACCCAAGAGGAAGGCCAATAAAGTATAATGTGATCGAAGAAGAAGATATTGAAGAAGAACAAGAAGAAGTAAATGATTATCAGGAATGATAGTTACCTAGTGATGAACAAGAAGAAGATGGTGATGATTTTGGTCATTCTGATGATACTGGTGATAATGATGATGATGATGTTGATGACAATCATGATCATGGTGATGAAGATGGTGATGATCATGGCGATGATGGTCATGATGATGATGGTGATGAAGATGATGATGATGGCAATGAAGATGGTGGTGGTGACGACGATGATCAAAGTGGCAAGTACGATGATGGTGATGATGATGATGATGATGACGACATGGATGAAGATCATGATGATCAATGAAATGTCTAGGTAGGATCAATGTCAATTTTTCTTTCCAAACCATATGTGCACATATAAACATTAAGTAGAAAATGTCAAATATTTTTTTAGATATAAACATTAGTTACACTAAATTTTTAACTGAAGACAAATGATTTACATATACAATCTACTTTATTAGTAATATTTTTTTTGGTAAGTCTATTACATTAATTTTACTGCTGATTTCTAAGACTTACTAATTTTTTCACAGGGAAATATGGATGCACCATCTCAGACACCTTCAATAGAGGTAAACATTAATTATTGTAAATTTTAATGTTTATATAGAAACAAGTGTCATATTATTATGTTCTTTTCTTTATGGATTTGGAGTTATTTTGATGAAATTTTACTAATATTTGATGTCACAAATGATAGGAAAAATCTAGAATGATCGCTGATCAAATGTGATCTGAAATACAGGTGTCATATCTACATGACATCGCCCTTAGTATTGACCCTGTGTTCATCACCCAACAAATAGTGCAAAGATACACTGATGAACTTGTTAACATTCTCATCGAGGGTGATAGAAGTGAGGAGAAAGAGGCACTGAGAACAAAATTTGACCATAGAATCCAATCTTTGAAGGTAAGCAGTAATTCGACTAAAGCTATAATAGAAGTTCACTAGATATTAATATTTTATAGTATCTTATGGATCATGATCTCTAATTTTGTTTGTTCTTGTATAGACATATGTGCCAGTTGTGACATTACATGGTGAACATGGTGAGGGTTGTCACCCACAACCTTCGTGTAAGTAACACTTTGTTTGTTTTGATCAACATTATAACACTTACCTTTTTTTGTGTGGATGTTTCTAGCTAGTATCCCATTTGATCTTTATCCATTGCAAATGTCTTTGCTAACAATATTATATTCTTCATCTCATGATGAAGTGGGGACTCCTCCTTCAGTTGGCAGTCCATTATTGCTTGGTGCATTGTCAGAAACAAGGACCATGCAAACATCCTCGTCTATGCCCACTAGAACTGGTAAAACTTTGTTTTGCTATATTTTGTAATGTGCTATATTTTGTAATGTATTTCTACAAGTTGATGAATAACAAAGTAGCATATCAGTTCTTAAATGATGTCTATAGAAGCCTGCATACACACAAACACATGCATACACACACCATGCATAAATACATACATACATATATATATACCCACACATAGAGAGACATGGAGATAGGTAGGGAGGTAGACTTTTAGTTTTTTCTTGTATACCTTTTCCTCATGACTTCTCATCTGCACTTCTAACATTTTTGGGCTCATGACCCTTGACTATTTCTCCCTGTAATATGTTGGTACAAGAGCACACTTATATTTACTCATCCCAAACAGATAGGCTAGAATGCATATTATTATGCCTTGAATTCTTTGGCCTGTCAAATACTATTGCTTCAAATATACTCGAAACTTATGGGTCATCTGGATGCTTTTGTGATGCATTTACTTTTTAGAATTGCCTTGAATAGCACAATCACTGATCTGCATTTTATTGAAAGCAAGAAGCTCAAGCACCTAAGGCATTTTTCTTCATACAATATCCTTACACATAGGAGCTTTAAGCTTCGAAGTATGTTTTCCATTATGTTGTAGATGATTATGTCATTAAAGCTTACAAGTAAAATACACTCTCAATTCTATAAGATTATAGTTGCCAATTTGAACTACTTTACTAATGTTCTAGATTTTTTAGCCCATTGGTTATACTTCTCTTTCATGCTAGGCTAGAAGTTATCTCCATTCATGATAACAAATATTCATTTTAGAAACTTTTAGTTCCTTTGTATTGTGAAGCTCTTAAAACTCAGGAGACATTTTTTCTCATTTTAGCTGTTATTACTATGAATTCAATTTGAGTTAAAATGAGGTTACTAAAGCTCTTGAACTTTGAATGCCATCTATGGTGAGTAAGCTTCCTCATTAATCTTTTTCTGTAGTTTCTACATGCTATACAATGTCACAGTCTTGACATTGATTTTTTTGCCAGTTATTGTATCTTTTAGTAATTCTGGTTTGGTATGCTCATTTGTAAGTGCTGATCAAAGAGATGTCATTTGGATTATATAGATTCCTCTTGTTTTTCAGATGACATTTGAATTATATAGATGTCTAAATTTAGTACTGCTAGTGATTTGCAGCTAATAGAATAGGAGTACTCAACATTGTCAATTTTGGAGGATTGAATTTATGGAGCTTTAATTGGCTCATCATCTGCTATAGATTCTAAGATTCTTGTACTGTAAGTTATTTATAGCTAGTGTGATAGTTCAAGTTGTAAAGAATAGTGATACAAGTTATTTGTACCTTAAGGTTACATTTTACTACATTTCTCTTGAGGTTTATGGCATGCACAAACCCTTTGATTTCATTATTGTGGCAGCCATAGTTCTCTAAGATGCAAGTGTGGTATTGCATACTTGAACTAGTTGGTCTTATTTATCTATATTTGTGTACCTTGATCATCATTGAAAGTCAGGTTGATTTGTTTGAGTTGCAACTGAATTTTCCTATTTCTGATAGTAGACACAATTTTTATGTTAAGTGCATTTGTGGAGTGAATTGTAGTGTTAGCTAATTGTCAATATTCATTTTTTATGAATGGTCTATGAATGTTAGAGGTGGGGTCACTTTTCCTAGGTGTTCAATCAAGTGCATTTATATGCACATATGATTGGTTACGTTGAAATTGTTTCCTCAACTTAAACCTAGGGCATCATTATTGTAGCAAAGAAAAATCTAATAAAATACATTATTATGATGATTTTTGATCTCCTTCAGCAGCCCTATACATTTTGAAAATATAATTCTGAAAGTGACAAAAGGACCTATTTCCTCAGTTTACCACCTTGCTCACTTCAATTTTTGAATTTTGAACATTGCATATTGTTTCTTCAACACAAATGTGTGATTGCACATTTATACCCCTTTCAAGGCCTTTCTAGTTTCAAATTTCTTCTTATATGGGTTATTTGGTCTCTTTGAATGTATTTCTTGTAGATTGTTTTCTCCCTTCCTGTATTAAGAGATATCTAACATTAACCATAAATAAGGTTACTCCTAATGTATATTTTCCTCAAACCATACTTTTTTGGAGGAAGCTATTGTCGTCTGTAAATCTTGTGAACACGTCGAAAGATTTTCCACATCATTCAATTTGTGAATTTCTATGTCAAATAAGTTGGATAATTGACAAGGGATATCCACAATCATTAGGTGTTAAATTTACATCTAGAAAGGTACCTATTTACATAGATAATTTCTATATGCCATGCATGCCAATTTACTCGGTTATACCTTAATCTATGTTACTGCTATATTAAGTTGATTGTTGGGGTCAACTTAAGCCATAATTTCCCTAGACCATATTTCTTGAGCAAAAATATTTAACTTATGCCCTATTATCCTCACAGACTACAAAAAAAGAGATCAAGGTACCTATTGTCTACACATTGGGACAGGTGTGAGGCGACTTCAGCATCAGGAGAAAATTTGTTGAAGGAGGATCTTGCAAGTCAACAGATTTATTGGCAAGCTAGCAAATAATACTTGAATTGTCACTATGTAAGTTATCACAAAAAATCTTGTGAACCCACTTCCCTAAAGCAAAAAAAACTAGGAAATTGTATGATTAGGGTAAGGCAACCCCTATGATATAATACAAAATCTTTTATAAAAAATGGGTAACTAGTAGCCAAACATATGAAATTTCTTGGCTTGAAAAGTACCCTATAATCTTGATAGGGATGACCATTAAATGTTGTACAGACTTCCCATTTAGATTAAAAAAGTTAAATATCTGACATAAATTGAAGAAATTCCAAGTTTAGTCAATATTTTACACAATGATAACTAGATCATGGTAGAGATAGAAAGCAGGAGACAAAAAGAATCCAATCTAAAGTAGCCAGCTATCTAGCTGACCACTGGAGTAATTTTTTTCACCTTATCTCACTAAATGGAAAAATGTAATGATAAGTGACCTCCACTAAGAATTATTGAGATGCTACTAGAGCTATCAAATATTTTCTACTTGTCAAAGTACACAAAGACTAAATCTGGCAACCATCCAAATGTGTTTGGAAAAGAGTCACTTGCTTCTCTGCTACTATCGAGAATCAAGACCATTAATATCATACTAGCTACTTTAGTACCAATAGGAGTACTTTTACATTGATTTCTAGAAAACATTCCCTTCTTTGAGCACTGTATTCTCTTGCCTTCAAGAATTTCTATAGAAAACATTATTAGCATAGGCCATTTCATTGACACTGTTCTCAAAAACCTTAGGGGTAAAATGATGATCATTGATGTAGATGATACTTTAGGTGTTAAGAAAGTGCAGCAGAGGTTAAAATATTTATTCTTTTCCATTCTTACTAATCAAGGTTTTCGGGGTGGCATTCTTCTTGTGTAATTCAAGGGAGAAGACTATTTATAGTTTACACCCTTTGTTGATCTATGTTTGTGTCGTTCACAAAAATTATTGTACTATCTTTCTCTTTTCAATTCCTACATGGAGTTCCCTCCTCCATGCCAACCTAAGATATCAAACAAGTAGTGTTGAGCAACTTCATAATCATAGGTAACAAAGATAAGTGGTAGACGATGGTTAGACATAGAAACTTATTAAGTAAATTCAAAATATAAGGTCTAGAAATATTATAGTATTTTGAGGGCTCTTTTAGGGACTTGAGAACTTTTGTAGTGTACACAATTGAATATAAGTTTTTAAATATCCACAAGAACAAAGATAGCCTATGGGATAGAAGAATTGTTATTTAAGATTTCTAAAGTGATGATTTCTCTCAAAGGTACAATTTTTGCACTATGCATTGTCCAGCCTTTAGGCTTATTTGGATATACTAAAAGTATAGAACAATAAGAAAATTCTTAACAGTGGATATATGACTTGCATTCTTAGGAATAATATTGGTATTGAATAAAGAATGACCCAGATCAAGTAAAATCAAAAAGTCATACTTTTGTTAACTCAAGTTTTAGGGATAAAGCTAAGAAAGACAATTCAACTAAATTAGTGATAAAGAAATTGACTGACTAGCTATGAATCAAACCTGGGACCATCTATTTGTTGTTGGGCTACTCTATCACTATACTACTAGCTCTCTTGTTTACTAGTCCATCTATGGTTCAGGTGTTTCCTACATTCCCTTTGATCCAAACTACAAGTGCTTGGGGCTCCTATCCTCGCCCTGGTCTACTTAACCTTGGCTTTGATACTAGGGTAAAAAATTTTATGGACCAGCTAGGAGTTGAACTGAGGACCAGCAGTTTGATGCTAGGATGATCTACCATTGAGCTACAAGCCCTTTTGGTGACCCATCCATCTATGGTCACTAGAGGCTAAAGCTTCTAAATCTCCACATTTTATTCAAATTTCATTTTTAGGATGTATGTGTGAATGTAATGATCTCAACTACCATAGATCTAGAATTTAGTATTTAAAGAAGAGAATCCCTTAGGAATAAAAAATTACTAGAATTTTGATCACTTCATTGCACTTCCATCCCAAGGGATTATACAAAACATTTGCCTGAATACATAACAATGAAGAAATGTACAATTCAATCAGTCAATGTAATATGATTAGAATGAAAAGCCACTGCAGATGAATTAAAACTATGTTAAATCAAAATATAAATGAAAACTACACTAGACTCCTCCTAGCATCCAATTTGGCTTCAGATTTGGGGTAGTAGTTGATATTCATAAGAGGGCACTATGAAAGAAAGACATAAAAGTTATAGATTCCTAGTTTTAGAAGCATCATGTTGTAGACACCTAAATTTGATTACACTATTTTAGTAATCCTATTTAGTTATCTAAAAAGGGCATTATTAATTAAATTTCTATTTAATTAATCCTTTTTCATCCCCTAGTTGATTAATTTAATTAATCATCTATAGTCCTAATTGATAAATCAAATAATCTATTATTTATCAATTAAATCCTATTCTTCTATCTAATTCCAAAAATCCCCATTTATTAAATAAATCTATTTGATAAATGAAATCCTCAAATTCAAAAACCCCTAACCTATCTCTAATCCTCCATTTAGCCTAATCCACCCCATCCACCCATACTAACCAAGCTTAGCCACTAACTCACCCACCCTCATTAATGCCATCCACTTGCACATCTCTAACATCCCTAATCTAATCCTAAACCCAAGCCTAATCCACCCCCTAATTTTGTCACATTCCTTAAACAAGTTTAAGACTTTCCTAATCCAAACCAAAGTCTCCCCTCAAAAAAAACCCAACCACTAAGTCATGAGTGCTCTTACAAAACATAAAGACTCTTACAAGCCCACTCATGACTCTTACACCCATCTTCCACACTCTTCCCTCTTCCACACTCATTCCTCTTACATCCCTCTTACATACTTAACCCCACTCATCATGACTTTAACCAACCCTTTACCCTACCCTCTCACACTCATCCTCCTTGTGACAAGTGTCACCTTCCCATTGGTGCTAAACAAGCACAATCCATGTGCTCCCCTTTGAGTGCATCTTAGCCCTCCTTAAGCCTTCATCCATCCTTGCATCTAAGCCCTCCATCCCTCTACCCCTTGGCCTATAAATTGAATCCCATCCCAAGCCATTTCATCAACAATCTTTGAGCTAAAGTTACCATGCTATTTTGAGAACCAAAGCCATCAATATTACCCTTATAATGCCAAATTGAGAGCTCACAAAGCTACCAATTTGCCATTACCCATCTCCATTGAAGCAAATTTTGAGCATCTTGAGCATACATCCACAGCAAAAGGACACATCTACAGAATCAAGAAAGCATGGATTGTTTTCTCTTGTGAGGTTTGCACTTCTTGTTTGCTTTCTTTGTCTAAGCATATATGTGAATTTAGTTTTTGGTTTGTGAATTTTTACTTTATTTGTTAATGTTCTTTGCACACTGATTCTGGTTCTACATTTTGGCACGCCCGGTGGGACCCCACTATGGGTCATTTAATCATCTATTTTCATCTATATGTCATTTTTCTAACCATCTAATGTTTGTTGTTGTTTGAGTGTGTTGTGAGGGTCTTTTGCTTGTTTTTGCAGGTTAAAGAACGCACTTAGGAAGAAGAAATACCATCTAAAAAAAAAATTTGCATTTTTCAACTTTTTTGGCGCAGTTTTGGCGTCTGCAACCTGTTCTGTCTGTGAAAATCGACGTCTGCGAAAATCCACGTCTGCGAAAATCGACATCTGCGAAAATCCACGTCTGCGAAAATCGTCGTCTGCGAAAATCCGCATCTGGACAAATCGGTGTCTCTGCTTGTCACCTGCGTTCTGTGCTGTAAATCTGTTTTGTCCTCTTCGTATTTTGACAAACTGTAGAAAAAACAACAAAAAAAGTTTTTAAAAAAATTTCCATAGTTAAGCTCTCATTTTTGAAGATTTTGGCTAACTAACTAAATTGCTTTTTTTTGTCTCATTGTAGGTTGGAGCACATATGGAACCACTAACCATGTTTCTTGCAGGTTTTCATGTTGCTAAAAAATGAACTTGAATGTTTAACCATTTGTCTTTGAATGCATGTTGCTAAAAAAAAAAATGAACTTGAATGGTTAAACACATTTTCCATTGAATGAATGTTGCTCAAAACACACTCTTGAATGTCATGGATTAAAATCAACTTTCTTTGGAATGCATTCTTAAAACAAAAAAATCCAATCTTGAATGCCAAGGATCAATTAACCATTACAAATCTCTTTTTCACATGCAATCTAGGTAAAGTTTGATTTTTGGACATTTAAGAAACTTTGTTAAGTTAAAATACAAATTTACAAAAATCAATTTGAGTAGTTCCTTGGACTCACCTCTTTTCTAATCACCCATCAAATATTAACCATTGGTTGCAATCTCAGCACCATTTATGGGGATAGGTTTACTTGAAAAAGGTGTTAAATGTTCCACAATCTAACTCACTCACTTGGTCTTTGAACGTTTGCTTTAACTTTATCAAAATTCTTAAATGGCCAAAACTCTAGATTAAATCGATCACACTTCAAGTTTGGGCACTAAAATTGAACAACAACTGACGTGGAGAGCCTCCAGGTGCGCGCTTGAAATCGAATCTCACACACTTTTGTTTTGGGCTTAAAACAAACTCACACTCAATCTTGAATGCCTTAAAGAAAATTAATCGATACTTGATGTGGAGGGCCTCCGGGCGCGTGAGTTTTCTTTTGTTGACCCTAACTCTTCTTATTGTTTGCATTCTTCAGTCGATTTACTTTTGTTGGTGCTTCAAGTTGGAATTGAACATTGTCTCTTAAACATGAGTACTTGCAAAGTCTAGATTAGCACACATAAGAGTCATTTGGTAAAAGAACAAGCGTGTTTTTTAGCCCAAGGTCATCCGAGTCTTCTCTCCCCTTGTCGTCTTTCAAGGCCATCTTGGGTGCATAAGATTAGGATCCAAAACCTTGTTTCTTTTTAGGAGGCCTACTTGGGGATTTCATCACCCCTTGGACGACCTCAACTCCAGCGCTCCGGCGGAGTATAAGAATCAGGAGGTGAATCGAAAGACACCTCTCTTGGGATCAAAATTTTGTCATTCGGGCTAAGCCTCAAGGAACTTTATACCCTTGAGAAGTGAAAGAGGAGAAGTGGGTTACCGCTCCTCTCAGCTGTGTGACATCCTTTTGGTCTCATCTATGGATTTGGGCCTCACGTACCTTACGTATATTGAGGACTCCCTAGCTAAACCAATTGTCAGCCTTGCAGAAAACCATCTAGGATGTTAATGTGTTTGGAGTGACTGATCAAAACATTTGTAGAACATACACACTCCTTGGCGCAAGTATCACATTCTGAGAACCACAAACTTCTATCTGGGTGTTCCTATCTATTGCTTGTTTTTATTTTACTTGTTGAATGAATGTTTGCCAAACTTGGTCAATCCTAGCTTAGGGCACACTTAGCGTAGTCACTGCCTATTTTGGAAGTTGAACAAGTTGAAGCAAAACAACTGAGTTTTTTCCCAAAAGCCAAGCAAATTCAAGAATTTATGTCGGAACAACCCAAACCCAAACAGAAGTTTCACAAGGTCAAACTCAAGCCATCTCTAGCATACCAAGAACTTTCAGCCAAGAGAAAAGAAATAACACCAAGCCCACGAATTTCCAAACTCCACAAAGCAGAGGACAAAGCTACCGACGAAGCACTTCAAGAGGCCTGGTTAGAGTGCACCATCAAATTTAGCCAACATCCAGGAGTTAATCCTGCTTATGCCTTACCAACTAGGCATGATTTCTATGATTAGACACCCTTGTTTCTCCACATCTTCTTGGATAAGCTTCACTCTAGAGTCATCTTTGTAGAAAAGCCAACCATCTTAGCTTATCCCCTTAAGCATTATTAGCTCATCCATCTCATTTAGAATCATACCATCTAGCTAGTAATCAAAAATATGCACATCTAAGCTTTCAAAATTGTTGTCACCTTGCTAAAAGTTTGCCATTCCTAAAATCTTCCAAATCCACCAATCTCACCAAGGTTATCCCTTTGACAGAGCTTTGTCTAAGGTAATCTAGCTTTGTCACTTGTTATCCCTCATCACCTTGAGCTAAAGGTTGGGATTCGCAAGTGGTCAATCTCGTGTTCTTCCTAAAGGATCATCAGTCTATCCTTAAGTTGACACAATCACCACCAAGCTTGCACATAGGAAAGCAGACCTTTTGTGCTTTGACAACATATCTTTGAAGTTAGAATCCCCAACCCGATCCTCCTTAGGTTTTGTCATATAGCTTTGCCTCAACCTAGGAAATCATTTGCATAGAAAAGCCTTCCCCCTTTTGCATCCATCAGCATTATTGCATCTCATCCCTAGGAGCATTTTTCATGCCACCCGTCACTCGCTTAGCCAAGAAGAAAGAAACAATGGAGCCCTATCATTTGGATCGAATAGCCTCACCCCCCTTGAGCACTCAGCCATCCTTCAGCCCAGAGCAAGCTATGCCATCACCTACTGACATTGAAGCTTTCATGAACCAACCAAGAAATGCAGTATTGGTAAACGCCATTATAGACAAAAACAAAGAGACAATCATGGCTAATTTTTGAAGGGACAATGTAGGAACCTTTGACTTTGGAAGACCCCCTCCATTATCAGATCCATCTCACCCATTGTTTGGGAAGCTACCACCACCCATAGGCTCTTATGATCCAAATTATCCTCAATATATTCCAAAAGAAGAGCCTCTAGCCAATCCATATGCCCCAATAGACCCAAACATACCATCATCCACCCAAGTTGAAATCTCCATGCTGCAAGCCAACCCAGCCACCACCACTCCATCCTTGGTTCATACCTCTCCACTCCAAACCCCCTTTACCCAAAACATCTCACCGTTCACCCCCTTCACTATTGTTGCTGCTCCCACACCTAGCCTTCCAAATCCACCCATCTCCCAAATTAGTGCTAGCATCTTTGGCCAACCTCAACAATATACAACAGGGATGCCACCCATGGGGCCAAGTAATCAACCTTTCATCGCCCCCAGCTTGTTCACCACAGCCCAAAGCACAATACCATCATTTCCATTAGGTCTCAGGAGCTCAATACCACCAGCCACAAATCCACAAGCTACTACCTTCACTCCACAAAGCTATCAAAACCCACAAGCTACTGCCAATCTTCTACCAAGCTCCCAAGTGACCCCAGCTCCCACCATCACTCTACCAAGCTTTCAATTCCCACCACCTCCACCACCAACTAATCCATTACCTCCAATTACCAACTACTTTTCAATGCCACTTCTAGGAGGCAATCCACCACCCCAGCCAACCACCAATTATTTGCAGATGCCATCCCAAATGGGGGCACAACCCACATATATTGGTCAAACCCCACAAGCCCTCCGATCCTTTCCCCAAGCCTCACAACCATCTTATACCTTACCTCCACAAAGCAATCCATTTACCCCATAGCCAGCTTATGTTCCTCAATCCCAACCTCAAATCCCATATCAACAGCAAGCCTCGCAACACATGCAGCAATATGCGCCACCTCCCCCTCAACAACCTGTCATCCACCATGTAGCTGCCCAAACAATGTACAATCCCTATCAGCAAATCCCTCATAACCATCCATATTCAATGGCCCCATCTAGCACATACCTACCTCAAGGCACTCCTATATTGGGGGCACCCCAACCATCACCTATCAATTCAGAGTGGGAGCAAATGAAGACAGCTCTGAAAGCCATCCAAGAAGGGAATGATCCAAAGACATTCAAGTTTGAGAATGTGTGTCCTTACCCATTTGACAGAGCCATTACCACGACACCATTCCCCAAACACTTTGAGGTACCTAAATTTGACAAATTCAGAGGAAAAGGAGACCCTGTCACACATATCAAAGAATTTTACATGCATTGCCAGGACGTGGCATACAATGATGTCTTCCTCTTGCACCTTTTTCCCAAAAGCTTGGTTGGACCAGCTCTTGAATGGTTTTATAGAATCCCCTATGGCACAATTAAAAACTTTGCTGAATTATCTAAGGCATTTGTAGCCCAATATGCCCATCTTGTTGAAACAGAGCTATCAATAGTTGATCTTGTCCACACCAAGCAAAAAGGTGGAGAAATCCTTGCCAAATACCTGCAAAGATGGCAAACCCTTACCACCCGCATATCCTGCACCTTGCCAGAACGCCATGTGGTGAAAATGTTTATTGATAATGCACATCCCAGCTTGGCTCACCACATGACCATGAACTGTTTGCAGACCTATAAGGATATCAAAGAGAAAGGAATGATCCTTGAGCAAGGACTCATCAAAGATGGTGTGGTAAAGATTTACAAGGAGGCCAACCAAAATCAATCACATTCCAATGACAAGTCTAGGTATTGGAACAAAAACAAGCATGTTGCAATAGATGGGGTTACTGACACTAGACATGTGAATATCGTTGGTCCTTCTCAAAACCAGTCTAACCCACCATATCAAACAAACAACCAACAAGCTACCAATTACCAACAATGAAATAACCAAAGCTATCAAAACCATAATACAAGACCCAACTTTCAAGGGTCTAACAATCAAGCTAATGCCATCAATGTAGCTGCAGGGCAAAAGCCTAGATTCCAACCTGCACCTAGAAACTATACACCCCTTGGTGAGCCATTGGATGTTATTTTTGAGAAATTGGCTAAGGAAAACCTCATCAAATTTCCTCCTACCTAGCAAATTGATCCAAGCCAATCCAAAGCTGCATGGTACAAGGACAATGAGTATTGCAAGTTCCATAGGGTAAACGGTCACACCACCCTCAGATGCATGAAACTGAAAGACTATGTGCAAGACCTCATTGATCAGAAGGAAATCATTGTTGGTGCCCAAACCTCTCCCAATGCAGGCTTACAGATTTATCAAAATGCTTTTCCTCCACACAACAACCAAAATCCTAGAAAAGCACCTATCCAAAACAACACCAACAACCGCCAGCCAAACCAACAGCATTGGAAGAACAATGACCACACTTCATCCTATATAGACTATGGTATCCTTATAGGTTGTATATCCGAGAAAGAGCCTTCTATCAATGTTATCAATATCTGAGGACTAGACAATGAGTGTGCAGTCACCACTCGAAGAGCGCGATTTAACATCGCAAGCCCACCAGTTTCATCAACACCATCAGCTCCATCAAAAAGCCGGTACAATATCTTGGAACACCTTGGGAACATGCCAGCCCAAATATCCATTTTAGACCTTCTCTGCACTAGTCTTGTGTACAAAGACATCCTTGACAGTGCTCTCATAGAATCTCGTGTCCCTTCTGATATCAATGCTACTGATTTTCATAATCTTGTTGGACACCTTTCATCCTCATGTGCCCTATCTTTCAAACCCACCGACATACCCGTGGTTGAGCCAGATCACACCCTTTCGCTTTGCATAGCCATCATGGTATCCAATTTTGCCGTGAAAAGAGTAATGATAGATAATGGATCAGCCTTGAACATTTGCACCCTAAAATTCATAAAACAAGCTGGGTATAATGAGGCAGATATGATCAGTGAGGTTATCACCATAAAAGCTTATGACAACTTGGAAAGGACCATAGAAGGGACTATTTTGCTACCAATCAAGGTTGGGCCAGTCATTCAAGAGATAGTTTGCCATGTTGTTGATCTAAACCTACCATTTAACATCCTCCTCGGTCGCCCATGGATTCATTCTATGAAGGCCATTCCATCCACCTACCATCAGTGCATCAAATTTCCGCATCAAGGCACTGAGGTAACCATCCATGCCGATCCAGAACCCTTTGCTTACTGCAATGCGGTTGAAGCTTCATATACAAACCATTGCCCTGGAATAGACATCGGCACAGCCATCGCCAGCTCATCCCACACTTGTAATGACGTAGAAACCATCCTTGCCTCCACCCTATCTACTGTAAAGATCAACAACAAAGGATGTGGGGAATATAGTCTATCAGATGCATTTGTTGTCGGAGGAATCCCACTTGATCCACATACCCATGGACGGCCAACATATCACAAAGCTAAGGAGATTCCACCTCCTCGATACAAACAGTTTGGCCCAACCACCTTTGTGTCCTCAAAAACCCCTCTTCATGAGGAGCTCACTCCAGATATCAACAATTGGCTACATAAGGATGCACCTCCAAGAAATCAAGCACGCCTTGATCACTTCAGCCAGAAGTATCCCCAACAACATAAGCTCGTCACTGAAAAATGGAACTATCAAGGAGGTGGACTAGGACCAGAAGAAAGGGGCATGCAATGTCCCATCGAAGCACATGATTGGGAAATAAAGTCAAGTCTTGGCTTTGGCATACCCACAACTAGGGGCACCAACGAGAATGGTCACGCTTTTTCGAACATCCACCGCGACCTTATCAAAATCGAAGACATTCTTGAGGAAGTTGAAAAGAGAGCCTACGACGATATCCCAAACCAAATCTTCCTAGGAGACTATGTTCTCCGAGAACTATCCATCCATCTCATTGACCTACCACTTGCTCATCCACAACTCATAGATTGGGACCAACCAAGTGTCATACATATTGATGAGTTCGCATCAGAGGAAGTGCTTCTAAGATTCATGGGAGCTAAAACTCCTCATAAGAAGACAAAGCCAGATTCTGCCTACATCTACAAGCTATATCCCAAGGGGTATTTTGGAGAAAATCCCCAACCTAGTTTCGATACACCCAAAACTGGAACTAAGGTAAATCTGGGACTAACTAAGGCAGTGAAGAGAACCCCTAAGCAAGAAAATCCAAAGCCACAAGCAGAACATGAAGATTTAGTATTGCCTCCTCAAGATAATCGACCAGAGGTGTCTTCTATTCTAATAGAGGATACTAAAGAAGTCAACATTGGTTCTTCAAAGATCCCTAGAATTGTTCACATTGCTGCATCCCTATCACAAGACCAAGCTGACCTCCTCTTTGAGGTTTTACGAGAGAACATTGGCCAATTTGCATGGTCATATCAGGACATGCCAGGACTCGATCCAAAGCTTGTAGTTCATCATCTTGCAGTCGATCCAAAGATCAAGCCCGTCAGACAAAAGCTTAGGAAAATGCACCCCAAGGTGGCATTACTAGTCAAAGCTGAACTAGAAAGAATGTTAGCTGCTAAGGTTATCCAACCTATCGACTACTCAGAATGGATCTCCAACATGGTCCCTATCACTAAGCCTTCCAGTAACATCAGAATCTGTACTGATTTTAGAGATCTTAACAAAGCTTGTCCAAAGTATGATTTTCCCTTGCCCAACATAGATATGATTGTAGATCTTACAGCTGGACATGAAATCCTATCCCTTATGGATGGATTTTCTGGGTATAATCAGATCAAGATTGCAGAAGAGGATCAGCATAAGACAACATTCACTACCCCCTGGGGAACCTTTTGCTACACCATGATGCCTTTTGGCCTAAAGAATGCTGGGGCTACCTATCAAAGAGCTATGACAGCCATTTTTCATGATCTTATCCATAGCATTTTGGAAGATTATGTGGACGATATCCTGGTCAAATCTCACACCTTCATGGATCATCTTGCTGACCTGGAAAAAGTCTTTGATAGGTTGGCCCAATATTATCTCATGCTAAATCCCAAGAAGAGTGTCTTTGGGGTCACATCTGGCAAGCTTCTAGGCTTCATAGTTTCTAAACGGGGTATAGAGATCAACCCTAAAAAGGTCAAGGCTATCTTAGACATGCCTCCTCCCCAGACACTGCGATAGCTTCGCTCTCTTCAGGGAAAACTTCAATCTGTCCGGCGCTTCATCTCCCAACTTGCAGATAAGTGTACACCATTTTCATACTTGCTAAAGAAGAATGAGAACTTCAAGTGGGATCTTTTATGTCAGCACAACTTTGATCAGCTCAAGCAGTATCTCACCAATCCCCCTATCTTGGTTCCACCAGTTCCTGGTCATCCCTTGATCTTGTATATATCAGCAACACCTACTGCTCTAGGGGCACTTCTAGCACAACATGATGATTATAGCAGAGAGAGAGCCATCTACTATATCAGTAGAACCCTAGTTGGTTATGAACTCAATTACACTCCTATGAAAAAAGCTTGTTTGGCAGTTGTTTTCTCAACTCAAAAGCTTTGCCACTACATGCTAAGTCATACCATCCAACTAGTCTCCAAGATTGACCCTCTCAAGTATATGCTCTCCAGAACAGCACTTACAGGTCATTTGGCCAAATGGGTTATGCTACTAAGAGAGTTTGACATCCAATATGTGGACAGAAAGGCAATCAAAGGGCAAGCTATAGCAGATCACCTAGCTGATGCACCTCTAGTAGATGCATATCCTTTGCTCACAGAATTTCTAGATGAGCATATCTGCCTAATTGAAGAACAGCCCCCATGGAAGCTTTATTTTGATGGCTCATACACCTCTCATGGATCAGGGGCAGGAATATTATTAGTTACACCTCAAGGAGATTACATTCCAAAAGCCTTCAAGCTACAATTCCCTAGCACCAACAATATAGCAGAATATGAAGCTCTTGTAGCAGAATTAAAGATAGCTGTAGAATGGAATATCATTGAGTTACAAGTCTTTGGTGATTCCCAACTCATTATCAAACAAGTCTTAAATGAATATCAAACCAAAGATGAAAAGCTATTACCCTACAAAGAGCTAGTTGATCAACTGACCCAACATTTTACAAAGCTTCAGTTTACACAAGTGCCTCGAATGCAGAACAAGGCAGCAGATGCCATGGCCACTATCGGGTCGCTCTTGGAAATTCCCCAAGATGCTACGCAGTATGAATTTTTAGTTGAGCAGCTCCTCACACCCGCTTATGCGAATGAGGATTCAAACCGTGTTTGTATCTTGGTTGGTCCCCAATCCCCTTGGTACCATGAAATTCACGCTTACCTTAATGATGGTATCATATCCCCTCACCTCACACGTACCCAATGCCAGAACCTCATCCGAAAATCATCCCGCTATGTTATCATAGCCAATACCCTATATCGTTGGGGTTATCACGATACTCTCTCTCGATGTTTAGATGAAAATGAGGCCACGATGGCATTAAAAGAAGTACATTCCAGACTTTGCAGTGCCCACAAGAGTGGTATTGTCCTAGCATGACAAATCCTTAGAGCAGGCTACTATTGGCCTACCATTGAAGAAGACTCTTGTGACTTTGTCAGAAAGTGTCTCCCATGTCAGCAGCATGCAAATCTTGTGCACGCTCCAGCACAAGATCTACAGCCTATTGCACCACCTTGGCCTTTCGCTTGTGTGGGCCTTGATCTAGTTGGAACTATCACCCCTCTCTCATCTGATGGACATAAATGGATAATAACAGCTACAGACTATTTCACTAAGTGGGTGGAAGCAGTCCCCCTAGTCTCAGCTACAGGAGTTCAAGTCTCCAAGTTCATCTTGTACCACATTGTTTGCCGCTTCGGCATCCCATCCACCATCTTCACTGACCACGTAGGTAACTTTGAAAATCTCAACATGGAAGAATTATGCACTTCCCTCCACATCCATCACCGCTTTTCTAGCCCATATTTCCCACAAGGTAACGGCCAGGAAGAGGCAACTAATAAAACCCTCCTCAAAATCTTAAAGAAAGTTGTCAATGATTCCGGCCGTGATTGGCACCTTCAAATAAATCTAGCTCTATGGGCCTATCGAACTTCCTTCCGTACATCCATAGGCACAACTCCATACTCCCTAGTCTATGGTGCCGAAGTGGTATTACCTATAGAAGTTGAACTTCCCTCACTATGCATATCTTTGCGAGGGAAAATCTCAAATGAAGAATACAGAGTAGCTCGACTCACCCAGCTAGATCTCTTAGACGAGAAGAGACAACAAGCCTATGACCATCTCACGATCTACCAAACTCGTCTCAAAAGGAATTTCAACAAGAAGGTGCTCCCATGACACTTTCAGCCAGGTGATATGGTCCTCAAAGAAAATATAAAAGTCCAAGCAGATCGAGAAAAGAAAGGCAAGTTTGAACCTACATGGCTTGGTCCCTATGTGGTTACTGCCTCCTTTGGCTTCGAAGCCTATCAATTATCTACACCAGAAGGAGAACTCTTGAATGATCCCACTAACATCATTCATCTCAAGAAGTTCTATGCTTGAAGATCCTTGGTATACCCAGCTTTTGAAAAATACAAGAAAAAAATAGTAAAGAGAAATAAGCGTCCAATGGTGAAAACTTGGCAATTCAAGTGCCTTGGATAGGTACCTTGGTGAAAACCTGGTAATTCAGGCACCTTGTGTGCTAAAGACTAATCCATTATCTATCACTATCCTATCCCTCATCCATCCACCCACCATCCCATAAAACACCTGCTTGTTCCCTTGGTGTTCCAATTAAATATCCAAAATCTGATGGAGCTTGTCAATACCTCCTGTACAACTTGTAAATCTTGTACCAAAGCTTGTATTATACCTTGTAAATCTTGTACCATACCTTGTATATATTCGAATCTTGTCCAAAGCTTGTACCATATTCCATCTTGTAAATGATCTTGTATCCTAGCTTGTATCCTATCACATGCACACACAGAATCCCATTTTCCTTAAACTTTTCACAAACCATCTACCTATCCACCTATCAACTATTATAGACACCCCATCCTTCACAAACATTTCCATCTCACAAAAAACCAAAACATGAACAAACTTGTACATTTGTAACATATCTTGGTCTGTCAGCTTGTACATCCTCTTTAGCTTAGTATCATTGTATCTATCCGGCTTTCATGTTAGTTCATCCTTGGTCAACATCTTGCACACATCACACACCTTGGTTAGATATTCCAATGCATCCTTTAGCTAGATCTCCTATCACCAAAGTGTTATCCTTCTTAGTTCAGCTTGCCAGATGCATCACTCATCCCGATCCATCAGCTTAGGTTCTCTCCGATAGGTCCTTCTAGGATATAGCTTTCCTCATGTCTAATCTTGGTCTGTTAGTACCTCGTCCTACCCATCTCGTTGGCAAACAGTTCTCTTTTGGATTTTCACTTTTTTTTGATTTGGGATCTTCCCTTTTGGGTCTTGAAATATCTTTTCCAAGCAATCTCCTTGTTCCCTCCTCAAGGTTGCCATGATCTTCCATATCATGGTATGCTGCGAATGGGGCAATTAGAGTGTAAAGTCTTGATCAGGTCTTTTGCTTGTTTTCTTTTTCTGCTTGTGGGTTACCTAGTGTCATTTCCACGCTACTTCCTCTGGGATTCATGTGTGATACCAAGGCAATCCTTGTGTGTTTGTTTTGAGTCAGTTCGTCAGTCCTCTAGACGGTTGGTAAAAAGGCCTTGATGTTCTTGGTAACCCTGGAAATTAACCAACAGTCTTATAGCAAATCTAGTGCTCAACTACATAGTGGTACTTCTCTTTGATGTATCCCCCCGCTCAAAAAGCTTCAATGGATTCCCTTCATCTCCATTATCCCCCATCCATATCCTACATCTGTCGCTCCTACCCCAGCTTATGCATCATTATCTCTTTGAATCACTCCTAACGCTTAGCTTTAGGGATCCACAATCCTAGTCTTAGGGATCCACCAATCAAATCAATCCACCAAGCTTCATCTTTCGAGATCCACAATCCTAGTCCTAGGGATCTCCGAAACCCATCTTTCGCCAATCTGACTCTTTGAAATCCTGTTGCATCAGCTTTATCATTCTATCATCCATCTCCCTATCATGGATTCCTTTTATAGCACTCCGCTCCTCGATCTCCCCCCCCCCCCCAATCCTGGAAAGTCTTAAGCTTGCTTTACTATTGTGCCTCTGATTTCCCTTTATCATTCTCTCGTAGTGAGAGTTTGAGCTAATTCAGCCCCTTTGCCAACCTGCGTCTCAGCTTGTCTCAATTTCTTGTACTTTTTAAGAAGTCATCGACCCTCATTTCTCTCCCCGCCGCCTTCTTGAGGGGGCGTCATCTAAGTCTAGTCTCTCCTCTTCTTATCCGAGACTGGGGCAACCTTGTTGCTAAAACATCTTCCTCGTGTCGTCTTCATTCAAACTTCTTTGAAATAGTGTTGTCTCAACACTATGTCAAAGAGGGGAAAAATGTAGACACCTAAATTTGATTACACTATTTTAGTAATCCTATTTAGTTATCTAAAAAGGGCATTATTAATTAAATTTCTATTTAATTAATCCTTTGTTATCCCCTAGTTGATTAATTTAATTAATCATCTATAGTCCTAATTGATAAATCAAATAATCTATTATTTATCAATTAAATCCTATTCTTCTATCTAATTCCAAAAATCCCCATTTATTAAATAAATCTATTTGATAAATGAAATCCTCAAATTAAAAAACCCCTAACCTATCTCTAATCCTCCATTTAGCCTAATCCACCCCATCCACCCATACTAACCAAGCTTAGCCACTAACTCACCCACCCTCATTAATGCCATCCACTTGCACATCTCTAACATCCCAAATCTAATCCTAAACCCAAGCCTAATCCACCCCCTAATGTTGTCACATTCCTTAAACAAGTTTAAGACTTTCCTAATCCAAACCAAAGTCTCTCCTCAAAAAAACCCAACCACTAAGTCATGAGTGCTCTTACAAAACATAAAGACTCTTACAAGCCCACTCATGACTCTTACACCCATCTTCCACACTCTTCCCTCTTCCACACTCATTCCTCTTACATCCCTCTTACATACTCAACCCCACTCATCATGACTTTAACCAACCCTTTACCCTACCCTCTCACACTCATCCTCCTTGTGACAAGTGTCACCTTCCCATTGGTGCTAAACAAGCACAATCCATGTGCTCCCCTTTGAGTTCATCTTAGCCCTCCTTAAGCCTTCATCCATCCTTGCATCTAAGCCCTCCATCCCTCTACCCCTTGGCCTATAAATTGAATCCCATCCCAAGCCATTTCATCAACAATCTTTGAGCTAAAGTTACCATGCTATTTTGAGAACCAAATCCATCAATATTACCCTTATAATGCCAAATTGAGAGCTCACAAAGCTACCAATTTGCCATTACCCATCTCCATTGAAGCAACTTTTGAGCATCTTGAGCATACATCCACAGCAAAAGGACACATCTACAGAATCAAGAAAGCATGGATTGTTTTCTCTTGTGAGGTTTGCACTTCTTGTTTGCTTTCTTTGTCTAAGCATATATGTGAATTTAGTTTTTGGTTTGTGAATGTTTACTTTATTTGTTAATGTTCTTTGCACACTGATTCTGGTTCTACACATGTTACTGCCAGAGAAGTAGAAAAACTATTCAAATAAGAATGTTATTTGTTTATGCTTATGAGAATTCAAATTGAAAGTATGAACTTCTATGTTCACTTCTTACTTTGAAATAGCAACCACTTCATGGAAACAAATCCTACACTATCTAGTCCAATATTAGACATCATGTTTTGGACAATGTAGCTATTCAAATTCTATTGTATCCCTTGAAATACTTTCTAAATCTATTTGCTCAAATAAATTTTCCTTTTTTGGTTCTGTCTGAGCTCTTGATTTTCCATTCATAAGGTAGACTAATTCTGAGCTTACTACAATCTCATTCTACAAAGGAACATTAACCAAAGTATACTTCAATGTCATGCTAAGAATGGATTGTTAAGTGACAACTTGATACTTGAACAACCTACATGACTACTGTAACTAGAAAAAATTAAACTTTGATAAAATTACATAAGTAGCAATAAGGACTTGAGATATTGTCCAATTTAAACCTCTAGGGAACCACGTGAAAGATGTGTAGCATAATCATTGGCCACATGTTGTTTTGAAGTACTAGCTACTACATCATGGTGTTGTGCAACTATCATTGCTTCTTCCAAAGAATAGGTGTTAGGTTGTCTCTTATTATTGACTGTACCTTTCATAGTCTTTGGTATTGTCTTCTTCTTTGGTAATATAATTTACATTGGTTTCTAGGCAGCAAATCAATTCATTTGGTGTCTGCTTTAAATGTCGTGATGTTTTAGTTGATAGACCAACAGAGAGTAGTACTGCTGGAGCTGATCCATTTCTTGGAGTAGTTTGTGTGATTAGTACTGGTTCATATGAAGGGATATTGTTGTTGAATAAGAAAACTATGTTTTCATTAAAAGAATGAAAGCTTCTAGGTGCTTTAAAATTGTTATTATTTAAAGTGTAAATTTAGTTTATTTTTACATTACTCATTTTGGACTAATAAATCCTTTATGTTTTTGTAGGTAATAATGCTTTCTTTGAACATCTTTTTCATATGACATTGAGACTATTTGGACCCACCATACGTAAAAGGTATGTAGTTTCATATCATTGCTACATAATTTTTCTTTTCATCCATTTATTGTAATATATTAAATTTATTGATCTAACAATCTATTTGTTTTTAAAAAGGTGGAATTTACAAGCTGTGGAATTAAAAAATCAGCTGATTGCATCTTTTGAGGAGAAATTTGGAAAAAACATTTTTGACACTAGCCTACTTCTCAAAAGAGCAGAAAAGCATATAAAGACTATGAGGGATCAATATAGAAGGGCTCTTAAGGATAACTCAAAGTACGACCATCCTCCTATTATTCCACTGATGGAGTGGAATGAAATAATAGAAGATGCAAAGGGGAAAAGGCTATGTGAAGATAGAGATAATGAAGCAACACAAGGAAAAAAGAGGTATGTCATGATAGTATTAAGTACATTGTAATTATGCACTAATTATTGATATTTGTAAATATATAATCTAAGATGTTTGAAATTGTTCATAGATTGCAGGACACATCCGTGGCTACAAAAGTGAGACTAGAAAAGTTTGGCCAACACAAACTTGGCTCTGGTGGCTTTATGAATCTCTAGTCTCGACTTGTAAGTAGGAGCAATGAAATTTCATTTTTTTTTTTAATATAATGTTGCAAATAGTTTTTTTTAATTAAACCATACATGGAAAACTGACGATATTAAGCAAAAAATATAGGGCACAGAATTCAATGTGGAGGTCACAGATGAAGATTGAAAAATTGCCTTGAACGAAGGCTATAAAGTTGTGGCTACACGCCTACATGAAGAATTTGTAAGCCTTGCCCAAGAATCCATTACACCAAATAATATCTCACAGGTAAAATGGTCAGATGAAAAGTAAATGAAATTGAATAGTTGAGAAGATTCTTTTTTGGTATTAGTTTTGAAGGTATTGACTACATAACAATGTGCATAACATTTTACTACAGCCTTCATATCCTACCACAGAACCTGCTTGTGAGAAAGGCCATGATGTGCATTATAGTGGGGGAGGTATTAATTTGCTATTAGAAATTAATTATGCAATTATGAATACAATTTAACATCTTCAATTGCAATTTGATGTGTATCATATTTTTTAATATTTCAGGCATGTTGAACATCATGTTGAAGGAGTGGACCATGTTCCAAGTGTTCAACATGTTGACGTGGTGGCAGATCAAAATGTTAATGCACATGATGTGGCATTGTTAGGTAAGAAAAATGCATGTTAAGTTGTACTCATACTTAATTATAGACTTGTAATAGTTAGAAAAAGAAAAAGAGTATGCCAATTTATCCCATTCACTTGTTCTTGCAACAGAGCCCCCTTTAGTGCAGTGGCCTCCTGCTCCTCCAAAGAGAACAAGCCATCATAATTTGAAATTACACATGCTAGAAGAGGAGGAGAATGATGCAGATATGGATGCTCCTATGATCAGTTTTCTTAAGAGAGCTCAGAAAAACAAAAAAAAGAAATGATGTTTTAAAAGTCTTCTTTGATAAACCTTGTTGGATAATGAAAGAACTTTGTTTTAAGTAATCATGTATGAATGATGCATATTAATACAGATTTTTATTTTATGTTAATGAATATTGTTATGTTTTAATGAAGTCTTGATTACTATTGTGTATTAATGAATTTTATATCATATTAATGAATGTTGTGTAATTGTATTGATTGAATGTTATAGTTCATAAATGGATGAATGAATGAATGAAGTATGTAATTAGATGATAATGGGTACTTTAGATTGATGTTAGGGGGAAGGGGGTGAGGCTAGATGAGCTTCCACCTTCATGTGGTTGGCCTTGTTAAGTAGAGAATATTATAGTATTCTTGAAACCAAGTGAAGCTCAAACTAACATAAAATGGACACTTTGCATGTGGTTGGTCTAAAATGATCCATGACTATTGTTGCCCATAACATAGAATGCAAATGTGATATGGGATTTATGTGTGGCTACCTACAATGTTTGATATTTGATCATTTTTCTCCCTTTATATATTTACATTCTCAAGGTAGATTTGGCAAAGTCATTATGGTCTAGCAATTTTAACTTTTGAGTCCTACTAAACTTGTTATTATTGAATATGACTAATAGGTGATAGCTGCCCTGAGAGAATTTGGGCTCGAGACATCAAACTTGATTCTTGGAATTGACTTTACCAAGAGTAATGAGTGGATTGATATCAAAATCCTCTCACATAGAAATTTTTAGATTTGTTTAGTTTAACTAAACTGGGCATAGAAAGTCTTAGATTTGGTATCAAAATCCTCTTACATAGAAAGTTTCAGATTTGTTTAGTTTAATAGAGCTTCTATTGAAACCTTACATGACCATGAGACTCTTCAACTACTAATTGTTGGAATTTGAAAATAATCAACAGCTGTCCATTCATCTTTTGTCGAGAACTATTGGTTTTGACTTCAACAAAAAACACATCATGTGGTAAACACATTGTGTTTTCAACACCATTGACAACCATCCAATGATCCTGTCTTTCCATCATGATGTCACCATATTGCCATAAACAATATTGAAACACACTTTTCACATTGTCTCCATAGTGTCATGAATAGATTTGAAACACACAAACACTACCCAAGAGTTGTCATCCTCGTAAGGTGGTATAGCTAGTGAAGGCATTCTTAACATTTCACAAACAACACTCTAAGCTAGCACCTTTTGGCATCAATCAAAAACATACCTAATCTAACAACATCAACATTATACCCAACATTATTATTTGTTTTGATAAATTGAAATCCATTGATGCTGCCAAGCACAACCATATTTTACCAAGTGCCTTTTTATCAAGGACCATTCATTTATCATATTTGTCAATTTTTTTTATTGTCCACCAAATGATAATAAAAGATCATTCTAACATAAATACTCTTCAGGGTACACATCATCATGGCTTTCTATTCTTCACTCTGACCTCTAGTAGGTCATGCCTCATCTTCAAGGCACCTTCTGTTGATAGATTACCAAGGGCTGGAAGCATAGGAGTATGTTGTGAAATTCCATACTCTTCCAATTGCTTGACCTGGCACAGTTAAGGTCTCATTCTCTATTCCTTGCCTCGTAGCTAGCTTCTTTGCCACCTTTGCAATATTGAGTGTTAAATCTACTGATTCGATCACGGTCGTCTAATGATCTCCTTATTCACAATTTTCCATATAATTATTCTTGCTCCTGAATCATGGGTGGCTTTTACTCAATCAAGTAATACTCAGTGGAAACTAAGGCATCCTAAAACATTAAGTATAATGATATCATACAATGATGATAATGGAAATTTAAGTACATCCATCAAGGACATGCTCATTTAACCATATAGTAATTTTATTGATAGCATTTTTTTTAGATCTAAAAATGTGGAATTTTGTGGTTATATAATCTACATGTAGAGACTCGAGAAATGCAACCAATGCTTGGGAGTTGGTAAGAATGTAAACCCTCTCTTATTGTAAATGCCAACGAATTCATTATTGTTTTCTATGCATAATTTTATAGTTGAACAAAATGAAAGGTCTTCTTTCCTTTCAATCTGTTCACAATAGAATAATTTTAGCTCAAGTATACTATTATTTTGTATCTTTGAGTACATAAAATCTAGGGCAAGACAAATTTTCTTTTAGCTATGACTGTTGAAAGATTCAATATGTATGAAGAGTTTTTTACTTAAAAACACAAAATTTATTCTATTTCAATGATTCTCTATAGATTACAACATGAAATGTTTGTGTATTTGACTGTGAGCTTGTTTCATAAATAGTCAGGGTTAACTCCATTAACTACCATAATGAATTGATAGCAAAGGAGAGAATTTCTCTTAATATCTTTAAAACAGATCATAAAAAATGATTCAACATTAGTTCTCCAACATGATGTTATAGAATGATGCACTGGCAAAGCACAAGAATGCAAAAAAATCTTCAGTAATGTTTTATGTTTCTATCATTTCCTTTGATACTTGACGAATTATATATCTGCAGTGCTTCTAACAACAACAGGCAATGAATGATGATAACAATAGCAAGCAACTTTTGATGATAATGGAAATTTAAGTGCATCCATCAAGGACATGCTCATTTAACATGCTCGTTTAACCATCTTAGTAAAAATTTAAGTGCATCCATGGGTATTAATTTTTTTGTTAGAACTATTTAAGGAAAAATATCATTTAAGAATACTATGGGGATTGACACATCCTATGGTTTTATATGACAAGTTGCAGATCATCATAGTTTTGACACCAAAACTTTATATCAAAGTATTTGTAACTTGGTATATGAAAAGGCTCTGGATGTAAAGACACTTAACCGATGAGTATTGATCATACCTTCTTAATTATATGTTTTAGTGCACTACATTTTTTGGGTATGATTTCTTTATTGTTAGATCTTGATAGAGTTTCATGGGTTTAGAAGGAAGCATTTATAAATATCAATGGGTGGTACAAGTGAGTGTTGAAATTTTTCAAAGGAATCACAAGGATGAATTACTAGATGTTCTAGAGATTGATGTAGATCTTGTATATAAAGAATTATTTTATCTAGTTTTCATGAAAAAGTAAAAACAACAAGGATAGTAAAATTTATTTTGGAGTACTACCTAAATATTTAGGAACTTATAGTTTCTTGAATGTCTTCTTTGTTGGACCTTTTCTAAATATTATGTAGACAGTAGATTGAAGAAAAGAAAGAACTTCTTCTAGGGCATACACCCAATGTAGTAGTAAAAACATCATTGCACAAGGAGAATGTAAGCATAAGGCTGAGGATAGTAATGATTTCTTGTAGTCCATAACATTTGACTAGACCTTGGTGAATCTATGGTAGCTCAAAAAGAACCACTTAGTCTTCTTTAAAAAAAGGTTATGCCTAACAAAGAATGGAATTCATCAAGAACAAGAAAGAACTCTTTGAATACATGGTCACCAACTTTAAGCCAATGCATTCTAGCTTTAACATGAGCACCTCTTACAACAAAACTGTTCATCACAACTCAGAGCGTGGAGCCCTAGTTGCAAAGCATATATTTGAAATTGATCTGAAAGACCATGTATCAAACGTGATACTAGATAATATCTATGCTACAGTAGGGAAATGGGATGAAGTAGCAAAAGTGAGGAAACTGATGAGAGATAATGGGGTCAGAAAGGAAGTAGGATGTATTGGATTAAAGTGAAATAGAAGGTTTATTTCTTCATGGTTGGCAACCCCTCAAACCCACAAATGGAGGAAATATATGCTGAGTTGGAAAAAATGATAGAAGAAATGAAGAAGGCAAGGTACTTGCTGATACAAACTATGTGCTTCATAAAGTTGAGATGGATGAAAAGGAACAATATCTTTCCTATAACCACAGTGAAAAGCTAGTAATTTCTTTTGGGCTCATAAACACCCTGACTAGTACACCCCTTAAAATAATGAAAAACCTTCACGTGTGTGATGATTGCCATACTACTATTAAGTTCATGTGCAAGATTGTTAAGCGAGAAATTGTATTGAGGGACAGTAACCAGTTTCATCACTTCAAGGATGGGATCTGTTCTTGTGGTGATTATTGGTGATGCTAGTGGAGAAGCAACTATAGGCAAGCTCTTCATGTTTTGGTAGGCAATGAGCTATTTTAGTACATGTTATGTGATCATACCATGAAGACATTAACTGTGAACATGCATGCTACCAGCCAATACTATCAACATTCTCAAAGTTCAAGGGCTAAAATGGGGCTAATAAAAAATTTTAATTTGATTGCGAGTCTACTGAAGAGTTTGAATTTTCTGAACTGCATGAGGCTCGCTGCCAATGAAAAATGTATATGAGTTATAGACATTTTAACTAGTTCACATATCAAAGTGCACATATAACTTCTTGTGCCACCATAGGCTCTACATCTTAGAAATCACCCCAAGTCCCTCAAATGGATTCACCCAAGCAATCTTTTCCAACAACTATCAAATTCCTACAATGCCTCAATAGGCTCCAAACTTGTCTTCTCTTTAACTAGGTGTTTCCTCCACCTTCACAAACTTCAAAAAACTTCAACTAACATTTTTCCAAGGTTCCCAAACCCTCAACTCATCATCTAATACAAAAACTCAATTCTAGCCCTTCACTAGGCCTATTTCCCAATTAGCCCTGCCTATTCAGTTTTCCAAGGTTTTCTTCCACTTTTTCCAAAAACACTTAGAAATCTAAGACCATATTTGAATACCCTTTCCCTAGTTATACAACATACTTTAAAGTTTCATACTATTCCTTTGGACCAAATGCCCAAACCATTACTGCTGCTCCATAATTAGCCCTCTATTAGCCCTCCTGTTACAAAGAAACCACTAATAGATCTCATCCCACAAACCTTCTAACTCCAAAAAGAGTTGTAATACCATCCCAAACAAATAATTTTTCCATTCATAGGAGATTCCATCAAGTTTTTCTTGCCCAATCATCGAACCCTCCTTCCTAGGTGCCTAAGCCTAGGGTTTTTCCAAACTCACCTCTCCAATGGATCTAACACCATCTAATGACCATATCTTGACCTTCTATACAATAAAATGTAGCTCTTATGTAGATGGATTCTTCTTACCTTGACTGGTCCAATCACCATGTAACCCCAAGACAACACTTTGTCTCAATTAGAGACATCCTTATTCAATCTCTTGTATATCCTGCATACAACCTCATTATATAAGTGCATTATACATTATAACACCCTCTCCCATGAGTTACATATCCATCACAGCAGTGGGAGAGGTGAAAATCTTAAATTATTTCAGATAGTTAACTTCTCTATCACGTGATAGTGATAGTCACTTATTTGCTATACAAAATCCTTTAAAAAATGGCTTGTTTCAAATGAAAGGAATCTTTAAAATCTTCTAAATCATTTTCAAATTCAAAATAAAGATTTGAAACAAAATAAACTTTGCTCCAATCCAAAAAAAAATGAAAGGAATAGTCACTATTTTACAGCAGTCTGAACATAATAGTGAAACAGAGGTTGTTTTTATTGATTCTTTCAATCCTTTACATGAGATCTTTGACCAAAATATCTCTTGAACACAAAATAAATTGTATTTATTGACTTCTTTTCCTCCTTCTAATTACCCAAACCTCAAAGAACCGATCAAAAACTCCCTAACTATCTCATAACAGTCACTTGACAGTTTATCGCCTTTTATTAACAACACTTTACTAATTTTCTCTTATTTTAACATTTGATAATATGAAACTTTTTAAAACTTCCCTAAATGACTAACTATGCTTAAAAGGACCTAAGGACTTCACTTATCCTCTTGATTCCACTTGGATTTCCATATGTGCTATGTTACCATTTTGACAATTTGACATATTTTGCAATTACATTAAATTGATTGCATTTTATATGCACATTATAACTCTTTGACCACATGTATGCTTCCTAGTACATGCTAGGACTCCCATCCCCTTGACATATTATAAATGACCCCTAGGTACATTATAACCCTCACAATGCCATTAAGGCTTACATAATTGATCTTAATACAAAATGATCATAAAACATATTTGAAGGACCATTTCATGGTCTTATTACAACCAATGACCCATCATGGTCATGTTGAAATCTTGTTGCCTCTAGGGTCTTCTTATGCCTTCATCCTTGGCCTTCATGTTGTTGCATCACCTTCCTATAGGAGGATTCAGTTGAACTATTCATCTAGGATTCCACATTTTGCATGCATGTCTGCTAGGGTAGTTGCAACTTAAACAAATATATCCTCTCAATATATCTATTTTGTGCATATACAGCAACCATGACTTTTGACGACCACATTACATTCAGGCATCCTGTCAAATAGTTCACATGACTTATCTATGCTTCCATTTTGCAAGCATGTATCCCAAGGAAAATGCTACTACTTCATCTACACCATCTAAAAAAATCCTTTATGCTTTGATGGATGCCTATAGCTTATCCCAAAGCTCTCATTCAGCAGTTATGAGATGATCAATCAAGAGGAAACAATTGAGAGCTTAGAGTGACACAATTTTCAGAGGATCATATGAAATGTAATGGGCGTGTGAGTAGAAAAAAACTAGAAAGACATTGTGTATAGATGAAGGCATCATAGGTTGTTATTTGCAACATATGGGACTGGAACACAAGTTCTAGCTAGATCATTTGGGATGTAGCCCTCAAAATTGGGTTGGTTCCAATTGAGATGTTCAATTCATTAAATGCATTGTCAAAATATGGAAGCCTTCTTGCCATGCTAATGTACTATATTTTTTTAATAGGTGAGACATGTGATTCTACAGTCACCTATTCAGCCCAAGCATGTAATGAGGAAGACACATAGGCTCCTAGTGATAGAGGTACAACATCTTCCTCAACATCTTAATATGGTAGCTTGCTTTAGCTCTAATTGGTTTGTTACATAGCTTCCACCTGGTTGGAGATAGATCTACAAAAATTTGAGGTAAACTTTCTAATTATTTTAGATTGGAATAATATATAATCCTTGACATTTATTTATATGGAACCTATTGGTAGAATAGAAACTATTCTCTAGATTACATTTTTTCCACATAGAATAGTTAAAATAAAACTTGATGGTGCAAAGAACAATGGAAAAAATAGTAAAGAGTTTTTCTTGCTAAACAAATGATTTTAGTTGGAAGATGACCAATTTCAACATTAATCTTATGCAATTTTAATGTGATCAGTATCCTTCTATAAGATGATTGTTGTTCTGATCACTGGCTTTGAGTGAATGTGTTGCATCATATAACAAACTTTTGCTTGATGTTGCATATAAACTTCACCAATAAGTAAATGTGTTCAGCATTTTTCAAGACTCTTGGATTGATGGATTATGATGAGAAATTAACTCAATCATTCACTGCACACCCAAAGATTGATCCAAATACAAGTAGTAGAACAAGTTTTTTTTTGATAGTTAAAACTTAATGTAGTTAAGAATGTTCAAGTAAGCTACAGGCTATTTTAGAACAAAAAAGAAGAATCAAATAACTATAATGCACAGCCAAAGTTTGATCTGATCACAATAGTAGAACATGTTCAAATTTTATAGTTAATGTAATTACTCGTAAAGGATGTTTGAGAAAGCTATAGACTACTTTGAAATATAGATTTATGTGCCTGATCACTTTTTCCATTATGTACAAGAGAAATGTTTACATTTGGCTACCAACATACACCTCCCCATGCTACTTATCGAGTTGTCACAAAGGAGGGAATAATGCTTGATCCAGTTCCCATAACGCTTTCAAAGCCTGTCATGATGCATGACTTTGCAATAACTGATAACTATGCAATTTTCATCGATCTTCCTCTCTATTTTGCCCCAAAGGTACTTTTATTTCAGAGTAGTCCTATATCATTGCCTTGTTGTTTCAAGAGTATGAAGAAGTTATTGGAAAATATCTAAACTCAAATAATTCAGCTGTATGAATAATGTATTTAAAGCCTTAGAACTTTAGATCCTTTTTGTTCTTCATAAAGAAAATATAGGATAGAGGTTGTCTATACATCTCTCTAGAATAAATTAGATTGCTCAACTTTACTTGCTGCTATCTCAGGATATGGTGAAGGATGGAAAATTCATTATTTCTTATGATACTACAGTGAAAGCACATTTTGGTATAATGCCTCAATATGCCAAAAATGATCTTTAGATGAGATGGTTTGAGCTACCAAACTACTACATCTTTCATAATGGTAATGTTAAGACACAAGCATAATATTTTAGTATTGTCTTGATAACTTATAGACCATTTTGCCTTAAGTTTCCTTCAAGACACATTTTTTCTTGCATTTTTTAGTGTTATATTTAATAAACTTATATTTTTCTCTTTTACAACTAGTAGTGGATTAGTTCATATTACTATTGTCAGTTTTATGATTATCCTACATAGGTTGGTCAATCACTCTAAAAATAAGCTGAGATATCTCTTAGGAGTCTTATATATCTTTGAATTTGTCTCTATTTTTGGTCGATCTTATTGCCTTGGATACAAGGTTGATTGGGAAATATCTAATTCTACTTTATGATTGAAAATGCATGTAGAAAATAGTGTTATGTGTATCGTACTACACTAGATTTAGTAGCTAAGATCAAGGGACTTGTAAAGTTTTATCTTCAAGTAGAACCTGAGGCGAGAAAGTTTTAGATTGAAGTTGGAGGCAATGTGCTAGGGGTTTTTGACTTTGGACCTGGAAGATTTGGTTCTAAGCCAATATTTATACCTAGGGATTCTGGGTTAGATCTAGAGGAGGACGATGGTTACTTGATTTGTTTTGTTCATGATGATAACACTAGGTATGGTTCTAGCTTACACTCAATTTTTTTGAGTCCCAAGTGGTCTTATATTTTTCTCTAGAGATGATAAGAAGAAACTTATATTTATGTGAAGGCTATTGTCTCTCAAATACATGATGAATAGGTTGTCTAGTACATGCCACTATTTCGAGAGATATAGTCTTTAACAAAATTGCTTAGAATAATAATAATACCATAGCCAATATTGAAAGTAGGATCAGGATAAATCATAGTATTTACTATTAATCACTATATTAGCAGGTGACATGTCAGGAAAAAATTGATTATGTTAGAGAAATCAACAATTATGAGATGATCAATCAAGAGGAAACAATTGAGAGGTTAGAGTGACACAATTTTCAGATGATCATATGAAATGAAATGGGCGTGCGAGTAGAAGGAAACTAGAAAGACATTGTGTACAGATGAACCAGTTCAATTCTCTTCTTTATTGTTCACTGTGTGTATAATCCCACACACCCATTTGATCTCGAATGATGATATGTACTGAATGCTAAGTGTCTGTGCTGAGTGCTCCAAAACCATCCATTTCATGCCTTCATCTGTACACAATGTCTTTCTAGTTTCCTTCTACTCGCACGCCCATTTCATTTCATATGATCATCTGAAAATTGTGTCACTCTAACCTCTCAATTGTTTCCTCTTGATTGATCATCTCATAAATACTAATTTCTTTATAAAAAAATTCGACCAAGCATTGGTAAAAATTTTGACCAATGCGAGAGGGGTTTTCTACCAAGCCTTGGTCAAAATTTTGACCAATGCTATGCAGTTTTCCACAAGAATTGGTCAAAATTTTGACCAATGATGGACAAAAATGGATAAGTTTTGGTCAAAATTTTGACAAACATCTGGGTCCAAATTGTACCATGGCAACACATAGTTTTCAACCAGCCCATTGGTCAAAATTTTGACCAAATTTTGACCAACCAAGTTTTGATCAAAATTTTAATGAGAAAATTTTTGACCAATGGGTTGGTCAAATTTGGTCAAATTTTGGTCAAAAGCTAGGTCAAAATTTCAACCAATAAAGGTAAAAAATGAGCCCAAATGTACTAGTGTAAGAACTCATAGCACTCATGCTAATTTGGTAACTAAAGTAAGGAGGCTAGGGTGGCCATGGCATCTATTGCCCTATTCTTGTCTCTGGGAATTTGTTCAAAAGTAATGAGAACAAAAAGATGCCTGAAGCGTATCAACCAAATGCTTGTAAGGTAACAATTTCTCATCTTTTTTTTGATACATATCTATAACTTGATTGATGATCAACTGAGAAACCCCTTAGACTTCTAGAGTTGTTAACTTCCATTCTAAAGCCATCTTGAGACCCAAAACTAGTGCTTCATATTCTACCATATTGTTTGTGCATGGGAAGAGTAGTTTGTAAGACTTGGGGATGGTGACACCTAGGGGCATGATGAACAAAATACCATCACCTAAACCATGGTGGGTGTAGAAACCATCAATGTAGAACTTCCATGTGACAGGTTCTACTTGAAGGATATGCATGTCTAGAAAATCAGCTAGGATAGGATTTGAGCTCTCTGTGGGTACATCTTCCAATTGATCAATAATGGCTTGTCCATTTTAGCCTTCCTATCAATGTACTCAATGTCAAATTCACTTAGGATCATTACCCATTTGGCCAATCTGTCTATTAATATTGTCTTGCTAAGAAGATATTTGAGAGGGTCAATTTTTTATACGAGCTTAACTTTGTGTGTTAGAAAATAGTGATGTAGTTTTTGTGAAGAAAAAACTATGTCCAAGCAATATTTCTCAATAAAAGAGTAATTTATCTCATAATTGACCAAGGTGTGATGGATGTAATAAATAGCTCTTTCTTTGCCTTGATCATTGTCTTGTGCCAAGAGGACTCTAATTGATGTGTCTATTAGAGAGATATAGAGAAACAAGGCTTTCTACAACACTAGAGGTACCAACACAAGTGAATTCATCAATTATTTTTTGAGAAGAGCAAAGGTCATCTGACACTGACTATCCCATTTAAAAACTATGTTCTTGTGGAGGAGATGAGTGAAAGACACACACTTTTCTGCTAACTGAGATAAGAAGTGACAAAATGATTAAAGTCTTCCCTGGAGAGAATGTAGCTAACTCAAGTTCCTTAGAGGCTTTATGTTGATGATGGCTTGTACCTTTTCAATATCAACCTCAATTCCTTTGGTAGAGAAAACATACCCTAGGAGTTTTCTAGATTTCACACCAAAAGTGCATTTCTTAGGGTTTAGCCTAACTTTGAATTCTTCTAAGCATGTGAATATCTTGGCCAAGATAGGAAGATGATCCTCTTAGGTATTGGATTTCACAAGGAGGTCATAAACATAATACTTCATAAAAGCGTGCATCATGTCATGGAAAATGGTGGTCATGGCCTACTGATAAGTAGCCCCTACATTCTTGAGACCAAACGGCATGTCATTCCAATAGAATGTGTCCCATGCACAAGTAAAAGTTGTTTTTTCATGGTCCTCTGTTGTTATTCTAATTTGATTGTATCCTAAAAAACCATCCATGAGTGAAAACATCGAATGTCTTGTTGTCAGATCTACAATTGTGTCAATGTTTGAAAGGGGAAAATCATCCTTAGGACATGCTTTATTGACATCCTATAAGTCAATATATATCCGTATATTGCCATCCTTATTGCAGATAGATACAATATTTGATATCCATGATGCATAAGCTAATGGTTAGATGAAGTTAGTACTAAGAAATTTCTCCAATTCTTCTTTGATGAGTAATGCTATGTGAGGGTGCATTTTCCTTAGTTTTTATTTAATGAGTTTGGCATCTAGAGAAATGTTGAGGTGATGAAGGATTAGATTTGGATCTAACCCTAACATGTCAATGTAAGACCATGCAAAATTTATTTTCCTTTCTTTGAAGAAGCGAATGAATTCACTTCTTTCCTCCATAGTTAAGGATCGTGCCAAATGAATTATCCTAGGTTCTTGCTCTATTCCAATGTTGAATTTTTTGATAGACTCAATCAAAATAGATGACTATTCCTCTAAATATTTGCATAAGTTATTAATCATCTCATCCTTGGGTGCCATAGTTGGGTTTTCACCGTTGGATGTGTCACTTCTATTTGTTTCAATTTTTTTGTCAAGATTAGCCATAGTGTGGTTTTGGTCATTGTTTCTTGGATGTGTTCTTCTCTTTCTCATATGACTAGGATGATTGATATCAAACCCATCTGCATGTATTTCTCTTGTTCTTTGTAAATGAGATGGTTCAACTATGTTAAGGCATACAAAAATATCATTGTCATTGTCAAATTGTGGGAAGTTGTGAGATTTGATTGAGTCCCAAATGATAAGCTTGAGATGGAATAAGGATAGTGATGTGTAATATGAATGAGATTTAATGGGGTTTAAACATATGACCTTGTTTGATGGCTCATATGTTGTATCGGTTAGGTCTATGTGTGCCTCTTCTAAAGTGTTAGGGAAGGTAGAGTTTGCGAGTGGTTCATAGTACTCATCTTCAACTTCTAGTAGAAATAAATCTGGGAATAAAGTCTAAAACTAGAACCCATCATTAGGTTCATCATCCTCATATGATGTGATGTCAAGTGTCCATTTTGTATCCTCTTCTAAACTATGCTGATGTGGATTGACATTTGGTGAAGTAAGGTCTGAACAAGGAATGGATCCTTGTGCTACAGAACTATTGGGAATAGGAATGTGAAAAAAATCACATTCTTTATCGTGGATGGTTCTCTTGTATGTTGTAAATTAGGGAAGGATAGATTCACATTTTTAGTATCAGCTACTTTCTAATTGTTGACATATTTTTCCTTGGGCACTCATGCCAAAGTGGAAGAGGAGGAATCACCATGTTTTGAATAGGATCTAGAAATGGTCTTTTCATTGTCTTTCTCTAAATATCCTACCCCTTTTTTTGATTTGTTAGACCTTAATTGCACTGCTAGGGGTTCAACAATACTGTTTCCTTTCCCTAAAGGATCATCACCTATGTAAACCATCTTCTTCATTAGATCAACACCTTTTTTGAAGAGGTGAGGGGAAATATCAATATTTTGTATTTATTCACTTGGTTCTTCTATGGAACTTGAAGGTACGCCACTTTCTTTGACAAAATGGTCATGATAAGGCCTAGCAATTGAAGATGGTTTTCCATGAGATCTCAAAGATATTGGGGGATTAGATAATGAGATTGAATAGTCTCCTACCACTTTGCATTGCAATTTTTACTTCTAATCAAATTCTTTCATTAAGAAATCAACTTCCTCATTATGTTACTGTTTGGAGTTTTTTGACGATGATGGTGGAGTGGAAGAATTGGAACAATCCACTTTCTCTTTACCCTAAGTTGATGTAGATAAGTAGTAATTATCTTGACCTATGGATTTGCATTATCTAACAATACTTGTCGAGATGTTTATCTCTTCCCTGTTGTGAGGGACAAAGGTGTTACAATACTGGGCATAATTTTGGCCTCTAGGAATAGTCATCTCTTGACCCATGTAAGGAAATTTCAAACATTGATGGTAGGTGGAAGGGACAACTTGCATGTCATGGACCCATGGCCAACCTAACAAGATATTGTAGGTTAATTTCAAAGCTAGGACTTGGAAAATATTTTCCTTTACAATAGGGCCAACCCTTATTGGTAGAACGACCATGCCCTTGCAGGATCTCTCCTAATCATTGTAAGCTTTGATCATAATCTTCTTTTTAGGGTCTATGAAATCCATTTTTTATCCTAGTGCTTGTACCAAATTTAAAGTGTAGATGTTTAGGACCACTCCACCATCAACCAAGGCTCTTTTGACTATGTTTCTATGAATAAAGACTTCAATGTGTGACAAAGAGTTCTATGGGTGAATGATAGACATGTCATCTTGGGTTGAAAAAGATACACAATGTGGAGCAAAAAGGGTGATAAAAGCTAGCACCTTTTCCTAAAGTCTTACCTAAAGGTAGCCTCATCTAACATGGAAATAATCTCTAAAGTGTGGGACTTTGTGACTTGAGATTGAGTCTCTAGAGAAGGTCAGCTTCCTTACTATCAGGATGCACCTAACTATTTCTTGAGAGGAAAAGGGAGAAGGAATGCATGAAAGAAAACTACATAATCTAATCTAAGAGGAGGTGATAGACCAAATAGTATGTTCAACCTTATCTCTGCCCAAGAATGCATAGTTCATCAATATAACCTCAAAGTATACAAATTCAATCCTTTCTTAATCCTACAAACATATGTAGATCAGAAACCAAAAGAATACTATAAGCAAGAGACTTCACTTTATATCATTCAAAAAATCCAAGTAGATACAATCATACAATTGTGAAATGAATACAATACATTAACACAAAGGAAAGAAGGTATTGTGCAATATATCAATGGAAGAAAGAGACACAACAGAGGAGTATATTAACATAGAGGCAAAGGAAATTATAGTAGTAGAGTATAGACATACAATGCTACAAAACTGGAGAACAGATCCACCCTAAGAAGGGTTACAAAATCTACTTTTATAGTACAAGCATAACTCTAATAGATTCTACCCTAAGGAAAAATTAAACAACTGCATTTAAGGTTACAAAGAAAAATCACTACAAATTTGGGAAAGATCTGATTATGTCACACATCTAGACATAGAAAAGTCATATTATTCAACAAAAAAAACCTTGAGAAGACAAAAATGGCAACCATTGTCATTCTAACTGGGTAGATGGATCACCAGGTAGCAATGGAGTGTCCCTTCATATTTACTAGGCATGGAGAATGTCAAAGATTGGTTGTGGATGATCAAGAAGATCAAATTTTCCATTTAAAATTTTTTTCTTCCTTGCTACCAACACACCAAGTCAACCATGTTATCGGTCAACTGTAGTCAATCCTCAAGCTTCTCCAAGTGGACCAATCATATTTATCAATCTACCACCTGACCACTCTTCTATCTTTCATGTTTGACCTCTAACTATAATCGATCACTAATTTTCAACCCTTTACATTCATTAACTTCTTTACCTTTTGAAACCATGAACAAACCATATCGCTACTTAAATTGGCATCTCGCAACATTGCCATGGTTAGGGGCTTTGAAAATTTATCTTTCTTACTACACCACGAAGCCAATAACTTTACTTTATCACATCATCTCAACTTAATATCCAACTAGCATTAGATGCATGCAATTATGTGGAACTGTGAACTTACCCACCATTGCTTACTCACCACATGGGCCCATTGAGAAACATGTCAACTTGTTATTATGTCACTATGTATATTCATTGTGCAACTTTTCATAGTGATAAAATGATAACCCTCAATCTCTTTGAATCAACTATCTAAGAAGACATAGGTCCTTAGAGGATTCTTATGTAAATTTGACCTATGATCATGTGACCAAGGTAAATTGCTTCATTGTAGCTTGAACCATGGTTTACTAATTTAACCCTATGAATGAGAGATAAAGAGAGATCACTATGTCATTGCCCTCATTTTGAGTTTGTTAGCTTGTGGTGATTGATTAGGGAAGCACTATAGTGTGGAGTTTGATTAGTCCCCAAGTGGGAGATTGTTAGTTTGTGGTGACTAATCAAGGAAGTACTATACATACTTCATAAATTCTTTGGGGTTTAGGGCAGCATTTGAGTTTTTTTTTGGGTCATGGCCAACATTGTGGCTAATGTATAGCTAACATATGGCCGACATGTTGTAACCCTAAAGTGGCAAAAAATACTTGTATAAAAGGGCTTAGGGTTAGGGATTATTTCTTTGTGGTGATGCAAAATTGGTTCTTGTAGCAGTATTGAGCTATAAGGGATTATAAATTGTAATTAGGTTGTAATCAATGGATCTTAATAATATCAAACTTGTTGTTTGGTGGACATAGCCCAGGGATTGGGTGAACCACATAAATGTTGGTGTCTTGTGTTCTTTTCTACGTAATCTATTATTTTTTATTATTGGTTATATTTGCATGTAATTGTTATTTCTATTCATGGTTTAATCCTAACAAGTGGTATTAGAGTCATGTTGTGTTTTTTCAGTTATCCTCTGTAGGAAAGTCTCACAGTTGAGTGTGAGTATCACACTTGAGTGGGAGTGATGGTAGACAAGGGTAAGTTAAGGATTGATAGGTTTAATGGGTAGAACTTTCAATTATGGAAGATGCAAATGGAAGACTATCTTTATTAGAGGATTTATGGAAGTTGTTGGAAGGAAAAACCAAGAATCAAGGATATATGTCAAATGACAACTGGGATCTTTTAGATAGAAAGGCACTTGGAAGCATTTGATTATGTCTAGCACCATCGATGGCATTTAATATTACAAAAGTGAAGACAACAAAAGAGTTGATGAAAATCTTAGTGGCACTACATGAAAATTCCTCCACTTCAAACAAGGTATTTCTCATGAAGCATTTATTTAATATGAAAATGGTAGAAGGTGGATCTGTTGCAAATCATTTGAATGATTTTAATACTATTAGTAGTTAGTTATCTTTTGTATGTATCCATTTTGATGAAGAAATTAGGGCTCTCTTGATTTTGTGTTCTTTGCCTGAAAGTTGGAATGGCTTGGTAATGACTGTGAGTAATTCTATTCCTGGATCTAGTACCCTAAAATATGATGATGTGATCGGTGTTATTTTGAGTGAGGAAACTCATAGGAAAACCTTAGGTGCATCTACATCATGAAGTGTTTTGAATGCACAAAGCAGAGGCAAAATGACTGAAAGAGGAAATAATTCTAAAAATTGTGAGAAATCAAGAGGAAAGTCAAAGGGGAGGAGGTCTCAATCAAGAGGACCAAATGACTGTTGGTACTATGGGAAAAGAGGGCATAAAAAGAAAGATTGTTGGACTCGAAAGAAAAATGAAGGAGATAAACTAGATGGAGACAAGGAGGCAAATGTGGTAAGTAGCAAATCCGAAGAGGATGCTTTGCTTCTGTCTTTAGAAAGTGTTGATGATCCATGGGTTTTAGATTCTAGTGCTTCATTTCATGCTACACCTCATAGAGGTTATTTCATTGATTATATCCAAGGGAATTTTATGCTTTATTTGGGGGATAATGAACCATGTCAAATTTTTGAAAAGGGAAAAGTTAAGATTAAGTTGCATAATGGGAATCATTGGCTGCTACATAAGGTAAGACATATTCCAAGGCTGAGTAGGAATTTAATTTTAGTAGGACAACTCGTAGATGAGGGTTGTGTAGTTACTTTTAATGATAAAAATTGGAATGTTACAAAAGGTTCCCTTGTAGTAGAAAAAGGTGTGAAAGTAGGCACCTTATATATTTTTACAAGTCATATTGTTCCTTCTAATTTAATGTTTTAGAGAAAAATGAATGTTCAGGAACAGTTGTTGCAGTTGAGCAGGGAGAATAGATAGCTGCTATACATTTTGAACAGCATTGTGGCACAACAGACTTGGGCACATGAGTGAGAAAGGTATGAAAGTACTTCATTCAAAGAATGTTTTACCAGGTCTAAAATGTGTTAATATGGATTTCTGTGAAAGTTTTCTGTATGGAAAATAAAAGAGAGTGAGTTTTGTGAAGATTGGAAAGAAAAGAAAAAGGAGAAATTAGAGCTTGTACATACTGATGTATGGGGACCAGCTTAGGTATCTTCCCTTGGAGGCTCTCATTATTATGTTACATTTATTGATGATGCAACTAGAAAGGTATGGATTTATTTCCTTGGATAGAAATATGATGTATTTCAAACTTTTAATAAATAGAAATGCTTGGTTGAAAATGAGATTGGTAAGAAATTAAAATATCTCAGATCTGATAATGGTGGTGAGTATTGCAGTCATGAATTTGAAGATTATTTCTCCACTAATGTATTCATAGATAGAAAACTATTCTAAGGACTCCACAGGAAAATGGAGTGGTTGAACACATGAACATGACTATAATGGAGTGTGCAAAGAGCATGAGGATGCATGTTGTATTTCCCTTATACATGTGGGTGGAGGCTGTCAATACTATTGTATATTTGATTAATAGAGGTCCCTCTACTCCTTTGGGTTGTGGTATTCTAGAGGCAGCATGGACTAGTAAGAAGGTGAGTTATTCTTTTCTCAAGACCTTTAGTTGTGAAGCATTTGCTCACATATATTCTAAAAATAGAACCAAGCTAGAAGCTAAGTCAAAGAAATGTGTATTTGTTGGATATCACATTAATGAATTTGGTTATAGACTTTGCGATTTTGAAATTCTAAAATTATAAGAAATAGGGATGTCATATTCAATGAGAAAGTGTTGTACAAAGATCTGTTGCAACAACATGAGAAGAATGAAGATGATTATGTAATTTTGGATGATTCTCGAAAAGATGATGTTCTAGCCATTCCTCATGATTTGCAACAACTGCAACAACAAATACCACACACACCAGTGAATTTCAATGGTCAAAAAGGCAAATTAGACCTCCAAAAATATTTTCTCCCTCTTTGTATTCTATTTTATCAACAAATGTTGGTGAACCTAAATGTTATGATGAAGTTGTGTAGGTGGATACTAAGATTCAATGGGAGTCTACAATGAATGATGAAATGGACCCTTTTCTAAAGAATAAGACATGGGATTTATGCAAGTTTCCTAGAGATAAAAGAGCTTTATAGAATAAGTGGATTTATAGGTTAAAAGAAGAGAATGGACGTAAGAAAATATTTAAAGCTAGGTTAGTTGTAAAAGGATTTGCATAGAAAAAGGGCATTGATTTTGATGAGATATTTTTTCCTATTGTTAAGATGACTTCTATCCATACTATTTTAAGTATTGTGGCTACTAAAGATTTTCATTTAAAGTAGCTTGATGTTAAAACAACCTTCCTTCATGGTGATTTGGATGAAGAGATATACATGGCTTAGCCATAGGGATTTAAGATCAAAGGTAAGGAGAACTTAGTGTGTAGATTGAAGAAAAGTTTATGTGGCTTGAAGCAAGTACCTTGGCAATGCTATCTGAAATTTGATAGTTTTATGCATAAGCATGGATATAGTAGGTGTCATTTAGATCATTTTGTTTACTTTAGGGTAAGTGTACAAAGTTGTGGTGCCAAAAGGGGGGTATAAGTGGACACCTTTTTCCTGAAATCTAAAAATTTTAAACTTCAACAAGAATTTGAAGATAGTTATGCTCAAAATTTTAAGATATGAAAAAAAACAAAAGTCATAGTCCTTTGAATCTAGTTTCTAAACTACTAATTTTTTTTCAAAATGGTTTAGTTTTAGGTCCTCAAAAAAGGGGGCCACAAAAAGTGGTACCATTTATTTCAAAAAAACATAACATAGTACAAAGTGTGGCCCCCCTAAAATTTTAACTTTTTTTTGAAATTCTTTAATCGCTCTACTCAAAAGTTACTTAACACTATGTAGTTTATACCAAATTTTTTGGGTAATTTTATAATCTGTATTTTTTTTTAATGAATTTTTTAACTAGACACATCCCAAAAACATGAAATATCTCTGTGCTCCCCCTATAAATAATTGAAAGCTAATCTAAAATCAAAAATTTGTTTTTTCAAAGTGTGTAGAATGGAGTCTAGTTTCTAAAAAACTAAGTTGTTGCAAAATTCGATGAACGAGCTAAAATCTATAGCCCAATTAGTACATGGTAGTTTTTGACAAAAAATGAACATACATTCAAAAGAAATTATAGATGAAAGGTTTGAAATAGTTCAAACTAAAAATAAATTATATGGTTAGATAGCTAACATAGAGACTTATAATTCTATGTAACCTGATCTTATCGATACCCAACCATGAGGAATCTTGAAGGGGAGCACACAAGAAAAAAAAATCATTTTTGGTATGTTTCTTGGAAAACACATCTTAGACCTATTCATAAACTCCAAACCTTTGGGTTGGATCTCCAAGGAAAAACCAAGCCTTGGGCTTGGGTTTAAATAAGCTTTCAATAGTGCGTGTGCCCTATAGCACACACATGTTATCTAAAACATAATTTCTCAATAGTGCATGCGCACTATAGTATGCATGCACTATTAAGACCTAAATTGCATAAGAGAACTAGGTGGGGGGGGGGATAAGGGAATGGCCATGTGTGTGTGTGAGAGAGAGATAGAGAGAAAGTAGGGGATGGGAGAGGGGAGAGAGAAAGTGAGAAAGAGTAGGAGTGGCAAAGAGAGTATAGGATGGGAGAGAGAGTAGGGGTGGTAGAGAGAGCACAAGATATGAGAGAGAGGAAGTGTGAGAGAGAGTAGGGGTGGAAAAGAGAGAGTGTAGGATGGGGGAAAGAGATTAAAAGTAGGGGATGGGAGAGAGAGGAAGTGTGAGAGAGAGTACAGGTTGGGAGAGAGAGATTAAGAGTAGGGAATGGGGGAGAGACAGAGTAGGCGATGGGAGACAGAGTGGGAGAGGAAGAGTGAGAGAGAGGAGGATGGGAGTTCATGTGTGTGAAAGAGAGAGAGTATGGAATGGGAGAGGGGGAAGACAAAGTAGCTCGAAAGAGACTAGGGGATGGAAGAGAGAGTAGGTGATGGGAGAGAGAGTGGGAGAGGGAGAGAAAGGGGGGATAGAAATGTGTATAAGAGAGAAAGAGAGAGAGAGAGTAGGGGATAGGAGAGAGTGTGAAAATTTAAGAGAGAGTAGGGAGGGGGAGAGAGAGAGAGAGAGAGAGAGAGAGAGAGAGAGAGAGAGTAGGTAGTAGGAGAGGGAGTGGGAGAGGGAGAGCGAGTGAGAGAAAAAGTAGGGGATGGAATAGGAGAGAGGGGGGATGGGTGTGTGTGTGTGAAAGAGAGAGAGAGAGAGAGAGAGAGAGAGTAGAGAATGAAAGAAGTGAGAGAGAGAGAGAGAGAGAGAGAGAGATAGTAGGAAGTGGGAGAGGGAGTGGGAGGGAGAGAGAGGTGGAATGGAAGTGTGTAAGAGAGATAGAGTAGGGGACAAGAGAGAGTAGATAGTGGGACAGGGACTACAAGAGAGAGAGGGGGGGGGAAAGGGAATGTGTATTTATTTATAAGAGAGATAGATTAAGGGATGGGAGAGAGTGTGAGAGTTTGAGAGAAAGTAGGAGGTGGCAGAGAGAACTCGTACGAGATGGGGGCGAGAGAGAGAGAGAGAGTAGGGGATGGGAGAGAGTGTGAGAGTTTGAGAGAAAGTAGGAGGTGGCAGAGAGAACTCGTACTGGATGGGGGCAAGAGAGAGAGAGAGTAGGGGATGGGAGAGAGTGTGAGAGAGAGTAGGGGATGGAAGAGAGAAAGTGAGAGTAGGGGATGGGAGAGAGAAAGTAAAGTAGAGAGGGAGAGAGAGTACTTGAGAGAGAGAGATAGTAGGCAGTGCAAGAGGGAGTGGGAGTTGGAGAGAGAGGGGGGATCAGAGTGTGTGAAAAACCTAGAGTGTAGGGAATAGGAGAGGAGAGAGAGAGCGGGAGGATGGGAGTGTGCATGTAAGAGAGACAGAGTAGGGAATGGGAGAGAGTGTGAGAGAGAGTAGGTGGTGGCAAAGAGAGCTCATACAAGATGGGAGAGAGAGAGAGAGAGAGAGAGAGAGAGAGAGAGAGATTATAGGATGGGAGAGCGTGAGAGAGAGTAGGGGATGGGGGAGAGAGAGTGATAGTAAGGGATGGGAGAGAGAGAGTAGAGAGGAAGAAAGAGAACTTGAGAGAGAGAGAGAGATATATATATATAGTAGGCGGTAGGAGAGGGAGTGGGAGAGGGAGAGGGAAAGAGATAGGGGGGATGGGAGTGTGTGTGACAAATGTAGAGAGTAGGGGATGGGAGAGAAGAAAAGTGGGGGGATAAGAGTGTGTGTATCTCTGAAAGAGAGAGAGTAGGGGATGGGAGAGAGTGTGAGAGTGTGAGAGTAAGGGGTGGCAGAGAGAGAGTACGATGATGGGGGAGAGAAAGTAGGTGGTGGGAGAGGAAAAGAGAGAGGGGGGATGGGAGTGTGTGTGAGAGAGACAGAGTAGTGGATGGGAGAGGAGAGAGAGAGCAGGGGATGGGGGAGAGAAAGTAGGTAGTGGGAGAGGGAGAGAGAGGGGGGATGGGAGTGTGTGTGAGAGAGACAGAGTAGGGGATGGAAGAGAGTGTGAGTGTGAAAGAGTAGGGGATGGGAGAGGAGAGAGAGATTAGGGGATGGGGGAGAGAAAGTAGGTGGTGGGAGAGGGAGAGAGAGAGGGGGGATGGGAGTGTGAGAGAGAGAGAGAGATAGAGTAGGGGATGGAAGAGAGTGTGAGTGTGAGAGAGTAGGGGATGGGAGTGGAGAGAGAGAGAGCAGGGGATGGGGGAGAGAAAGTAGGAGGGAGTGGGAGAGGGAGAGAGAGAGGGGGAATGGGAGTGTGTGTGTAAGAGAGACAGAGTAGTGAATGGGAGAGAATATGAGAGTGAGTAGGTGGTGGTAGAGAGAGCTTGTACAAGATGGGAGAGAGAGAGTAGAGAGGGAGAGAGAGAACTTGAGAGAGAGATAGTAGGCAGTAGGAGAGGGAGAGAGATAGGGGGAATGGGAATGTGTGTAAGAGAGACAAAGTAGGGGATGGGAGGGGAGAGAGAGAGTAGGCAGTAGGAGAGGGAGAGGGAGAGGGAGAGAGATAGGGGGATAAGAGTGTGTGTGAGAGATCTAAAGAGTCGAGGATGGGAAAGGAGAGAGGGTGAGAGAGGTAGAGAGATAGGTGGTGGGAGAGGGAGAGTGAGAGAGAGTAAAGGATGGGAGAGGGGAGAGAGAGTAGGAAGAGAGAGAGGGAGGGGATGGGAGAGAGAGTAGGAAGGATAGAGATTAGGGAGGATGGGGAGTAGGGAGGATGGAGAGTGATGTGATTTCACATAGTGTGTACGCACTATAGTGTGTAAATGCTTTATAGTGCGTACATGCTATAGTGCATATGCACTATCTCAATCACCTAAAAATGGTAAAAAACCAACCTTGGGGCCCATTTCATCCATTTCTTGCTTTTGGTTTGTTTTGCACTCTGTTATTTCAATAGAAATCATGGGTTTCAACATAGCAAACACTATTTCAACACTTTTGGAAGTTAGCAAACACCAAATTCAATCATTAGATACATGATTTGAAGACTTTTTGAATATTCCTTGTATAGAAAAGGTTAGTGCAATCCATTTTAAATATTTTTTGTCAATATATAGATACAAATTTGATTATAATTTGACATGTTATTTAATATATAGTGAATTCATTGAAAATTGTATGTTTGAATGAAATATTATTTTGGAATGGTTATAAATTTGACAAGTTGTTTGATATATATTGTGTATTCATTCAAATAATTATAATTTTTATATGTAATTGAATAATTTGTAATTTACACATTTTAAGTAATTCAGATGTTTGAATAATTTGACATGTAGAAATCATCATCATGCCAAGGAAGAAATCAAAGATTAAAACAAATGAAGATAGGGAGAGAGATTTGGCAATTAAAAGAGATAAAATAAAATTACTATGTGAACAAATAAAATTACAAAGCAATAATGAAGAATTGACTTTCAAAGAGGATCAAGAACCACCAGTACAAAGAAACACAGAGGAAGAATTAAAAAGACAAAGAGAGTGAATGAGATTGTTACGCTCAAGAAGACAATCGAATTGTGAAGCTACACCATCCTCCAATGTTGGAGTCATATTGTCTGCTACATCGTCTTCCAATGTTGGAGTACCATCTTCCAATGTTGAAAGCATATAATCCTCTCATGTAGAAGAGACACTGATTTGTAGATCCGACGATAGACACACTCCATCATGTCATGTTGAAAGCACAACATCAACACATCAAGTAGGTGATATTCCATCTTTTACATCTTATTGCCAAGGCACATCATCTTCGGTTCAAGGTACACAATACACTCAACCTTATATTGATGTTCAAAATGTTGAGAGAATTGAAGAGATTAGAACACCTTCTAGAATTCATTTTAGAAGACCAAAATATTTGATTGAAATTGATACTAACATTTTGAAATCAATGTCTGACAAGATTAGCAAGCGTACTTGTCAAAGAAAAGTTAATAGTATGTGGAGATTTTTTTTTAAGAATTAAATATTATAGGTCAATGCCAATTATTTGTTGAAATGATGAGAAATTTGAAATTTAGGCCTATCATGAAGATTCTTGGGCTAAGAATGATGGAAGATTCAAATGAAAGAAATATTGTAAAGAATCTAATGAGTGCTTATGACAAAGTGGGTTCTAAATCATGCACCACAGATAGTAATATCACAAGATAAGTACTCACATCGACAATAGTAAGTAGCCAAATGAAGAAAGCTTGACTCATGAGAAAGACAAGCAAAACATTAAAAATTGGTAGAGGTACCATAAGGAGAGCCATGCTAAGGCATGAGAGATTAGAAGATCCAACAAAAAATGAGTTATGGACATTTAGCGGTAGACTACCACGAAAGGATAAAGAAATTAGTAAAGCTTTGAAATCATTGATCAAATATTTTTGGAAAAATAATACACATGTTTCTCCTAATCAAAGAGATGTTGTAAGAAGGAGGATTGCTAGCCGAAATCATGACATAATATTTTGCAAAATTTATTGGTATGTATCCTCAAATTTGAATAAGTCAAAGATTTTTTGAGATGGGTAAAATTTTTTATGTGGAGATAAATCACACATGCACAACTTGTTGTTGTAGGATACATATTGAATTTTCTAACCATTTTGATGTTTTTAGGCATATATGCGTAGTTTTGCATTCTCAATTTGTTTTGCAGGATTGTGACATAAAAGAGCCACCAAGATCTTCAAGGGAATTCATATCCAACATTTTATGTGAAATAGGGTACAGCCAAAAATTTTACAAGACATCATGCTTGGATGGTACGTGCTTATTTTGTGGTTCTTTGCAACTTTTATCAACTTGTCAACATATGGATAGTACGGATGCAATTGGAAATGAAATAGTTGATTACGAAAAATTCAAGATAGTGACATATGCTCTAAAAGATGGGAAACATGGTAAAAGATGTGATCTAGTCATTGAAAAGATTCTAGTGTATGAGTTCATGAAGATATTTCGTGAAAAGATTATTTACGAGTATGCAAGGCATACCCATAGAGCTCGATGGTTGGATTTGCAATTCAAGTTGTGCAAGGATACGTTTCCATTGGATACCATTGTTTCAATTGTAGATTTTGCAGAGAACTACAGACTACAACCACAAAATGAGGTGCAAGCAAAGTATTATACATCTCAACAGGGTTCCATATTTGTTCACATAACATTCATGCATTCACCTACAAGTACAGAGGATGATAGGAAGATTTTGAGGGAGTACCATTTTTACTTCAGCGATGATCGATCAAATTCTGCAGAGTTTGTACATGGTTGTTTTCAACTATTTTATGGAGATTTGGCTAATAGGGGCATATCATATCATCAACACATTATTTGGTCAGACAATTGTGCATCTAAATTCAAGAATGCATGGATGTTCTATTGGTTGAGCAGGATGCACAAGTTGTGTAGAATTCAATATATGTGGAATTTCACAAAGGTTGGTCATGGTAAGGGAGAGCACGATGGTGCAGGTGCATGCATTAAAAGAGCCTTGGCTCGTGAAGAACTAAAGTACAAAGATGGAGCAATATTGATAGATGCAAAATCCATTGTCCAATGGTGTAACGCTACAATGGGTCTAGGTAAGGAAGGTGAGTCTACAGTTCGTAGATTTTTTTGGTTGATAGATAATACTAACATTGCACTATATCAGGATTGTTGCACACTAACAAGATCTAGTGAGTTACACTCTTTTAGAAGCTCTGATGCAGGTTCATGGAGTTTCCACACACGAAAAATGGCATGCTATTGTCCATCATGTGCAGAGGAAAATTGAGATGATTGGGAGTCAACTGAATGGGTGGACAAATGGGATATATGGGTGTTGGACCCAATTGACACCTATCGTCCCCCACAAGCACTAGAAATGGTAGAGATGGATTCATCTATTGACTTTGACTGCTTATCAGATCTAGTGTAACCTGGTAATATATATATATATATATATATATATATATATATATATATATATATATATATATATATATATATATATATATATATATATATATATATATATATATATATATATATATATATATATATATATATATATATATATATATCTTTGTAATTTCAATATGTAACTTTATAACTTTTACCCAAGTATTTTCTGAATTAATGACCGCATTTTGTACATTTGCCATTGTAGGCCATGTTTTTGTTGTTATTAAACCTGAAGACAATGAAGAAGGGACATATTATTATTTGTGTCATTGTGTTGAGCCAAACAAAAATTGGATCACTCGGTTATAGATGGTGAAGGTTTAGAGTACCATGTATGTGTGGTGGTTGTAACAGGCACATGGCTTAGACAATATCCTATGAAGAATCCTAACTTGTGGCTATTCGAGGATTGGCAAATAGAGAGGAAGATTCTTCATTATTCAAACCTTGTTTTCGCATCAAATGTCCACTTGATAAAATATGGTGGAAAACCACATAATAAGATTCTTTGGAAAGTTCATGAGTCAGACCATGAGGCAATACTTGAGACATTAAAATGTTGAGCAGATCCAATTGGCTCATTAGATTGAATAGGGAGAGAGGGAGAGAGATAAAAAGTGATCAATTGGATCCAAATACAATGTTACAACCTCTTCCCTAAGACTATCACATGACTAAGGTGGACCGTATTGCTATGATGTGTAAGTGATGAGATTTAGTTTTTAATAGTTGATTATGAATATTCATCCAATGTGTGTTAATCTTAGTGGATTAATCTTATCTTAGATTTTTTACTGTGCTAATTCTTCATTTGCAGGTCACCAAAGAAGAGGGCTAATAAAGTTGACGCACACATGATAAAGGGTGAGATGCCAAAATCATCTACCAAATGGTATTATCAATTCACATCCTCAATATTTATTAGTGTTCTTTGTTCAAGTACCATTGTATGCTAATCATCTTATGCCTGGAATTGCAAAGGATCACAATCATCAAAAAGTAAGAAGGAAAATAGGTCTTGATCTGATGATAATGGGGTAGTGACAGATATAGTTCTCTCTAAGGATTCCAATTTTTTGGAATTTGACTCATTATTATCATAAAGTTGGCATGTTGGAAAGCGTTAATAGTTGATTATGTATATTCATCCCATGTGTGTTCCATGAGGTTAATACTATTGTAACATGATCAGTTTGTTCAAGTGACATATGATGAGGTTGTTTGTACAATGTAATGATTGAGTTGAAGTGATTTATGAAGTAATGGTTGTTTGTACACTATAGCTTTTAGCATAGACTTCCTAGAATAAATTTCTTACTATGCTTTGAAAGAAAAATAGAAATTTCAATCTGCATATAATATGATCCTCTAGTTTTGTTATAGCATGTGCATACATTATCCCTCAATATCAAACATGGAAGGCTATTATCTACTATATTTAGAATTGCTCTGGAAGTTCATACACATGTTAATAATAACTTATTTCCAAACCCAATTGAATTCAACCTACAATATGGTTAAATTATGTCAATACTAAGGTTTGTAGCATTAATTGGTCACATTCCTAATATTGACACACAACTAAACTGGGACCAACTATTCCTCATAGGTTTACACCAGTAAACATATTTTAATGGAGATGCATATTAGAAGATTCAACACAATGGTGATGCATTTGGGTCATAGCTTTCATGAAGAGTTTGACATATTTTGAAATAGTTATAAGTACATACTTCTGGGAAGTCACATTCTAATGACTTGAAATAGATTTACAATGCTCAGAACTTCCATTTTCTTAAAGTAGAGCATAATCATATAGAACTAGATTCCAATCAATTCCTAGAGATGTCATTCAATTCAGGATAGTCACCTCATAGTCATCTATCTTTTAAGAAAATCATCATTACTTACATGTGATGCTCTATATGGCCTATTGTGTGGTGACCATTCAAATATAAATTGTTCACCATTTCATATGAAACTAAACTATCATTGGAACCTAGATGAATTCTTGTCATTCACAAATTATCTTGGCTCTTATATTGTGCTCTAAAAATTAATAGCTTTGGTTTCACTTTTTTTGTTTTCCCCTTATAAAAATCAACATTTATCCTTTAGTCTCTAAAATTAGTTAAACATAAGGATTTGAACCTCTATGTGCTCTAACTTGTTGACCCTCTTCTTAATCTTCCTTTCACCTTGAACATTTAATTAACACTTAATTGATGGGTTCCCTACCCTTCCTGTAAACATCCATGTTCCTCTACCTAAACAAAATCTTCCTCCAACTCTATAGCCTCCTCTTTGATAAGAAAAAAAGGTTCATTACCCTTGTCATTTCTTCCTTGTCCTATTCCTATATTATTGGTTTTTCTTCCCCTTCCTCTGTTTGCATTTCCTCTACCACCTTCTTGTCTCTCTTTCTTCCTATTGACCATATCTTATGCACTTATAGCCAATTGGAAACTATCTCTAAGCATCTTAGGAAAAATCAAGGTAATCCCATTTTGCAAGTTTTATATGAGCCCATTAAGATACCTTGCAACATTTTCATCTTTATGCTCTAATCCACTTCTTATGCTCAAATTGTGAAATTCCTCTATGTAGGTCATCAAACCCATCTCCTTTTCTTTCAAGTTATTCCTTATCCTCTATTTTAGGATTGTATTATTTGATGGAAGAGGCACATCCTTCACCATTTGGTCATGTTTGTTCCACCCTTACAAAACCTCTTTTCCATTACACTACTCCACCATGTCAATGTTGTCCCTCTTAGCTATGTTTTGTATAGCTTTACCTTATTTTACTTCACTTATATCTCCATAATTATAATAGTTCTCTTGGGAATCTATCAACCCTAGAACCTCTTCACTATCTATCTTTCCATGATAGATATGGAAATCAATTATTGTATTTCCTCTACCACATTGAAATATCTTCAACAACCTTATCATCCTTCTTTCTTCAAGATCTAAGTCCCCTCCATCCTCTCCATGAGGATTCTCAAGTGCTTAAGCATCACTTTCTTGTTCTTCATACACATCCCTCGTAGGAATCCTTTCCAAAGCTTCCAAGATTTTCAAGATGGTTGCATTTTACTTGCTTACTTGTCTCAGTTCTCTTTACCTTATTTCATCTTAGTCTCTTTTTTTCCTCAACTCTCTATCCATTATTTTAGTAGCCTATATCAGCTCTTGTATCTCCTTCTATATTTTTTTTTTGGAGGCATCTTCTCAATATAAAAATCTACAACACAAGTAACTAATTTTGCACCCCTTAATAGATCTACTAGATTTGATACAAATTATTTGAGGAGTCAAACTAGATCCCCAAGAAGTAATAAACATTCAGCAAATGACTTGTTTCAAGAATAGATTCAAACCATTAAACTAAATACCTATCCTTCTCCACAAGGGTCCCTCCAAATGTTCAAATTGGGTTACCAAATTTATTGGCTTGTCCCAACTCTTTCTAAGGTCTTCAAATATCTCAATTAGGTTGTTCCAATAGTCTAAATGCATATCTTTAATAGGTTTATTCAAAACCCCTTACTTGGACATTATCTAGGCTTGATCTTAGTATCGCTATGAATAAGGTAATTCCTTATTTTCACCAATTTCTCCCAAAACCCATACAAGTAAATTATAGTTACAAATACTACTATTGGAGTATGAAAACATATAGCAATCTCATTTGTAGTTCCTTTGGACCAACTATTTGATCCAACACTATGGATTCAACAAAATAGGCCTAATTACCCTTCACTTACAAAGAAACTCTCAATATTTCTAACCCAAGGCCCTATACGGTTTATGGTAATATTCTATCATGATCTAAAACAACATATTTTCACACCCATCTACCTAGCCATGGGCATTCAATAGGCTAACTACCAAACCCTCAGTCTTATGCCCTCAAAACTAGGGCTTTCTCAAAGTGCCTTCTCCAACCACTTCCAAATTCAAACAAAGGTTACTTCACCTTTCCTTGAACATACATGACATATTATAAAGGAAAATATCACCTAAAAACCAACAATTTCCATTTTGAAGAAAGAAAACATTTCCCCTTTATCTCTAGTCATCTTAGTTTCTTGCACCAAAATCACATCCTATTTATGCTACCAAACCACATTCCACAAAATATCCTTCTTATGAGGAGCATTCAATCCTCTAATATTCTATGATATGATATTCCTTTATAACTTTTGTTACAACTCTCCTAGATGGTGAACTATCTCCCATTTACTATATCAACTTTACTTGCCAATTCTCTTATTTCTTTATTATTCTTCCTACCCAAACAATAATTCTTACCTTCCACATTAGGTTTTTACTTTCTCTTAGTAACCATGTTAAAAAAGGGGCTAGTAGTCGACAACTTCTTCTTCCTACTATTGACTTCTACCCATTGGCTTTGAGCTTTGTTGGTGCAGGAGCACCTAGGAAATATGCCAAGTTTCCTAAATCATTTTTGGCTTGTAGTGTTCTTGGCCAGACCACATGAATAAGGGCTATTTGATAACACCCCAAGTGTGTGAGTTGTGTTTGTAAATAGGTTTTTGTTGTGTTTGAGTTCCCAAGTTGCTTCTATGTTGGCAAAATTGCTTAAATTGCTTGTTAGAGCCTAGAATGGTCAAACATTGACCAAGACCCCAGGAGGATGGGAAAGATGGAAAAAATGTTAAAAATTTTAATTACATGGGAATAGGTTCATTTAACCATGTTTGAGGTCATGGAGCCATTAAATGCACAATAGCGCAAAAGTTGCACTTGGCAACTTTGCAAGTTTGCAAAGTTGCTTGACAACATTAACAAAAAGTGCTAAAACTTTATAAGGGCTTCAAGAATCAGTTGGAAACCTATGAGATCTATTGAGTCACATGGGTAAGAGGTATTTAAGACCAATCCAAGTCAGTTTGAGGGTTGGCACATGCGTTTGTACGAATTTTGGCATTGGAATGAAGAGCAAACTAAGCATTTTGATCAGTTTTCTAATTTCACCCTTCATCCACATCTTTAATGGATTGATAGGGTTTTTTTTTCATGTGGTTTGATAGTGTATGGAATGTAGATGCTTTGGTAAATATTAGGAGTTTTTTTTATTAGTTTCTTTATTAGTTTGAAAAATCTTTTTAAAGTTGCCAGTTCGCTGGTCTGTACAAAGCAATCAACAAAGAAACCTCTATAACTTGAATTCCAATGGTGGAACCATGATGGCCTTTTGGAATCAAGTAATAGAATATATAAAAAATTTAAATATGTATTTTGGTCTTGTTTTGTAGAGGTTTTTTTTTTTTTTCCAAGAGGCCCTAGGCGAGTTTACATACCTGGCTAGGCAATGAAATCAACAAATAAGTGTTTGAAAGGAGCATAGAATGGGGTGTTGTTGGTGCAGGGGCACCTTGAAATGTAGGTCCCTCACCTTTTTTTTTTTTTTTTTTATTGTGCTCCAAGAGATCTCTTGTAAATAATAATAAGGGTCAGTGGACCTAAGTGTGGTAGTTGGGGTGTAGGAAGTCAAAATGTCCTAGGTAGAGTGCAAAATGGCCTAAAAGGCAAGGTATACCTTACCATGGGGTAATGGGTAGCTTAAGTGATGAGTAACTAATTTAGTAAAGGGTCTCTAGCATGAAATTTCTAAGGGGTGACCTATTTGACAAGTTGGAAGTGTAAAAAGGCATGTAAGAAAGAAAAATTGTAAAAGTTGCTCTATTGCAATTTTGCAATTTTTGAAAAAAATGTTGTCCTTTGCTAGAAATTGGAGTTTTTTTCTTTAAAACATAAAGAGACTGATGAAAAAATATTAGGAGGGGAGGAAAATACCTAGGAGGAAGTATAAATGACTTCCCAAACCCTAAAGTGAGGAAGAAGTTTTCATTTTGAAAAAATAAGTGCTATAGCATGCATTTTGAGAGCAAAAAGACTGGTTTTTTTTAGTTTTGAGGTTTTCCTTCATTTTTTTTGCATGATGTACCTGATATAATCTTATATGGAATTATTTAGAACAATTTTTATTTAGGAAGTTTGGCTTGAAAGCATTTCGTTTGGTAGTTATAAAAATCTCTTGTTTTTAGGTAGTTTGTTGTCTGGTTTACAGCACTTTGTAAAGAAAATGAGATAACTCACTATCCCACCATAGTAATTTTATGGCCTTTTGGGGATAGTGATTACACTCAATGTACTATATGCAGGAAAAATTAGGGCCCATCAAAATGCTGGCAAGCATTTTTAATCTCTTGCCCTAGGCGAGCCAAAGCAAGCCTGGTTCGGAAAGAGTTGCATAAATAAGCATTTTACATTGCAAGATTGTGGATTTTGTTACAGGTTGCTGAAGGAGGTTATAAGAGGAGTGAAAGGAGATTATTTGGGTGAAATGATAGTGCTCCACCAATCCATTTGGCCAAAAAACAAGATAGGACAGAAAGTTGTCCTTTGATTCCTTGTAGCTCTATTTTGGAGCAATTTGGTGAAATCGGTAAAGAAGAAGGCTTCAGCAACCTATTTTGACATGATAAAGGAGTACATTTCAAGGGTGTGAGACTCCTTCCATGATACTAGAAGTGGTTGGTAAGATTGGTCAAGAAGACCTAGTTTGATTTAAGGTTTTGAATGATCTTCATTAAGAATGGCAGCTTGGCACGTAGCAAGAAGTGAAAACTTCTCAAGATAGTGGAGAAGGGTTTAGGATTGGGGGATATTTTCTTGAAAAAGATCCTATAAATCCATGTGGTGATCTTGGAGGAAACCCTAAGTCTCAGAGGTAGACTGGAAACATGAATCGGTGATTGATTCATCCCTTCTCTCCCTGTCAATTGGGTGCAATATAAATTCATGGAAGGCAAGAGTGGTGAGTGAAGGAAATTAATTCTAGAAGATTAGTCATTTAGAGTCCATTTGAGTGGTGGAAGGAAAAACCCTCTATATTCCTGTTCATACAAACAAGAAACCCTTGTAAATAGGCATATTTGGGAATCCCTTGTACGTATGACCTAGGTGTTGTAGACCTGAAAAATCTTCAAAGGGAGCCAAAAGGGTACCCAAATTATAATTTTTTTTGAGTTCTTCTTAAGGGTTTGAGGAGATATAAGCCAAAAATCAGTTTTGGAGGTCTAATTTGTTATTAGTCCTAGTAGCCCTCCTAACTATGCAATCTGCAAATTGATTGGAAACCCAATACTCCAATCCACTTAGTGATCCTAAAAACTATTGAATGAGACCTAATAAAAGCCTTGGAATTAAATATAGCCAAGAATGCACTCTTGGAAGCCAATTGTGAAGAAAAGTGCAATGAGAGCACGAGGGAGACCCCATGGTGAAATAGAGTTTTGAGTTGATTGGTGAGGATTAGTGTAATATGGGAATAAAGAGAAGATTCCCTTGGAATAGGGTATAGGAGAAAGCCTAGAGTGAGTTCTAGTAGTTGAGGCTAGAACCTTGTTCAAGATCCTCCCCATCATTTGTCCTCCAACTCCAAACTATTTCCAATACCAAACTGAAACTGATTTTCTAGAACAATCAAAACTGACAACACCAGAAGGCTAGATTACCATGCACCATGCACCTAGTACATACCAACTATTATAAAGACTCAAAACTACCTATTTCAATTTGCCAACTAGGCCTAGTTTAAGGCCATTTACAAAGAAACTCACAATCCCTTGACTTCTGGAACTCTGATGACCCAAAACAGTCTTAAGAGAAAACTCAAATGCAAGGATTCTTTTTTTTTTTTGGTTTCATGATCAACTTTACAATGGTTTTTACAAAACCCTCCTTTCTAGCCCCTTTACCCTAGGGCTTTCTAGAAATCTTAGTTTGCAACATCTCTAGAATCCCAAAATGGTTCAAACACCTTCACTTTGGTTATATTAGATGGCTTCCAATGTAAAATGAAACTCTTATTTAGAGAAAACACTAAATCCACCTTTGGAGCAATCAATTTTAACTACCCAAACTTGTCTCCCACACATGGGAATGAGGTTTTAAACTCATTTAGACTCTCAAAACCAAATGAAACCTCCCTTTGGACCCTTTACATGACTTGATTAAGCCCATTGTGGCTTATATTGCCAATGTTGGCAACTTTTAAAAATATTACAATTTTAGTGTCTTTTACATCTTTTAGAGGCTTTGATAGCCTTATTACATTATTTAATAACTTTATAGGTCTTTTCTATCCACCCCTAACCTAGGATCAATCCTGATGCAGAGGATAGGGTGATGGACCCAAGTAACAACCCAAAATGAGCAAATTTGTAACAATGTGCCAAGTGACCCTTCTAGGTCTTGATGGGAAAATCCTACAAATAGTCAACTCTAAGATGTTTTTAGGCTTTAATAGGTTTTTTCTACCCTATCTAGCATTTTCCCATCAACACCTTTCAGTTTCCATACCATCCAAGCCAAAATGCATAAATCACCTAAATGTTGTCAAGGCAAAAATTGCAAAGTTGCATTAGCAACTTTTGCAACAATTTAACAACTTTTAGGAAATAGCTATAAAACTATCTATATTCCTATATTCCTTTGAGGTTTTACTGTTGCTAAACCTTTTCTAAGTCATAGAATTGGAATCAAGTGAAAAATGTAAAAATTGCACTTTTTGTGCAAAGTTGCATTGTTGAAAGTTGTAAAAGTTGCTCAAATTTGCAACTTAGTGGAAAAAAGGTCATGGGATCGAACTATCTGCTCCATTAGCTCTGAGTGGCTGGGTAAACCCTATCCTCAACCTCATCCTATCCGCTTCAGTGCTTGAACATTCTCGAGTACACCAAACCAGAATGTCCCCAAGGGTCACTAAATCCCAGAGCTCGTGTGAGGTATGGATGTGATTCTAGTTCCTACAAGACCACATTTTAGAGACCTACAATAACCTCTCTCACTTTTTGGATATCACATTTTGTTTTCATTTTACAATGCCATCTCGGGTGATGTTGAAACTTGCAGTGTTGGCTAGTACAAAGTTGCCAACTGCCCAATCTCTCTCACCTTTTGTCATTGGATCAAACTGTCTACTCCATTAGCTCTGAGTGGCTGGATAAACCCTATCCTCAACCTCCTCCTATCCACTTCACCACTTGAACATTCTTGAGCACACCGAACCAGAATGTTCCTAAGGGTCACTAAATGCCACAGGGCTGCAATATTTGATGGGGCATATCTCAGAGCTCGTGTGAGGTATGGATGTGATTCTAGTTCCTATAGGACCATGTTATAGAGACCTACAATAACCTCTCTCACTTTTTGGAGATCACATTCAATTTTCATTTTACAATGCCATCTCGGGTGATGTTGAAACTTGTAGTGTTAGCTAGTACAAAGTTGCCAACTGCCAAATCTTTCTCACCTTTCATCGTGGGATCGAACTATCTACTCTATTAGCTCTAGGTGGCTGGGTAAACCCTATCTTCAACCTCCTCCTATCTAGTTTAGCACTCAAACATTCTCGGGCACACCAAACCGGAATGTCCCTAAGGGTCACTAAATGCCATAGGGTTGGGATTTTGATGGGGCATATCTCAAAGCTCGTGTGAGGTATGGATGTGATTCTAGTTCCTACAAGACCATGTTGCAAAGATATACAATAACCTCTCTCTCTTTTTGGAGATCACATTCCATTTTCATTTTACAATGCCATCTCGAGTGATGCTGAAACTTGCAGTGTTGGCTAGTACAAAGTTGCTAACTGCCAAATGTCTCTCATCTTTCATCGTGGGATTGAACTATCTACTTTGTTAGCTCTGAGTGGCTGATTAAACCCTATCCTCAACCTCATCCTATCCCCTTCAATGCTTGAACATTCTTAGGCATGCTGAACCGAAATGTCCCCAAGGGTCACTAAATTCCATAGGGCTTTGATATTTGATGGGGTATATCTCAAAGCTCATGCAAGGTATGGATGTGATTCTAGTTAATATAGGACCATGTTTTAGATACCTACAATAACCTCTCTCACTTTTTGAAGATCACATTCAGTTTTCATTTTACAACGCCATCTCGGGTGATGTTGAAACTTACAGTGTTGGCTAGTACAAAGTTGCCAATTGCCAAATTTCTCTCACCTTTCATCATGGGATCAAATTGTCTACTTTGTTAGCTCTGAGTGGCTGGGAAAACCCTATCCTCAACCTTGTCTTGTCCCCTTCAGCGATCAAACATTCTCGAGCATGCCAAACTGGAACGTCCCCAAGGGTCACTAAATCCCATAGGGCTGCAATCTTTGACGGGGCATATCTCAGAGCTCGTGTGAGGTATGGATGTGATTCTAGTTCCTACAAGACCATGTTGTAGAGACCTACAATAAACTCTCTCTCTTTTTGGATATCATATTCTGTTTTCATTTTACAATGCCATCTCGGGTGATGCTGAAACTTACAGTGTTGGCTAGTACAAAGTTGCCAATTGCCAAATCTCTCTCACCTTTCATCGTGGGATCAAAATGTCTACTCTGTTAGCTCCAGGTGGCTAGGTAAACCCTATCCTCAACCTCATCCTATCCCCTTTAGTGCTCAAACATTCTCGGGCACGTCGAATCGGAATGTCCCCAAGGGTCACTAAATCCCATAGGGCTATGATCTTTGACAGGGCATATCTCAGAGCTCGTGTGAGGTATGGATGTGACTCTACTTCCTACAAGACCATGTTGTAGATACCTACAATAACCTCTCTCACTTTTTGAAGATCACATTCTATTTTTATTTTACAACGCCATCTCGGGTGATGCTGAAACTTATAGTGTTGGCTAGTACAAAGTTGTCAATTGCCAAATCTCTCTCACCTTTCATCATGGGATCGAACTGTCTACTCTGTTAGCTCTGAGTAGCCGGGTCAACCCTATCCTCAACCTACTAAACAAATATTTTTAGACCACTATTAAGTCTATCTCTCTAATGACTTGTTGAATGTCTTTTTTTGCATGAAAATGATCACCAATTGAACCATTGATAATTACAAAAAATCTTGCACCCTCTAAAAAAGACATATTCCATTTACATCATTTCTTAATGAAACCAAATTTTATCATAACTTTGTGCAAGAAATCCCTTTGAAGCCTATCATAAGCTTTCATCATAGTCAAGTTAATGACACATGAGGGAAGGGAGTTTTTTTTAATGGAATGCAATACTTCATGAAAAACTAATGCACCATATGTAGTTTCTCTTCCAAAAATAAACCCCCTTCTATTTAGAAACAATCAAAGGAATGAAATGTTGAGTCCTTAAATAAATGACCTTGGAAAATATTTTATAGATGATATTTCACAATGAAATAGGATAGAAGTCAGCAAAAGTAGAAGCATTTTGAGACATAGGAATAAGTGAAATAATGGTGTTATTAAAGTGAGATAACATTGCACCACTCTTTCAAGACTCATCCAAGGCTAGGAAAAGATCAAAGAGAATAAAATCCAAAGCTTTCTAAAAAAAGAAAGGCCTTACCAAAAGAGAGAGAGACCACCACAATCTTAATTTCATCAATGGTAAAGCACCGAAGAAGTTTTTCATTATCTGCATCATGAATCAAATGAGGAATATGTGATAAAAGTATATCCTCTTCCCGTGTATAATCAAAGTCTAGAAAATGATGAGGAGCAAGAAAATTTTTAAGGAGGGATATCAATGAGGGTGTTATTATTCACAAAATCAGAAAATTTATCATTTTATGAAGAGGGGGAATATACCTTCAATTTTCTCATCCTGAGATAGAATGCCATTGAAATCCCCAGGCACAATAAATTTATCATCTTCAATGCTAGAAATAGCCTAAGAATAGGAATCCAAAAGTTCTATCTTATCATCACATGTAGAAGTAGGGCCAAATATATTGAGCACTGTGAATGACATACCAAAATTAGTAACAACTACTTGCCACTAGTTAGGAAAAGACTGAATATATAGCAGTGCAAGATTTATGGTTCCAAAGAATACATGAACCACCTGAAGCACCTGCAACATGAACATGAAATGAGTTCCACTTAGTCAACTTTGCAATTATAGAAAAATATGATTATCGAGACAATTTTTTTTTTTAAAGAAAAATTACATCAGCACCACCCACATCAAGTTAGATTAGAGAGCAGATCTTTTGTCTCATATTTCATGAAAGGTCCCTCATTCTTCTAAGGAGTTCCTTTTGCACTCCTTTTCCTTTTTCTATCTATCAAATTTTTATCCAAAGTAGCTTGAATACTAAGGTCAATTTTCTCCTTAATCTTTTAAGCATTAGGTTTGCTTTGTTGTCTCTTACAAGTAGACACTTGAATTGAATCAAGCATGGAAGTTTGATATGGAGAATAGTTTTGCAAAGGATCAAAATTCTTCTTAGAGTCCTTATTCACAAAAAATGACTTACTAATAGGCACCTTATGCACAACCAAGTTAGAATTAGTTAAATCCTTATAGAAATTATCAACTATTATAGGACTGTAATGAATAAAAGGAAACATTATTGGGGTTAGATGGATTAGTAACTATCACTATTCCCTTAAATAATAATGAACACTGTTGTATATGCATAGCCAAAACTAAACAAAATTGTTGTTTTAAATGTTGTTATAGGGACACTAGCTAAATAGCCTAATATTTGCACAATAAAAAGTGGGTAAAGTAAGACAAACCTTTAAGTGATGAAAAAAATAAGAAATCTAAGGAGGAGATGGCTTTAGTGAAACCAATTATATCACCAACTACAAGATCAATCACATTACAAGACAAGAAAAAGAAGAAAAAAAGTAGAAGAGATCAGGTAATATTAGATGAAGCTATCATATTTTCAATCTATGATCATACAAAATTGGATTCTGATGCTATGATAAATTATGGAGAATTGTGAAGGGGAAAGATGCAAAAGAGAAAGATAGGAAGTGAAGTACAAACAAGTATTATAAGATGTAAAGGACATCTTATTACAAATTGTTATAGATGCACCAGCCAATGACAAACCTCCAATGATTGATCAATTAAGTTTACTTGTAAAATAGGTAAATGCACTTGATGTTGATGTTAATGAAAATTTGATACAATTAGAAGAGAAAAGAATAGAGAAGAAGATTATGGAGAAACTAAATGAGTCCATTACTGCTCAACAAGTTGAACTTGGTGGTATTACAACCAAGCTAGAAAATATTATTAAGGAGATAATCCACCTACTCAAATAGTTATGTGATGTACTACATTTGACACAATATATTTTAAAGAAAGTTGAAAAATATTGATGAGGATTTAAAAAATAGTGTTTCTAAGTTAACTGAGGTACCTTAGTTAATCTAGGTTGATTTAAGTAAATACATGGACAAGATGAGAAGACAAAGTCTTGAATTTCAAGCACTCTTGATACCTTACTTGGAACTCATAAAAAATAATGTTAATAAGGTTAGATAACTTATTCTTACTCCTAAAATGTCTATTATTTAACATGTGATTGAACTTTGAATGGAGATACATCCACAACACTTGGCATTGGATGGCCACTTGGTAAATATTAAGTCTATCTCTCTAATATTTGTAGACCACTATTTTTTTGGATAGAGTAATTTCAAACTATTGATTTCTTTAATGGAGTTCCTAATAAATCTCAAGGTTCTCATTTAGGTGACCAATTGCCAGGAGGTCCACAAATATTTCCTGATAAAGTCTATTGCCAATCAATATTGTATCAAAAATTCAAACTAATTAGGTATTGAATTAAACTTGATAAACAAATGATAGAGAAGGAAAACTTTAAACATGAACAAGATCATAAATCATATGATGATGACATATTGCAAATGATTAACTTATGCTTAAACAATGATAAAGTTTATTGTTAATCAATATTTTATCAAATTTTTGAATAGATTAGGTATTGAATTTAATTTCATACATGCACATATCTAATTTAATGTCATACATGAACAAACATGAACATACATATCATATCATATTTCATATATGAACAAACATATCATATATTAACCAAAAATGTCATAAGTCGAATAATGTCATACATCAAATAAATGTCATACATCAAATATAGAATGTCATATATATCAAATGTGTATCGAATACGTCCACTGATGCCTATATATACATGTCTAGATCAACTACATCTTTTCCTTCCCATGAGGGGAAGGAAACAAGTCTCTCGACATCCTTTTCCATCATGTGGAGGGAGACAGTGGAGATGACGGGGCCCTCTTGACACGCTCACTCGACCTCTTGTTGAGGCTATTCTCCTGCTCCAAATGATACAAAGAAAGTAGATATGAATTAATATTTATTATACGTTGAAATCAAATATATGTCCACACAAAATCAATTATTTTCTTACCACCAACAAATAGTCACTCTATAAGTTCACCTCAAATGCTCGTGGACGATCAGGCGTGACAAGACCCTACAACAATTCAATAAATATAATCACTTATAAATACACATATCACCAAAAAAAATATTGTACCCAAGTAAATATCACCAAAGTCATCTTATACCCACAAATTCCAACCCAAGTTTTGACTGTGGGTCCAAGATATTTAGAGCGTGTGAAATTTGATCTAACAACTTATTTTTGGGTTTAGAGAGAAAATGCATGTCATAAATGGTCAAATAAGGTCCAATAAATGAAAAGAATTATTTTATTGAAGTTGAAATAGAGAAGCATACTTATAGATAAGGGTAACCTTGAGTTTTTAAAGAAAATGAATCAATATAGGACTTAAATAATAATTTGAAGGTCCAATGAGTGTTAGGAGAGTGTGAAATCAATGTAGGAACCCATAATGTATTTTAAATGGGGCTAAAATTAATACCAAATAAGTGTTCTTACTTTTTCAAATGATACATGTAGTCCCCACTTTATTGGAAGCATGTGTCCACCTCATGCACACAATAAAGTAGAAGAAAAAAAGAGAAAGAGGTAAAGATTTTGGGAAAACTACAAGGAGATTAAATATCACCAAGCTGAAGGACAAAAGCTCCCAAACCAAGAATATTAACTATTACATTCATTTGCAAGGATACATAAAAGAACAACAAAATCCTAAAGCTTACTAAGATTCCAACTCAACTAGTTAAAGAGACCTCACTCAAGAAAATGTCTCAATCTCAAGCATCATGTTGAAAAAGCTATAGCAAAAGCTCAAGCGGTCACTTGAGAAAAGAAAGAGCAAAAATAAAAGATAAGAAAATACTCAATGATTTATCCCACTAGCATAGCTATAAGAGTATGAAAAGAAGAGAGAAGGGCCATGAATCCAAAAGTCTAGTAAGTTATCTTATCCAACTTTATTTTGTATGAGAGGAGGAGGAGGACAAGAATGAAAGAATGTAGAATTTTGTTATGCTAGTTCCATTCATCCCAAAGAAATAGTGAAGGAGAGTTAATGGTGTTGATTCCAAAAACTATAGTTTCTTTGAATCCTAAGGATATGCCTAGTTCTATTATCAAGTTCAACATTTGACTTTGGCCTATGAATAATATTAATTTAAAACACAAATTTTATGACTCTACTAGACCAAGGTGAGTATAACTAATCACCAATTATATCTTTAAACTTGACTATTATTTATAGAAAACATACAACTTCCATCTTGTAGGTCCTACTCCTAGTTGCAAGAAACTTGGAATACAACTAATCTTCTATTCCTATCTTTACTTTTATTTTCATTATCTCATACTCTTAGTCCTCATACCTTTATTTGATTTTCCTACTTCTTCTCTACTTCTAATTTCAATATGTGCTCCTAGTTCTTCTTTATCTAATTCTTTCACTGCCACTTCTACCTTCACTCCTAGTTTTTGAATTAAAAGTAGCCAAAACTAGGGGGCTGACCCTTTAACAACAAACTAACCTACTATCAGTAGATAACCATTAAAAAAAACTACCCCTTACCACTTAGTAAAATAAAAACAAGGTTTCGATCCATAATTAAAAGAGTTTCAGTGGGTCTAACATACATACTGCTTGTGTAAAAACCATAAAAGCTATAGTAATATATAAAAAAAGGTTAACATTAGAAATTTTGAGATTAAATATTATAAAAAACAACTAAAATGAAGAAAATTCTTTCATATCTCCATCAGTGGCTGTGAGCTAGCCACAGCTGCAGCTACTCCACTATCAACAGACTGTCGCAGATGAGGAGGTGTGTCTGACATCATGAGCTGCATGTCATACAATACACATTAAATCTAACATGAAACATAAAATAAATATAATCAAATGAATTAAATTAACATGAAACAATTGTACCTTTGTGAAGCTCGTATGATGTCTATGCTCTAAGTCTATGGTAAAGGTTGAGGGTCCTATGGAGAACTGATACACATGCATAATTTTTTTTGTCAATCCTTAATATGATTACGTAATAAATATATGTATTAATTGAAATGATTAAATCGATACATACCTCAGGACTCGTGGAAGGGACAAAAAATGGGCCTGGAGGATCACTACTAGGCCCAGCAACACTTTGACCCTGAATTTTGAACAATGTCAATAGATGCTAATTAATTAATCATTCACTATACATATGAAATGTGATCAAAGTAGTAAATTATAATTGTAATTTACCTATGTGTTAATTCCAAATGTGTCATTTAGGAATTGATCGGTGACAAGCCCATCATCTGTACCATCTCCAGCATGAGTGCCAAATGTGCACAGGGATCCGCATGAAGTGCACATGTGACCACGATGCACAAAAGACTCCCCTCAACTAATGGGCTTGTGGAATGGATGAGGGTCTGCGTCAAAGCATTAATGGTCCCTAGAGTGTTGGCCTCTACATTTTCCTTCACAACTGAAGGAATAGTCACATGCTCGCACTATGGCTTGACCACAGGTGCCCTAACTACATTAGGGTCACAACGTGCTCCTGACCTCTCAAATGATGACCCCCCACCTCTACCTTGGGAGTCTAATAAATAAAAATAATTAGGGATCTCCCCAAAGAAAAACTAACAATATAATTTCTTCAAAAAATACATGGGGACCTCGTGATTGTTGCAAGGAGGGGCATCAAAAACCATCCACCATCTATCCATTAAATTATTTATAATAGCATCGTGTATGCACCAATGGATGGGGAATCATTTAGTACCCTCTCTAATAGTATTTTTCTCACCAGGTTTTCTAAATAATGCACATATACTACCTTTTGGTATTTCTTTTTTTTTAACATCTTCATATGACAATTTATTTGCATAAAATCTTTTTTGATCATCCTTCTTAACCCGCCAAATATCTAACTGACCACTAACTGAGGCTGTCTAGGTGTTAATGGATTTGAGGGATGATGCCAATTGAGCCCTCATTGGATTGGTTTGTCTAGATTCTTTCAACCAAGCAATGAGTCTTTCTAATTCAATTTTGCCTCTCACTATTTCATTTATTATATTTTCTTGTGGGCCTGGCGGAGGTCTTGCAATTGGTTCAGGTTGTGGAATTTTTTGTTCCTCTTGAGGAGGGTTTTGGTTTTGAGGTTCTTGAGGGTTTTGATGTTCTTGTGGATTTTCCAGTTGATTATGGACATTTCCTGATAAAAAATCAATTGAAATCCAAATAAATAAACGAATCTAAATGAAATTTGTAAAAACCCTACAAAACAATATAAAAAACCTACAAAACAATATGAAAAACATATCAAACAATGCAAAGTTAGTTTTTATATCACTTATAGCATCATCGTGGGTGCGCTTGTGATCTTGGATTTCATTGACGAGGAGGCATTTTGGCAAATGGTGGTGAAAATGTTAAGTTTTCAACTCACGTATGCACTGCTCACTATAGGAGTAGAACAAAATATTGATGAAAATGATGGGCTACGCATTTGCAGCCCATCATATATACTTTTTTTGTTTTGGTAATAGCATGTACGCGCTATAGCGTGTGCGCGCTATAGTGTGCACGCGCTATTTAAAATAGGGAAAAAAATTTACTTGTCACCTTTTTGGAACCACAACTAGATGCATGTGCCCTTTAAGATATTGGATGATGATAGCTACATTATTTTATGTTTATATGTTGATGATATGCTTGTAGTTGGGTCTAACATGGATCACATTAAGGGGCCAAAATGCCAGTTAGCACATGCATTTGCTATGAAGGATTTGGGGGCAGCAAAACAAATCCTTGGTATGAAGATTTGTAGAGATAGGAAGAATAAGAAATTGATACTATATCAGGCTAATTATGTTGAGAAGGTGTTGCAACGTTTCTCTATGGAGAATGTTAAAGCTATTAGCACACCTTTATGTGGTCATTTGAAGTTGACTAAGGAGATGTATCCCAAGACACAAGAAGAGGAGGATAAGATGTCCAAGGTACCCTATGCTTCAGCTATAGGAAGCTTGATGTATGCTATGATATGCACTAGGCCAAATATTACACATGTAGTGGGAGTTGTTAGCAGGTATATGAGTCATCCAGGATTGAGCATTGGAATGTAGTTAAATGGATTCTCAGATATTTGAGAGGAACATCCAATAAGTATTTACACTTTGGGGCTCTACTGCTGATTTATAGGGCTATGTTGACTCTAGTTTGGTAGGGGATATTGATACCAAGTGGAGTACTACAGGTTATGTCTTTACTATTGGTGGGGCTGCCATGAGCTGGGCTTCTAGGATATAGAAGGTTAATGCTTTATCCACTATAGAGGTAGAGTATGTTGTTGTTACAGAGGCAGTGAAGGAGATGATATGGCTTCAGTTCTTCTTGGAAGAATTGGGACACCCTTAGAGGGATAATTATTTTTTTATAGATAGTGAGAGTGCCATTCATCTTGCAAAGAATTCAACTTTGTATTCCAAGACAAAACACATACAATTGCGCTACCATTTCATTCTGTCAATTTTGGAGGATGGACAGTTAAAGCTAGACAAGATACATATAGATGAAAATCTAGTAGATATGTTTACAAAGGTTATGAAAAGGGAGAAGTTGAATTCCTCTTCAACTTTGGTTAGTCTTTTAGACTGAACATGAATAAACAAACAACAAAGTCTAGGGTGGTTTGATCCAGTGGGAGCCCTGTGTGGTAGTAGTATTGCTACAAGATCAATCTCCAAGTGGGAGATTATTGTCTAGTGTGGAGTCTAATTAGTCTCAAGTGGGAGATTATTAGTTTATGGTGATTGATTAAGGAAGTATTATAGTGTAGATTCTATTCAGTCCCTAAGTGGGAGATTGTTAGTTTGTGGTGACTAATCAGGGAAGTACTGTACATCATAAATTCTTTGGGCCATGGAAAAAATTGTGGTCGATGTATGGCTGACATGTTGTAACCCTAAAGTGGCATAAAAATACTTGTATAAAAGGTCTCAGGGTTAGGGATTGTTTCATTATGGCGATGTGAAATTGGTTCTTGTGGTAGTATTGAGTTGTAAGGGATTATGGATTGTAATCAGGTTGTAATCACTGGATCATAATAATATCAAACTTCCTATTTGGTGGACATAGCCCAGGTATTGGGTCAACCATGTTAAATCTTGGTGTCTTGTGTTCTTTTTTGTGTGATCTATTATTTTATATTATTGGTTATATTTGCATGTAATTATTATTTCTATTTGTGGTTTAATCCTAATAGAGTTAATCTTAACACTCTATGACCCTGCGATGAATCCAATCAATAAACCATGATCATATAGTCACAGCCATTGACTATGAATTAATACTTTAAACTGCAATGCTATGCCAACCACAAGGATAACCACCTTGCACCTTTGTGGCTTGGTAAATGGTTAAGTCAAAAACTATGGTGACTGGGTGATGAAAGATAATTGCATGGTCGCAACTAAGAACTCCAAAGGGATAAAACATGAAAAGCCTGAACTTAGAAGAAGAAAAAAATAAGCCAAAGTTTTAAATATATCCTTACGTCATTTGAATTATTGTAATAGATATGACCATTGGCCATGCTTGACAATAAAAAATCAATCTTTTGGTGGGAGTGCAAATATGGCTAGTAGTTACTTACCATGTTTTTAAGTTTGCTAACATCTAGGTCATTCAGAACTATGGCTTTGGTGAGGATCTCTTTATGTTCTAGTGTTATCTATAGTACTTCAAAGATAGAAATGTGGGCAGGATTTTTCAATAACTGGTTAATTAAATTGTATATGGGTACAATGGAACTTATAATTGCCTAGTCTAAACTAGTTATTGGCCTTGGTAGAATGAATTTGGAGGCTTTCCCTTAGATAACAACATTTAATGGTTTTTTTTAATATTTATCTTTGATTATGATGACATTTATGACATCGTTAAACCCAAAGATCATATTGATAGTGTTATCATAATGATGAGCATAATTAACTTTATCATGGGAAGATGTGTTCTAATTTTTTCTAGATGATTCACTCTTCTCATGACTCATGAAAGCATTTTTGAAGGCTATGTGGTCTTCATTGTTACAAAGGTTATTCAATTCAATAGTTCCATTGTTGATCAATTTTTATATAGCCCCTTTAAGGGTGTAATAGTTGTTGGTCAAATGCCACTTATTTCAGCAGTAGGAACAAAAGTGTTTGTCACTCCACCGCTTTGGTTTATCTTGTGGTTCTTAGGGCTTGGCCTCAGGGAGTACAATAAGTTCATCTGCTAAGATTTTTTGTAATGCACTCTCATAAGACACACTAATGGGTGTGTATTCCTTGGGTATGTTAGAAGATTGGTATCCTCTTGGGGGAGGAGCTTGATTATACACTAATTATTGATTGGAAATTGAAGGAGTAGATGTGTTGCATCAGTAAAAAATATGAATATCATCTTGTCTGGGTGGGTTTTGTCTAGTATTTACATTGGTGTTATTGATGATAGGATACTGCTAGTTTAGATGGGTTAAGTTTGTGCTTTAACATGATTAGCTTCAACTACCCCATCATTGACAATGCTTTTTTTGTTATTTCTCCACCATGACTTTTTTTTATTAGCAAACTAATCAAATATATTGTGAGTCTATGAGGAGTTGTTCAAGAAACCTTTTCCATCTTTTGATAGCTTGATGATATCATTTTTTATCAGGGTCTCTTCTACTTTGGTTACATTTTATAATATAATTTTAAAGTCCTTAGGACCTTGAAGTTGCATCTAGTATTCCATCAATTTGGAGAGGTTATTAATGAATATGTCCATTTTTTCTTTATCTGGGATGTCTTGATGATATTTGGCAAAGGTATGTCTCCATCTTTGTAGGAACATTTTGAAGGATTCTCCTAGCAGTTGTTTTGTGTTACATAGGCCAATCATGGTGGTCTCCCTTTTGATGTTATATGAATATTGTGTGATGAAAATAATAGCCATTTGATCAAATGATTTGATGTTATAGGAATCTTTGAGAATCACTCCATGGCTTGTCCTCCTAGACTTCTAGGAAACAGTTGCATTCAATGGAAAAATTCCATACTTAGAGTATAGAATTTTCTAATGTGATCTTGAGGATTGGATGTACCAAAATACTTATCATATTTTGTTAGTTGCACATTATATGGGAAAGGTGTGAAGATGATACTTTTATTGAATGGAAGGGGGCACACATTTTCAAGACTGAACTCAGCAAGTTGGGCCTTTCCTTGCTTCATTATTTCCATTTCTAGTTGTAAATCTTGGAGTTTTTGTGTAACAATGTCCAACGGTAATTCTTCTTTGTCCCATTTGAGGTTTTTTACATCAAAATTAGATGGTAACTTTGCACCTTGTTGTGCTAATGCTAGTAGGTAGCATTCTTTGTGTCTTTCAAGTATTTTATCCATGATGTACACAAGCTCAGGATTTTGTAAAGGCCTCTGAGTTGTGATTCATGGGTAACTATATTTGATGAACAATCTACTAGTGTGATAGGCTCAATAAGGCCTAGAGATTTCATGTATTTGATGGTTCTTTTGGCTATATGAGCACTCACCCGTATAGATGATCATTTTGTTCCTTTTTTTTTTTTTTGCTACACTAGTTTTGCATAGTGGCATGAGATGTAGATGGGACTCCTTTAATTCTTATGCATTTTAACAATATAAAGATTTCTTTAGATCATAGTTTGTTGAAGCAAAAAGCTATGTTTGAAGAGGTTTTTGGCAACGTTGATAATGGTAAGTTCACTATCACGAAGTTATGTAGGGAACGAATGTGTGTTTCTAGTTGTTTCTAGCTTGATATGTGAAGTTGAAGTAATGATAATTATTGGATTATAAATATCTGGATGGAGCTTGTAATGTTGCTTGTTCCAAAAATGGTGATGGTCAACTTCAAAATCTCTCAGTCTTGAAAAATATCAGCAAGGAAAAAGGGTATCCAAATATGTTGTTTCTTTACAAATGTTGTGTGAGTAGATAGCCTTTTTTAAATTTTTTTCTCAAATGCACTATAGAAATTTTTTAATGCACTATTTCAATGCTTGTATGTGTTATTTTATGGGGTACCAGGTGTTATTCTGGAGGGTATATGCATTGTTTAAGTCTTCAAATTTTATTTTATTTTATTCAAATGCACTATTACAAGAGGGAAAAGCATCAGAGAAAGGATCAAATGTGTTGTTTTAAGTAGTGAATGTGCTATTTTAGGTAATTCAATAGTGTTCTTGTTTGAGCTTGGTTTTGCATCAGTGTACAGTTGCATCTTCTTGGAAGGATTGTGGTCTAAAGGATTGTGATTATTATGTATTAAAGAAGACACATCCAACACAATTGTAATAGAAACAATAATGAAATAAACACGTGCACACCTAGAAAATGAAACAAATGGTTTCCTAACAAGGTTGTCTAAAGCTAGTGACTACAGTGTTTTAGTGTTGACCAACAATGTTCAAATTTACTTCTTTGTGATAGAGAGCTTCCCACCAATGCTAAGGAGGTTTGGTGCAATCTCCTGCAAGACTACTAGAGGAAGGCTATATTTCAAACATGGTTTTCTTGCATTCGATTAGGAATGCAAGATTAGAAGGTGTTCTTTCTCACCGACCCTACTAAGGTAAATCTTGGGAGGTAGGCTTTCTATGACTGAATAATATAGCTAGTAAAAAGAAGGAAAAGTAGAAACCAAAAGTAGGTTTGGGAGTTTGATCACTCTAAGAGAGTGAGAGCATATCCCTACTTCTTTGATCTCTCAAACACAATAGACAAGGTTTGTTTAATTTTGAGCCCTTAACTATGGAAGACATAGGGGCTTTTAATTAAGCTAAGTGTTTTTTCATCCCCTTTTTGATGATTCTTGACCCTTACAGAAGGTTTGGTATTTTGATTAACTCTTGTGAGTTGAGAACATGGACCTACTTCTAATCAGATTAGCAAGATCAAACTTCCTACTTAAACTAGGTTATGGATTGAGAAATGTTGCAATCTAATTGACAAGGGTCTAGGTTTACTTACTTGATTCAATGCTAGGAAAGGCTAGGGTTATTTTTTAGGTCTTCATTCCTGCTTCACACTTTAAGCAGCCTAAGAGTTCCTGTCAGCCTAGAAGAGATCTATAAACAACCAGCAATTGAATCTGCAAGTTAAATGTGATGATCAATACCCCAGATCAGATGTGCTACAAAAAATAACATATGTGTTACAAAAATGTTTAAATTTGCTATAAAAATAGTCAAATGTGTTATTTAAACATGCAAATACACTACAGAAAACTTCATATGTATTACAGAAAAAATCATATGCATTACAAAACACTTCAAATGCATTAAAAGACTATGAAAAAGGATTAAAATAGTATTTAAAAGTGATGTAGCATCAAGAAAATTGTAGATCCGGCCTTTGTGAGCTTAGGAATGTCTTTGAAAGTTTCTTGTTCCTATTATAAAGCTTCCCAAACATTGTAAAATTTGTAACCAATTAGATCTGCACAAGAAACTAGAGAAAAAACATAGATCTATAATAAAAATAGAAGATTGGCAAGAAAACTTAAAGAACAATGATACTTTAAGATGAAGCCCCATGGTGGGCGCTAATTTGTACATGGTGGAATCATGTATTCATGAGATCTTAATGCAGAGTGTTATTGAAGTAATTATGACCTATTCTAAACCCAAGAAATCACTATTAAACAAGCACTCCACAAACATCTCATGTTTCCCTAACTACAACCGCTAAGATTTCTCTTAGACAAGTATCTCAATGATAGTTCTAGAATGGGAGTATGCTATAAATGCAGATCTACAAATTTCTATTCAAGATTTATATGAAAGTGCAGAATATGTCAAGATAACAACACTAGAACACTAAAAAATGTGCATATGTAAACCTAAATGATAATAAATGACATGAAATGAATGCTAAAATGATATCAAAATGAGATGAATTCATTATGATAACAATGCTAAAAGAGATAAAAACTATAAATGTGCCTATAGTGCAAATGCCTAAAACTTGGGTTCCTTTGCTCTTGAATTTCTCTCCTATTTATAGGATTTTAAAAGGGGTTGGGGTAAAGATTAGGATTTCACTTTTGACTGAAGGGTAATGGTGAAACTTTAAATATCTCATAAGGCACCAAGAGGAAAAGTCCAACAAACTTGGTTTGTGAGGATAAATGAGGGTTTTTCAATTCTTTAAAATCTAAAAAGGATGGTTTTCACTTTTGTGAGGATAAATGGCTTTTATTGATTTAATAAATGTTTCATTTATTTTCAACTTTTGTCTTTTCCTTTATTCTTTTTAATTTCATTTTATGATTTTGTGAATTATTTTTCTCCTTTTTATAGTTGATTTAGGTCCTTTTTTATTTGATAGGTGATTTGATTGATTAATGACCTGTTGTTACCATTGATTTGAAAGTCTATTTGTTTTTCTTTGATTTATCCTTAATTTTATGTCATTTAATCAAAATTGTGTTGTTTTAAGTCTTTGTCAATTTTTAGGTGTCTACAACAAGTATAGGACAATAATATATCGACAAAAAGATCTCATAGTCTAGTTTCCAAATTTTCCATATTTTCTACATAGGTATTAGTAGATAAAAGTTGTAATAGGTTTTTTCTAAGGTGCTTCTTATGCAACTGCATTTAGGTATAAGCAGTTCATTTTTAGTTTCTAATAAAATGGTGCAATGGGTAGGTGCCAAATTTGGAGAGGGTCTCAGTTGGGATATTATTTTTCCTCCAAAGTGGTCTATTGTGGATTTTGGAAAAATTTTGCATTAAATCTAATAGTTTATCAAAAAGGGACTTTTATCATCATTCAAGAAGATATTTTTAGAGTTTGTTGGGCAGAATGATGGGATTTAATCCAATTTTTTGTTCTACAAAGATGAAAGATGTTTTGCAATATCATTAAAGGGAGATTCAAGTGGACAAGTGTTGATTGAGATTCCTTCCTCATCTATATCTTTCTTTCTTCTCTCATTTTACAAGGTTGCTTCCAATCTATTCAGTAGAGCTCTAGTTGTGATTCCACCATTCTTTAACATTTTCTCTCTTGTATGAACAACATCAATAAAGATAAGAGTATAGTTCTACTTTGTTTGTGTGTTTTATGAGTCTTTCATGCATCTTGAAAGTATTTTTTTCAAAGGAATGAATACAAAGAATAGAAAATTACTTAGTGTCATTCTAATTCTCGTCTCCTTTCTATGTTGTTTAGAATCTTTTGTGGTTTATGGAAAAAGAACATAGATCTAGTTGCATCTAATTTTGGGTTGTGTGCCTTGATGTGATTTTCTTTTGATTCAAAGAATCATGTAAATACTTGACACATTTTGACAGGGTTGTGAGTTTCATGAAAAGGATGTCTAATAAGTATAAGGTTTACTATGAACATTGATGTATGATTCACAAAGTGATAGGATAGATCACCAATGCCTAATGTATGTTATGCTTTGTGGGATACCCAATGGATAAGGCACTAATCAGCTATAGGATCAATTTAGCTTTTTGTTGCATGTTTAGTTTTGTTGATTCAAAAATCAAATATCAAATATTCATTTCCATTTCTATTTAGAAGTTGAAAGGATACCCTCACTCAGCTTTCGGATTTCATAGGTTTTGTAACTTGTTATTGCATACCTATATTATTGCATGAGTATAGGGAAAATAAGGTTTTAATCTAATTTGTATAGATTCAGATATATGCTTTGGCAATTTGTACCATATGAGTGAATAAAAAGGTCTACCTACCTAGGTTTTATAGACCCTGAAGTAGAAGGGGTTCAGCCTTATAGTTGGCTTGGGTTCTTACAAATTGTGTCCTTCGTAGGAGATAGTTTCCTTTATATGTAATTTTGTCTTCTCTACCTGGTAGTTAAAATCATTGTTAAATCAAGAGCTAACACAATCAACAGTTCAAGTGGAGTATGTGGAAGCTATAGTGAACTATTCAAACATTATGTGGATCAAGCAATTACTGAAAGGTATGAAAGAAGAGAATATAGATCCAATGGTTATCTATTTTGATAACACAAGTGATATTAACATTTCAAATAATCCAGTGATGCAAGCTAAGGAAAAGTGCATTGCTATCAAGTATCATTACTTGAGGGAACTAGTACAAGATAAAGAAGTGAAACTAGAACATGTGAACACCAAAGAACATATTGCTAACATATTCACAAAACCCTTACCTAAAGATTCTCATCAATATCTTAGAGGTAAATAAGGGGTGATTCTTCTAACCAAAACTACTTAACGAGGTAAGGTACATTTCATCAAATATGATAATCAAAATATCTTACACATTGATGCAATAAAATTCTACTTAGGGACATGTCTAAGGTAGAAAAATCAATAAAAAATAACATATTAGTCATAGAAAGATAATAGAAATTAGCCAGACATGCAAAATCTACATAACTCAGATGTATGAAGGGATTAAAGCTCAAAAAGCTAAACTGTCTTTGGCATTGTTGTCAAAAAGGGAGACATAACTACTATAGAGAGAGAGAGAGAGAGAGAGAGAGAGAGAGAGATTTACATAAAAAGGGGATAGATAGACAAAAGAGGAAGACATAAGTAAGAGAGGGAGAGATAGAAAAAGAAGAGAGTTATATCCAATAGGGAGAAATCTTTATTGATTGTATGGTAAGAAAGTGAGATACATTTGATATATTGAGACATTGCTAATATCGAGAAGTAGAGATTGTTGGAATAGAGAGGTGTTCATCAATGCCAAAGAGGGAGATTGTTGGAAACTTACAATTGAGACAACTTTTCTTTTGTCATTAATGTCATATCTATTGATGAGACATATTGCTACCTAATCTAAATGTCATATATATTTGATTAATGATAAATTTCTCATAACAATAGCACCTAGAGGAAAGTTGAGTTATGAAAAGGAAGCTATAATGGACATTTGATTAAATAGACTTTGATAAAGTAAAGTGATTGTTTTTGTCAAGAAAGTTAAGCCAAGCCAAGAAATAGTGTAAATGGCAAAGGAATATCAAGTAATGCTAGTGTCTACCAAGCCACAATTAGTGCTAAGAAAATTTGGTGTTGATCAAGCATCAATGCCAATTGAGAATAGTCAATGTTGAGTCAAAAAATTTTACAGCACCTGAGTATTAAGTGATGACCAAGTGTCAAAACTTAGTGATTGTTGAGTAACACTATTGAAGATGAACTTGAGGAAATCATGATTCCCAGCTGACTCAGCTGATTTCTTAGGCGATGTAAACCATGTTGAAGATAAGATCGATGAGTTAGATCATTATATTCAAGGAAATGACTAGGTAAATACCTAATAGATGAATTATAGATAATTTTCTAGAAGAAGATCAATAAGATGGATAGATATAGTGAATCATGTTGAACCTAATCATAAACCTTAAGATCTATGGTGATCATGGTAAAATATAAAGAAAGAATTGCCTATTTAAAGAGGTGTAGAGTCAAATAATGTATGTGTGCAAGTGCATATGTGAAGATAGACATGTAAAGAAAGGTGGATTAGAGGCACACAAGTGTGAGAGTGAATACAAAGCTAAAAGAGATTGCTTACACAGATGTTGCTGATAGTGATAAGTGAAATCTGAGAAAAAGGGCTTAAGTGTTGTTGAAGGGGGAAGACTAATTTCTTGAAGGGTTGTTGAGTGAATCAAGAACAAAGATTGAAACGGAGAGGTTATCAGTGAATAAGCACCTAGAGAAAATAGAGATCTGAACTTGCAAAGTGAGTTGTAATCACACAAATCAAAACCTATTATTTTCTTTGTAACCATTGTAAATGGTTTATATTGAAATATTTTTAACAGAGGTTGACCTTATGGTCATTTGAAAGACTTAATAGTCTATGTAAATCCTTTCATAAGGTGACATTCTAAATGGAATGATCAAATTCTTCTAAAAAGGCCACTCCTAATAGGGTGATTAAATCCTCTAACTAAGTCACATTTAATAGTGTGTATTGTAACATTTAACTAGGTTGTCTCCTAATGGAGCTCACTTCAAAAGAGTGAAAAAATGGTAACATGTTGATGGTGGTTTTTCCCAAATTGGGTTTCCACATAAAAGCCCTAGTGTCAAATCTATATAGAATGCTTTATATGTTTTACATTTTATATTCAACAAAGCATGTTATATTTGGAATAGTAAATTTTGTTTATAGTAGAGACCAAGTAATAGTAGAGACTGAGCAACAATAGAATAAATAGAACAGTAAGATTTTTATGTTTAAAAATTCAAATGGTACTTAAGAACCTTGAGTAACTAATTCAACCCACCCCCCCACCCCATTCCCTCTCAGTTATTCTAAACAATTCTAGCACATGCATGATCCATAAAGGGATTCATGAAATATGTATATTGTAAGAGAAGGATGAAGTAGTAATGCATAGATTTTATGCTAACTTAGGAAGAATACCAAGAAACTAAAGCTAAAGTACCCCAAGCTAGATTTAGAATTTCTATTCACTACCCCATGATCAAAATGTAATAGTGAGCAGAGTGTATGCCCCTGTGTTAAAGTCATAACTAATACTTTAATAGGAGCAATGGATTTAATGGAGTATCAAAGAAAATTTCCATAATGAGACACCCCCAAGAGTGGACAAATCAAGGGGAATAAAAATGTATACTACAAGAGCACAAAGGGATCTACTAACTCTAGAGTTAGTATGATCATATGATAATATGTAAGTATTATAATAAGTATGACATGTCATCATTGCTCAAAGGAAGTAGAACTACAACACAATGGAAGAAATACACAAAAGGGTTACAAAGAAGAGTCTTTTTGGACCACCATTAGGGAGAAAAAAAAACATTGATGCTACCATGTCACAAATCCAAGAAAAAACACACAGATACAAGTAAAAACAATAGCACATGTACAATATAGCATAGAACAATAGATAGAAGAAGTAAGATACACATAGAAGAATGTTACAACACAGTGATTTCTTTATCACCTTATACCTTACACAAAACACTACTATGATAGAGCACCCACTTCAAGCATGTTTCCCTCCTCCCCTATCTCAATAAGTAGTAATAAGAGAAGGTGGGTAACTTGCAAGAGGAGCTATGTCCAACATAGTAGGAATAATATCTAAATACAAAAGAGAGTCAATGTGCTCAAGTGTAGATGTAAGTGTAAGTTGCATAGAAAGCATGTTAGGTAAATCAACATGAATATCAATAATATCATGCTCATCATCTAAAATATCTTCCTCATCTAAATTAATGGTAGTAGATTCCAGAGTAGGAATATGCATATCATTAACCTCTTCAATAAACATGGGCTAATGAGAAGAATTCATATGATCTTTAGCACAAGCTTGATGGTTGTTTTGACATTACCAAGCATGTCAGTTATGCTTAGTTTTATTAGAAGTTTTTTAGGAAGATGAAGGAGGATTAAAAATAATAGGTTCCTTACATTTTAATGGCACAAGAGGTGGAACAATAAAAGCCTAAGATGTAGAAGAAGGAACCACGCTAGGAGGAACCATACTAAGAGTTGGTTCAATTCTAGTAGAAGGAGCTACGCTAGGAGGGTCAGGAGATAAAATTGGTGTCTAACCATTAGAAATAGAAGAATCAAAAAAGATAGGCATTGAATTTTTAGGAAAAAGGCTGTAAGGCTTACTTAACTCAACAATCTTTCGACAATTATATTCTTGATACAAATGGAACATATAGTCTGGATGAGTAGGAGTGGTAGTAGGAAGAGAAGACCAAAAGAAGTCAAGAGTAACACAATATCAAGGTATAGAAGGATGATAAAGATTATGGTTGATCTTCTTAATCTCACCATCTTAAGGGAATTTAATGCATTGATGAATAGGAGAAGCAATATTTTCTATGGTGGTTAATTGAGGTAAACCAAGCTTCACTTGAAACTGATCAAAAGTAGGAATGAAAAAAAAGGTACTATTTGCCACTTTACCACAAAACTTGATAGGAAAAGAGATGAAACCATGTGGAGGATACAAGAAACTAGTGTAAGTTTGAATCCAAGTATAAGTTGAGTTATAGAAGTCATGATGTTTCCTCTTATTAAAAAGATTTTCCTCAATGATGTTGTTAACCATAGAATTAGGATCAACAAGAAACCCATAAGAAGGATATTTATCAATTCATGTAGCAATATGGAGAGGATCACATGGATCCTTAAACTTGTCACCATCAATGAATTAGATAGTAAGGGTTCTAGTACACTTATGTTTTAGTTTAGAATGATCATTATATGTAGAGGGAATTTCTTCCTTAGGTGGAGGTGGAGGTTTAACTACACATTCCACATAATTAATAGTATTATCATTCACTTTTCCTAAGGTATTATAAACAACATTCACTTTAGGAGGAACAGAAGAAGAAGGATGTTGAAAAATAGTGTTTGTAGTGTGCTAAGGTAAAGGATTAGTGTAGATTTGAAGACTTTGATTGGGAGGTGCCACAAATTTATTCCCACTATCTTTTCCCTCAATAGATAAGGAATTAGCATCAATCAAATCTTGAATCTTATGTTCCAAAGAATAATAGGCTTCAATGGCATTTCTAGATTGGCAATGAAATTGACAAAAAGCTTAAGAAATAAAAAGTGGACTTGATGTAGTAGAAGGAAAAATTGTTTTAATAGGAGGAAGAATAATCATATTAGCACTAACAAACCTATTCATAATGAAATGAAAAAACTCGGAGGGAGAATTAAACTTATAGTTCATCCAAAAAATAAAGAAAAAAGTAGTGGCACTCCAGGAGATAGGATCTACTTGATCATCTATTGTATTCATTATTGTGTTGATCTTGGCATTGTTTTTAGGTTTACATAATTTTTTAGAATTAGGTGTGGCATCACTCCTATCAATAGGCACAGGATCTATTGGAGTGGTGCTCTCAAACTAAATCACATGTAATTGCTAATGATGAAGCATTGCATAAAGTTGTGAAAAAGAGGTAAACTAAGTAAGAAAAATCTTATCTCTAATGTCTTTTTATAATTTTTTAATAAATTTACATTGTATATAAATATCACACACGTGATAAGAAATTTGAGCATGCAAATGCTTAAATCTACCAATAAAATCAATCTCTTTCTCCTTAGAACCTTGTTTACAATGTATCAAATTAGTCAAAGAAATAGAAGGATGAATATTATTTTGAAATCGTTGTATGAAGGAATTAATATTGTGTGAAGGAATTAATAAGTTTATGAAATGAATCAATAGAAAAAGGTGACAAAGAGAAATACAGCAAAGATTTGTCACGAAAAGTGCAAGTAAAAAACTTAGCTAAAATCCTTTGGTCATGAGCATTGTCACTACATAGAACTTGGAAAGTCTTAATATGTGTCATAAGATCAGCTTTACCATTATAAGTGTCAAGGTGAGGCATATCATCTTGTAAAGGAGTGGCAGTATGGATAATGTCAAAATACAAAAGACTATCCATATCACATGTAGGAATATTGAGCTTAGTTTGAGTGAAAGAAACAAGTTGTTATTGTAAAGAAGACATCATCTGAGTCAAACTAATGATAGTGGAATCATTAGAAGGGGTAGATGGAATAGACACATTTGAAACACCAGGAAAAGTGTATGAATTATCTAGAATAGAAGAAACTATAGGTGGAACAATGAGAACCATAGTAGAAGGGTTAGGATAAGTGAAAATAATACTATTATATGAAGGTTGTGACATCAGCAATAAAACAAGAAGAAAACTCACATGAAAGGAAGGAATAGGAATATGATGAAGAGGGTTAGATACATGAAAATAAGTAGTTATAATAGGAGGAACATAATTTGAAATGCTAGAGATAGGCATAGAGACAAGCATGATAAGCTCAAGAGTAGAAACAAGAGGAGACATCCTTGCTTCAAAAGTAACTTGATTCAAAGGCTTAACATGAGTATGGACAAGGTGAGTAAGACCATGCAAAATATTAACACAATTTTCATCATTGTGAACCACTTTTTTAAGAGCATTAAAAGTAGTAATGGTTTTAGTACTATGATTTTCTCGTAAAAGCCAATCATGCATTTTATCTATCTTTGTTTCAAGCTTATCAACTTGTTTAAGGGGAATTTTTAAAGCCTCATATACACCATGAGATGAGTGAGATGATTCATGCTCCATAAAAGGATTGGGATCATGAGAAATCATCGAGTTAATAAGGTTTTCAAAGAAGAGGAGAAGAAGAATTGAGATCAAAAAGAGCCACGAGTCTATGACTTCTCCTAATGGGAATTCTAGAGGTAGGACTAAAAGTAGTAAAGCTCATACACCAAATAAGGAAAGAAGACACTAAGAGATCTAACCTTATGATATGAACTCCAAAATAATATATATATAAATAATGCAAAGAAAGATAAAAAATAAATTCTAAATGAAAGATCTAACACCAAATCAGAAGTGGAAATGTCAATAGTTGGGTTTATGAATAAATGTATGGTAAGAAATGTGAATCAAGGATATAAGATTTAAGTTCATCTTTAATCTACCCTATATGTGAAAGTGTGTGATATAGGTGCTAAACCTTCATTAAATTAGAGTGCCTCTAGTTTAAGATGGTAAAAGAAATATTAGGGAAAGCCACACATGATAAATTATTTACAAATCGATTGTAGTAATCCTATAACCCTATGAAGGTACAAGCCTTGAGAACACTAGTGGGTGTTGGCCAATCCATGATCACTTGGATCGTAGAATGATCCATTATAATACCATTACCTATAATGATGTGTCCCAAATACTTTACCATAGAATAGAATAACTCACACTTTCCCAAGTTTCCATACAATTGATTATCACATAATAAATGCAATACCTAGTGCAAATGGACTTCATGATCCTCCATAATCTCAATTTAGACTAGTAGGTCATCCAAAAAAATAAGGAAAATTTGATCAAGGTAAATGCAGAACACCCCCTTCATCAAAATTATGAACACCAATGGTGCATTGTTCAATCCAAAGGGTATAACCTTGAATTCATCATGCCCATAGTGTATGCAAAAATTTATCTAATGAATATCAACCTCATAGATTTGAAGTTCATGGTATCATGACTTAAGATCAACCTTTGAGAACCCTCTCGCTCCCTTCATTTGATCAAATTTCATCAATCCTTAGAAAGGGATATTGATTCTTCCTCATAGCCTTATTAAACTTCCAATAGTCAATGAATAACCACAAAGATCCATCCTTCTTCTTTACAAAGATGATTGATGCATGTCACTAGAATACACTAGGATGAATATGGCCCTTGGCCAAAAAATCCTCTAATTGCAATTAAAGCTCATTCATGTCTCAAGAATTCATGTGATAAGGTTTTCAAGAAATGGGTTCTACTCTTGGAATAAGATCAATGTGAAATTGAATTTTACTTTGTGATGGTATACTTGATATCTCATTAGGAAGCACATCCACATACTCACGGAGGAGTGGATTATCATCAAACTACACCTCTTCACTCTCAACCTCTTCTAGGTCACCGATAGAGGCTACAAATATCTAACATCCATGTTATAAAATTTATTTTAGCTACTTAGTTGAGGCCATACAAAATGAGACTAGTCTTTGGACCCCTACATGCTTAACCTTGCCACATGTGTCATTGGCACAATGAACCAACTTATATCAACAATCAATACTTTCCTAATTAGGTCAATCAATCCATACCAAGCATAATGTCATAAAATCCTAAGGACGAAATATGAAGATTAATTATAGTGATAAAGGTGCCCAATTCGAACATGCAACCATAGACTAAGGAATCCATAGTAATGCTAGATGTTGTAGCTAACTCAATGTTCCACCTATCTACCTATCATTTTTCCACTAGCTTACATCATGGAACAAGGGATGGTGAAATAAAATAATCTAAAGCACCCATATCATAAAGTATTATGGTGGAAAAACCAACTAATGTACATGTAGTCTTGACTATGGTACCCTCATTCTTAGCTTACTAGTTATCAACTTCTATAGAAACTCTATGTAATCTACCCTATGTTCCCCACTATAGGCTTTAACATAGTTGCACCTATGCTTAGTCTGGATGATTTTTTCTAAGTACATCTTGTTTCCTTATGGATAATTTGACCATAGGAAAAGATTGCCCCACTACCATAACTATAAATGTAACCACATCCTTCCTCAAAATCACTCAACTTTTGTGCACTCCCTCTTCTAAAACCTTACTAACCACTCCAATTTGGGTGACTATTGAGAATTTTTACCTTGGGAGTAGTCATTTCCCTTTCCCCTAGTAGTGCCTAAACCTTAATCACACTAGTGGCCCTAGCGATAGCAATGTTTCTTTCCAAACTACTAGCATTCACCCTTTGAAGTGTTGATTGGGTAGGAGTATGTCTTGTGGGTGTATCTGAGAAGGAGGTGCACCTGACCTTATAGGTCATGCACTATGATTTTTTGTACCCTCCATACTATTGTAACATCTAGCTACATTTCTCTTGGAAATCCTCACCTTCTCAATGGCTAAGTCTAGAGTCCTCGGTTGAATCATACAGACCTCTCCAATGATGGAGCCCTTAAGATTCCAAATGAAATTATAAGTAAGGAGTACCTCATCATGACTATAGTTAAAGTATTTCCTCATCTCATACTAGTCCACTAATATATTCCCCTTCCTAATTTAATGGAACTCATCATCTCATGCCTCTCTATACTAAGGGGATAGGAACTTTTCTCTAAACCTCTCCTCAAAGATCTCCCAAGTTAGGTCTTCTATACCAATTCAGAGCTTCTACTCATCAATTTTATATCAAACATATGCATATTCTCTCATATGTGTCACTACACAATAGGCTCTCAAATTTCTTGCATTGGTATGCATAGACAAGAAATGCCACATATCTAGTAAACAAGTTTCAGTCTTGAGGTTGCCTCCTCTACCATCAAAGAATGGTGGTTTGGACTATTGAATTTCTCTCATTATATCAATCTAGATGGTATCCTCATCACCATAGTCTCAACCTCTCCTATGGTACAATCTTCTACCAGGTGGTGTGTGAGAATGCTCACACTTGTTTACTCACTCCATTTCTATCCTTGTGCTCTAAAATGTAGGAGTTTGCACCTTGAGATCCCTCTCCTTATCCACCACCTTGTTGAGAACCCTCAACTTGAGGTCCCAACTAAGCTATAATCTCCTATAAAAAATTCACCAATGCCTCAACTTCACCTTGATTATTTCACTATATTTCCTATTCTTCCTAATGTTATTCCTTATGGTGTTATTCATTGTGTTCTTCTCTATAGTTATTTTTCATGTATTCCTTTGACCATCATCTCTTTGTGTAGGAGGCATCCTTAAAGGGACAACATGACAAGAGTCATATTCTCATAAAATTTTTACAAGAATATCAAGTCACTAACCATTAAGTATGATATCAATATATAAGCTAATCTATATCCACTATCATAGTGGGAGCATATTATAGGGATACCAATGTTGAAACATGCACTCTGATACCAAATGTGATGCCCTGCTCAAAGATCCTTAGAATAAGGATAAATATAAGCCAACATAATTTTTGTTTAAGAAAAAAAAATCAACCACTCAAAGCGCACAACCAAAGACTGACACAACCCAACATACCAAAGATATTCCATCATCACTACCAACCAAAATGCTCAAAACTACACTATAATGTTCATTTCCATCTAACTAGCATTCAATAATAGTGTTACTTTAAAACCCAAATCCAAATTTCTTAAGTTTTTAATCCATGTGAGTGAATTTACCTTTAACGACATCAAGAGGATAACCAAAATTGACATCTGAACCCCATGCATCCCAAAGTCAAGTTGTTAAAGTCTAGAGGGGAATAAATCCCAAAAGGGTATCCAAATCACCCACTAGCATCCACAAAACAAGTTAGGAAGTACTCATTGTTTCACCTAGCTAGTTTTCCAAGAAATCCTAGATGACATTTCTCACTACTGTCAGTTGATATTTCTTAGTATAGTCGGATGATGTTTCTCATTATTGTCAAGAAACACTTTACTAGTCAAAGTGATATTTCTTAATACTGATACTTTGTCACTAATGCTAGGAGATACTTTTCTAGTATCACCCCAATTAGTTTTCCTAATGTCAACCAAGCTAGAAAACAAAGATAAAAGGCTAAAATAGAAATAAAATAAGTTTGGAACCTCCACACCATGTAGAACCAAAACCACCAATCTTGAGGAGTGAATACTCAAGAGAAAGAATGGAATCTAAAAACCCTAACATGCTAACATACATATCACAATAGCATCCATCTATCTACCCAACATCATCACTATACAAAATATACATAAGAAACATTACAGTGAAATAAGGTAAAGAACCACAAGATTTTATCTCTAAACATGGCATTAAAGCATCAACCAAAAGCATAAATCACAAGGGTAACATACTCTGAAATCCTTGAAGAATCCAAGTGAAGCATCAAACTCCAATCCAAAATTTGAAGAAAGCCAACTCTATACACTAGTCCCTAGTAGTGGTATAGGTGGCTATGCCTCCCAACCACATGGTACTTGTAGGATATTTTTGTCCCCATTCAGCCCATTACTGATAATTGATCTAAGAAACCTTCATTGGGTTGGATTATTTATAGTGGGTTAACACACTAGATTTGTGGTTAACATTATGTGTTGTCTATGTCATTCTTTCACCAAGTGGCTTGGTTTTCTACTTTGGTTTTCTTAGTGAAGTATTCCTAGTATGGTTTACTGAATGGCTCAGTTTGTTCTTTTTCTAAGTTTCATGTTATCCCATTGTGCTATTTTGTAGGAGGTCACTTTGTGCAGCCCATAAAATAGAAAAATTATTTTTATTGTTTCTTACACTATTCATTAGGAAATGTACCAACTATAAGATCTTAAAGTTTCTCCATCAATGGTTGTGTTTTAGTCACTCATTAGGAGATTTTTGTAGCATCTGGGCCATCCATTTTCAATGGAAAGATCTATATTGATGGTTCAACATTTTTTGGGACAGATCAAATATTTTCCACACAGGTCAACTCTATAGGTGTATGCAGGTGAGTTAACATTGCATGTTATCCCTTCTTGCATTTTTTGACAGTGATCTCTTACATCCAACACATGTCTTCAAGGTTATTTCTTTAATGCTTGATAAATTTTTTGGCCTTGTTGCATGGCACTAATGTATTCCCATGCCTCTTTATTGCTTGTAAGGATCAAATCTTTTGGTTTTGTCCTTCCATTTGTTAGATACATTCTTTTGGCTCTTTCATGTCACTTCATTGAGAAAGTTATTTCAAGGATTAGATTTCTTTCTAATATTAATTTATTGCATCTCTATAATACAACTCCACTACGGTTGGGGTTTGAACTTCAATCTTCATTTGAGTTATGCTTGAACTCCTTAAAAAGAAAGTTTGAACATATTTTCTAGGTTCTCTGCATTTTATAGAAGTAGTACGCTCTGCAACTATAATGCTTTTGTCTTCCATTAATGAAATACTTTCTTTAAATTTTCTTCTATTTAGCCATATTGTACATATTTTTGCCTTGTGTTGGATTTTATTTTCTATGTTCTTAGTTTGAATGTTGTGTTTATTATGCTAACAAATAATGTGTTGTGAAGTTCTTCTTCCTTTCAGCATTTTCTTAGCTTCTAACCTGCATACAAGTTCTTTGGAGATAGATTAGAGTTTAGAGTTTTGTAGTTAGGTGCTTAATTGATGTGTAGTGTATCTATACAAAGAGGTAGTAACCAAGTTCAAAATGGATCATTACCTCCCTTTCCTTTTCAGCATTTTAAATTAATGTAATCTCTCTCCCTTTTCCTCAAAAGTTTTAGTTTAGGTGCATCCTAATTGTAAGGAAGCCAACCTTCTTTGGAGATTAAATCTCATAGCATAAATCCCACACTTGGAGGATTTTTCCATGTTATACTAGGTTTCTTTAGGGTCATACCTCAAGAAAAGGTGCAGACTTTTGTGTCAATAGTTTTTGGCATGCCCAGTGGGACAAGATTCCAACTACATAAGTTCGCTAGTAGCTAGTTCAATCTTTATTCAGTAAGAATTTGGGTGTTATTCTTAGTATCATCAACCTTTTGAGGAATTACATAAAAAATCATGGCAACTCTAAATGGATCTACTAATTTTGAGAAAACCAAGTGCTTGTATGTGTAAATATCATCTCAGATCTTTTATGTTTTCTAATTTTTCTATGAATTTGCGAGTTCTATGAAGTTCTAATCATGGATACTTTTCATAGAAATCCTTATTATTCTCCCCTATATCATGAAAATTATATACCTCATTTCTCATATACTATCAATGCCAATCTTATCCTCAAATTGATTATGGACAACATATCCAATATGCTTACCATCCTCCCACCCCTGCTCCACTAATCCCAACATCTCCATACAATGAGCTTTAAAGACATGATGTTGGAACTCAAAAGACATATGCATAAATAGAATGAGTATTTTCTATCTTGGGATAGGCATCCTAATGAGGTTGAAAGCTAGAAAATGGAGCTCAAGCAAGGACAACTTGAGAAAGGATACACGTGTCAAGCTTCTTCTCAATGACAAGAGCCATATTATCATGCAATATTTCACTCTCCAAAGTTGGAGGTGAGAAATGGTCATGTTAAGGAGGACCTTGAAAAAAGGTTTGTTGTAGAAAAAGAAGAGAGAAGGCTAATCTTTCTTAATTACAAGTAGCTAGGGCACAAGATCCCCCAAGGATGAAATTTGTTAGCTTCAAATGGAGGACAACACAAGTGCAACTTCAAGTGGAGAGAAAAGAAATAGATGAGGATGAGGTGGTTCCTACCCTAGAGTAACCAAAGATAGTTAATCAAGCTTTAGATGGGGAAGGAATATCAGACCTACTACAAGGGAAAGAAGAGAAAAACTATGATTTTTAGCAGGTAGACAAGCATGAGCAAAAGGAATAGGAAAATATAAATGCAAGTTATAATTTGAAGGATGATTTTTCCAACATCATAGTGGATTTATTCTCAAGCCTTGACACTATACTACTAGCTCCCAAGGAGTTGGATCATGAGCATTATAAACAAGATAAAACTGAGCCACTTTCAGATTAGCTAGATACAATGGTTGGAGAGAAAAACACAATGGTCAAGATTGATTGATTAGACCTTGTGTCATCAAGAGGATGCCCCATAAGGCATCTAGATTTGAAAATAATTTAAAAATTTCCTCTTATCATGCTTACTTTTGAGAATGAGGGTGAGTTTCAAAAGGAACAAGTATTCCTTTCTTTAAGAAACAATGTCATAGTGCTAGATAGTTTCATTTTTCTCAACATTGGGAATGTATTCCATGTAGTAGTATACTTTTCATGCCTACTAATTTATGTGACTACCCACATGCATGGAACAAGAAATCAACTTTTAGGGTAGGGAAGCTACTTAATGGTTATGTTTAAAATTATTATTATTTTAAATATTTGTATATATTAAAGTGCATGTTTTCATCTTTACAAAAAGTGTGTGGATACTTGTTCTCTTTGCTCGAAGCTCCCTAGATCTTTTTTTTCTTTTTGTTGGTTTCATATTTTTTGTGAAGTTATAGGTGCACTAATACATCATTCTCTATTGGTGACTCTATGCCCAATGGATTTATTAAGGCCACTGGTCTTATGCTTAGTAGGAAAGCATTGTGTTAAGTCACAAAAAAATGTTAGCTATTTTTCCCCCATTCAACCCATCGCAAATAATCAATCTGAGAAAACTTCAATGGGATGGATTCTTTACAGTGAGTTAACATGCTAGATTTGCGATTAATATTTTGTGTTGTTTAAGTTGATCTTTCACCAAGTGGCTCATTTTTCTAATTTGGTGTTCTTAGTGAAGTGTTCCTACTATGGTTTACCAAGTGGCTCAATTTTTTCTTTTACTGAGTTTCATATTATCCCATTGCACTATTTCATTGGAGGTCACTTTGGGTAGGCTATAAAATAGAAAAAAAAAATTGTTGTTTCTTCCACTTTTCTTTGGGAAGTGTGCCAATTGTCAAATCTTAAAGTTTATTCATCAACGGTTGTGTTTTAATCACTCATTGGGAGATTTTTGTAGTATCTTGGTCATCCATTATGAATGGAAAGATCTACATTGATGATTCACTGCTTCTTGTGGTAGATTAAATATTTTCCACAGGGGTCAACTCGATAGGTGTACATGGGTGGGTTAATAGTGTGTGTTATCCCTTCTCACATTTTTTGATAGTGGCACAATTTAATCTCTTATGTCAAACACACATCTTCAAGACTAATTCTTTAATGTTTGGTGACCTTTCAGGCCTTGTTGCATGGTGCCAATGTATTCCCATGCCTCTTTGTTTCTTGTAAGGATAAAATCTTCTAGATTTATCCTTCTATTTGCTAGATACATTCTTTCAGCTCTTTCCTATCACTTCATAGAGCAAGTTGTTTCAAGGATCATATTTCTTTTTTATATTCATTTATTTCTCCTATGTAATCTAACTCTATTGTGGTTAGGGTTTGAATTCAATTTTCATTGGAGTTATGATTAAACTCTTTAAGAAGATACTTTGTACACATTTTTTTTGCTCTTCTCTATTTTCATTTTGTAGAAGTAGTATTCTCTGCAACTATAATTATTTTGGCTTCCATTAATGAGGTACATGTTTTACTTGTTCTTCCATTTAGCTATCTTGTGCATATTTATGCCTTGCTTTGGATGTTCTTTTCTATGTTTGTAGTTTTCATGTTGTGTTTATTATGCTAGTAAACGATGTGTTGTGAAGTTCTTCTTCCTTTCATCATTTTCTTAGTTTCTAACCTGAATACAAGTTCTTTGGAGGTAGATTGGAGTTTAGAGTTGTGTAATTGGGTGTTTCATTGATGTTTAGTGAATCTATAAGAAAAGGTAGTAACCAAGTTCAATTTGGCACATCACCCCTATTAATCTCAAATTGGTTTTGACATATGAGTGACAATATACTTAAGTCATTACTTAGTTCACGCCAAAAAAGTAACACATGTCGAGCATAAGTTGTCAGATAGTATATGTCGAGTGACAAATATTCAGTATGTGACAAGTAACTAGTAAGTGTCAAGTCACTCAAGTGCTGAGAAGATAGTATGTGTCAAGCTATATAGATGTCGAGTGATCAATGGATGTCAAGTCATTTAGAGTTTCAGTTACAACATTGAAGTTGCAATTGATGCTGAACATCAGGGACTTTAAGTGTCGAGTTATACAATTTTGACATAGTTTTTTTGTAATGGCATAAACTTCTATGTAAACCATTTTTGGGCTGACTTAAGGATTTTTTTACAATCTTGGATGATAAGAATGAATCTTAATTATGAATCACTATGCATTACATGCATTCAATCAAAAAAAGAGAAGGATTAAGTGGCAATATGGGTGAATCACAATTGTTGATTCATACCTAACCCTAAGTCACCTAGGTCTTCTCAAGGAGAAAAAATCCTAAACATTTTATGAATGTTTTAAGGAGAAAGAAGAAAAGTTTGCATGCACAAAAAGAACATTTGTGGTGACTAAGGAGTTATGATTTTAGTTACATTGCATAATTAGCTAGAAAAGAACATAGCAAAGGAATCAGAAGACAATGAAGATACATCTACTCATAAAGGATCAAGTACACATCAAAAAAGAGGTGATCTGATATCAAGCAACAGAGTGATAACCAAAGGATCATTGCTAAAACATTCTAACAGGTGAATCATTTAAATATTTTAAAAGAATAGTCTTGATAGGCTATTGTAAATTCTTTAATGGGGTTCTTACTTCATTGTAAGTTATAGTTCTTTTACCAGGCACACTTCTAATTGGGTGTTGAAATCCTTTAATAGAGTAAGATCTAACAATCTTGTAAGCCTCTAATAGGGTAGACCTTTCATAGGGTAGATCATATTTCATGATCAAAACATTGTAACCTTCATTGGATACACTTTATTACTATAGTAGTGAAGATTTGTGGGTGTCACCCCCAACCTAGTTTTACCTCCTCCTTGGAGGGTTTCTGGGTAACCAAATATCTTGTGTCATACATGTGTTGAATGCTTTACTTTCATGCTATGGATGCACATGATTAATTTCGAATTTCAGTTTATATGCATAGACTATGAGATGAATGTGTGGTTAATGATTTTGAGGTTGAAAATTTTAAGTGTAGATCCCCCCCTAGAGTTTACTTCCCTATTGTATTTCCAATAATTGGTATTAAAGTTGAGTTCTCTAGAAATAAAGTTTTGCATCTTTGAGGAAAGATCTTGGAAATGGAAGTCTACAAGTTGGGGAAGACTATTAAGAACCATAAGATTGAAATACAACTTGCCCTACATCAATTGAATGAAGCAAGAGATGAGCTAATGCAATCATTGAAAAGAAGGAAGGAAATAGCTATTGAAGAGAATGATACACAATACCAAGAGATTAACACTACTGAATTGTTTGTAGATGGAAACACCAATGAATTTGATGCAATAGTTATAGATCTAATAGAAAAGAATGGAACCCTAATTGAAGAGGTTAGAAACCTCAAGATACAACAAGAAGTCCAATCAATATTGCTATGTGAGGTGATCGAGTAGAAGAAGAAATCTAAGAGGCCAAAGTCATGATTAAAGATGACAAGGATTTTGACCAATAGACTAGAAGAGAAAAAATTAGAGGTAAATAGATTTGCTAACATGAAATTGGAAAATTTGAGTCAAATGATGATTAAAAATCATGAAATAAATGGAAAATATATTAAGATCACAACACTGAAGTTGTAGGATAAACAACTGAGAAATGATCTAAAAAGAGAAAAAGAGTTTTTTGAAAGTTTCAATAAACCTAGTGAAGTTATCAAGTACTTTGAGAAATTGATAAGATCCCCTAGATCCAATAGTGACACTATTGGAATTGGTTACACTAGTACTGAAGAAGGAGAATCATCCAAAAGTGGTGAAGAAAGAAGTAACAAAGGTAAGAACTCCAAAACCACTTGTCATAATTGTGGTAAGATAAGTCATACTGCCAATGTTTGCAGGAGCAAAACTATAAATCAGAATCCTAAGTAGAAGTTCATGGATCATTGTCACAAATGCAAAAAAAAAAGACATCAGGCACATGAATGTAGAACCAAGACCATAAACACATAGAGATTTGAAAGATACTGCTATGACTATCAAAATTATGGGCATAGAGCATATGAGTGTAGATCCAAGCCTAAATGGTCATCAAACAAGTAGACAAAGGTAAAACACTATGGCAACTCTTATAATTGGGATTATAATAGTAGGTATAGTTGTCACTATTGTCAAGAGTATGAACATGTTGCTGAAAATTGCATAAGAACACATTTTAGAAGTGACTACAAAAGATGCTTGAGTCAAACCACATGTTTTAGTTGTTTAAAGATTGATCACATAAGTAGAAATTGTCCAACAAGGTCAAAGGCACCAAGTAGTGAGTTCAACAAAGGCAAAGAAAAGGAAGATGTTGAGAATGTCAAATATGAGATGAACAATACATGGAAGAGAAAGGAAGATTTCAACACATCATGTTCAGATGGGATCACTTCACCCAGTGTGTCAGGTGATCATACCAACTCCAATTAAGAAATCAAGAGGTATGTGTGGGACCGATATTTAAAAGACATACTATATATCAGTTCCAAGGATTTAATTCTGAAAAGATTATATATGCATGAAGAAATATGCAAGGTGTTGATTATAACCTAGAATAAATCTTTAAATTTTGTCAATTTTTATTTTATTGACGAGCGTGAAAAGTTTGACAATGGTTACCAAGTGAAATGTTAGTTGATGTTGAGCTATCACAAGGTGATAGTATTGAGTGGGACACGACCCAAGCACAGAATGGACACAACAGGAAAGGGAAAATTTTATTAACTGTAAAAATATGCTAGTACACTTATTGCAGAGAAAATAGACTTCAAAATAGGCCCTATGGGCTTACAATAGCATAAAATTGAAGATAATTTCTTCTCCCAGTACCTTCTCTCAAACTCCACTTCGAACTGCCTTTTACAATGCCAAAAATGTTCTTAAATAGACCCCAAAGGGTCAAGGATTAGGAATACATTCTATAAAGTGCTAGTTGGCATCCATCGACCAAATAGAAGGCTCTAGAAGTTGCATTAGAAGTCGGCACAAAATTAGAAGAATCCAAAAATGGTAACCGAACTTTCGAGAGGCATAACTTTTGAACCGTAGCTCCGATTGACAAATTGTTTACATTTTTAGAAAGCTCTCGAAGCACTCTATAGCCCTATGGACAAGATTTTCTTGTACCACATTTTTTGGCCTTGTTTGAGGTCATTTAATGCCCCTAACCTGATTTTGAAGAATTCTTAGGAGGTCTCCAAAAACCAAAAAATTGTATAACTTTCAAACTGTGGGGCCTTTTGACCTGATTCTTTTTCTGGAATGCTCTAAATTACAATTACAATCATCCAACCAATTTACACCTTCTAGTTCACCAAAATGATGGATCAATTACATACTCCTATTTTTTTGACATTTACATGTATCCCAAGGTGTTCAAATACTCTATCCTAGAACGCTGATAGTGGAACTGTGAGAGTTGGAACCTTTATTTGACCCAAATGGGTATCTAGAAATGAAAACACATGAAACAGAAACTAAGTCTAAGTACATTTTTTTGGTTGATACAAGATTGTCCTTATACCTCTGGATGCTCCTGTGTCAAGTATTAACCAAACTTGTAGTGGTTTTTGAGTGAAAAGGAAACTTTATGGAAGCTTAGTGAGTTGAAATCTCTATTAAAGTTGAGCTTATAGTTGTGTAAGCACTAAGCATTAAATGTGAGGTTTTAAGGTCTATATGATTAATTTATACTTATTTGACATCATTCAAATTTGAAGAAGAGAATGAAGAGTGAAAGGTGAATTGAAGAGATCATTCCAAGTATTTACAAATAGGATTTAACAAGTGCTTGACATCATTTCACTAGATTTACAAACATATTTATCATGTGTCAAGCTACATAGTTTGAATTTTTGCAAGCCCTAGGTTTTCATTATGGCATCCAATTTTTTAGCTCCTAAGGTTAAAGAGGATAAGGAAGTTTTGAATGTAAAATTGATAAGAAATGAGATCAGACAACCAAACTTTAGAGACATTCCTGATATTGCTTACAAGAAAGATCCATCTAGTGCATTATCAATGATACCACCTTGATTTTGAATGATTCAAGATCTAAGATGTTGCTACACATGAAAGGTGGGTAGCATAGGTGACATGGATATTAGGGAAACCTATGGGAAATTATGCAAAAATGGAGCATTGAAACATGAATTCAAAATTGTTGAGAGAAAAGGATTAACCCGTGCCCTAGATTTCTCCAATGTCTTCAAGATTGAATGGTTAAAGATAGTTCTAACTAGAATTCATGATAATTATACATGGTTGGATAATGGACCGATGAAGATTACAAAGAAAATTGTACACATAGTAACTATTAGAAATAGGGATTACTAAGAGGGGGGGTGAATCAATAATCTACAAACTTTAGTCACCAACTAGATGTTATTACTTACTTTAAACCATGCATAACAAAGAAATAAAGTAATTTTGAATAGTAATAATAGAAATGCACAAATATAACTCATAACACCATTTTTTTTTAACTAGGGAAACCTTGGCCAAGGGAAAACCTTGGTGGGGATGATACCCACTAGATAATATACTGATATATAAGTTCCTTACTAGAGGATGGACCCTATCGGGAGTCAATGAGAAAATTTAGTATAAGAAGTCTCTATTAGGAGACTTCAAATCCTTATTAGGAGATTTCAACCTTTTTAGGAGTTGTGATATAATGTATGCAAGAAGAGCCCACTACCCAAGCATATAATTTCAAGTACAAGAAGAGGTTACTATTCAATCAAGTAATTTACTATTATTTGTCTTCCTTGTTTGATCTCTAATCTTTAGCTTGATCTTGAATCACCAGGTAGCTCATACAAAACCTCACATATACCACTTTCACAAAAGTTTTCTCACTTTGCATAGCTTCACAAGCACATACAAGTACTTCACTTCCTCATAATATCAAGATAACACACTTCTTATCACAAGAAATATTTGGAATAAATACCATGCCTTTAAATAAATTATTTTTGGGTCAACTAGGACCATAATTCACTTTTCCAAGTTAGAGTAAACATCTAAGATGTTGGCCCTAATTGGACAAGTAATTTGTTTTGTAAAAAAAAAATTCTTTCCTTCAATTCTGTTGTCTAGCATCATCAAAATATGATTATATTTGTTTCATACAATTTGTACAATATTCTAAGGTTATACACATCATTACCAACATGTATACTATCTCCATGTAACTTCTCTTTTCATAATATAACATTTGCAACATGTTATAAACAACAAAAAAACACTATTGTAAACCAAATTCTATAATTGTTTAATAACCAAACACTAAGTATCTTTATTTTTGAGGATTTCTATCAACATGTACATCATTTTTTGCCACTAATGACAAAAATTACATATCACTATTAGCCAATTTTCAACAATATCCCCCTTTGGCATTGATGGAAACAAAATAGGGAAAATTGGCAAAGTGACCAAACTTAACTATTAGAATAAACATCTATTACAACTTTACATATATGTTCCCCCTTACAATATACTTCATACTACACATGTATCTCTCCCAAAAATCTCATGTATAAAATTTTCACATCTCTCCCCTTTACTATCCAAATTTTTTGCTTTCCAATTTTCTTCTACTATTACTCCCCCTTTGACATCAATGAAAAGGGTCAAAATGTCAAGATGCTCACCAAAACTGTCAAAATTGTTGTCCTTGTCCTATGCTGAAATAATATTAATACAATCATCAAAAATGGTCTTCAAGCTATGCATACCTTTGTTCCATGTCTCTTTGGTAGACTTTTTTGATGAGAGAATTGCACATTATACATATGATGCAATCTCAACTGTATTGATATCTAAATATAAAAGGTTTGTATATGTGTCCTTGGCCTTGAAAAATTCCTCTAGTTTCTTCTCAACAAAAGATAACTTTAGAGCAATAGATTCTCTAAAATTAGATATTCTCTTCAACATCTTCTCTTTCTAAAGTTCTAGTTTCTTGATCTCATTGTGAACATTGGTAACTTGATTCTCAAAATCATCAACTTTGCTAGAAAGGTGTAGGATCTAGCTAGATAAAGCTTCAAACTCACTTATCTTTTTCTTCATCTAACTATCCAAATCCTTAGATAGTTTGTATGATAAAGTAAATTTAAGATATAAATCTTTCCCATCCTATTGGCATTTCCAAATTTCTTTTATGCATGTATCAAGATTGACTAAGTCATTCTTGATATTCTAGCAGATAGTGCTAAAGAAGTTAGCATGATGGGAAATTTGAGCCTTCACCTCTGCAACATTCAGAAAATTAGTAAATTCTTCATCAAAGGATTTTAGCACTACCTGTGCTCTCTATTTAGAATCTGACTCAGTATGTTGTACCATCAAAGTATTGTGCAATCAGTCAGTTACTTCCATTAATGATCTCTACAAACTTTTCACCATTTTATTCTTCTATAAACATTTAGATAAGGATGAAATTAGATCAGATTGATCATCATCATCAGTAGCTAAACTAGAAAGACAGAGTGGAGTAGATGAACCAAATGGTTTAGTTTCATCCTCCCTCTGCTTCTTTGATGCTTCTTTAGCTTTCCTCTCTTCCTCTTCTTTCCTTTCCTTTTCCTCTCTTTCTTTCTACTCTTTTGATCTTTTCTTTTCTTCTTCCTCAGTTTTCCTTTTCCTTTCTTCTTCTAAAATTCTTCTATTATCTTCCTCTTCCTTTCTTTTTCTATCTTCCTCAATTTGTTTCAACTTTTCTTCAACATCCTCGATGTTAGGTACATTTGTTTCAGATCCACCAAATAGATTGGTATCATCAATGTTAAGAGTAACATTGGTTTGATCAATCTTCATAGTATCACCACTTACTGATACTTTCAAGGTTCTAGGAGCTAGAGGAGATATTTATTATGACTTTGACAACATCTTATTGATAGTTGTTGTAGTCTCCTTTCTCAACTTATCCTTCTCACCAACCACAAAGAAGAATGGCCTCAACTTATTCCTCAAATATGGTGCAAGGTTATTCAACAATCTCTTAATTTCATCTTCATCATCAGTCTTGCAGATAGTCTTTAGCATAGACTTCTAAAGTTCAAGGTCTTCTTCCCTTGTAGAAGTCTTCTTATCTATAAGTCTCTCATAGACTTTCTTGTTCACTACTCCTTTTATATCTTTCATACTAAGATCATTTTCTATAATATATCTCATAGTAGATATATCAATCTGATCCTTCTCAAAATTATTGTATAAGTCATAAAACTTGTTCATTTGAACAAAGTTTCGCTCATTGTCAATTGATGTGTTAATCTTCTCAATCTTTGACTTCCAAGGTTGTCAAGATTTTCTTCCTGCTTGCTTAGGTGGATTCACCTTTTCAGCTTGTTTAGTTTCCTTTTCCTCCTCTTCCTCATCACTTGACCCCATTGTCAATAATGTTTTATGCCTCTTAATAGGCATTGTGGTCATTTGTTTGACTCTCTTTGCCTTTGAAGATACTGATTCAACTAATCTTTATGAATTTCTACTCTACTCACTAGGTTGAACATTAGATACTGCCGCATATGGTATGCTCCGTTCCAATGATGTCTCAACAACTGAAATTAACAAGGGTTGTATGTTTAATACACCTTGCTTCAATGTCTGACTCACAGCCTTAGATTCACTTTCTAACATTCTTGCCTTAGATAGTGCCTTCTTCTTTATAGATTCAACCTTCTTGTGTAATGCCTTCTCTAAGGTTTCTTAATGAGCATGTTGAGTAATCTTATTATAGGTACCGAATGTATATTTTTCTTTTTCTTTCTCTGAATTCAATAACAAATCAATGTAGCTAACTGCAACATAATCACTCAACTCATAGCTCAAGGGATCTAAAAATGTCTCTCAAGGTTCCACTTCTTGAATATAAGAATGATCTATATCAACCAATATACATATATCCTCCTTAAATCTATCCATAACTGTTGGTATCCTAAATCTCTGTTTCATCTCATTCTAAAAGGTCCTCATAATTAAGTTTTTGTTATCCAATATCTTGTCTACAAGGCCCCTTTTACATACCTCTATGATCTTTTCTATAGTGCATCTATCACTAATTATATATGTTACTGATAAGTAGGGAAATCTCTTTAGTAAATGGAAGAATATGTGGTTTATCAATGATTGGAATCTAAACACACCATTTTCTATTCTCTTAATATTTTCCAAGTTTTCCAAGAATTACATCCTCAGTATTTCACTCAGATTTACTTGTTATTTCTCTACACATATCTTGTAAGATGCATATATAAATCCAGTTGAGAGTTTATCTATCTTAGAACTTGTACAAATTGAATAAGCAATAATTCTACAAAGAAATATCACATCATCCTGCTTGATGGAGCTGATTACCATAGCCTTCCCATTGTATATTGCCTAACTATAACTTTCTACTTTATTCTTTACCAATTTCTCACCTATGGTTCCATTTCCTTCTTTGCTAAGACTAGTTACCTCATGTAAAAGGTCAACTGAAATGTCTACTACATTATCTTGCATCCATAGTTTTCCATCATGTATCCTACTCAATATGATTTGAGTCCATTCATCTATATCTAGCTCATGGTAGAAATGATATTTAAACAAGTCTAATTCTTTTAAGTGTTCAAATCTAGGCTTCATAGTCATGTTGAGGTTAAAGACTAGCTCCATATCCTTATTCATATATTCACTACCAATTTATTCAAACTTGCAATTCAAATACCTTTCTATGTCTTCCAGATAAACTACATTGTTCGAAGTGATAGACAGTGTACAGTTAGGATTTTGATCATTATGTTTTATAGAAAGTATTTTAAACTTAGGTCTATCTTCATTCTTAACACTATGTACTACTGACATATCGATGATCTTTATTGAACAATATCTTTTCCTGAACAAATTTTGCAAAAAAAATGAAAAAATACCTCTTTCTAAAAATAGGGTTTACTTCAAAATTACTTTGGTAAGTCACTTAAGAATGCTCTTCACTTTGAATGTGTTTACAATGAAGTAGTATCAATTTTGTACTCCATTTTTTCATCAACTTGAGCTTGCATTAATTGCATACTTCACAAATATGAAAAAGTTGTTACTTGTGTTCTACAATTAGATAACTACTCAAAATAAACTATCTAATCATCATATGTCACTCAAGGTTTACTATAGCCTCCTTCCATCATGAATAACATCCTTAAAACTTTTCATCATGAAATTCTCTACAAAAATATACTTTTCATCTTCTGTTACACAATCAACTTTTATTGTAATACCAATAACTCTAAATTCCTTCATAACTTGTTTATATGAGCTCCAAATCATAAGAGAGCTTAGATACCATCTAAATACAATTTGATACACCTTTTCCAACTTCACTACCTCTAATCTAGTTTCTAACTAAAGTTATAAATTATTGATGCTATAAACAAGCATAATTCAACTTAATTGAATCAAACTCAACAACTGACTTTGATCTTTTTGTCTTGTCATCATCTAACTTTTCTTTTAAGATGTTTTTTATTTTCACAAATGCTTCATTAAGTTCTTCTTGAAGTTCACTTACAATGTTTCTTTTTTCTTCATTGTCTTTGCTAGTTCTAGTGTTCCTTTCATGGTTCCTTCTATCATTTCTTTAGTTCCTAAAGTTTCTTCCATTGTTTCTTCTATCTCTGAAGTTTCTATTCATTCTATAGTACTTCACTGTGTGTCTAAAGCTATTGCATAACTAACATATAAGTGCTCTACTTCTAGGATTCTATTGATTATCAGGTGCATGACAATTCTAAGCAATGTGTCCTAAGTTGTCACACTTATAACACACGATATGTCTTCTATCTTCATATGATCTTCCTTCTCTTGATGTCCTTTCATTAGATCTTCTTCTATCTATAGGGTTAGTATATCTAGAAATTCTACTATTTCTCCTATCATTATTATACTTAGGTTTCAGATCTAATCTAATCTTAGGTTTCCTCACAAACATGTTAGTCAAATAGCCAAGACCAGTCTTGTCATGAGAAGGTCTCTATATAGACATTGAATCATCAATTTTTTCTCTACTGGAATAAATTTCCTCAAGCTATTGTTTAGACTGTCTCAATTCACCTTTCACAATAGTATTGTACTTAAGGAGTTCTTCATGATCTTCTTTCAATGTCACAAGTTCAGATGTTTTCTTTAGCAAACTTTCTCTAAGATCTGCATTTTTAGTCTCCACATCAGATTCAATTTTGCTAGGATCATTTCTCATAGTCAACTTCAGATTTGTAATATCCAACTCATTCTTCAAGATCTTGTATTTTGTATTCAACTTTGAATAGTCATCATCATTGGTTCCATATTTAGTAGATTCAGGCTTGGATTTTAGATGTTCAATCTTTTCCTTTAATTGATCAATGTATATTTTGAAATCTACATATCTATCCTTCATCTTATCTCTTTTTTAGTACAGAGATCAATTTGTTCAAGAGAATCTTCAAGGTTCTTCTTCAACTATTCCATATCCATAGGGATCTTACTTAATTTTTTAAGCCTCTTTAAAGTAACTATGCTCTGATACCAATTGTTATAAATAGGGATTATTGAGAGGAGGGTGAATCAGTAATCTACAAACTTTAGTCACCAACTGGATATTATTACTTACTTTAAACCATGCATAACAAAGCAATAAAGTAATGTTGAATAGTAACAATATAAATGCACAAAGATAACTCATAACACCATATTTTGTTAACTAGGGAAACCTTGGCCAAGGGAAAGCCCTGGTGGGGATGATACCCACTAGATAATATACAGATATATAAGTTCATTGTTAGAGGATGGACCCTATTAAGAGTCAATGAGAAAATTAAGTATAAGTTGTCCCTATTAAGAGACTTTGAATACTTTTTAGGAGATTCTAAATCCTTGTTAGGAGATTCCAACCCTATTAGGAGTTGTGGTATAATTTATGCAAGAAGAGCCCACTGCCTAAACATGCAATTTCAACTACAAGAAGAGCTCATTGCTCAAACAAGTAATTTACTATTATTTTTCTTCCTTGCCTAATATTTTATCTTTAGCTTGATCTCAAATCACTAGATAGCTCATACAAAACTTCACATGTACCGCTTTCACAAAAGTTCTCTCACTTTGCATAACTTCACAAGCACATACAAGTACTTCACTTCCTCATAATATCAAGATAGCACACTTCTTATCACAAGAATTCTTTTGCATAAATTACTGCTAGGTCAACTAGGACCATAATTCACTTTTCCAATTTAGAGCAAACATCTAGGATGTCGGCCCTAATTGGACAAGTAATTTTTTTTGTAAAGAAAACAATTCTTTCCTTCAATTCCATTGTCCTGCATCATCAAAACATTATTATATTTGTTATGTATAGTTCGTACAATCTTTTGAGATTATACACATCATCACCAACATGTATACTATCTCCATGTAACTTCTCTTGTCATAATATGAAGTATGTAACATGTTATAAACAAAACAATACACTGTTGTAAACCAAATTCTATACTTAGACAATTATCTGATAACCAAACACTAAGTACCCTTATTTTTGAGGTTTCCTGGCAACATGTACATTATGTGATGCCATTAATGACAAAAATTACATATCATTATTATCAAATTGTCAACAATAATAGGGTATCCAATCCTTGACTGACCTAAAACCATGAGGAGTGAAGCTAAAGAAGTTATTGAGAAGAATATAGGGGTAGTGTGGAACAAACAAGGAATGAAAAATGACACTATCTCAGATCCCCTAATTTATTTTATAGTGGGGATTATAGTACATAAATTCTATCAATCTAGTAGGCTCAAAAGTGTACCATGAATTTTTGTTTACATGGGCTACAAGATAGTTAAGAAGGATTATACCTATGACCTTGCCGAGTTTCATATGCAACAATTGTTAGAAAATTTTGGAGCAATAAGGAAGACCAAGAGTGCACAATGTAAATTTGGTTCGATTCTTGTATGTGTGTTATTTTATGTATAGAATAAATTCCCTACTTTTGGTAAAGTTGCATGGAAAATAAATAGATCTATTTTAATGCAAATAGGTGAATTTATTGAAAAACTTGAAAACAATTTTGAGTTTGTAATGACCAACTAATTTGAAGATTCCAAGCAGTCAAAGAAGAAAATACTGAGGATACTAGTTTCACTAGTTGAGAAATATTTTAATAATGTTTTATTTCTAGTTGAAACTAGTTTTACATATGTTCAAGATATTATTCCAAGGGTAATGTGGCTAAGGCTACTAGGTTATGAGATCAATGTAGATGAAGCCTCTACAACAATTAGAACATTAATTGCAGAAGATGTAGATGCTAAGTCTACTATTTTTGGGAATTATGATGTGACTCAATCTAAGATAACAATGGATTTGAAGACTTCCTCAATCATAAGAAAGAAAAACAAGATATTCAAGAAGCTTAACCAAAAATTTGGTGAAAAAAAAAAAGGAAAATGAAGAAGATGATGATGAAGATGAAGATGAAGAAGATATTCCTATTCAAGGACTACTGGCCTTAACTCAAGGTCAAGGGGACGATCAAGTAGGAGAAGTAGAAATTGAAGAAGGTGTCGAGGGAGAAGAAGCCACTGAAGCACCTCAAAAAAAGAAGAGGAAAGCTAAAGCCCCAACTATTAGAAAACCAAGGAGGGTTGTAAAATCTAATCCTACATTTCAAACAACTTGAACCAGCACAAGAGATACTATCAAAAATTCTCAAGAGGTAGATAAGTAAAAAGAGAAGAGGGCTAGATCAACTGGCAAAGAAGAGGAGCTTGAGAAGAGGCCAAAGAGAAAGTATATAGCTACAACTAAATCTGATGACAACAACCAATTCAAAGTGGTAAGTCATCATCCTTCCTTAGATTTAGACAATATATGTGAGAACATAAAGAATAATGTTGATTTATTTAGTCTCACGCATATTGAGTTTGATAAAATTGGAAAAGTTGATATGAACCAAGTAGAGGAGTCAATAGATTCCATGATGGCAACATTCAAACAAACTCCAATTGGGATTTCCAACTCACTACAGAAAGATCTATATGAAAGAATTGAGTGGAAGTTGTAATATAGTCTCAATATAGAAAGACAAATCAGAGAGACTACACTTACACAAGTGGTGCCAAAATTGGATAGAGAAACAATGGCTAAGGTAATAAAGAAGCACACTAGGAAATTTGAACCTAAATATAGGGAATTCAGCATATTACAGAATAATATTGAGGATGTTGTACAGAAGATCACTTAGATTTGATATTATTATATGGTTTGATAGCACCCACGGCAACAGTGAAGATTCCTATTGAGGTAGGTGAGGAAAAATATGAAAAACAAGTAACTGAGGTTACCATAGTTGAAAATGAGATAGTTGCACATGAGGAAGGCATTGAGACACATGAAGATACACATGCGCTAGGTGAGGATGAGTAGCAGATAGAATAGAGTCTACTAGATACACTAGTGTCAAGTGTCAGTCCTCAACATGAGTTAAATATAGATAGTAATATTATAAAGATAAAGGATATTTCTAATGTTGTCACTCAGAATATCAATCCCTTTATAGAGGAAGACTTGAAGAAGATACTAGTAAAATCCACTACCCAAGAAAAACTTTGTGAAAATCCTATACTGGTAAGTGTTGATGAGATTGAGAAGGTAGACAAGGCATCTACAAGGGAGGATGTATAGATAAAAGATACATCTATAGCCACTCCTCCATTTACCATGGTACAAACTACATTACCTATTGTGGTATATCAAAGGAAGAAGACAACAACTTCTACTATCATTACATTGGTGCAAAGTACTCCAGTATCAGGACATGAAAAGGTCAAAGAAAATGACAAGACTGAGACTTTTGGAGAGCATAAACATGAAACAAAAGAGAATAAAGGAACACAAACACAAATAGGATAGGATGCTACTACTGCTCCTATAGCACAAGATCAAGGTGCAACTAAGAATGTAGAGAAAGAAAAGGATAGGACTGAAGAGATAGATTTGACTACAAAACCTGAGGAGCAACTTACAATACAAACACTAGTGACTTTGCTAAAAACTTCTACTCCTCCAAATCAAGCTCTTCATAGGCCAAGTATAGAAGCTATACCCCCTAAAATCATCAAGGCCAATTTGAAGCACATCCAAGGAATCTAAAGTTACATTATTTTTTTATGTGAACTTGGATGAAGTAATTGAGTGTTCCAAGTTTAATTTTGCAACCATCACTATTGAATAGATGAGCATACTTCAAGATGCTCTTGCAAAGAAGAAAAACCAAAAACTACTTACACAAGAGTATAGGTAGAAGAAAGCTTTGCTAGATATCAAGGACATTTTTCTTGATGCATTTAGCCTGCTAGCACCAAAAGCAACAAAGTCTATCATAGAGAAGCTAACCAACTTAGTTGAGAAGGTGAATGACATAGACCTAGATTCAAATATGAAATTACTTGAATGGTCTGAAAGAAAGTTTCAAAATAAGGTTGATGAAAAGATATCAAGTGATATTGCACTATTACAGGTTGAGTTAGCAACCAAAATTGATAGTGTGAAGAAGGTACTAGAAAACATTTTCTCTTTGTACATCAAATTGTGTGATCCAACACTCTTCACATAGGAAATCAGGAGCCACATATTAATTTTGGAGAGTCATATATAGTCATCTAGTATAACTCTGCCAAAATCTCCAACCCAAAGTGAGAAACATTTCAAGAATCTCCTAAACTCCTAGAGTCAGTTAACAGTGCTACATGTAGATGAAGAAAACATAAGGGCTAAACTGATCAACATCTAGTCTATCCTAACTCCACATATGGAGATATTCCAGAAGGAAATGGCCTTTGTTTAAACACTCATGAAGAAATATTTTCATCTTTCTACTCATGAAGGCTTAGTACACCTTGTTGTCGAGCTAGCCATCCAAATCAAATCATTAGAGGTAGCTTGTAATAATTGGGATGTTGCTTTGAAAATTATGTTTGAGGTCTACAAAAAAAAATTTGACAAATACACTCTAAGTGTATAACCCTTTGACATAAATGTGAAAAAGGGGGAGATAATAATTTTGGGGGAGCTACTATTTTTGTGAAAAGAGAAGTCAAAGATAGAAATAGAGTACACAGATTAGCTTATGCACATCTACTTAGTAGGAGGAATATTTTTAGTTTAGATATAGAACAACACAATCAACTTGGGAGGAGTTACTAAATTTTGAGGTATGACTGATGAGACATAAGTTTTTGTAAAATTTTGAAGTTTTGAAATTTTGTATGTAAGTGGAAATTATCTGAGTTATGCTTGAAAGGCTAAAAGGTTATTCATACATGACCACATATTTTTCCACTCATGTCAAGGGGGAGATTATTAATCTTAGATTGGTTTTAACATATGAGTGACAATATACTTAATTCTTTTACATAGTTCATGCTAAACAAGTAATACATGTTGAGCATAAGTTGTCAGATAGTATATGTTGAGCGACAGATATTTAGTATGTGTCGAGTAACTATTGAGTCACTCAAGTGTTGAGCAGATAGTATGTGCCAGGTTATTTAGATTTCAAGTGATTAATGGATGTTGAGTCATTTAGAGGCTGAGTTATAGAATTGAAGTTGTAGTTGATGTCAAGCATCAGGGACTTCAAGTGCCAAGTTATACATTTTTGACATAGTTGTTTGTAATGGCACAAACTTCTATGTTAACCATTTTTGGGCTGACTTAAGGATTATTTTACAATCTTAGATGATAATAATGAATCTTAATTGTGAATCCTTATGTATTACATGTATCCTGTTAGAAAAAGGGAAGGATTAAGTGGCAATATGGGTGAATCATAATCATTGATTCATACCTAACCCTAAGTCACCTAGGTCTTCTTAAGGAGGACAATCCCTAAAAATTTTATGAATGTTATAAGGAGAAAGAAGAGAAGTTTATATGTGTAAATAGATCATTCATGGTGAATAAAGAGTTATGATTTATTCATGGTGAATAAAGAGTTATGATTTGTGTTACATTGCTGAATTAGTTAGGGGAGAATAGAGGAAAGGAATTAGAAGATAGCAGAGATACATATGATCATAAAGGATCAAGTACACATCAGAAAAGAGGTGATCTGACATCAAGAAACAAAGTGATAACCAAAGGATAATTGTTAAAACATTCTAATAGGTGAATCAATTGAATCTAATCTCTTAATAGAGTAGTCTTGATAGGCCATTGTAAATCCTTTAACAAGATTCTTACTTCTTTGTAAGTTAAAGTTCTTTTACCAGGCACACTTCTAAAAGGGTGTTGAAATCCTTTAACAGGGTAAGATCTAATAATATTGTAAGCCTTTAAAGGGAAGACCTTTCACAGGGAAGATCATGTTTCATTATCAAAACACTATAACCTTCATTGGATACACTTTATTATTTTAGTATTGAAGATTTGCGAGTATCATCCCCACCCCAGTTTTACCTTCTCCTTGGAAGGTTTTTACATAACCAAATATCTTGTGTCATACATGTGTTGAATATTTTACTTTCATTCTATGGATGCATATGCTTAATTTTGTATTTCAGTTTATATGCATAGATTGTGAGATGGATGTGTGGTGAATGATTTTGAGGTTGAAAGTTTTAAGTGTTGATACACCGCCACCCCCCCACCCCACCCCACCCCACCCCTTAAAGTTTACTTCCCTATTATATTTCCAACAACCCCTCTTTGCCTTTTAGCATTTTTATTTTTTGCAATCTGTCTCCCATTTTCCTCAAAAAATTTAGTTTAGATGCATCCTAATTTTAAGGAAATTGGCCTCCACTAGAGATTCAACCTTAGAGCACAAGTCCCACACTTGGAGGTTGTTTCCATATTACATGAGGTTTCTTAAGGTTCATAACTCAAGAAAGGGTATAGAATTTTGTGCCAATAGTACCTGTAGGTCCACTCATATCTTAATAATGGAGATAGTGTTCTAACCTCAATCACAAGAATAGTCATCCAAGGCTAACACTCATGCCATGAAAAACAAGGGACTAAAATCAAGATCATGAGACATTGTAGTACAATAGGTCCTTCTCAGAAACTCTATGGGATAACTATGTAGGGACTCATGTATACTGTAGGTCGCTTGGCATTGGTAAGCCCAAGTTGGTCTATGTAGTATGTCAACTCCAATCAAGAGGCCATGCACCATGCCCTTGGACCCATAGGCCAACCATATAGGAAGACTCTAAGGAGTTATTTTTCCTTATTAGCTTCCTATTTTAACCTTAAGTACGACCTCCACATAAGGAGTTATTTTTCCTTATTAGCTTCCTAGTTTAACCTTAAGTACGACCTCCACATAGAGAGACTATAAGGGAAACTCAACCAAGTATTTTTCCTTTGTAATGACTTAAGGTTTTAAAAAACTTCCTCTAGTTTTTACAATCCCTTGCAATACCAAGATACTCCTAATTCACCTTGATAGCATCCAACACTAAGTTTATTAGATACTTTTGGACTACTTAGTGAAAAAAAAAATTAGGAAATTTTGAAGTGCTCTAGTTCAATGCACCATTTGTAGACTAATGAGTAGAAACTTGTTGTGATTAGGAGTATAGGAAATATACTAAGATGCATAGTAGGAGATAAAATAAAGTGATGCAATCTAATATAACTATGGATAGAATTTTCATACAATAATTCTATCAATAGGAGCACCAAAAATATATCATTCTAGAATGTATATTAAATTATTCCTAGAAACACTTTAGAGTCAAGAAAGTGGGAAAATGGTAAAAATAATAGTATGAAAGTTGAAATCTTTACAAAATACCTAAAGAAATAAAAAAATAAGCCATCTTAAAAAAGGAGATAGAAAAGAATTTCATATTGGTGATAAACTCATAGTTCATCTATAAAAAGAAAGGCTTCTAATTTTTAGGAATAAGGTGTCTCAACCTTGGATAATTCCTATTCTTATTATTTGTTTTGTAAATTTTTTTGTTGAAAATAATGTAATTAAGTGTGAGTGTACATGTCTAGTTGGCATGTTGATGTGTCACTCCACTTGTATGTGTTAGCATCTTAAATTGTGTGTAAGGAGATCATGGATGAAATAGTTATGACATATTCCTATGATGTGTAAGAGCTATCTCTCGAAGATTTGATGATGGGTGAAGATGTGAAGACATGTGGCAATTGATCATTGAGTACTGTAAACTCAAGTCTCCATCTAGCGTATAGGGCATCAACCCAAAAAAAAAATTGGGTTCCTACTTTTTCAAAGAATGGTAAAACCCTAATATGGTTGTTCTTTAGAGGTTCACCTGAAAGTGAACATGCATGATATAAGAATTTTTAGGGTTGCAAATAAGAGAGAGAGAGAGAGAGAGAGAGAGAGAGAGAGAGAGAGAGAGAGTGTGTGTGTGTGTGTGTGTGTGTGTATCATTAGTATGGTATGTTGTTACTAGATTCTTTTTCCATATCCTGTAAGAACTTGCATTGCAAGTGTGTTGTAACCTTTGTGTTAAAGATAATACATTATGCAAGTTTTGGAGGGGTGGGGTTGTTTTACCAAAAGGTTTTTCCCACCAGCATATTTTTGTGCTTATGTGTTTTCTTTCTCTATCTATTTTTTGTATTCATGGTTGATTGCAATATTAATGTTTACATAATATCGAATTTGAAATTGTAAGGATTTAATAGGAATTTGCACAATACTTTCCTTAAGGAATTAATGTAGGAATCTATTTCCACACCTAAGTTTCCTTAGACTAATATGAATTCATAATAAGTTGAAGATGAAGAAATTTAGACCATGCAAAATCTTGAAAAAGAATTATTCTAGAATTTTTTATTTGATAGAATTGTCGAGTATACTTAACCTTTTACATTTATTTAATATTTTAGACTTGAGAGAGTATCATGAAGGCAATTTTATAGATGAAATAATGAGAGCATATTGGAATATTACAGCACCTACCTTCAATGAAGAGATAGAAGACATCTTGGATAGTTATGCATATAGAAGTACAATAAAGAATAAATACAAAAGGTATTTAGTCAAAGAGAAGGAAGCCTTGTTGAGGTTTCATCACAGCTATCAAAAGTAGAGGGTAGTCACCTCAATCTTCATCTAAATAGCTAAGATGTGAATCATATCAATTTTCTCCCAAAACTCATATTGGTAGAGTCGATTCAGTTTGTATTCATTTTAAGGTGAAATGTTTTACTTTATTTCTACTTTACTTACACTATTGCATTTATTGGAATTAAAATGAAAAATTCACCTTTATTGTGCAATGTGTTTTATTAAAAGAAAGAACATTCATTTTGTCATAGAAAAGAGGAAATTATATAAAGTAAAATATTTTCCATTCATCTCCCAATGATTCCTAAAAATTTCTCCTTGTTTTGGGACATGCAAAATTTTGCAAGATTGCAAGTGATATTTAGTATTCATTTGAAGGGAAAATGGAAATGAATTGCCCCACACAAGTTGTGGATGTAGCTAATTAGATGCAACAAAGGAAATGTAGAATGGATCTAATGATAATAAAAGTAAATAGAACATGAAAGGAAACATAATCATCATTATCTAGAGTAATGTTGATTTAATCTCTATGACATCTTTTTTCACCTCACTCTTGGTCTTCAACTGTATCTCCAAATGGTTGAGAAGGTTTTGTTAGAGCTCTAGATATGAATCTTGTAATAATTTTCATAAGAAAGTCATGTAATTCCAAGATCTAGAAGCTTGAGAGATAGAAAAAGAGAGACAAGATGATGATCAAATGAGAATCACAATAATGACCAAATGATAATAAATGAATGCATCATAGATATTTTTATATACAAAGGTAGTGCAAGATTACTAGAAGTCATGCAAAGGATAAGAAAAACAACTAAGCACATGTCCACCAAGGATAGATTATCCTCCATTGTGCATGAAAGTATATACTAAGGGGGGGGGGAATCAGTATTCTACAAACTTTTGCCACGAATTGGAAATTATTAATTACTTTGTACGGTATATGAGGATTAGTAATGCAAAAAACACTAAATATCAAATCAAAAGTATTCAAAAAACTAAATAAACGTAACTTCAAGATAGACTAAGATGAGCTCTCAATTGAGAATATGAGTCATGGATAGGCTTTCTCAATGATAAGCTCTCTTGTTGAGTAGCTTTGTCTAATTAGATAGGATGTATGCTCGATTCTCCAAAGGCTTCAATGGTATTCTTGATGGATTTTGGCTTGGGTGAATGGATTTGATGTAAAATGGCTTCTCAAAAATGGCATTATGGCTTTACTTCATGATCAAAATGGCATTACTTTGTTACTATGGGTGATTGTGTTAAAATGGCTTGGGAGAGGATTCCTTAAATAGGCAAAAGGCTTGAGGAATCAAGGGCTAGGATGCAAGGATGGGTGAAAGCTTATGGAAGGTTTAGATTGAATTAGAGAAGAGCACATGGATTGTGCTTCCTTATAGCCAATTAGTGAGTGACACATGTCACAGGGTCATTGGTTAGAGAAAGAGGGGTTGAGGGGTCAACAAAGGAGGCTCAAAGCTCATAAAGACCCTCACAATGGCTTGTAAAAGCAATGAATGGGCTTGTAAGAGTCATTTATGGCTTTGTGAGCTTCATAAAATTTTATGGTTGGGATATTTGTGAGAGAGTTGAGATATTTTTTCTTGTGTTGGATTAAGAAAGTCTTAAGCTTGACTTAGGAATTTGCAAATGATTAAGGCTCGGATTAGGCTTAGGTTAAGATTAGATTAGACTTGTTAGAAATGGGCAAGTGGATGGCATTTAATGAGGGTGGGTGAAGGAGGAGATATTTTTTGGCTTTGGCTTGGGTTAGCAAGTCTTAACCCATGTTTAGGGAATGTGACAAGATTAGGGGGGGGATTAGGGTTAGGGTCAAAGATAAGGATTGACATCTTCTAGAAGAGTCTAGGCTTTGGATGAGGATGAAGACTTTCTAGAAGAGTCTAGAACTTCCTAGGATGTGGATAAATAAGGTTTTTAGGAAATAAATAAAGTTTTATTTATTTCAAGGGTTTGGGTTGAGGAGATATTTATTAAAGTATTTTAGTAAACATGAGGATTAATATTTAATCTTAATTAAATATTTTGAGTTGGGATTAGGGGTAGGAAATGATGGGATTAGCCTTTAATCAAAATTAAAGAAGGATTAGAAAATTTTGGAAGAGGTTAGTGGTCTTAAGGAAATTGGCCAAGTTTTGGGCAAAAAATAAATTAATTATTTATTTTGGAATTTTTGGTCAATTTATTAATTAAATAATTAATAAATAAGAAAATAATATTTGAATAAGATTTAAACATTTTTGGGAGGGATTCCTTAATTAAATATTTTTAATTAAGATAAAGGGATTTAATGGCATAAAAATTAATTAATTAATTAATTAATGATGATGTCATCAGTGACTTTTTAAGAAAATAAAAATACTTTATTTTCTAAAAGATTTTTTAGGTGTCTACATTTTGCCCCTCTTTGACATATTATTGAAACAACACTATTTCAAAGAAGTTTAGATATAAACGACATGGAGATGACTTTATGGAGCAACACAATTGCCCCAATCTCAGGTAGAAGAGAGAGAATGGACTACACCATGCCCCCTCAAGAAGGCAGTGGCGAGAGAAAATGAGGCTCGATGGTTTCTTGAAGAATACAAGAATTCGGGATGAGCAAGGAGACTCAAATTGGAAAAGAGAAGGGGCTGAATTAGCTCAAACTCTCACTATGGGAGAATGATAAAGGAGAATTAGATGCACAAGAGGAAGCAAGCTTAAGACTTTAGGGAAGGTGGAGGATGAAGGAGCAGAGCGCTATAAAAAGGAATCCAATTTAGGTAGAAGGATGAGGAGATTATAAAGTTGATGCAACAGGATTTCAAAGAGTTAGATTAGCGGAAGATGGGTTTCGGAGATCCCTAGGACTAGGATTGTGGATCTCAAAAGATGAGGCTTGGTGGATTGATTGGATTGGTGGATCCCTAAGACTAGGATTGTGGATCCCTAAAGCTAAAAGTGAAGATTGATTCAAAGAGATATTGATGCATAAGCTGGGGTAGGAGAGCCAGATGTTGGATATGGATGGGGGATAATGGAGATGAAGGGAATCCATTGAAGCTTTTTAAGCAGGGAAATACTTCAAAGAGAAGTACCACCATGTAGTTGAGCACTAGATTTTCTATAGGACTGTTGGTTAATTGCCAAGGTTACCAAAAACATCAAGGTCATGTCAACAACCATTGAGAAGACTGACAAACTGACTCGAAACAAACACCCAAGGATTGCCCTAGCATCACACATGAAATTTGAAGGAAACGGCATAGAACCAACACTGGGTAACCCACAAGCAAAAAAGAAACAAACAAAAGACTTGATCAAAATTGTACGCTCCAAGTGCCCCATTTGCAGCATACCATGATATGGAAGATCATGGCAACCTTGAGGAGGGAACAAAAGAGTGCTTGGAAAAGATACTTCAAGACCCAAAAGGGAGGATTCCAAATCAAAAGAAAGTGAAAATCCAAAAGAGAACTGTTTGCCAACAAGATGGGTAGGATGAGGTACTAACAAATCAAGATCAAACATGAGGAAAGCTATATCCTACAAAGATCTATCGGAGAGCACCTAAGTTGGTGGATTTGGATGAGTGATGCACTTGGCAAGATGAACTAAGAAGGATAACACTTTGATGATAGGAGATCTAGCTAAAGGATGCATTGGAATAGCTAACCAAGATTTGTGTGATGTGTGCAAGATGCTGATGAAGGATGAACTGACACAAAAGCTAGATAAATACAATGGTACTAAGCTAAAGAGGATGTACAAGCTGATGGACCAAGATATGGTACAAATGTACAAGTTGTTTTGGACAAGATTCAATATACAAGCTATCATACAAGGTATGATACAAGCGTTGGATACAAGATTATTTACAAGCTATACATGAGCTCTGAATGATAAGATAGTGGGATGGCTCAAGTTGGTGCAAGATGCAAAAGCTAAGGATGAGGTGATAGAAAAAGATATGGATTCAGCAAGATGCATCCAATGATGATGATAGATGTGCGACCAAGGATGGGGACAATGCTAAGGTTGGTGGTAGCTGAGCTAATAGATGGCACTAGAGTGAATGGCTAATGAGAGGATGACATTGGATTTGCATGAGGATAGCCTAGAGCGAGATACCAATGACAAGGGAGGATGAACAAGACAAGACCTCCAAGGAATACAGTGCCCCCAGTCAGAAGATGACATGCGGAAGGAGGTCTTATGATGGATGTGATAGGATTGAAGCTAGGATGGAAAAGTTGAAGGTGCTAGCGAGATGGATGATAGCTGGGATGATGGGGTGAGGTTGTAGAAGATAAATGGATAGTGATAGATAAAAGTTGGAGGATGAAAGATAGGTGGATAAATTGGAAGATGGAGTTGGATGGAAGGATGTGACCAAAAGCATGAGGATGATAGGCTAAGCTAGGGATGGTTGTATTATGCATGACACTTGTTTGCCAAGTTTTCATCATGGTACTTGTCCAAGGCGCTTGAATTGCAAAGTTTTCACTAGTGGATGCTTTATTTTTCTTTATTTTTTTGACTTTTTGACTTTGGACTTAGCTACAATAATTTTGGATTTCTTCAGCTATTTTTGGCTTTTTTGGTATTTTTCACTAGTTGTTGGAAAGTTCAATTTTGTTGCTAGTTGTTGGTACACCAGATGTGTGATTTATGCAATAGATCGGATTAGATGGGATTGATGGTAGGAGATGGAGGGATGAAAAGGCTAGAAAGGAGCATGAGATGGGGATGCTTACAGGATCAACATTGGTACATGTTTGGATGGGTGTTAAAAGAGCATATGGGGGATAGATGGTAGATGCGAGCTTGATGGAGGATTTGTGGAAGCATGCTTGGGGATATAGGCACCCAAGATGGAGTTAGGAGATGGGGGACACGAATCACTGAATGGGGAATTAGCAATGGTGGATGCCATTATGCATTGGATTTCAACATTTTTCTTTGGGATCCACATGGTTTTGGATTTTCTTTGCATAGGCTTTTGCATTGTTTTGCATTCTTTGATTGGATTTTGCCTTTTTGGAGTATGTCTTTTAGAATAGATAAATGATTGCCTAGGATGTGGATTTTTAGCTTTATGCATTTTGAAGTTGGCATTCACATTGTTGTGGTAAGATTTGGGAAGATGGTTAGGAGAAGCTTTGTGAGATGGAGAGGATATAGAAGAGCATGTAGGGGGATGATGATGGATGATGTGCCCTGATATGTGCCTTTGTTGATCTTGCATAGGAATGGAGGGAATACGTTTTTTATGATGGCTGATAGGAGGATGGAGGATGGTAGATTTTGGGACATGGGGACCCAAAATGGATTTAGTGGATGAAGGGGGGATATGGTAGGTTGTTTTGGATTGCAAAGATGGTGGAGGAGGGATGACATAAGATTTTTTGAAGGAGTGATGGGAGGCTGGCATGGTGGGCCTGGAGATAGGCTTGGTTTGGGGATGGTGTGTACCAACACTTTTAGATGGTGAGCCTTTGGATACATATCCAAGACCATGAAATCCTAGATTCTTTTGTGCAATAATAGGCTTTCTGATTCCTTGCTCTTGTGGTCCTAAACCTTGACCTTGATAATGCCATCAATTGAGCATTTGAACAAGCTGAGGAAACTTTTTACTTGTAGAAAATGGTAGAAGTGCTTTATTAGATGTACTGCAACAGGGAGATAATGTTCTTAATTCTTTTGCTAAGAGGGGGCCACCATAGATGAATGTAAGTGAACCAAGAGGGTAGATTATAGATAGTGGAATAGCTTGGATAGGTGGTAAGATGGAAGCATGGAGTGGAGGAGATGGTAGGATAGGATCTCGATTTAGTTGATGAGATGAAAAGATATCCCACAATAGAGGAGGTATGGCTTGAGGGTTTGGAGATGAAGGGGATGGTGACTGCACAATGGATGGAAGACATGGTATGATGATATCTTCGTTTATGCTTTGGGGGATGTCAACATGCTTTTGGGCAGGATCTTGATAGGATTGGATTGGAGTGGATGGTGTGATAGGAGGTGAAGGGATGGATTCTTCAAAGGCAACGGATGGATAGATGGGAGATTCGGTAGTGGAGATGGGTGAGTAGAAGATGGATGCATAAGGGTCATTACGAGAGATTTTTGAAATGCTTGGAGGTGATGTGGATAGGATTCGGAGGGATTTGATAGGTGGTGGGATTTTGATGCTTGCGAGAAGTGGAAGGATTTTAAGCAATTTGATGGATGGTATGGGGATGATAGCTATGGGAGATGGAGGTGATATTATAGATGGGGAAGCTTCATTACTGACTACTTCACATGGTTGGATTAGATGACATGGTTTATCAACTGTTGGAGGTGGCTTTTCTTGTCTTTCCTCCTGGAGATTCCTGGGAGACTCGTGTGTCAGAGGTTGAGGTGGTGGATTGACAGGAATAGTTGGTGTGATGGGCGTGGAAGATTGGAAGCTTGGTCAATTGGGTGATGGAGGAGAAGCTGAGATATGAGATGGCATGACTAGATAGTTTGGAGGAATTCTTGGATTTTGGGGGATGGTTGGCAGAAGGCATCTAAGGCTCTCAAGATACCCGTCATAGTCGACAAGATTTTCATCATCATTAGAATAGGATGTAGTGGGAGAAAGGACAATGCGACCAAACTCATCATGATAGGGTTGGGATTTCATGTTTTGATGATGATTTGGATGGAGATGGGGTCTTACATATGGATGAACATGGAAGCTTATGGTTGGATTTGGATTAAGCATAGATTTTGGATTGGCTAATGAAAAATTTCCTAGGGAGAGTCAAAGTTGCATGACAAACCTAAGGAGGATTGGTTGGAGATTTTTGGCTTTCCTATGGATGGAAGACTTCAAGGGTATGCTGTCAAAAAGTGAGCATTTTGCTTTCCTATGTGCAGGATTGGTGGCTTTTGGTGTCAACTTAAGGATAGACAAATGATCCTGTGGGCATGACACAAGATTGACCACTTGTGGATCCCAACCTTTAGCTTAAGGTGATGAGGGATGACAATTGACAAGGCTAGAATACCCTAGACAAAGCTCTATCAAAGGGATAACCTTGGGGAGATTGAGGGATTTGGATAGATTGATTGGATAGCAAACTTTGGTAGAGTAACAAAAATTTCGTAAAGGCTTGGGTGATTTTGGATTGGGTTGCTAGCTAGCTGGGGGATGATTTGGATGGACTTTGGATTTGGAATTTTTCTAAAGCAAAGAACTAGATAGATTCAGTTGTGGTGGGGGAGCTTGGATGATTTTCTGATGAGGCAGTGACTATGCTAAGTATGCCTTGAGCTGGGAGATTTCTGCTTTTCTGGGATTTTGACCAAAGTTGGCAAACATTCATTCAAAAGCTATGAACAAACAAGCAGACAAAAGTTTGGAGCAAGCACGTCAAACACACCAACATCCTAGGAAGCTTTCTACAAGGATGAAATTTGGTTTAGCAAGGGAGTCCTCGATATACGCAAGGTACATGAGGCCCAAATTCATAGATGAAACCCAAAAGATGTCACACAGCTAAGAGGAGCTGTAACCCACTTCTCCTCTTTCACTTCTCAAGGGTATAAAGTTTCTTGAAGCTTAGCCCTAGTGATAGAATTTTTGATCCCAAGAGAGGTGTCTTTGGATTCACCTCTCAATCTTTATACTCTGCCAGAACGTTGGAGTTGAGGTCATCCCAAGGGGTGATGAAATCCCCGAGCAGGCCTCCTAAAAAAAGAAACAAGGTTTTGGATCCTAGTCTTGTGCACCCAAGATAGCCTCGAAAGACAAAAAGGGGAGAGAAGACTTAGATGATCTTGGGCTAAAAGACAGAGTTCTTTTCCAACTGACACTTAAGTTTTCTAATCTAGACTTTTTGAAAACACATGTGATTAAGATGCAAAGGTTCAATTCCAATTTGAAATGTGCCAAAAAAAGAGAAGTGATCGAAGAATGAATACACAAAGGAGAGTTAGGGTCAACAAGAAAGTAAACTCACACGCCCGGAGGCCCTCCATGTCAAGTATCGATTAATTTTCTTTAAGGCATTCAAGATTTGTTGTTTGTTCATTTTAAGGCCAAAACAAAGATGTGTGTAAAGCTTGATTTCAAGCACGCATCCAGAGGCCCTCCACATTAAGATTTGTTCAATTTTTATGCCCAAATGAAGTGTTAGCAAGACTAATATGCATTCAAGAAATTTTCTATCTTAGAGAAACCAATAAAAACTCAAGTGAGTGAAATTTTATTTTTGTAGAGCACTTAACACCATCTTAGGTAGACCCATCCCTATATATGGCACTGATATTGCAACCAATGGTTAGAATAATGGGTGATTAAAGAGGGTGAGTCCAACAACAAATTCACTCAAAGTGTCTTTATTTGTTTTTATAACTTAGAAAGTTTCTAAAATGTGGATTCTTTTTATGCCCCAAAAGATGATTATTTGATATGTTGCATTCAAGATTGGATTTTTTGTTTTAATCATGCATTCATAAAAATTTAAAAAAACTTAATTTTAATCCATGGCACTCAAGAGTCATTTTAGCAACATGCATTCAAAGACAAGTGATTAAGAATTCAAGTTTTTTCCTTTGAGCATTCAAGATTGAGATTTTGTGTGTTGTTTTAAGAACTTTGAAGCACTTTGTTTTAACCTTCGATCATTCAAGATTGTTATGGACTCAAAAGTGAAAATGACTCTTTGGACTTTGGTTTTCATTCAAGATTTTGTGTTCTAGTTTGCATGTTTTAAGCCTAAAAAAAAAATGATATTCCTAGATTGTTTTGATGCATGAAAAACCTAGGAAACATTCAAGATTTTGCAATAAGACATTTGTTTGGAACAAATAACAAAGCTTTTAGGAAAATTTTGGCAACCATTTAAGACTCTTAGTTTTCATGAGATTTTTAAAAGAACTTTAAAATATTTGCAAATGAGATTCATTTTATCCTTGATTGATGCTTTGAGTTTGATTTAGATTTTAGTGTACACTTAGTGTTGATTTTGAACCTTTTGAAATGGAAACTTGAAGTTCTTTTTAAATTCTCAAAAATGAAGTGTTCCTAACTTTGCATGAATGCATCTAAAACCTTGATGTTGCAAGGATGCAAATGATTGGATTGGTTTAGTTTCACTTGTTAAAAGATTTTTTTTTTTTTTTTTTTTGTGTGTTTTTAATAGATTTAAGTATGATTTGAGGGTTCATTTTAAGCACTAAAAAAAAAAGTGTGTATGATTTTGCTTCCTTTAAAATTAAAAAAAGGCCAAGATCCCTCAAGAAGAAGAAGAAGAAGTAGACAGAATAGAAGAAGAATATAGACAAGAAGAGGAAGAAGAATTCCAAGTGCTCTATCCACCTATAAGCTTGAAAAATTTGCAAACACTATGAGATAGACTATGAGTTCCTTTGTCTTTTTCATGCTCATGTGGATCTGCAAAACCAATTTATACAATCCTACCAATCACAAAAATAAGAAAAATTAGCCAAAATTAGCAAATGACATACAAAACTTGACTAAAAAAGCTAATGAAGATGACCCATGCGGGGTCCCACCGGGCATGCGAGAATTTATATGAGGATTAGTAATGTAAAGAACACTAAATATCAAATCAAAAGTATTCAAAAAACTAAATAAACGTAACTTCAAGATAGACTAATATGAGCTCTCAATTGAGAATATGAGCCATTAATGGGCTCTCTCAATGAGAAGCTCTCCTGTTGAGTAGCTTTGTCTAATTAGATAGGATGTATGCTCGATTCTCCAAAGGCTTCAATGGTATTCTCGATAGATTTTGTCTTGGGTGAATGGATTTGATGTAAAATGGCTTCTCAAAAATGGCATTATGGCTTTACTTCATGATCAAAATGGCATTACTTTGTTACTATGGGTGATTGTGTTAAAATGGCTTGGAAGAGGATTCCTTAAATAGGCAAAGGGCTTGAGGAATCAAGGGCTAGGATGCAAGGATGGGAGAAAGCTTATGGAAATTTTAGATTGAATGAGAGGAGAGCACATGGATTGTGCTACCTTACAGCCAATCAGCGAGTGACACATATCATAGGGTCATTGGTTAGAGCAAGAGGGGTTGAGGGGTCAACAAAGGAGGCTCAAAGCTCATAAAGACCCTCATAATGGCTTGTAAGAGCAATGAATGGGCTTGTAAGAGTCATTTATGGCTTTGTAGGCTTCATAAAGTTTTATGGTTGGGATATTTGTGAGAGAGTTGAGATATTTTGTCTTGGGTTGGATTAATAAAGTCTTAAACTTGACTTAGGAATGTGCAAAAATTAAGGCTTGGATTAGGCTTGTTAGAGATGGGCAAGTGGATGGCATTTAATGAGGGTGGGTGAAGGAGGAGATATTTTTTGGCTTTGTCTTGGGTTAGCAAGTCTTAACACATGTTTAGGAAATGTGACAAGGTTAGGGGGGGATTAAGATTAGGGTCAAAGATAAGGATTGACATCTTCTAGAAGAGTCTAGGCTTTGGATGAGGATGAAGACTTTCTAGAAGAGTCTAGAACTTCTTAGGATGAGGATAAATAAGGGTTTTAGGAAATAAATAAAGTTTTATTTATTTTAAAGGTTTGGGTTGAGGAGATATTTATTAAAGTATTTTTAATAAACATGAGGATTAATACTTAATCTTAATTAAATATTTTGAGTTGGGATTAGGGGTAGGAAATGATGGGATTAGCCTTTAATCAAAATTAAAGAAGGATTAGAAGATTTTGGAAGAGGTTAGTGGTCTTAAAGAAATTGGCCAAGTTTTGGGCAAAAAATAAATTAATTATTTATTTTGGAATTTTTGGTCAATTTATTAATTAAATAATTAATAAATAAGGAAATAATGTTTAAATAAGATTTAAGCATTTTTGGGAGGGATTCCTTAATTAAATATTTTTAATTAAGATAAAGGTATTTAATGGCATAAAAATAAATTAATTAATTAATAAATGATGATGTCATCAGGGACTTTTTCAAAAAATAAAAATACTTTATTTTCTAAAGGATTTTTTACATGTCTACATGTACCATGCATAAGAAAGTAAACAAGTAATGCTAAACAAAAATAATAAACATGCATAAAGAGAACTCATAACACCCTATTTTGTTAACCAGGGAAACCCTAGACAAGGGAAAACCCCAGTGAGGATGATACCCACTAGATAATATATTAATATATATATGTTCCTTGTTAGAGGATGGACCCTATTATGATTCAATGAGAAAATTCAATATAGAGAGTCCTTGTTAGGAGACTTTGATTCCCTATTAAGAGTTGTGGTATAGTAGATACAAGAAGAGCTCACTGGCTAAACATGTACTTCCAATTACAAGAATAGCTCACTACCCAAACAAGTAATTAGTCCTCAGGTATATAGGTGTTGTAACTTCTTTATTGATTGATCTTTAACCTCAAATCAATCTTGGATCACAAAATTAGGTTCTCAAAAACTTTGCATACATTGCTTCACAAAAAAATTTCATATCACTTATTACAATTACAATTGCATTCTTCTTCACATTTTATTTCACAAGATGTCCTTTGCATAAAATACCATGCCTTTTAACAAATTACTACTAGTTCAGCTAACACCATAATACACTTCTCCAACTTAGAGTAAACATCTAGGATGTTGACCCTAATTGGTCAAGTAATTATTTTGTAAATAAAATAATTCCTTTACCTTTAATTTTAATTTTCTATTTCATTGCTAAAACATGAATATCTCTTTTCCATACTATATGAACTAATGTTTGAGGTTATACATGTCATCATTAACATGTATATTATCTCCATCTAACTTTTCTAGTCATAACATGATGTTAGAAACATTTTACATATAAAACAATGTACTATTGTAAACCAATCTCATATGTAGACAATTTTCTGAGCACCAAAAGCTAAGTATCTTTATTTCCAAGGCTTACCACAAGTATGTACATTATGTGTTGCCATTAATGACAAAAATTACATCACTTCATATAGCCAATTGTCCCCCTTTGGCATTGATGGTAACAAAGTAAGGAAAATTGGCAAAGTGACAAAACCTTAACAAAAACTTTTAATACTTATCATCTATTACATTACATATTAAAAATACCCAATTACTTAATTGCTCCCCCTTTAATATGATTGGTACATACATAACTTACTATATAATTTTCTTCTACAACTTCTCTCCCTTTGACATCAATGACAAAGGTCAAAAAATAAAAAAAATATCAAAAAAGGGTGTCTAACTACTGCCTTAAGTTGTTAAAATATTCATACAATCATCAAAATTTGCCTTTAAATTGTCCATGCCTTTCTCCCGTGTATTTTGTGTTGCTTCAACAGTAGTGAGCATTTCACATAAAGCATATGATGCAATCTCAACTGCATTAAGGTCGAAGTTGGTGAAGTTTTCATAAGTGTCTTTAGCTTTGACACATTCTTCCAATTCTCTTTCAATGGCTGATATCTTTAGAGCAATATACTCTCTAAATTTTAATAGTCTCTTCACAATTAGATCTTTTTCAAATTCTAGTTTCCTGATGTTAGAGTGTACACAGGTAACTTTTCCTTCTAACTCATCAATTATGCATGAGGGTTGTTATTGTACCTAACAGGTTAGAGCTTCCAACTCACTTATCTTCCCTTAAATTTTTTTATCCACATCATTGGTCAACATATGAGATAAATTACATTTGATGTACAATACCTTGCCAACTTTTTGACATCTTTAGAGTTCCTTGATACAAGTATCAAGACTCAGCAAATCATTCTAAATATTTTGAAAAATGGTGTTAAAAAAATTAGCATCATGTGAAATTTGAGCCTTCGAATTAACAACATTCAATAAGTTTGTAAATTCATTGTCAAACAATTTCACAATTTCTTGTTCTCTCTATTCAGGATCTCCTTTAGTATGTTTGGCTATGAGGGTGTTGTGCAATTTATCAATCACCTCCAATAGTGCCATTTATAGACTTTTCACCCTTTTGTTCTTCTCAAACAATTTTGTCAAAGATGAGATCAGATTATATCGATCATCATCATCATCTATAAGGTTTGCAAGAGATATAGGAGAGGATGAGCTAGATGCTATCACCTCAGCTTCCTTTAGTTTCTCTTATGCTTCTTTCTTTGATCTTCTCTCTTCTTCTTCCTTTTCTTCTCTTAATTTCTTTTCTCTTTCTTTCTTCTCTTCTTGAAACTTTTTCTCTTTTTCTTCTTCTTTCTCTTTTCATCTTCTTTCTATTTATTTTCTTCTTCAAGCAATTTTAGCTAGGCTTCTTCAATCTTCTTCTTTTCCTCTTCCAGCTATCTTTTCTCTTCCTCAATCTATCTTAACTTATCCTAAATATATTTGGAATGGGGCTTAGGTTTATCAAAATTGTTTTCATCAATGTTAATTGCAACATTTGTTTGATTAATCTACATAGTATCACTACTTACTCATACTTCTGAGGTTTTCTCTATAGTAGCAGGTTCTGCCTTTAGTTCGCTTATCGTTTGATTAATAGCTTCTTTTATTTTTGCTTCTAATAAAATTCCTTTCTCCTTCCATGAATATAAATTGCCTCATCTTATTTCACAAGTAAGGTGCTAGTTTCTTCATCAATTTCTTGATTTCATCCTCATCATTTATCTTACACATAGTTCTCAGCATTGACTTCTAAAGTTCCATGTCTTCTTCATGAACTGGTGTTTTCTTTGATATAAGTTTTTCATAGACCTTTTGATTTACAATGCCTTTAATTCTCTCAAGTTTCAAGTTATTTATAATCATATATCTCACAATAGAGATATCAATTTCTTCTTTCTCCCTATCATTGTACAAATCATAGAACTTATTCATCTACACAAAGTTCCCTCCATTAACAATACTTGTGTTAATCTTATATATCTTAGGTTTCCATGGTTGCCTTGTTTTACTTATTGGATACTTAGAAATAGTAACTTTCTCTAGTTTTTTGTCTTATGGTTCCTCTTCTTCTTCATCACTAGAGTCCTCAATTGTCAACAATGTCATATTTCACTTTTTAGGTCTAGTAGTTTGTTTCTTGACTCTCTTTGACTGTCATTTGGATTAACTTTGTTGTTTGGGTAATACAAAAGCATATGTAATTCTTTTTTCTATAGGAGTTTCTACAATAGATGCACCAAATGCTTGGCCAACTGACAGAGGTGTCACAAACATTACACCTTGTTCACTAGTTTGTTTCATTCTAGAGATAGTTTATCTTACTGCTTGTGATTCTTCTTCTAACATACTAGCCTTCGATGGTGCTTTCTTTATTACAAATGTAATCTTCTTATGAGATTCCTTTTCTAATGATGTCTGGTAATCTAACTGGGTTATCTCTTCATATGTTCTAAATCTGTATGATGCTTGATCAATATCTAAATTCAACAATAAATCAATATAACTAACAACTATATCATCACTCAATTCATAACCTAGGGGCTCAAGAAATGTTTCCCAAGGTTCTACTACTTCGATATAGGTTAGGTCAATGTCCACCATAAAACATATATCATTCTTGAATCTGTCAACAATTTTAAGGGCAATTATGTATCTCTATTTCATCTCATTCTAAAATGTTCTCACAATCAAATTTCTGTTGTCCAAGATTTTCTTTTCTGGATGTCTTATGCATACATTTTTTATCTTGTCCATAGTACATCTTTCGCTGCTCATAGTATCATTAACTGATAAGAATGGAAATCTCTTACGCACATGAAAGAAAATATGGTTATTCAAAGATTGAAATCTAAATATAGCATTCTCAGTTCTCTTAATCTTCTCTAAGTTTTCAATAAGTTGTACTCTCAGAATTTCACTCAAATTCACTTGTTCTTTCTCAATACATATCTTATAAGCTGCATAAATAAATCTTGTTGATAACTCATCATTCTTAGAACTTGCACATAGAGAGTATGCAATGATTTTGCTCAAGAATCTTACATCATGTTATCTGATGGTACTGATTACCATTTCTTTACCATTGTATACTGCCTTAGTATAATTTTTCAACCTTCTTCTTAACTAGTTTCTCACCAATAGGTACACTATCTTGTTTTCTAAGACCAGTGACCTCATGAATAAGGTCGGTTGAGATGTCAACTACATTATCTCCCATTCCAAATCTTTCCATTATGGATTATGCTTAATATAATTTGTGTCCATTCCTCAGTATCAAGTTTGAGGTAGAAATGATATTTGACTAAGTCTAAGTCTTTTAGATGCTCATATCTAGGCTTAATAGTCATATCATGGTTGAAAATAATTTCCATAGCTCTATTCATAAACTCAATTCCAATAGTTTCAGACTTACTACAAAAATAACTTCCTACATCTTCCAATAACACTACATTGTTTGGAGTAATTGATCAGATCCAATTAGGGTTTTCCTCTAAGGGTTTCAAAGGAACAATCTTCAATTTGGGTCTCTCAATATTCTTAACATTTTTAACAACTAACATATCCATGATTACACTGAAAATAAATTTTTCAAAGAATTTATGTGTGGAAAATTATAAAATACCTTTTTCGGAGTAGGGTTTTTCTCGAAATTACTTTTTCCAAATCACTTATGTGTGCTCTTAGCTTTTGAGATGATCGTAATGTAGAAATAATCAAGTTCATACTCTATTTATTCATCTGGAACTTACATTAATTGCATACTTTTCTCAATCAAAAAAGATGTTTATCTTGCTCTAAAATCAAATATCTGCTCAAGATCAATTGTCTAATTTTTGAATTCTATCTAAAGTTCACCATAGCTTCCTCTCATCATGACAATGCTTCACAAAATTTGTTGTAGAAACATAGATTTCATCTTCTTCCTGAAAGTAAACTTTCTCTTTTATAACAATAGCTCTTATTTCCTTCGTAACTTGTTCCAATAAGCTTCAAATTTCAAGTGAGCCTAAATATAGTCCAAACCCATAAAGATACATATTTCCTCAACCTCACTATGAGTGGCTTGATCTCTAAATAAATTTTCCAATTCTTTTGTTGAATCAAACTTGAGTATTGACTTTGATTTTCCTATCTCACCATCATCTAACTTCGAAGATGTCTAATCCTTTTATGAATACCTCATTGAATTTTTCTCAAAGTTTAGTGACTACATTTGATTTTTCTTCATTGTCTTTCTTAGTTTTGGAGTTACCCTCATAATTCTTTCTATCATTTTTGAAGTTCCTCCCATTGTTGTTTCTATTTCTAAAGTTTCTTCCATGATTCCTTCTATCATTTTTGAAGTTTCTTCCATTATTTCTTCTATCCATTCTATAGTAATTTTTTGTATGTCCAAAGTTGTTGCAAAACTAACATACTAGGATTCTACTTCTAGGATTCTATTGATCAATGGGTGCTTGACAATTTCGTGCTATGTGTCCAAATTTGTTACACTCATAACACACAATATGCCTCCTTTCTTCATAAGGTCTACTTTGTCTTGATGTCCTTTCATTATATCTTATTCTATTTTTAAGGTTAGTGTTTTCAAACATTCTACTATTTCTTCTATCATTATAATATTTAGGTTTCCTACAATCAATTGTATTATGACCAATACCATGACAATTATGATAGTGAAATTTTATAACATGATTAAATGATCTATTTGTACAATTTATTTTCATATGACCTATTTCATTACATGAAAAATATTTACCTCTAAATTCATACCTAGTTTCCTTAGCAGATTCCACTTGCTTAGGCTCATCGAATTTCATAGTTTCCTTCTCAACTTCTTTGGATTTATCAAAAGATTGATTGGATTCAATCTTATCATTAGATTTATCTTTCTCTTTCAAATCTAATTTACTTTTAGTTTTCTTTGTAGACATGTTAAATAGATAAACAAGACTAGTTTTATCATAGTTAGGTCTTTGTATTGACATAGATTCATCAATCTTTTCTCTGCTAGTGTAAAATGTCTCAAGTTGTTGCTTGCACTGAGTTAGTTCATCTTTCACAATAATGTTGTACTTATGAAGTTCTTCATGATATTCTTTCAATCTTTCAAATTTATATGTCTTCTTCATAGACTTGATCTAAGATCTAAATTTTCATTCTTCAAATTAGATTCAATTTTGCTAGGATCATTCCTCAAACTGAACTTTAAATTGGTAATCTTCAATTCATGCTTCAAGATCCTGTACTCTATTTTTCATTTTGAATATTCATCATCATCAATAGATTCAAGCTTGGATTTGAGATGTTCAATCTTGTCCTTCAATTGTCCAATTTATACTTTGTAGTCTTCATAACCATCTTTTAGCTTATCTCATTCCTCAGTAAGGAGATCAATTTTTTCAAGTGCGTCTTAAAGCTTCTTTATCAACTATTCCATATCCATAGGGATCTTACTTAGGCTATTAAGCCTCTTCTAAGTAAATGTGCTCTAATACCAATTATTAGAAATAGGGAATACTAAGAGGGGGGGTGAATTAGTATTCTATAAACTTTTATGATGTAGGAGCATCCTAGGTGTAAGGGCAATCTTGCATCACGCAAAAATATTTGATTTTTAGTCTTTTCTATTTTAATAAGTACTAGTAGATAGGGTGGTTACAATTTATGAGAACTTTCTATTTTTAGTAAGTTTTTCATATGAGCTTGGAATGTTCTCATTTTCTATAGAAAGGTTCATTTAGAGATATAAGCCTAACATAAAAATCTCATTGGTCTAGCTTAAGTATCAGAGAAGTTATTGCAGATTTTCAGTGGAAAAAATTGCAAAAGAATCTTCAAGATCACCATTGGAGGCATTAGAGTGCCTATATGAGGTCCAAAAACTTGATGAAAGGGAACTAGCATGGTTTTGAGCCTATAGATCAAGAGCTAGTGTTTCCAAAAAGTAGTTATAATGGCCAATCGGAGCAACAGTTCATGAGTTATGGCCTTCTGAAGTGGGCTACCTAAAATTTCTAAAATAATTGTCAAAGATGTATTTGGTTGACTCTATATGTTTTGTTAGCGTCTGTTGGCCCTATCTATTAAGTTTGAGAATCTAGAACCTTCCTATGTGGCATAAAACTATCTATTTATCTATTTAAGAAAGGGTCAAACATTGTCTAGGATAGCTCTAGGTGATAGTTTGCAGCTTGTCTTACAAATTATTATACTGAAGGAACCCATGTGGGTTAGCATATTATACTTATGAATTCTATAAATCTGCATTTGTGGCACAAATAAGAAGTCCATATTTTTTTTCTCCCATTTGTTATTATTTCTTTGTTTCTATTATGAGTTTATGGTATTAAGGGGAGCTCCCTGCATTAAGTGGTATTAGAGCTAAAGTTCTTGAGTGTGTGTATACATCACCAACTATGAGGTAGTTCACACCAAGATCATGTTTTTCTTGAGTGTGTAGATAGATCATCGATTGTAAGGCAGTTTGCACTAGGGTTTCAATAGAAGTTCATAAAATTCCTCCATGAAGAGAGCATGGTGGAAGAGTTGTAGGTGTTACACCTGAGGGTTTTAGAGCCCTCCAAAGATAGATGCAAGCATTGGAAGATCAAATGCATAGAGGAATAAATTTTCTTGTAAGATATGAAAGCGAGGATGAGGACAAAGTAGAAGAAAATGTTGGAGCAAAGGCAGTTCTAAACCTAGAGGAAGAGAGGCTTTTTAGGGCCATCTCCAAGATTGGAAAAAGACCTAAGCTTGAAGTTCCCACATTTTTTAGAAATATTAATCCAAAGGAGCTGATTGATTAGATCAATGAACTAGAGGATTACTTTGAATATGAAGATATTGAAGATCCTAATAGGGTCGAGTTTGCAAAGGAAAAATTGAAGGGACATGCAAAGATCTGGTGGCAAGAGTTTCAATTTAAGTGAAATAGAAAGGGAAAGGACAAACTCACTAGATGGGAATGGATGGTAACTAAACTGACGTGAAAACTCATTCTTGTGGATTATGAGCTTGATTTGTTTAAGAAAATGCAAGGGTTGAAGTAAGTGGGATAATCTATTAAACAGTATACCAAAGAGTTCTACTAAGTTGTCATTAGAATTAGCCATATAGAAGTTGATAAGTAGAAAGTTGCCCATTAGCTTAATGGGTTAAGGCTAAGCATTCAAGATAAGCTGAGTCTGGTTCGAATGAGTAGTATTGAGGAGGCATACCAATTTTCCCAAAGAGTTGAGGAGAAATTGAGCAAGAAGTTTGACAATAGGAATAGTGGAAGAGGTCATGGTGGAAGATCTGATGGATGATCTTATGGTGGTCATAATGATGATCAAAAGAAAAAGGATGAGGCTAGAAGTAATAGTCAAAACTAGAGGGGAAACAATTCTAATCATTTCCATGATTAGATAAAAAGAGATCAAAGAGGAAGATGTAAAGGACAAGGATCTAGAACAGGAGGCTTCTATGAGAAATTTTTTCACTATAGAGAAGAAGGGTATTGAGCATTTTAATGTACCTAGTTCCAAGGAAGAATAGATCAAAGAATAGAAGGCCAGGCCTAGGTTGCACATGTTGATGAAGATACCAAATCCTTACATTCTGAAGATGCTAAAAGAGGAGAATTCCTTGTTAATCAAAGATTCCTACTAAGTGGTGAGAATGAACTCGTACAAAGAAGGAGCTTGTTTAACAAAAGGTGCAGATGTGAAGATAAGTTTTGTGATGTGATCATTGATGGTGGAAGTACTGACAATCTCATCTTAGAAATGATGGTCACCAAGTTGAAGCTAAAGAGGTAGAAACACCTGTGTCCATATTGTATTGCTTGGTTGCAAGATGACCACAAGTTCATGGTCAATGAGCGGTGCTTAGTGAAGTTCAAGATTGGAAGCTACCAGGATGAGGCACTATTCAATATCATACCTATGGACATATGCCATATATTTTTGGGTAGACCATGGTAGTTTGACAGGCATGTTGTACATGATGGGCAAGCAAATACCTACACTATAACTAAGGATGGAATGAAACATAAGTTGAAGTCATTGAAGGATAAAAAGAAAAGGTATATAGTGCTGCAAAAATATGTTTTGTTGATGGAAAAGAGTTTATTAAAGGTATGAAGCATGAGCATATGTGTTTTTCTATAATTCCTAAAGATAGCAAAGAAGAAGTAGAGGAGGTACCTGCAGAACTTGTAGATATGTTGGGAGAGTTTTTTGATATTTTATTAGATAATGTACCTGATGGATTGCCCCTAATGAGTAAGATCAGTCACCAAATGGATTTTCTTCCAAGAGCTAGTTTTCCAAACAAGGAAGTGCACAGAATGACATTAGCAAAAAGTGAAGAGTTGAACATGCAAGTTCATGAGTTTTTGTAGACGGGGTTTATTTGAGAGAGTTTGAGTCCATGTGTTGTACTAGTAGTATTAGCACCAAATAAGAATGGAGAATGGAGAATGGAGGATGTGCACATATTCTTGTGCTATCAAAAACATCACAATAAAGTATAGATTTCCATTACCAAGGATGGATGATATTATGGAGTTTTTGAGTGGAGCAGAGTATTTCACAAAGATAGATCTGAAGAGTGGGTATCATCAGATTCGTATTAGAGAGGGTAATGAGTGGAAGATTACTTTCAAGAAGAGGGAAGGATTGTATGAGTGGTTAGTCATGCCTTTTGGTCTAAACAATGCACTGAGCACTTTCATGAGGCTCATGAATGAGGTACTAAAGGAGTTTTTCAGAAAGTTTGTCATTTTTTACATGGATGATATATTGATCTTTAGTAAGACATTGGAGGAGAATTTGATTCATATTCAAAAGGTGTTTGATAAGTTGAGGGAAGAAAATTTGTTGACAAATCTAAAGAAGTGCATTTTTGTAAAGAAGGAGTTGACCTGGGATTTGTAGTCTCAGTAGAAGGTCTAAAAATGGACCCAGAGAAAGTGAAGGCTATCCTCAAATGGCCTACTCCAAGGAGTGTGATAGAGGTAAGATCTTTTCATGGATTGGCTACATTTTAAAGAAATTTCATAAGAAGTTTTAGCAGTATTTGTGGACCCTTGACTGAAACAATGAGAGCAGATAGGAAAGAGTTTAAGTGGATTGTAGGAGTAGATAAAAGTTTTAATCTGTTGAAATAGAAAGTTACTAAGCAGCCTATTTTAGCACTTCCTAATTTTAACAAGGTGTTTCAAATAGACTATGATACTAGTGGTACTACAATAGGAGTTTTTTTGAGCCAAGAAAGTAGACCTTTTTCTTATATAGGTGAGAATTTGAATGATGCAAAAAGAAAATATTTTGTTTATGATCAGAAATTTTATGCTATAGTTTAAGCAATAAAGAAGTGGAGACAGTTTCTTCTTCCTAAGGATTTTTTTTGTATACTGATCATCAAGCTTTGCAATACTTTAATAGTCAAGAAAGATTGAACTAAAGGCATTTAAAGTGGGTTGATTATTTGTAGAGTTATACATTTTTTTGAAACACAGGATTGGGAAGTCTAATAAAGTTGCAAATGCTCTTAGTAGAAGAAAACTTTTTCTAACAGAAATGCAGATAGAGGTGGTTGGGTTCAAGAAAATTAGTACTTTGTATCCAAATGATCTTTATTTTGGTGAAGCACAGAAGGTGTTGGCACTCAAAATTTTAGCCTCGATTATGAGTAACATTGAAGAAAATCAAGCCCTATAAATGCTTTTTGATGCATATATACCCAGTTATCCTTTTGAGGCCCATGAGGTGTTTAATGTTTCTAACACCTTCCATTCAGCATATCCACATGTTCCATAAAGATAAATTGTCATTCTGAGTCATTCTGTGAAGTCCTATTTTGAGCAATCTCCATTTCTGCATTTTTGCTCAAGTGTCAAATAGTGATAGGAGGCCATGTTTGCATGTGAATATCTCACACCCAATAATTTTCCATGACTCACCGCATTGGGAGTGTTTATTGTCCATACCAAAGAGCCTATGTTTCATATTTTGAGTCATTTTGAATCTGTTTGACTAGGTTTTGAACCCCTCAAAGTTGGTTGTTCATTTATGTCATGCTAATGCACTTTGTTCTAAATTTTGGGAAGCCCTATTTGACCTATCATAACTTTTGACCAGTTGACCAAAATGCTAAAATTCCTTTTGTCTTACATTTTAGAGGTCAGCAACTTGTTATGATCTTATGAAAAATTTGTTTGATCAATTTTCAAACACGATTCCAAATGCAATTTCTGACTGTTTACTGGTGTCAAGAAGTGTAGATTTTTCAGTACCCCTATTTGTGATGTCATAACTTGAGATCTGTGATAGATGAGGTCAAATGGATTATACCACTATGTTGTACTCTAAAAATACTTTAACTATGCCAATTTTCAAGTCTTGATGAATCCATTTGCACACATTCCCAGGTCAATTTCATTTGCAAAAAATGTTTTTCTGCCATTGTTTCAATATGCAAAATTCTTAGTAGGCCACTTTGACCATTTGCCAAATGCATCCTATTATTTATCATGAGCCCAAATCCTAGATTTATACTCTCCCTATGATATTGAACCAACACCCCAATTTTTGTTTTCTCAAGTGTCAGTTTGCCAATTTTTTGAAGCCAAAACCAAACGCAATTTATGGTTTTTTGACATGTTTTCTTGCAGGTGATTTTAAGTAAGCAACTTTGGAGGTTGATATATTTTGACCTCAATCTCATCATGACATGATATTTGACAAGGTGTGAGAGTGTGGAGTAGAGAATTGGTATGTTTTATTTTAGAGCCCAGTTATCTGTTTGGGTCAATTTTTAAAGCAAGCTGACAGGCCCTGTTAGCAAAAAGTCACAATTTGCAGATAAGTGGTAAAATGAGTTTTAATGATTTTTCACTAATGGATTTTGATTCAAATTAGTGTTAGGTAATCAACAAGATAGTGTGAAGATTTAGTTGTTCAAAAACAAAAATAAAATTAGTCAGACCCACTTTGGGGGCCCGACTAATTGCATCAAATTGATACAAAAGGGGAGATTCGGTGATGTTTTACTTAACATGTGTACATATGGCATCTCTAGATCAATTGAGTGTATAAGTGGTACACATTGTCAAAAGAAGAGAGGGTGATGATCACAAACTAAAGAATATTTGGTGAGATGTTGCATTAGAAGTAGAATATGATATGCATCTTGCAGGGAGACCCTTTTGGGCCAAGAGAAGAAAATGGTCAATGGTGGGATGACAAGTGCTTGTTTTATCCAATTGAGGAAAACCCTATTTTTCTTGAGTGTGTGCATACTAGTTGTAGTGATGTATTCCTTTGTAACAAGAATAGTGGATGTTCTACTTTGGTGGATTTTTCACATTTTTGTTGAGGCTCAAAAGATGTTGAATGAACTTGTCGACAAATGTGATGAAGTATCATCATGGAAGTAAACTCAATATCTAGAGTTTTGTTTTCATGCTCCATATATTCATCCCTCCATGATAGAATGAGTTTAGGCAACAACATGTTCAAATTGGAAAATATCAAAGTAAGGTTCAACGAGAATCTCTTTTTCCTTTCGAATTACACCAGCATACAAGAACCCACATTTTAAGACTAGGTAATACTCTAACTATTTGGAACAGGAGCCCCTTTTCCAATATAGAGTATCAATGCATGTTCACAAGTTCTGAAAAGTCAGGAAGATGAGTGATATCATTTGGAAAAGGCATTGTATCATCTATTCACTCACCACTAGAAGAGGTCAAAACATCATGCATTAAGGAAACCAATAGAAATGGTGAGATCTGATTTGGGGATGGAAATTCAAGCATATAGTCCTAGGGGAGGTAGAATAAGTCACTCCATGCAATACAAAAAAGACATCAAGTTGTAACTTGCACAAGGGAGCCCATGCAGATGAGGCAGGATGCCTTCCCAGTTGCTTTGAGGAATCCACAATGCGAAGGGTAGTATCAACATCAAAAGTCGCAGTCAAAGCAAAATAGGTGAATGCCAAGAGTCAAAAGGCATTAGAAAAAAGGTGCAGGGGAGGCGTTAAAGGAAAGTAGTGGCTAAGATGGCAGAGTAGGGAGTGGAACGGGTGATTGGAGAAATGGGGAGATCTTTTGAAAAGGAATTCCAAAGAGTTTTAACAACTTGCACCCAGTCAATTGATCAAACCTTCAAGCTTTTGAGTGAGGCAACTATAGGATTCAAAAATGAAGAAGCCACTATATGTTGAAGAGGTAGAACACCAGTTGAAAAGGAGGTAGAGGAGCTCACACAAGGAGAATAGGGAGCTTGAAGAGTTTTAAAAGAAACTACCCACATCAAGGTAGTCAATGCCATGGAACGTCTAGGTAACGGCATGCAAAAGAAGCTACAGAACTATGGGCACCCACAAAAGAAGGGGATCTTCACCAAGACCCATGACATCATCACTCCATAATGAATCTATTACCAATGATGTGGAAGAAAAGAGGGCATGAAGACAGGGCATACCATGCTTAAATATCCCACATTCATAAGTTGGGAGGATTTTGTAGTGTGCAAATACTCCCCAACACAAGTTGTAAGTGTCTTAAATGACACATGGCTTTTAAAGCCAAGGCATGCTTGGAGGGGCCCATTGGGGTGAAGGTAAAAACATTTTGACTTATCAAAAGCTAATGAACAAGTGTAAGCCTAAAAATCAAATTTCAAAGCTCTGTGTTGCATTAACTACCTTGTATGGTTGGGAGATGGATGTTAAGTGTATTACGACACTATGAAACGTAAGAGCATAAAGAAAATGGAAAAGAGGTCCCGATGCTAAGGGAGGCCCAATGTATGGGCGTAAATCAAATTTTAAAGTGCTTCAGACAAGGAATTTCAAAAGCCCAAAGCATGTATGATCGTAAAAGCAAGTGGACATATGCACGTAAAGGAAAACTTAGAAGCCCTCTGGTGCTATAGGATGTTTAATAAGCTATGGATGAATTAAATTAATTAATTAATATTTCAAATGCCATGACCAATATAAAATTGACAAGTGACACAAGTGCCAAGGGATATTAATATTGAATATAAAATCAAACATAAAGATTTCAACACATGATAACTTCAAATGAAAGATTTGAACATTTAAAAGTTTTTATATAGTTTAAACTATATAAATTTTTAAATTTTTCCATGTTAATGCAAAGCCATGGCTCAGGAGTGTGAATTTCAAATGGCCATAACAGGGGCATTTTTTGTCCAAAATAGGTAGTGCAGTATACTAATGGAATCGGGAAGAAGTGCACTTTCTAGATTTGGGGTCAATTTTTTAGCAGGTCTTCACCAATTTGAGTTATAAGTAGTTTTGTGTTTTCTGGGTCATTGTCAGTGGAACAGGCAAGATTCATCATGGAGAATCATAATCAATTAGGCAACAAACATTCAACTCTGTTGAAGCATAAAATGAATTCTAAAAAGGTTTTCATTATTTTAAGAGGTTATTTTAACTAAAAAAAATTGTTGCCTTGGGTTTAGATCTAGCATTAAAATTAGTTATTTTTTCAAACAAATATCTTAGATATTTTGTGATTTTGGAGGCCCAAATGATGAGGATTTGATTTTGCAGTTGAGGGGAGAGGTTAGAGAGATGTTTTAACTTGTTAGGAGAGGTTTTTTCAACTGGACAGATGTCATCTTCACAACAGATCCAGGAATTCACTCTTCTCCTATATCTTTCTTTCTCTCATTCATTGTAAGGGTTGGTTCCAGTCTTTGGAGAAAAACCACTCATTATTGTTATACCATGTTTTGGTTCTAGTTTGATGTGTTCCTATACTATGACACCACATTTCCTTTAGCAAAATTTCTCTTGTATGAACAGCAATAGTGAAGATAAATATAGATAGTTCATATCTATTAGGTGTTTCTATGTTTTGACTTCATGCATATGAATGTATTATTTCAAGGAAATCAATACAAAGAATAGCAAGTTTTTGAGTTTTCATTTTAGATCTTGTCTCCTTTCTAAGTGAATTTTCAATATTTTATGATCTTTGAACAAAGAGACTAGGTCATAGTTGTAGTCCCTTAAGGTTGTATATTGTTTCATTGTTGCTTATAACTCAAGGAGTTATGTAATTGCTTTAGAGAAATAAACAGGGTTGCAAGTTTATTGAGGAAGATATCAGGTAAGAATGAGATTTAGATTGAACACAAATGTTTATTTACAAGGTAAATGAATAGATCAAATATCTAAAGATATATGTCTCAGGTATCCATATGTATTTGATTGATTCATGGAATTGCCCAATAGGTAAGGCATTGATCAGTTGTAGGATCACTTATTCATGTTGTTGCATATTAGGGGCTTTTTTGAATTCAACATTATTAATCAAATGCTTTTCCCCCTTTCATGTTGAAGAGCTAAAAATTCTAACCCTCACTCAGTTTGTGAATTTCATAGAATTGCATTTAGCTATCGTAGATCTATGTTATTGCATAAGTTATTAGGAGAAATAAGTGTTAAATTTGCTTTGATAGATTTAGGAGTATGTTTTTGCACTGGTACCATATTGATTGAATCTGAGGTCCACCCGCCTAGGTTTTGCAGAGCCTAAAGTAGAAGAAGGAGTTATGCCTTATAGTTGGCTCGGTGTCTGAAAAGATGTGTTAAAGATGGGAGTTAGTTGCCCCTATATGTGTCTTGTTCTTATCAGAGTAATTGGAAACCTATAGCATTTTCAAACACCAACAAAATGGTGACTCTGTTGGGGATTGTATTGAATCAAAATGATAGACAAACCTTGAGAATTTAAAAAGGAGATTCAATACAGCAAGAGAAGTGCATGGAAAAGGTTGCAACAGTAATTTCTCTAATGTGTTTTTCCAATTTTTTTACTTAAATTTCATGCACCCCAGTGATGCTTTGTTCAAGACAGCAATATATTTGACCGATTGAGTGCAGATTGTGTTGTTACTAAGTTTTATTTTCAATCAATTTAGTTGGTTTGGTTTTCAAATTACTACTATAAATTCAGAGTTAGAATTATTTTAAAGTGGCTTCTCTCTTCGAAGTGTTTAAAGATTTGCGCATCCCATAAGTTAAAATTTCAATTCAGATTTTTCATGAATGAATCATGTTATAAATCTTTCTCACAATTGTGAGTGGCAACTCTCTAAAAGATCTCTATACCAATGTAGATTGGTCATGTATAAATGTTTTCAAGAGTTTTCAGCTGAGTTAGGCAGATCTAAAAGTTATGTTAAGTTTTTTAGTAGAAAGAGAGATATATAAGTTCTTGACTAATGAGTTTCAAAGTGTTGTTTGATCTACTGTCACAAGAGTTTTTGAATGATAAAAATGAATCACAGCAATAATTTCATTTAATTCTCCTCAAGGAGATGGTGGCTCTATAAGGATTCGATTAGTGGTGTGAGGAATTGAGATCAACACCTATACCAATCAGTAGATCAGTGTTTTCATGTAGCAACACTAAAGGTATTTTACACTTTCATGGGATTTCTTTTCCATGAAAATAAGTTCTACATATGTGTTCTCCATCAAGTGATTTTCAGCACTAAGAGGAGGAGAATAGTGTGATAGGTTTTATACACTTCATGGGAATAAGTTTTAGCTTGTAAAGTTTTGTGAAGTGTTTGAAGTGATTCATTGGTAGAAGGTTATAGGCTTGCTACAAATTGCAAATCAGAATTATTGTTGATGAGTTTCAAATCTTTGAAGAATGTCCAATTTCCTTTCATCTAGTATGCAGCTGGCTAGTGATTTTTGTAGATCATTCTCTACCAAGAGATATATGCCATTATCTTTTGATGATATTCATGGTTTCCCAAATGTTATTCCTAATGATGTTAGAAATAAATTGTCTGAGTTTAGAGGGAACCATCTTGTTTCAGTTAGTCATCATGTTGAATTGTTCAGTAATTTGATGGGTGACTATGAGATTTCTCATGAGGATTTGCACATGAAGTTATTTGTTCAAACTTTGGAAGGTGATGCTAGAGACTAGTTTTCTTTTTTACCAACACATTCGATTTCATCATGGGGTGAGTTGCATTCTGCCTTCATGGAGCAATTTGGAAAAAGGGTAAGCATATCTAATTCTTATAATATTTTTTTAAGGATTCACATTGAGAATAATTAACTTGTCCCTCAATTTAACATCAAATTTGCAAGGTTTTGAATGAGATCCCTAAGAGTTATAGACCTGATGATCAAATGTGTTTATTTGTTTACTTTGATGCATTTGACAAGAAAATGAATTATTTGATAAGGGATAAATAACCACAGACATTATATCAAGATTTTATGACCACTAGGGATATTTAAAATAATTTGAAGTATGGATTGATTAGAGATCATTTTTTTATGAATGATTTTTAGTATAATGGTTATGATAGAAAAATGGAACATGGTGTTGACACTTTAATTTCAAATCAGAATATCAACACCCCTGTTGTAATGAATAATCAAATTGAAATTTCAAATCAGAGTGTGTGTGTGTTTGTGTGTAGAGAAGAATGAGTTTATTTCAAATGAAGACACATATGTTCATGATGTTGCAGTAGTAAGATGTATTTTAGACTTTGATAGGTTTGTGCATTGTGTTGATTTTATGGATCAAGGTTTAGTTACAGTAGTAAGTTCTTCTCATGATAATTATATGTATAATAATGTAACTAATACTCCAAAATTTGAGGTTCTTGCATCTAGATCTCAGTCTTGTACAAGTGAGGAGGCTAAGAGTTAGCACATATGTTTGTAATGTTTTTGTAGTGGATGATAAGGTGGATTCACTTGATCAGTCATATATACAAGAGATGATTTCTCTTATTCATAGATTGCATCATGTTGAGAATGTTATAAAATCTGAAATTGAAAGATATTCATCTCAATATGAGAATGAAGAAGCTAAAAGTCATGTTTCAAGTGATGACAATAAAGCTGCTGATTTGATGTATTATGAAGAAGCTTCATGTGAAGAAAATGGTGAGATTTGTTACTCGAATCAAAGTGAGGAAAATGATACTACATGTTCATCTTCATACAAATCTGGTGTTGATTAGGAAGAAGAAGGCAATGATGGAAGTGAACATTCATACAAAGGTAAAGGTATGAATTCTTTTTCTGAATTTGATACAAAAAATACATCTCAGTGTTTGCATTATACAAATCAGTTAGTCAATGAAGAATTTGAGAATGATTTGTCCTCAAGGTATGAAGATAAAAAAATGTTGAATCTAGTTGATGCTAATAAATTTGAATATGAAGATTTCATGAAGGGTTGTCAAGTACTTTTACATTAGACAATAAAGATCCAGCATGTAGTGAGGTGTTTAGGAATGAATCATGGTTTATCCAAAATGGTTATCCTAAAGAAGATAATGAAGAGAATGTTATTATGGATGCTATATGTTTGGTAGAAGAAATAGAAAGTGAGTCTTCATATAGTTCTGACTTTTCTTCATATGATAAAAGTCTCCATGAGGATGAAATGGGTAGTGATTTTAAAGTATATACTAATGCCTTATATGATGAAGGTTGTGATGATGAACAACCCATCTTTTGTCCAAATGTTCAAAGAGGATCCCTGCATGGAGTTATCAATCCATTGTTTGAAGAAGACGTGGAAGTTTCGGGTTTAGTTGAGCTAGATGCAAATGGTGATAGATTGTCATTTTGCTGTAACAAATTAGAATATTTTTCTTCCATTAATGATATTGAATTTTCTAATGATGTTGCATTTTGTGGGCTTGAAGATGAGGTATTTGATGGAGTTGTCTTTGAAGAGAAACTGACACTTCATAGCAAGTTTTATGATGATCCCTAAAAGGTAAAAACTAATGAGCATTTCAATTGTGAAGATACATCAGGAGGTTATGGGGTGATTTCAGATTTTGATGATAATGTTATGTCTGAACATAAATCTGATTACTCATTTGAAGTCCAACTGTCAACATTTGAGGAGATGCAAAGTCAAGGTATGAGCAATAGATATAACTCATTTGATGAAGTTGAATATAAGGCCTTTGTATTCTCAATTGATGATGTTCATGAGTTAGTTGTTAAAGATTAATTTCAATTTGATGTTGGTATTCATGAACATGCTAATGTTCTTTTTCATAGTCAGCAAGAGATTGAAGTTATGCCAAGTTTTTACAATCACTATGAAAGTAATGGTGATAATTTTGTTTTGCCAAGTGAGTTGTTTCACGATGCTAATTTGATTGGGGAAACTAATATGAATAATAGTAACAATTTATCACATGCATATTCATACAAAAATTAGGTATTTGAAAGCGGTAAAAGTTTTTGAAAAATGTTTGGTGGCCCGAGGCCATTGTTTGTACATAGGAGTAGTTGTTTCCCTATTTTCAATAAAAGTTGTTTGAGAGAATTTTTTTGCTGTTAGGTGTGTGGTCTGCTTCTTCCAAATATTTGAATCCTTTTCATGCCCACAAGGGACATGCATCTCTAAATAGAGCCACTATTGATGCTCAAAATTGTAGCCCCAATTTTGAGTACCATTGAAGAAAATCAAGCCCTATAAATAGTTTTTGATACATATATACTCGGCTATCCTTTTGAGGCCCATCAGGTATTTAATGTTTCTAACACCTTCCATTCAGCATATCCACATGTTCCATAAAGATAAATTGTCATTCTGAGTCATTTCGTGAAGTCTTGTTTTGAGCAATCTTTATTTCTGCATTTTTGCTTAAGTGTCAAACAACGGTTCAGGAGGCCATGTTTGCATGTGAATATCTTGCAACTAGTAATGTTTCATGACTCACCACTTTGGGAGTGTTTATTTTCCATAACAAAGATCCTATATTTCAGATTTTGAGTCATTTTGAATCTGTTTGACTAGGTTTTGAACCCCTCAAAGTTGGTTGTTTATTGATGTCATGTCCATGCACTTTGTTCTAAATTATGGGAAGCCCTGTTTGACCTATCATAACTTTTGACCAGTTGAGAAAAATGATAAAATCCATTTTTTGTTGCATTTTAGAGGTTAGAGACTTGTTATGTTTCAAGTTTGAGCTTATGAAAAATCCATTTGATTAGTTTTCAAACACAATTCCAAATCCAATTTCTGACTTTTTATTGGTGTCAAGAAGTGCAGATCTATCAATACCCCTGTTCATGATGTCATAACTTGAGATCCACAATAGATGAGGTCAAATGGATTGTACCACTGTGTTGTGCTCTAAAAATACATTAAGTGTGCGAGTTTGCAAGTTTTGACAAATCCATTTGCAAATAGCACTTTTTGGCCATTGTGTCAATATGCAAAATTCTAAGTAGGCCACTTTGACCGCTTGCCAAATGCATCTTGTTATTTTTCATGAGCCCAAATCCCATATTTATACTCTCCCTATGATAGTGAACCAATGTCCCAGTTTTTTTTTTTCCCAAGTGTCAATTTGCCTAGCTTTTGAAGCCAAAATTGAACATGATTTATGGTTTTCTGACATGTTCTCTTGCAGGTGATTTTAAGTAAGCAACTTTGGAGGTTGATATCTTTTGAGCCTGATCTCATCATGAGAAAAGATTCAATGGGGTGTGAGAGTGTGGAGCAGAGAATTAGTATGTTTGATTTCAAAGCCCAGTTATCTGTTTGGGTTAGTTTTTAAAGCCAACTGACAAGCCCTATTAGTAGAAAGTTGCAATTTGTAGATATGTGGTAAAATGAGTTTTAATGGTGTTTCGGTGATGGATTTTTATTCAAATCAGTGTCAAATAATCAATAGGCTAGTGTGAAGATTCATTTGTTTGGAAACAAAAAAAAATTAGTTGAACCCACTTTGGGGTCTCGACTAATTGCATCAAATTGATACAAAAGGGAGATTCGATGATGTTTTACTTAACATGTGCATATGGCATCTCTAGACCAATTGAGTGTATAAGTGGTACACATTTTCAAAAGAAGAGAGGGTGATGATCACTAATTAAAGAATATTCAGTAAGATGTTGCATTAGAAGTAGAATATGATATGCATCTTGCAAGGAGGCCTTTTGGGCCAAGAGAAGAAAATGGTCAGTGTTGGGATGGCAATTGCTTGTTTTATCCAGTTGTATTGCATCCAGTTGAGGCAAACCCTATTTTTCTTGAGTGTGTACATATTGATTGTAGTGATTTATTCCTTCATAATAGGGAATAGTGGATGTTCTACTTTGGTGGATTTTTCACATTGTTGTTGAGGCTCAAAAGATGCTGAATGAACTTGTTGACAAATGTGATGAAGTATCATCATGGAAGAAAACTCCATATCTAGAGTATTTATGCATGTTCACAAGTTCTAAAAAACTTAGAAAGATGAGTGATATCATTTGGAAAAGGCATTGTATCATCTATTCACTCATCGCTAGAAGAGGTTAGAACTTCATGCATTAAGGAAACCAATAGAAATGGTGAGATCTGACTTGGGCATCAAAAATTCAAGTATGTAGCCATAGGGAAGGTAGAATAAGCCACTCCGTGCAATACAGAAAAGATATCAAGCTACAGCTTGCACAAGGGAGCCGATGCAAATAAGGCAGGACGCCTTCCTAGTTGGTGTGAGAAATCCAAAATGTGAAGGGTTGTATGAACATCAAAAGCTGTAGTCAAAGAAAAATAGGCAAATGCTAAGAGTCAAAATGCATCTGAACAAAGGTGTAGGGGAGGCGTTAAAGGAAAGCAACAGCTAAGATGGCAATGCAAGGAGCAGAATAGGTGATTGGAGAAATGGGGAGATCTTTTGAAAAGGAATTCCAAAGACTTTTAATGACTCGCACATAGTCAATCGATAAAACCTTCAAGATTTTGAGCGAGGTAGCTGCAGGATTTGGAAATGAAGAAGCCACTATATGTTGAAGAGGTAGAACACTAGTTGAAAAGGAGGTAGAGGAGATCATGCAAGGAGAATAGAGAGCTTGAAGAGTTTTTTAAAAAAACTACCCACGTCAAGGCAGTCAACACCATGGAACGTCCAAGCAGCAACATGCAAAAGAAGCTATAGAACCATGGGTACCCACAAAAGAAGTGGTTCTTCACCAAGACCCATGATATTTGCACATGACAATGAATCTATTACCAACAATGTGGAAGAAAAGACTCACTCAGGGCATGAAGACAGGGCAGACTGCGCTTAAATGTCCCACATTCATAAGTTGGGAGGATTTTGTAGTGTTCAAATACTCCCCAACACAAGTTATAAGTTTCTTAAATGACACATGGCTTTTAAAGCCAAGGAATGCTTAGAGGGGCTTGTTGCAGTGAAAGTCAAAACATTTTGACTTGTCAAAATCTAATGAACAAGCATAAGCCCAAAAATCAAATTTCAAAGCTCTATGCTACTCTAACTACCCCGTATGGTTAAGAGATGGATGTTAAGTGTATTATGATGCTATGAAATGTAAGAGTATAAAGGAAATGGAAAAGAGGTCCTAATGCTACAAGAGGCCCAGTGTATAGGTGTAAATCAAATTTTGAAGTGCTCTGGGCTTACTCATCTATATGAGCACAAAGGAATTTCAAAAGCCCAAAGCCTATATGATCATAAAGGCAAGTGGACATATGCATGTAAAGAAAAACTTAGAAGCCTTTCGGTGCTATGGGATGTTTAATAAGCTATGGAGGAATTTAATTAATTAATTAATATTAAAATATTAATAAAAAAATATTTCGAATGCCATGACCAATATAAAATTGACAAGTGGCACAAGTGCCAAGGGATATTAATATTGAATATAAAATCAAACATAAATATTACAATGCATGATAACTTCAAATGAAAGATTTGAATATTTAAAAGTTTTTATATAGTTTAAACTATATAAATTTTTAAATTTTTCCATGTTAATGCAAAGCCATGGCTCAAGAGCCCAAATTTCAAATGGCCATAATGGGGGCATTTTTTGTACAAAATAGGCAGTCTATTAGACCATTGGAACCAAGAAGAAGTGAACTTTTCAGATTTGGGGTCAGTTTCACTACTTCGAGTTATAAGTAGTTTTGTGTTTTCTAGGGCATTCTTAGTGGAACAGGCAGAATTCATCATGGAGCATCAGAATCAATTAGGAGACAAACATTCAAGTCTGTTGAAGCATAAAACAAATTTTGAAAATGTTTTCATTCTTTTAGGAGGTCATCTTAACTAAAATTTTTTGTTGCCTTGGGTTATGGCATTAAAATCAGTTATTTATTCAAACAAATATCTCAAATATTTTGTGATTTTGGATGCCCAAATGATGAGGGTTTGATTTTGTAGTTGAGGGGAGAGATCAGAGAGATGTTTTTAACTTGTTAGGAGAGGTATTTTCAAGTGGATAGATGTCATCTAAACAATAGATCTGAGAATTTACGCTTCTCCTATATCTTTCTTTCTCTCATTCATTATAAGGGTTGGTTCCAATCTTTGGAGAAAAACCACTCATTGCTATGATACCATGTTTTGGTTCCAGTTTTGATGTCTTCCTATATTGTGACGCCGCATTTCCTTCAACAAAATTTCTCTTGTGTGAACAATAGTAGTGAAGATAAATACATATAGTTTAGATCTATTAGTTGTTTCTATGTTCTAACATCATGCATATGAATGTATTATTTCAAGGAAATCAATACAAAGAACATCAAGTGTTTGAGTTTTCATTTTAGATCTTATCTCCTTTCTTAGTGAATTTTCAATGTTTTATGATTTTTGAAAAAAGAGCCTAGGTCATAGTTGCAGTCCCTTAAGGCTATATGTTATTTCATTGTTGCTTATAAATCAAGGAGTTATGTAAATGCTTCAGAGAAATCAATAGGGTTGCAAGTTTATTAAGGAGGATATCAGGTAAGAATGAGATTTAGTTTGAACACGGATGTCTATTTACAAGGTGAATGGATACATCAAATATTTGAAGATACAAATATGTCTCAGGTATCCATATGTATGTGATTGATTCATGAAATTTCCCAATAGATAAGACACTGATCAATTATAGGATCACTTTTTCATGCTATTACATATTAGGGGCTTTGTTGAACTCAACATTATTAAACAAGTGTTTTTCCCCCGTTCATGTTGAAGACCTGAAAATTCTAACCCTCACTCAGCTTGTGAATTTCATAGAATTGCATTTAGCTACCACAGTTCTATGTTATTACATAAGTTATTAGGAGAAATAAGGGTTAAATATACTTTGATAGATTCAGGAGTATTTTTGCACTGGTACCATATTGATTGAATTTGAAGTCTACCCTGTAAGGAAACTTACAATAAAAAATATAACCATTTCCACATAACCCATAATATATCTGAAATAAATATGCAATTAAAATCCACATGCAAGAGAATAGACAACATACCCAAAAAATTGTGACACAAGATATACCCTGGGAAACCCTCATTGAGGGAAAAAACTTAGCCTCCAAAAGCATCCATCACCATGTATTATTTAGCAAAAATACCATTTCCATACAACCATGGAAGCCTTCATCGCCATAGCCACAACCAAGTAAACTATGTGAACAAGCATGAATCCAAACATCCCATGCCATGCTTCCAACCTTCACAAATGCTCCCTTGGCTAACTTATCAGGCCTTGTCTCGCTTGACTCTTATCTTTCTCACTCTTACTCTAAAACAACAACCCTTGTGGCTACTTATATAGTAGCAAGTCCCACAAAACCACTAAGTGGTATTACATAAACCATGTGCTAAAACCATGTGCTACCTAACCCACTGACCCCACATTTAATATTGGGCATTTAATTATTTTCTCCAATATTAAATAATTACATGAAATATTATCACAATGTTACAATACAATTCATCAACAATATTTCATGGGAATCTTTACATGTTGCACGTCCATCTAGATGCAACATTACATAATAAAATAAAATAATAAAATATAACAATATTATGCAATGTGTGCAACACCCATTATTTCAACAATCTCTCACTTGTTGTATACATTGCATAGGGTCAATATGTAGCCACATAAATGAACAAGGGAACAATCCCTCCTAGCACATCCACCATCATGGATCAAAGTACACCAAGTGCTCCATCCTGGTACCGACAACAAAATCAAAGTATCCAGCATCTCAAACATGAATAAAATCGCCTCCTATTATGCCACTGCCACTGGACATACATAGAAGCCATGCAAAGAGAAAGCCACCCAACCTGTCACATTAGAAGATCATAAAATCCTGTACTAACTAAAATGCCAAGCACAAAAAACCTGATCCAAAGGTAGTCACATGTATTCGTAGTTGCCAAGATATCCATAGCTGAAATAGCACCCACAAAAAAGTGCCAAATCCATCCTACTATCCATACTTTCAAAAGGTATACCAAGAGAATCTCACATCATCAACATATGCAATCTGCAACTTGCAATCACAAGCCTCAAGAGCAATACCTGCCACATATATACCAAGAAGCTCCCACTACAAAAGATAATGTCAAATATATAACCAATCCACTCACAACATCTCAAAGAAGTGAATCCATGTAGTATCAAGGACATCCACAATACATAAACTAATATTCTACAAGAACAACTCTCATAACAAGTCTCCAATGCTCTCCCAAATTCTCCACAACCAACAGAGGAAAGAGATAAAGGAATAACCATGTCATCTCTCACATGACATACATGAACACAAACTAGTGATCACAATCTCTAACCAATCTCAAATCCAATGTAGGCAAAACTGAACATCTAAGAAGATAACCAAGACCAGAGAAACCATGCAAATCATAACCTGTATCATGTCCTTCTACACACACCTTTAGATGTAAACTATGCAAGTATGATCTCCTCCATTAAACCCCAACAAGAAGCCTCAACAATAGCTAAACCATATCATATAACTAATCATGGATGTAAGCCTCTCGCAAGAAGATCAAACTCATAAACCATTCCTAAATCAAGGAATAACCATTCCTAATGCAAGGAAAATGGCCAATGTAAAACCATCTCCCAAACTCAACCAACATAACAACATATGCACATGGAGATAACCAATGCTAAACCATCTCTCAAATGAACCCTCCAGAACTAACTCATGTACCATAGCTCAAGATCCATATCCATGAAAGAAAAAGCATAAATATAATGCACCTGAGAAAAAATAATGGGCTATACCTCTCAAGTAGCAAACCGCTGAGTAGACCAAGACTGGAGAATGAGAATGCTCATCAAGATACCCAAGTCTCCAACCAAGACTCATCTAAGAAAAATCTCCTCTCAAGTCCATATTAGGTGACTGCCCCTCGGACTTCCTACTAAAACTATCAACTGTCCCAACAAATACTCCTCTAATCCAAGAGAAACCAACATCACCACCGTCTCTAAGTATCCATGAGCACCTGTAACCAATCAATCCATGCCAACTCCAAATGCAACATAGAAATATCATAAAGTATTCAGCTTATGATTAGTGTACTCAATACCAAGAAACTAAACCAAGATCAATGTCAAAGTTCCAACCATAGCTTTAAGAACATAAACATGACAACATGATCTAACCATCTCAACCAAAGAGATAACATGCTCCACATGAACATACTATAACATGTCACAACTCTAAATGCATATCAAGAGTATACCATGACATAATAATGAAACCATCCTCCTAGCAAGGATAACATGCCAAATAAAAGCATAAACCACACCTTTGCCAAGAACCTTGTGATTCCTCAAGATGCAACCATCTCCACACACCATGAAGAAAATCATCTCCACATACCAGGAAGAACCATCTCCAAACACCATGAAGATAACCAAGAGCTCCATGAGTCCTCAAGATCTAACCATCTTCACACACCATGAAGATAACAAGTGCACCATGCAAATGTCAAAGATGCTTCTACAGGAATAAGATCTAAGACAAACCTCCAACATCTACAAACACTCAATAAATATATCAATGCCAAAAAAAACTCCCACTCAACCATGGTACCAAGTCACCTATGGCATCATAAAATCTATCTCCTACATGAAGATCCAAACCAAACCAGGAACTAATCCTACACTATCACCCCATCACTGTCACAAACTCTCACTAAAACATGTATCCAAGCTATTCATGACATAATGATGAAAAAACCATCCTCTAACCATGAGAATCAACCAAGGCATCAAACCATCAAAGAACTCAAAGTGCACATCATGAGCTCCTCAAAAGAAACTAAATAAAAATGATCCTCAACCAAGAAGATATACCACCATAATTGAATCCAAAAAATCTAAGCTAATGAACATTAAGGATGTACCTGTATAGTCAATCATGTCATGCCAAAATCCATGACACCATGATCACATCCATGAACTGAGCATCTATCTCTCAATATGTCTAACCTATCAACATAAAATAGTCAACCACAATCTTCCACCATGACTGTACCTGGTAACAACATCTCATCCCATCTACATGAAGATAAAATTAACAAATCATGTGACTTAGGGCATAGACAACCCAAATCCAAGCCACCAATCTGAATATGCATCAATAATGAAAGATCAATGGGCAAAGACAACCCATAACCAAGCTATAAATGCAACCTGTAAGTATAGATCGCTTACAATAGTGCACAACTTGTAGATCCAACAAGTCATCATACATATCCAAACTAAACATTGATAACCATATCATCATGAGACCAGTCTAAAATATTAACTAAGTATACAATGACATCAAATCTTAAATCTCCAATGCCATAAACTCGCAATGTTACCATAATTAAAATATACTATAAATTGTTCAAATAAATATATTAACAAATAAATCATGCCAAAATTGTACCAAATCTAAACCAATGTGTAAATCTCTCCAAGAGCTTTCCATTGACTACTTGAAGTCCAAAATTTGACTCCATATGCCCAAGTTATGCCCTAATCCATGCTCAAAATAAATAATATCTAACTTTAGGGCTCTTAAAATTTAACAAAATATCAAAATCATAGAACCAAACCTATATCGTGTTATAGTGCTCTGAATTAGCTTTCCAATGCCTATAAGAACTTTAAAATTTGATATTTTGAGAGAAAGTTATGGTCATTTTACTAAGACAGTCTTTTTACCATTTTCACTGCGATTTTTCATTTTTTATTGTGACAAAAAATTATGATGGGATTAAATTTGATGGCCATCATGGGCTGAATCTAAAAAACTCTTTCATTTCCTCTGAACATGACCAAACTAGGGCATATTATATATCAAAATTTATGAAAATGTCAACCTGGATCCAATGGTGAGGTTTGTTTTTACCCAGGAGGTCATTTTTGCATGCTACCCCCAAAAACTATCATTTAACTGAAACATCCAAAAAATCCCTTTGTCCAAAAAAATTCACATGCCCAAATTTTTTAACATCCCATCATAACAACAAATCCAAAACCTTCAGATCTGCAATAAACAACTCATATATCTTGCCCTTTCTTTTATCCTCTCATGCACTCCCATGGATTCAATCTAGGGTTACAATAATAAAACCATAGCTTTGATACCACTTGTAAGGAAACTTGCAATAAAGAATATAACCATTTTCGCATAACCCATAATATATCTGAAATAAATATGCAATTAAAATCCACATGCAAGAGAATAGACAACATACCCACAAAATTGTGACACAAGATATACTTTGGGAAACCCTCATTGAGGGAAAAAACCCAGCCTCCAAAAGCATCCATCACCATGTATTATTCAGCAAAAATACTATTTCCATACAACCATGGAAGCCTTCATGGCCATAGCCACAACCAAGAAAACTATGTGAACAAGCATGAATCCACACATCTCATGCCATGCTTCCAACCTTCACAAATGCTCCCTTGGCTAACCTATCAAGCCTTGTCCCGCTCGACTCTTGCCTTTCTCACTCTTACCCTAAAAAAACTACCCTTGTGGATGCTTATATAGTAGCAATTCCTACAAAACCACTAAGTGGTATTACATAAACCATGTGCTAAAACTATGTGCTACTTAACCCACTGACCCCACATTTAATATTGGGCATTTAATTATTTTCTCCAATATTAAATAATTACATGAAATATTATCACAATGTTACAATACAAGTCATCAAAAATATTTCATGGGAATCTTTACATATTGCACATCCATCTAGATGCAACATTACATAAAAAATAAAATAATAAAATATAACAATATTGTGCAATGTGTGCAACACCCATTATCCCAACACACCCACCTACGCTTTGCAGAGCCTGAAGTAGGAGTTATGCCTTATAGTTGGCTTGGTGTCAAAAAATATTTGTTAAGGATGGGAGTTAACTGCCCCTCGATGTCTCTTGTTCTCATCAGGGTAATTGGAAACCTATATCATTTTCAAACACCAGCAGAAGGCTTGTGCAAAACTTGTTACACTTGATAGAACAAAGTGGTTGGATTTTATGATCCAGGATAGTATGTTGTTCAAAGGAAGCTAGTTATGCATTCCCAAAATTTCAATGAGAGAGAATCTCATGAAGGAGAAGCATAGTGGAGGATTGGCTGGACATTTTTCAAGAGATAAAATCATAGCTTTGGTTATTAAAAATTATTACTAGCCACATTTGCAGCAAGATGTGATGAAGTTTGTACAAAGTTGTAGAGTATGTTAGATGACGAAAGGAGTGAAGCAGAATATAGGGTTATATCGATCATTACCTATCCCAAAGAAGATGTGGGAGGATGTTAGCATGGATTTTGTTCTTGGATTACCAAGGACACAACATGAGCATGATTCTATTTTTGTGGTGGTTGACAAGCTCTCAAAGATGGCATATTGTATTCCTTGCAAGAAGACTAGTGATGGTGTTCATGTAGCAAAGTTATTTTTTAGAGAAATGGTGAGATTACATGGTCTACCAAATAATATAGTTTTATATAGAGATACCAATTTTTTTGGGTATTTCTAGCATACATTTTGGAAGAAGTTAAAAATAGATTTGAAGTCTAGTTCATTACATCATCCACAGATTGATGGACACACAAAAGTTGTGAATCATAGTTTGGGAAACTTGTTGAGATGCTTGGTTGGAGATAAAACAAAAGGATGGGATATGATTTTACCATAGGTATAATTTTCATATAATAATTTTTTCAATAGGAATACTAGTAAATCACCATTATAGATTGTATATGGGTGTAGTCCTAGAAATGCTTCTGAATTGAGGCAATTGTATGAAGGCGAGATAAGTAGTACTGAAGTAAAAAGATTTTGCTAAACATTTGAATAACATCCATGAGGAGGTGAGGAAGCACATCATAAAGATGAATACATAATATAAAGCTAAAGAAGATGTTAAAAGGAGATATAAGAAATTTTAGATTGGAGATGAAGTGTTAGGAACCTGTGTGTTCCTTCTGTTTATTTTGTTAGAGTAGTGTTGTTGGACGCATATGCTTTGTAAGTCGTCCCGTGAGTATATTTTATTATCCCACATGCATAGGTAGTATTACTTTTCTAGATCGTACTCAGTATATAAGAATAGGTTGAGGCCCTTGATGGGCATGGACGAATTTATTGTATTGAGCTTGCTCAAAGGAGGTTACCCCCTCGAAGTGGCCTGCGATTAGTAGATTCATTCTGAGTTCTACTATCACTTTGTATTCTGTTATTTCGAGCATTCTCACGATATTGCTATAAGGAGGTTCATCACATCTGGTATCAGAGCACTCTCTTGGGCTCGCTGGGTGGAAATTACATCAAATTTTTTTCTGTCGTGGCCTTCAGGTTCCTCTCACTTCTAATATCTCTTGTTATTGCAATAACTCTTTTCAGTTGTTCTGTCTGTGAGTGAATTTTTATAAGTCGACTGTTCATAAAAAATTTATAAAAAAAAAAAAAAAAAAAAAAAAAAAGAGTAAAAATTTTTCTGTTTTTTAGTCGTAGCTTCCTTGTTTGCTTTCTGTTTCTGCTCATACTTCCGCAGAACGTCTGCAATATCATTTCGCATACTTCCTTCCTTGGCGACCCAACCCCAAATTTTAAATATCAAAGCCCTAAATCCCTCATTTATCTAATTTTAGGGTTTGCCCTATCTTTTTCACCTCTCATCCAATCGCCACCAAACTGAGCCACAAGATTCCATTCCTCATTTTGCTCCCTTATCCCTCTTGGACTGTTCGCCTCATTTTGCCTCCCTACCCTTGAAACCCTCATTTTTCTGTTTCCCTTGTCCCCAGATAGTCTCCCACCACCCGTCGAACACCCATTTCCTATCTGAGTTTTACCCAAATCCAAGTTTGCCGTTACTAAAAAAGTTTTTGTTTCTCATCTTCTACCCATTCCAAAAAAAAAAAAAAAAAAAAAAAAAAAAAAAAACCTTGCTTTATGGTTGTTACGCGTACAGGAGCAAAAATCATGGAAGAAGAAATGGCATCCCTCAAAACCAAACTTCAAGATCTGGATGACAAAATTCTGGGTCTTAACTTTCAGCAGTCAGCCATGAGCCGAAACCATTCAGGAGATACTGGGTCCTCTTCTGGCAATTTCTGTGGACCAAAGCTTGATTTTCCATGCTTCGATGGTTCTGATCCGACTGGATGGATCTATAGGGCAGAGCAGTATTTCAGCTTGCATAATACTTTGGATAACCACAAAGTCCCCCTTGCATCTTTTCATTTGGAACATGAAGCTCTTCAATGGTTCCGTTGGTACATCAAGGCTAATGTAGGCCCAACATGGAGAGAATTGTGCACCCTCATTTTGGAGCGCTTTGGCCCTAGTTCCTTTGATGATTTCACAGGAGCACTCACTAAACTGCGTCAAACAGGCACTGTAAGAGAATACCAGACAGAGTTTGAAAAATTAGCTAATCACACAGAGGGCTTGTCTATTGAATTCTTCCGTAGTTGTTTTGTCAGTGGTCTGAAGGATGCACTTCGCTCAGAAGTCAAAATGTTTCGACCTACTACTATGATGGAAGCCCTTGGGTTGGCTAAGTTAGCGGAAGACAAGATTAGTGCTCTACAACGCTCCAGATCTAATTTTGTTCCATTCAAAAATACAGGTTCTCACAACCCTCCAGTCATACCAGCTCCCAGAACTACTCCGATCAAGCACTTGTCTGAAACAGAGATGCGAGTCAGGCGAGACAAAGGGCTTTGTTATAATTGTGATGAGAAATGGTCTCGGGGCCATAGATGTGTTCAGCAAAAGCTCTATCTCTTGGATGTGGATTCTCCACCGGAACTGGAAGAATATGTAGATGCTCAGGAAACAGTGGATGATGAGGTTGAGCCTCACCAGCTTGAACCTCCTTCACCAGAAGCTCCACCAGAGATATCTGTCCATGCTTTGGCAGGAGTCACTACTCCACAAACCATGCGGGTCCAGGGTTTCTTCAAGAAGATCCCTCTTACTATACTCATTGATTCTGGTAGCACTCATAACTTCATTGATCCACGAATAGCCAAACAGGCTGATTGCTTTATCCATCCCTGCTCTAGCTTTGAAGTCATGATTGCCAATGGGGGCACTTTACCTTGTAAAGGGAAATGTCGCAATGTGCGTCTCTCTATTGGAGATTATAACATGCGCTCTGACATGTTTGCCTTACCCTTAGGTGGCTGTGATGTGGTTTTGGGTGCCCAATGGTTACGCACTCTTGGCCCCATTCTCTGGGATTTTGCTGAACTTTGGATGCAGTTTTCAGCCGAGGGGCACCAACACACTTTGAAAGGCTTACAACCAGGGTCTCTCAGCATCATCAGTTCACACCGTATGGAAAAACTTCTTAAGAAGAATTCACATGGTGTCATCGCTCAGCTCCATTCCATTCAGATGCAGCCATCAGCAGTCTCTAGCACTCCTGCCGATCTCCAACACATTTTGGACAAGTATTCTGGTGTATTTGCTGAACCTGTGGGATTACCTCCTTCTCGTCCAGAGGACCACCGTATTCAGCTCCTTCCTGGCAGTGTTCCGCCCAACATCAGGCCCTACCGCTACCCATTTCATCAGAAGACCGAAATCGAGATACTTGTTCGTGACTTACTGAAGCAAGGTATTATTCGCCCTAGTACCAGTTCCTTTTCTTCTCCAGTTCTGCTTGTTCGCAAAAAAGATGGGTCATGGCGACTCTGCATTGATTTCCGAGCACTTAATCATCTCACTATAAAGGACAAGTTTCCCATTCCAGTTGTTGATGAACTTCTTGATGAACTTCATGGGGCTCATTTTTTCTCCAAGTTAGATCTTCGTTCTGGGTATCATCAAATTCGGGTTAATGAGGAGGATATACCTAAAACTGCCTTCCGCACACATGATGGTCACTATGAATTTTTAGTCATGCCCTTTGGCCTCATGAATGCTCCTTCAACATTTCAGGCAGTGATGAATAACATATTTCGACCATACCTCCGGAAATTCATTCTGGTCTTCTTTGATGATATCCTCATATATAGCAAAACTTGGGCTGAGCATCTCCATCATCTGGAGCTTGTCTTGCAACTTCTCTCTGATCATCAACTCTGTGCAAAACTATCTAAATGTGTGTTTGGCCAGGAGGAAGTGGAGTATCTCGGGCATATTTTTGCACACCATGGAGTGCGGGTGGATCCTACAAAAATAGATGCCATGAAAACTTGGCCGCATCCTAAAACTCTCAAGAGCCTTCGGGGTTTTTTGGGGTTGACTGGCTACTACCGCAAGTTTGTTAAAGATTACGGGAAAATTGCAGCACCATTGACAGCTCTGTTAAAAAAGGATGCCTTCTCCTGGACCCCTGTTGCTGAGACTGCATTTGAACAACTGAAACAGGCTATGTGCAGTACACCTGTTCTCGCAATGCCAGATTTTTCCAAACCCTTCACTATTGAGAGTGATGCTTGCGGCAATGGATTGGGTGCTGTTCTCCTGCAAGATGACCATCCTATTGCGTTCACTAGCAAAGCCCTCTCTGGTAAGAATCTAGCCCTCTCTACTTATGAAAAAGAAATGATGGCTATTTTGCATGCTGTACAGAAGTGGCGGCCATACCTCTTAGGGAGTCATTTTTGCATCAGAACCGATCACCAAAGTCTGAAATACTTCCTGGAACAACGGGTATCCTCTCCTACACAACAGAAATGGGTCAGCAAACTCATGGGGTATGATTATGAGATCACCTACAAGAAGGGTAAGGAGAATATTGTGGCAGATGCTCTTTCTCGCACATTTGATAATCAAGCTTCCCTTTCTGCTATTTCTATGCCCATTCCCAATTGGTTAGCATCTGTTCAGCAGGGCTATGACAAGGGTCGGCTAGTGCTTCCTCAGAACCCAGCTCTACATCAGGCTATTTTTTATGAACTCCATGCTTCTCCTTCAGCAGGGCACTCAGGCTTCCTCAAAACTTATGAGCGAGCAAGGAGAAACTTCTTTTGGAAAGGGATGAAACAGACGATTCAACAGATGGTGGCTGAATGTGATACTTGCCAACGCCACAAGGGTGAAACGACCCTCCTTCCTAGCTTGCTCGAACCATTGCCCATCCCTACACGGATTTGGACTGATATTTCTATGGATTTCATTGAAGGGCTTCCTAAATCTGGTGGCAAGACAGTGATCTTGGTTGTGGTTGATCGTCTCTCGAAATATAGTCATTTTTGTGCCCTCAGCCACCCCTATACTGCCTCCTCTGTTGCACAAATCTTCATGGACCAGATATTTCGTCTTCATGGACTCCCTTCTTCCATTGTCTCTGATCGTGATGCAACTTTTACCAGTCATTTTTGGACTGAACTATTTCAGAAAATTGGCACCAAACTGAAGATGAGTTCGGGCTATCACCCACAAACTAATGGTCAAACTGAAATTGTCAATAAATGCTTGGAAACTTATCTTCGTTGCTTCACTTTCGAACAGCAACATCAGTGGGCCAAGTGGCTCCCTTTAGCTGAATGGTGGTACAATACCTCTTACCACACTGCCTCTAAAATGACTCCATATGAAGCAGTCTATGGTCAGGCACCTCCAGTGCTCCTTCCCTACACTCCCAACAGCTCACCAGTCCAGGCAGTTGACATAGTTCTCCGCAGCAGGGATCAGATTCTTCGTACCTTACAGGATAATCTTCACATGGCCCGTAATCGGATGAAACAGCAAGCAGATCAACACCGTTCTGAGCGCTCATTTCAAGTTGGGGATATGGTTTTTCTTCGTCTACAGCCATACAAACAATCCTCCCTAAAGCTGAAAGGGCGTCATAAGCTGGCCCCAAAATTTTATGGGCCTTATAAGGTTCTGCAGAAGATTGGTTCAGTTGCTTATAAACTGGAACTTCCTCCTTCTTCCCGCATTCATCCAGTCTTTCATGTTTCTTGTCTAAAGAAAGTTCTGGGTACCACTGTCAGCGCACAAACTACTCTCCCTGAAATGGATACGGAAGGATCCATTATCCTGGAGCCGGTGGCAATCATTGACCAGCGCACTCGCCAGCTTCGCTCTCGCTCCATCTCTGAGGTCTTGATTCAGTGGCATGGCATGCAACCAGAGGATGCTACCTGGGAACCCCTTCTTCAGATTCAACAACAATTTCCACACCTTAAGCTTTGAGGACAAAGCTTTTTTCTAAGGGAGAGGGGATGTTAGGAACCTGTGTGTTCCTTCTGTTTATTTTGTTAGAGTAGTGTTGTTGGACGCATATGCTTTGTAAGTCGTCCCGTGAGTATATTTTATTATCCCACATGCATAGGTAGTATTACTTTTCTAGATCATACTCAGTATATAAGAATAGGTTGAGGCCCTTGATGGGCACGGACGAATTTATTATATTGAGCTTGCTCAAAGGAGGTTACCCCCTCGAAGTGGCCTGCGATCAGTAGATTCATTCTGAGTTCTGCTATCACTTTGTATTCTGTTATTTCGAGCATTCTCATGATATTGCTATAAGGAGGTTCATCACATGAAGTCACGGTTCATTTAAGAAAGCAGCATTTTTCAATGGGTACATATAATAAGTTGAAGATGAAGAATTTTGGACCATGCAAGATAGTGAAAAGGCATGATTTTGGAAATGCGTATGAAGTGGATTTACCTACTAAATTGAATATTTCACTAGTATTTAATATATCAGATTTGATAGAGTATTATGAAGGAGATGATGGAGATGAAGTTGTAGAAGTGCAGTGGAGCATTCTAGTAGCTAGTTTGGCTATAAAGGAGATTGAGGAGATATTGGATAGTTGTGTTGGCAAAAGTACCAAAAAAAGAACTTATGAGGAATATCTAGTCAAATAGAAAGGGAGGATAGTTGAGGATTCATCATGGCTAGCAAAGAAGGAGGTTAATTGTCTTGGCATTCCTCTGAACACCTATGATGTGACAGGGTCACTTATCCAATTATTCCAGGTGTTTGATGCAGGAGCATCCTCGATGTAAGGGCAATCTTGCATCACCCAAAAATATTTTATTTTTAGTATTTTCTATTTTAATAAGAACTATTAGACAAGGTGGTTATGATTTATGGGAACTTGCTATTTTTAGTAAGTTTTTCATATGAGCTCATAATGTTCTCATTTTCTACAAGAAGGTTCATTTTAGAGATATAAGCCTACATAAAAATCTCATTTTTCTAGCTTAAGTATTTGACAAGTTATTGCTGATTTTTGGTGGAATCATTTGTATGAAAATATTCAAGCTCACTGTTGGAGGCCTTAGAGTGCCCAGATGAGGTCTGAAAACTGGACAGAAAAGTGCTAGCACAATTCCAAGCATGTAGATTAGGAGCTGGCATTTCTGAAAAGTGGTTATAATAGCCTTCCAAAGTTGGGCTACCCAAATTTTCTAAAATAATTGTCAAAGATGTATTTTTCCAACTCTATATGTTTTTTTAGGGTCTATCGGCCCTAGGTATTAAGTTTGAGCATCTAGAACTTTCCAAGGTGGCATAAAACTGCCTATTTAAAAAAGGCCCAAACATTGTCTAGGATAGCTCTAGGTGATAGTTTGCAGCCTATCTTAAAAATTATTGTACTGAAGGTGCCCATGTGGGTTAGCATATTGTACTTATGAATTCTATAATTCTGCATTTGTAGCACAAATAAGAAGTCTGTATTTTGTTCTTGCGTTTGTTGTTATTTCTTTATTTTGGTTATGAGTTTATGGTATTAAGGGGAGCTCCTTGCATCATTTTATCACTAACTAGATATTATTAATTACTTTTTACCATACATAATAAAGTAAATAAGTAATGATGAATAGAAATAATAACCATGCATAAAGAGAACTCATAACACCATATTTTATTAACTAGGGAAACCTTGGCCAAGGGAAAACCCTGGTAGGTATGATACCCTCTAGATAATATACTGATATATATGTCCCTTGTTAGAGGATGGACCCTATTAGGATTCAATGAGAAAATTCATTATAGAGAGTCCCTGTTAGGAGACTTTGAATCCCTATTAGGATATTCCAACCCTATTTGGAGTTATAGTACAGTAGATGCAAGAAGAGCTCATTGCCCAAACATGCACTTCCAATTACAAGAAGAGCTCACTGCCCAAACAAGTAATTAATCCTCAAGTATATAGTTGATTAAACTTCTTTCTTGACTAATCTATAAATCTCAGATCACAAAATAGAGTTCTCAAAAATTTCACATACATCACTTCACAAAAATTTTGCATATCACTTATTACAATTACAATTGCACTCTTCCTCACATTTTATTTCACAATATGTCCTTTGCATAAATACCATTCCTTTTCACAAATTTCTGCTAGGTCAACTAAGACCATAATACACTTTTCCAACTTAGAGTAAACATCTAGGATGTCGGCCCTAATTGGTCAAGTGATTATTTTGCAAATAAAATAATTCCTTTACCTTTAATTCCACTATTATCATTCATTAGTAAAACATGAACATCTCTTTTTTTTTACTATTCATGTTGATATTTGAGGTTATACACATCATCATTAACATGTATACTATCTCCATCTAACTTTTCTAGTCATAATATGAAGTCAAAAACATTTTACATATAAAACAATTTAGTGCTATAAACCAATTTCATGCTTATAATTTTCTAAGTACCAAAAGCTAAGTATCTTTATTTCCAAGGTTTACCACAAGTATGTACATCATGTGTTTCCATTAATGACAACAATTACATCACTACATATAGCTAATTTTCAATGCGAACACCCCCACTTAAGTGAAAATTAGGGGAATGCACTTAATCTTGCAAACGATAAATGAAGATGTGTGATGGGTATCGGCTACTAGGCCATGTTAGGTACCCATGTACACAAAAAAAAATGGAAAATATATGCAATGAAATCTCTCATAAAGTGAAGAAAGAAGGAATAGCACATGGGAAAAACACCCCTCCAAAAAGAGAGATAAATGCAATAAGAGAAAATAGATAATTCAAGTGACCACCTGTGATGAAATATCTTTGATACTTGACCTCAGTGAAGGGTTTGGTGAAGATATTTGTAACCTACTCTATCATAGGATAATGTTGTAACTCAATTACCTACTCCTATATTACTTCTCTAAAGTAGTGCATGTGAACCTCAATTTTTTTTGTTAGTTGATGTAAACTATATTTTTTGAGATCTTAATAGCACTTTGATTATTAGAATGAATAACTATAGGTAGGAGAACTGTTAAGTTCATAACTATGATAATATGTTGATCTGAGAGTGTAGACCACACTTATTCTTCTTCCTTCATTATCACTTCAAGACATTATATACATGTCATGCACCTCTAAGATGGGCAGAAATTTTTAGGATAGGTTTATTGGTGTAGGAGCATCTAGGCATTAGGATAGTGAAGAGAATGGAGAAAGGGGAGAACATTTTGGAACAATTAAGTGAGTTTGAATCTCTCATTTTGAATTTTTTTTTTGTTTAGTTGTTTCTAGGCCTTGTACAGCCATACACAGCCTAGAAACCCTATATATTTATAATTTTTAGATAGTATAATGAATCCTCTTTCTGATTCTTTTGGTTTGATCAAATTTTATTAACTTTGGAGGAAGTTATGAGGTTTTTGGTGGAAGTTAGTATTTCCAGATTCAGGATTTTTGAGAATAATCATATTAAAATGCATGGTAAAAATGCATATGGAAGAGTTAAGAACTCTAATTATATTCATTGGAAATATATTTGATTAATATTTCTTTTCCTTTTAGTTTGGTTCAATTTTATGATGATTTATCAAATTTATGTCATTTTTAATGAAGACTGGTTTTAAACCCTCTTGAATGGAGTTGCAAGCAAAGAGTTGTGATGGTATAATGATTTATAGATTGGAAAAATAAATGTATTACAAATCATGAAACTAGAATTAAAAAAGATGAATTAAAAATTTATTTGGTTTCATTTGGATTTTTTTTTTTTAAGAAAGATATCGGATGCCCTAGGCAGGCTTACAAGTTTTGTTACTAGTTTATGACAGCAAAAGTGGGTCTTGGTGCATAGATCATAACTTGTATTTTATTTATTAGATTGGACTGAGATTTTGATATATTTTAATATTCCTAGTGTTTGAAGACTCTTTTAAAGGGTTTTTCATGAAAAAATCATAAAAAATAGTTATGAATGATATTCTATGGAATAGAAATCAGACTATGCAAATGGTGAAGAATTGATCCTTTTGTGTTAAAACATGTTGTGTTTTGCCTCATGAGATGCCTATATATAATAAAATTATTTAATAGATATTGAATGGATTATCATTATCCCACTTATTGAATGATTTTTAAGATGCTCTGCATCAGAGTGGTATCAAAGCTCAAAAGATCTTGAGCGTGTAGATGGAATCTACACTAGGTAGTGTTGGGTTGTTTTGGATTCTTGGTATGAAGTTTGTGTTTGTAGATTGGCACTAGTTCACTCAACTAAAAATAGGTAGATAGGAAGGTCTACCAAAGGATCATGGATATGATCTAGGGCCAGAGATTGGTCCTTTGTGTGTCGCCAACAAACTGGGGAAAGACGCATGATGGGACTCCCAAGTGAAGGATGAAGGTTGTTTTGATGCGACATAGACAAGTGGATTGTATAATGTTAGAAGCACCATTTAAGGTTACCAACATAAACCCATTCATGGAATTTATTAGCAAAAGAGAAAGTAGTAGAGACGTCAATGTAGTGATAATGATGAAGAGTCGAAGATAGTTGCAAATTCTCACCTAAGCATTACCATGGGATACGGAAAATTTTAATTCTTAGGAGTATGCTACAGGAGAACCTAGGCATTAGGATATTGGAGAGAATAGAAAAGGGGAGAACATTTTGGAACAATTAAGTGAGCTTGATACTCTCATTTTGATTGGTTTTTTTTGTTAAGTTGTTGTTTCTAGGCCTTGTACGGCCATGAATAGCTTGGAAACCCTATATATTTATAATTATTAGATAGTATAATGAATCCTTTTTCTTATTATTTTTATTTGATCAAATTTTATTAATTTTTGGAGGAAGTTATGAGGTTTTTGGTGGAAGTTAGTATTTCCAGATTCGGGATTTCTAAGAATAGTCATATTAAAATGCATGGTAAAAATGCATATGGAAGAATTAAGAACTCTAATTATATTCATTGGATATTTGAGTAATATTTCATTTCCTTTTAGTTTGGTTCAATTTTATGATGATTTGTACAATTTACGACATTTATAATGAAGATTGATTTTAAACCCTCTTGAATGGAGTTGCAAGCAAAGAGTTGTGATGGTATAATGATTTATAGATTGGAAAAATAAATGGATTACAGATCATCAAACTAAAATCAAAAAGGATGAATTAAAAATTTATTTGGTTTCTTTTTTTGTTTTTTTGAGAAAGATATCAAATGCCCTAGGCAGGCTTACAAGTTTTGTTACTGGTTTATGACATTGAAAGTGGGTCTTGGTACATAGATCATAACTTATATTTTATTTATTGGATTGGACTGAGATTTGGATATGTTTTAATATTCCTAGTGTTTGAGGACTCCTTTAAAGGGTTTTTCATGAAAATATCATAAAAAAAAGTTATGAATGATATTTTATGGAATAGAGATCAGACTATGCAAATGGTGAAGAATTGATGTTTTTGTGTTAAAACATGTTGTGTTTTGCCTCGTGAGATGCCTCTATATAATGAAATTATTTAATAAATATTGAAGGGGTCAGAATGTATCCCTCTTATTTGTTGATTTGTAAGATGCTCTGCATCATTGATGTTAAAATAAAATTAACATTGTACGTTAGTTATGTTTATCTTTAATCATCTCATTCAAAGTCACCAATTTCTGGAAAGGTATATAAGCTGACCTAGGAAGGGTCATGTCCCTTTGAGGGACATGCCCTTTGGTCATGATATTAATGGTGGAAATCATTGTAGTTTGAGGACACACAAGAATAAAAAATCTTCTTCCTAAGGCAATAATACATAGTCAAACTTATTGTAGAGGTAAATAACATTCAGTTCAAAATAAAAGTTGACAACTCCTCCATACATCTGATTATTAAGAAGTTCATTTTCAGCAACCAAGTATAGAATAAAAGTCTGATTTAAAGGTACAAAATTAGAAAAAAATTTACATGGTATTAGAGCTCTGCTAGTCAAACCTAGGCTCTGCAAAATTTAGTAATCAGACATCCATATCCTATCTTCAATGGCATACACAATCAAACCCAAGTAGAGGTTTGATGGGAAAGAACAATTTGATGCTTGGAAATTAAAAATCATGATAATTCTTGAAGAAAATGATGTAAAACAATTTGTTGATAGAGCATCCAAACAACCTAGTATTGAACCTCATAAAACTATATGAAGGGAATAGAAAAGCCATTCATATCATATTAGATGGAGTAAAGTATGATATTGTACATATGCTAACAAAACATCAAACATCATTTGATATGATGAATACATTACTAAATGCATGTGAGGTCAATAATGCGACTAGAGTTCTCACACTAAAAAGGAAACTAAATCACATACAAATAAAGAGAGGAGACTCAATGAATTCTTACTTCCTAAGGGTTGCCAACATAAGAGATGAACTATCACATATAGGAACCACTTTTAGTGACATAGAACTAACAATAATGGCTATAAATGGATTACAAGATTTGTGGGAAACTTTTGCACAAGGAATAAGTGCCAGAGATAAACTTCCTAACTTCAATAGACTTAAGGGGGATTATCTTCAAGAAGAACCCAGAAAATTAAAGAAAAGAGGGAAACTAAAAATAGAAGATGAAGAACTTCATATTATTAATACAAACTCTTATAAGGGAAATAAGAAGCATTTCAAGAAGAAAAAGGAAAATCAAAGGAATGGAAAATCCAAGAAAGATCTATCAAATATTAAGTGTTTTAGATGTGAAAATTTTGGACACTAAAAATCTAATTATCCTAAGAATTCTAAATAACAAGTGAACTATACAAATGTTAAAAAGGAAGAAGATAACTATGATTCTACTAATCATGTATTGTATTCATCACTATCAAATGAAATCTCAATTAAAGCATGGGTAATTAATAGTGGATCTTCTAGACATATAATAGGATACAAAGAAGTACTAGACTCTATTTCAAAAAAAGTTAATGGTGAAGTTACCATTGGTGATAATTTAGAAAATTTTGTTGAAGGAATTGGAAATTACACCTTGAAACTAAAATCAAAAAATTATCTTCCCCTAAAAGGAGTACTCTATGTACTAGAAATAAAAAGAAATATAATCTTGGTTACAGCAATTGAAGATGATGGGAATAATTTTTCATTCATGGATGGTAAAGTAATAACTTGGGAAAAGAACTCCTCAATTAAGAAAGTGAAGTTGATTGATTTGTATGAATATAATTTAGAATCTAGTCAACCTATTCAAACCTTAATTCATGAAGCTATAGACATAAATGAAATATGGCATAGAAGATTAGGGCATCTAAATTTCAAAACCTTATCAACTATGGAGAAGATGGTTACTCATTTACCCTAACTAAATAAAGACCACTCAAGCATATGCAAAGGGTGTGATCTAGGTAAAAACACTAAAAATCCATTTCATGATAGCACTAGGAAAACAAATAATGTTTTGGAATTAATTCATATTGATTTATGTGGACCTATGTATTTTCCTTATCTTGGAGGATTCTAGTACTATATTTTGTTCATGGATGACTTCTCAAAGAAAACATGGATTTACTTCTTAAAATGCAAAGAATCAAAAGAAGTCCTCAAGAGATTTAAAGAATTCATAACATTAACTAAAAACTTATCAAGACATAAAATTAAAAAATTTAGAATTGATAATGGAGGGGGATACATCTCAGATTTTTTTTAAAGGTTTTGTAAAGAAATGAGAATTAAGAGGAAGTACATTGTTCTTTATAATCTAGAATAAAATGAGGTAGCAAAAAGAAAGAATAGAACAATTATAAAAGCTGCTAGAGTTATGATATTTGATCAAAATCTAGAATATTATCTTTGGGCAAAAGCCTCTTGTACTACTATCTATATTCAAAATAGAAGCCCTCACTCTTACCTTAGAGATAAAACTCCTAAAGAAGTATTTACTAAGGTTAAACCCAATATAAGTCATCTTAGGATTTTTATGTGCCCCATATATATCCATGTTCCAAAAGAAAAGAGAATTAAGCTAGAACCCTCTAGGAGGAAAGGTATTTTGGTAGGGTATAGTGAAACATCTAAAGCATATAGGATTTTCATACTTGGATAGAAAAGTATTGAACTTAGTAGGGACGTAATTTTTGAAGAAGATCTAGCATTCAAAAGAGCCCTAAGTTATAAAGAACCTTCTCCTTTACCTAGTTCTAAAAGAAATATAGAGTTTGGGTCTTAGAGGGAGAACATAGAAGAAATTGAAGAGGAAATTCAAAATCTAAATCTTGGAGAAACTCAAAATTCAAAGAAAAGACAACTTTGGGCCATTAAAATAGTAAAGGAAGCACAAGACTTTTTTGCACCTTCTGGAATAGTCAAAGAAAGCAAAAGACCTAAAAGCTTTTCCAATTATATAGTAAAAATGAATGATATGTCCAAAATAGAACCAACCAATCCTTTAGATGCTATTAAACATATAGCTTGGAAAGACACTATGATAGAAGAATACCAATCTATTATTAAGAATGATGTTTGGGAAATTGTTCCAAGACCTAAAGGAAAATTCGTTATTTCTTCCAAGTGGATATTTAAAATAAAGCATGTTGCTAACGATATCATTGAGAAATATAAAGCTAGATTTGTAGCTAGAGGATTCTCTCAGAAAGAAGGGATTGATTATGATGAAAAATTTTCTCCTATTACTAGATATACCTTTGTAAGAGCATTCCTAGCAATTACAGCATCGAAGGGATGGAAAGTACATCAGATAGATGTAAAAACAACATTCCTTAATGGAAAGATTGCAAAAGAAATATATTTGGAGCAACCTAAAGGATTTGAAACTCATGATCCTAACGTCTTTATTTGCAGGCTCAAGAAAGCACTCTATGGGCTTAAGTAGGATCTAAGGGCTTGGTATGAAAGAATTTATAAGTATCTTACTGACTAAGGATTCTCCAAAAATGAAGTCGGTCCAAATTTATATTATAAAAAGGATAAAGATGATATGGTAATTTTGATACTGTATGTTGATGATTTAATAATAACAAGTGATGATCATCTCATAGATCAATGAAAGAAAGATCTAATTAGATAATTCAAGATGAAAGACTTGGGACTCCTTCATTGCTTCCTAGGATTGTAAGTACAGCATAGTTCTGATAGTATCATACTTAATGAAGGGAAGTATACATCAGATATTTTGAAGAGATTTGGAATGCAGAATTGGAAATCTATGTCTTCTCCAATGGAGACTAATCTACATAAATTTAAAGAAGCAACAGTAGAATCACCTTCCATATATTCTACTCTCTATAGATAGATGATTGGGTCTCTTATGTACTTAATAAATACAAGACCTAATATTTTCTATGTTGTTAATGCCTTAAGCCAATTTATGTGTGAGCCAAAGGAGATTCACCTACCTACAATTAAATAAATTATGAGATACTTACAAGGTACTCTTAATTTTGGGCTCAAATATGAGAAATTTGATTTAGATTTGCATGGATTGACCAATTTAGATTCAGGTGGAAGTGTTAAAGACAGAAAAGTACTTCAGGATGTTGTTTCAGTTTAGATTAGCAATGATATCTTGGATATGTAGAAAGCAATCTTCAGTAGCTTAAAGCTCCACAAAAGTTGAATACATTGTAGCAAAAATGGCCTCTCGAGAAGTGGTTTGGCTAAGGAAGTTACTTGTGGCATTATTTGGGCAAGCTATGAATCCCATGATTGTTCATTTTGATAATCAAAGTTCTATCAAGATTTTCGTGAATCTAGTTTTTCATGAAAGGTCCAAGCACATTAAAATTATGTACTATTATGTAAGAGATATGGTAGATAGGAATATTGTAAAGTTATAATACATTTGTATTGTTCATCAGACAACAGACATACTCACCAAATCTCTATCTAGAGTGAAGATAGATCACTTCAGGAGAAGACTTGGTATGGTTGAATTGTAATCCATTTATACTATTTTATTAATAAATAATTTTATTTGTCAAGCTATTGACTGTTATGGGCTCCACCATCTATATTCATTATTTAAGAGGTGACTATCTCTAGGATAATGAATACTTGTATAGAAGACATTATGAGAGATGACAATCCCTCAAATAATGTATTGAACAGTAGAGAACTACTGTTAGATCTAGGTGAGTTAAAGATCATTTGTGAAATAAGCATTTCTATGCCTATTTATCACAACTTGGATAAAGAATTCATTCTTTAGTCTTTTTCTTATATTCTGGTAGATCTTAACTGAAGATCAAGTTGTGATATAGGATTACTAGTCTTATGAGTCACAACCTGGATAAATGAAGAATTTAATCATTCTTTGGATATTGTCTTGTGTGTGTTGCATTATGTGCAATAATGACATCACTAGTATAAGTGAAGTTATATTACACCATGATGTCATTTTCTCGAGAAGATTCAGATAGATATAGAGTATCAATCTATGTTTATTCATCATAATTGATGATGTTAGATATGTTATATCTTAGTATGATTATCAAGCTAAGAGGGAGTCTTAAGTTCATAACTATGATAATATGTTGATCTAAGAGTGTAGACCGCACTTAGTCTTCCTCCTTTAATATCACTTCAAGACATTATAAACTTGTCATGCACAGGCGATGATTTTTAGGATAGGTTTATGTTAAACTAAAATTAACATTGTATCTTAGCTATGTTTATCTTTACTCATCTCCTTTAAAGTCATTGATTTCTAGAAAGGAATATAAGCTGACCTAGGAAGGGTCATGTCCCTTTAAGGTACATGCCCTTTGGTCATGATATTAATGGTGGGAATTATTGTAGTTTGAGGACACACAAGAATAAAAAGTATGCTCCCTCAAGCAATAATACCCAATTGAAATTATTGCAGAGACAAATAACTTTCAGTTCAAAATAAAATTTGACAACTCCTCCATACTTTAGATTATTAAGAAGTTCATTTTCAGCAACCAAGGATAGAATACAAGTCTGATATAAAAGGTACAAAATTAGCAAAAAATTTACAAGAATTTTGAAACCAAAATCCTTTAGTATATGTTGTAGCTAGATAGCCTAAATACTTAGCCTCAGTCAAAGAAAGAGAAATAGACCTTTTCTTCTTACTCTACCAACAAATGGAACTAGAACCAAGATGAAACATATAACCTAAAGTAGACTTGCGATCATTACATTACAACATTTGGGGTCAAATTGTGATAGTAGTTTGCAACGGAGGTGCAATACTAATGTTGGTGTCATAATTGTCATGCTTGCATGAGTATAAACAAAAAACAAAAAAAATATGACATAAATCATTCCCCATTTGTTTTCATTGTGGAGACCTACACATGAAAGATTATGGAAAGCTTTGAATGATGGTGGAGAGCTTTGAACATTTTCATGCCCTTGTGATCTTGATATTTTATTTGTGTTCCCTTGCTTTATGATTTTATTATCGTGCTCTTTTGATCTCTGCATTTCATTGTTGTGCCATTTCTCCGCGATTTCATTGTCATGTCCTTGCTTTGTGATTTCATTACTATGGCATGCCCTTGTGATCTCCATGCCCTTTCTCTATGATTTTGTTGTTGTGTTGTGACCTTTTGATCTCCATGTGCTTTCTCTACAATTTCCTTCAAGGGCTATGTAAATGTTATTTTCTTTTCATTCTAAACATGTATATCTTAGAGATTTTTTTAAGGTGCTTAATAAATCTTAACACAATAGAAAAACTGATCTAGCTACTTCAAATAATAAAACAATTAAACTCACACAAACCTTGCTAAGTGACTTACCTCAAGATCTTGCACAAAAATAATACAGACCAGCAAAACTGAGTAGATTTCACAAGAAATTTTACAAAAACATATCATAGTAGATATTTTTAGAAAGAAACTAGCCATAACCTAGTTAAATGGGTTTAGTTTCTAATTACCTAGGTTGATTACAAATTCCTTTAGAATTATCATTAGATTAGGTACAATAAAATGAACAATCAGTTAGTCCTAGCTTGCAAGATCAAATACAGTTTTCCAAGGTGATAAAATTGCATATACAGATGTATCACTTGCATGATAGGCATGAAGCGCATTCCATAGTTTATAATGAATGGTTCAATATAAAGGCTCCATATGCTAACCCAACAATGGAAGCTAAGGATGTAACCATGAATGTTTTAGCACACTCTCCCTATGAGGATCCCAAGTATCTATTGTTGTTGCTAATTTGGGCATCACTATATTATCCAAAATGTTATGAAGTACTAAAGCTAGTAGTAACTTATCCCATGTCTTCAAAAAATGTAGCATAGGTTTAGGGTCCCTAGGCTCCTAGGAATTTGTAGTAGCTATAATCACTACTAGCAGAATAACTTCAATGAAGAGTTGAGTGTAAGGAGTTAAAGAAGCGAATTCTGCTTCTATTTAAATGCCATAATCATGAGGCTTATTCCCTTGTAGAAGCATCTACCACAATGACATTACCTCTAAACCATGTAAAGGATTTTGAAGTGGTTCCCAACCTTGAAACACTCTTATAACTATTTGATACTTGGGATCATTGCAAGGAGAATTTGCCAATACTTGAAACACTCTTATAAGAAAATGAAAAAGCAATACATGAAAAATTGCACAACTTGTAGTCCTCCCAATATTTGGACTATAAATTCTCAAAGACACTTGCAAGTGATTACAATGTCATAGTACCTACTGTAACACTTTCCTAGATTATATCCAGTGGCTCCCATAGTATCCTCTTTGGTTTCTAGTTGTTTTTTCCATGCAATCTCTTTCTAAAGTCACTCCTCCTTCTCTTTATAAAGTCACTCCTTCTCCTTCTCTTTCTAAAGCTACTCCTTCTCCTTCTCTCTTGTGACTTAATTTTGATTATCAAACTTATGAATATCTTCCTCTATCATATCTAAAATCAACTTCACATTCTATTGTAACTCTGGCATAGGTGTTTGATCATCGATTGCTTTCATTTCAGCATTCAAGTTTTCAAGATTGGTCAACACCCTCGCTTACGGACCTCTCATGTTATGCACTTTCTATATTGTTTCAACACTATGTTTTTGTTTTTGAGCTAATAGTTCTTCAAGTGCATTTTCTTGTAAAACATTAATTTTGTTGAACAATTGTAAACTCTTAGAAAGTGTATTTTTGTTTTCATGTATGTATGTATGTATGTATGTGTATATGTATATATGTATGTATGTATGGATATATATACATATGTATATGTATATATATGTGTAAATATACATACATACACACATATCTATGTGTCTATGTATGTATATATGTATATATATAGAGAGATCTTGTGGATTATGGATTTTGGAATATAAACAAACAAAAAAAGAAAACATGACATTAATCATTCCCCATTTGTTTTGATTGATTGGGGAGAGTTGCATGCGAAGGAGGGTGGCAAGTTTCAAAAGAGGGTGGAGAGCTTTGAACGTTGGCAGACATTAGTGGAGATCAAGGATTTTATTGTCGTTCCCTTGTGATTGTTGCATTTCTTTGTCATGACATGGCCTTGTGATCTCTATGCCCTTGCTCTACAACTTTCTTCAAGGGGAGAAGAGGTACCTATGTAATTGTTCTTTGTTTTCCCTTCTAAACATGTATCTCTCGTTGATATATAATATCTTTGTCCAGATTCAAGGATAACTTCTTATGCTAATTGCATGCATATGTGCATGTATGTATGTATATTAGTTTACTAAGTGAACTGCTTTACATGTATACATACACACTTTCATAGTACTTGTGCTAAATTAAATTAATCATTCATGTCTAGAATTCACAGAAGAAATTATCCTTGCATTCAATCAAAACTATTCATACCAAACTAAGTATGTAGAAGTATGTTCTTATAGATTATATTGTCTCTTGTACTTACAGATTATATTTTCTCTTGGCGATTGAGTAAAGATTCCATCCATAATATCATCCAGGTAATGATCAGATGCATTCACATTAAGTCATAATAGGATTCAATTAGATGATCCATTTATGTTTATACAAATCAATGACTTAATATAAATCATGTTTGGTTAAGCATTAACTAAACTAATTAGTATAAGGTTAATAATTGTCTATATCAACTATCATGTCATGAGTGGTGGTGTAGAGCACCAAGGCACTATTGTGGATTTTGGTTTAATGTTTTGGTTTCTCACCTAAGTAGGCTAGGATAAATAAGTCTTAGATGAAAAATCCATGGTTGTAATGAAAAGACACCTTAATGTATCCATAGGTCACTTTGGGCAAGTTATAAATTAGAGTTGTTAATTGGGAAAAATTGGGTCTTTTTGAGATTTTGGTTAAGATAGCCTAGGATTAGGTGTTTTTAGTTGTTTTTTAATAAATTGGAACCTTTTCCAAGTCTTAGAATCAAGAATTTTTGAAAATTGCAAAAGTTGCACTTTTTGTGCAAAATTGTAAAAGTTGCTCAAAAATGCAACTTAGTTGAAAAGTAGTAGTAACTATTCAAACAATAGTGGATTTTGATTTAAATGGATTTAGGAAGGATATATAGTTCATTTTTAAGGTCATAAAGGGAAGATTGTATTGGGAGAAGTTTCAATAAGAGATTTTTCAATTTTGAAGCAATATTATTGGTTTCATGTACTTTGTTAGTACTGTACAGATTGGAAGGCATGATCAACTGAGTTTTTGAGGAATATTTTTGTCTTACCTTTCCATTTCTTTTGGTCTCATAATTTTGTGTGGATTTTTGTTCAAGTTATTCCATTTTTTGTACAAGAGGGTTTGTAGGATAGCAATTTTGTGCAAGCTTCAAAGATGAGCCCATAGTTGTGACTCCCACAGTTGGTTTTTAATGGCATCTTGGGGAATGATAGTTAGATGGGTCCTCTCATTGATTCTAAGGTTTCAAAATTGGGTAATTTTTTTTTCTATTTTTCCTAACCAGCCCTAGGTCAAGTGCTTGTGAGGATTTGACCTTTTGAGCGTGTTGTGTAGAGTGTAATAGGGGAAGGAGACCTATTGGAGGGTTGATTGTTTGGAAGGAGGTTGAAGGAAGGTGAATAGAAACTCCTAAGTGTTGGGTGTGTTTCCATGACCCCACTTTCCCATAGTTGCTTTTTAAACCAATTCTAATTAGGTTAATTAGGATTGTGTTGCTTAGTGAAGAAAAGGGATTGCTAGTATGGAACTGAGTCTTGGTGCATTGGGATTGGATATAACTTTGAAAAGGGTATCTGAAACCCTAATTTTTTAAAGATTTTTTTGGGATGTTTGGAAGTTAGACATCAAAAACCTCTTAAGGACACCTAATAGGGCTACTAGGTGAATTTGGGTTTGATAAGTGTGGGAATCAAACTAGTGACATATTTTGTGTTATGTGGATTCCCTAAGTCCATTTCATGCCTTGGAACCATTACAAAAAACCATTTTTGTGTTTTCCTCATGTTAGCCTAGTTGTGAGGATTATGTCCTAAAGCCATAATTTGGATTAATTTGATCCTTAGAACATGTGTGCTTGAAGAATTTGGTAGTATTTTTTTCTTCATCATCTAAAGGATTTAAACTATTTATGACCTTGTGAGAATTTTGGGGATTTGCTAACTTTTTGATTTTGTGTTAGAGTGGGAAAGCCCATTTACACCTTTCTAGTTGTGCACTCTACATCAAGTGGACATGAGACATGTCCTCTTGTGACATTCTTTTTGGCTTTGTGTCTTTTTAAACAGTACTTATACCCAACTGAACAACCAAGAGACGTATCAAAATCAATAAATGCCTTGACCTTTGGTGTTTAGTAACTTCAAATATAAATAGTAAAGATTAATAATAATTATGTTCTAAAAATAGAAAAGACATTCATAGTCAAATTTGTAAGAAATCTAATCACCTTCAACATCTCTTTATATTTCCCTCAGCAAGTGAATAGAGAAGCTTCTCTTTATGTATATGTATGTGTATATATACATACATAAACACATATAAAAAAATAAAACTTGCTCAAACAGTGTTGAGTGACTTACCTCAAAATCTTGCACACAAATAATGTAGACTAGGAAAATGGACAGAGTTCACAAGAAATTTTACAAAAACATATCATAGCAGATATTTTTGGAAACAAACAAGCCATAACCTAGTTAAATGGGTCTAGTTGCTAATTAGCTAGGTTCATTACAAATTCATGTAGAACTATCATCAGATTACATACAATAAAATGAACAATCATTTATCAAATATAGTTTTCCAAGGTGATAAAATTGCATATGCAGATGTGTGTATGTATGTGTATATGTATGTATGTATGTTTATATTTATGTATGTATATATGTATGTATGTATATATTTATGTATGTGTATATATGTATGTATGTGTATATGTATGTATGTATGTATGTAAGTATGTATATTGTTGGCAGTGGACCAGTGTCCCTCACAAAATTCACAACATGGCTTAACCATCTCCTATGGCTCTAAAAGACTATTGGTTGTATCAGGCATTAATAGGTCAATCTTTTGGTGCAATAGTAACCCTATCCTTTCTAACAATTAGTATCAGAGCTTGGTCACAGGTTTAATCCTGCTAGCCATGGCAAGTGACACTGGAAGGGGGATTGTTGGTAGTGGTCCAGTATCCCTCACAAGATTCATGACATGGCTTAACTGCCTCTTTTGGTTCTATAAGACTATTGGTTGTATAGGGCATTAATAGATCAATATTTTGGTGCAATGGCAACCCTATCCTTTCTAACATATAAGTGTGTGTGTATATACATGTTTATATGTATATATGTATGTATATATGTATGTATGTATGTATATGTATGTATGTATGTATACATATGTATATGTATATATATACATACACACATATGTGTGTGTCTATGTATATATGTATGTATATATAGAGAGATCTTGTGAATTGTGGAGATAAGTGGAGATCTAGGATTCTGTTGTCATGCCCTTGTGATCATTGCATTATGGTTTTATTTCCTTGTGATCTTTATAGTTTTTTGTCATTCCCTTCTAATCTTTGTGTATGTATGTGTGTATGTATATATAGATATACATATGCATATGTATATCTATATATGTGTGTATATATACATGCATACACACATATGTGAGTGTCTATGTATGTATGTATATATGTATGTATGTATAGACACACACATGTGTGTATGTATATATATACATACATATACATAAAGAGAAGCTTCTCTAATCACTTTTTGGCAGAAATATAAAGAGATACATGTTTAGAAAGAAAAGAAAAGAATATTTACATAGGTACCTCTTCTCCCCTTAAAGAAAATCATAGAGCAAGGGCACAAAGACCACAAGGACACAACATGGAAATAAAATTGTAGAGCAAGGACATAAAGATCACAAGGGCACAAAAATGAAATGCAGCAATCACAAGGGCATGGCAACAAAATCCTAGATCTCCACTGATCTCCACCAAGGACGTGGAAAAAAACTAAAAAGATCGTAAGGGCACAACAACAAAATGCAGTGGTCACAAGGGCACAGTAATGAAATATCCACCAATGTTTAGAGATCAAAGCTCTCCACCCTCATTTGGATCTCTCCACCCTCTTTCATGTACAGCTCTCCACAATTGACCAAAACAAATGGGAATGATTTATGTCATGTTTTCTTTTCTTTTTTTATACTCACACGAGTGTTGTAATTATGATGCAAATATTGGTATTATGATGGCCTCAAGGATAATTGCAAAAAAAATATGAAAAACCACAAATTACCCTATCATCACAATTTGACCCCAAATGTTGTAGTGAATATAAGTGTTTTTAAGACTTTCAGTTTGAAGATGGAAAAACCTATGGTTGAGGCTTCCACTATTGAAAGATAGTTATCTGATCTTGTGATTAAGAGCAAAGGAAGAAGAAAGAAAATTTCTAATCAGATGAAGGCTTGCAACAAGTATGATTCGTTTGATCCTAGTAGTTGCACTAGCAAGAGAAGAGTTGATATTTCTCATGATAGAGTTGCTTGTAGCAGTAAGTTTGGACAAACTTCTAGGATGATTGATGAAGAGGATTTGTGGATTAAGAATGTGCATGGGATTTATGTTTTGAATTTCTTTAAATGTTAATAAGTCCTTATGGAACATTTTTTTTGAAACCTTGGCTATCTAATGTAGGTGCATCCTTGGGCTATATTACCTTAAGTGCTACATATAGTATCCCCTTAGGAGAATTCATAGACTCAAGGCTCACTTTGATCAAGATTCCTCATCTCCTCTCTTTAGGAACTTTAGTGATCTTATGGTTTCTCATGACCCTAATTCTTCTATGGAGCATGAACCTTCTCATTTATCTAATGATGAGGATGAGACTTTAAGGGTTCCTCATGAACAAGTTCATAAGATTGCTACTAAGATTGATAAAATGCATGATTGACTTCTTCAAGAGAATCACAATACTGATTCTAGGGCTTCTTTTGATGCTCTTAAGAAACTGATCTATAATATGATGGACATGGATCTTTTGGGTGGTCTTTCTCATCTTGTCCACACTCATGTTAAGTCTTCAGCTCAAGCCACATCTAAAATAGGAATGGCTTCACATATCACTATTGTTGAACCTACCTTGTATCTTTCCAACCCTCCCTAGCATTCCTTCTTATGTTGCTACTATTGTGACTACTTATACTCAGCCATTTAATCCTCCTATAGGTAGTCTTACTATTTCTTCTCTACCTATGAGTATTCCACCTACTTCATTTCATATCTCACAACCTTCATACAATAGTGTTCTCTACACTTATCCTAATCCTCCTACTATGATTCCTAAAGTCCCACATATAGCACCTCTATTCCAGCTAATTTTTACAGTCTTCCAAGTGTGTCAAATGTATAATTGCCACCTATTTCCTCTATTAATTCCACTATCATTAGTATTGCTCAAATTAATTCTTCCTTGCAACAAAAACTTGTTTCCCTTAGTCAATCCAAGTTCAATGTGCCTACACATGATATGGGTAGTCCTGCACAAATACAATGTAGACCAGGAAAAATAGATAAAGTTCACAAGAAATTTTACAAAAACATATTGTAGTAAATAATTTTAGAAAGAAACAAGCCATGAACTAGTTAAATTTGTCTAGTTTCTAATTAGTTGGGTTGATTAAAAATTATTGTAGAACTGTCATCATATTAGGTACAATAAAATGAACAATTAGTTGTTCCCAGTTAG